>CM062817.1:1368683876-1369883876 GCA_031772625.1 Pinus tabuliformis | reverse complement strand
TGAAGAGGCCGAATTAAAAAACAAAAGAGAAGTATTATTATGCGGTAAATGAAGGTGTAGCTTAAAAACTAGAAGAGAAGAGTGGACTATGTGTAATTAGAAGGGCACAGGTTTCAGAAATATCTTAAGAAACGGAGACTGATAGACATCTAACAAGTTCTTATTTCTTATCATGCGATCACGTGTGAGGCCTAATTACAAGTTTTTATTATGCCATCGGTTTTTATTATGCCATCACAGGCGAGGCGCATGGAAGGCGAATGTTCGCCCTTTGGCGAAATTAAGGGGTTTTAAATTTTTAGTGGGCGAATATTTTCTATCATAGTACATTTTTACAAATCGCCTCAAATAGCCCACTCTATTTTAAGAGAGAGGGTAGAAAAGGTAAATTTAGCTCTTGAAATTAGGGGTTACAACCTTCCATTTGCCATAATTTTCAAGAATAGGTCTTATTTAAGTGAATCCTATGGGCCAAATACCATATTTATAAAAGAGGTATGGTAAATTAATAAAAATATAAATAAATGAGAGGTATGGTAAATAAATAAAACATTTTTTATATTTACTCCATAAGTCACCTTATATACATGCAAGGGTGAAAACAAATAAAAATATAAATAAAGTGGAGGTATGGTAAATAAATAAAACATCTTTTTATATTTATTCAAAAGGTATGGTAAATAAATTAAAATATAAATAAACTAGACGTATGGTAAATAAATAAAACCTCTTTTTATATTTAGTCCATAACCCTCTTTCTACTTATGAAGGCTCAAAAAATAGGTTTTATTTAAGTGAACCCTATGGGCCAAATACCATATTTGTAAAAGAGGTATGGTAAATTAATAAAAATACAAATAAACGAGAGGTATGGTAAACAAATAAAACATTTTTTATATTTACTTCATAAGTTGCCTTATATTTACGAACACTCAAAAAATGCGTTATATTTAGGTGAAACCTATGGGAAAAATACTATGGACCAAATACCATGGGCTAAATTATTATTAATACCATGCAAAAAAACATTATTTACCCTAATATTAGTATTAATAAAAATAAAAATGGCACATGGTATTGACCCATGGTATTCACATGGAATGTAGTCTATTTAAATGGGGGAATTAAACCAGCATAGATCCATCTTTACTCTGGATCTACTAGGGGAATTAAACCAGCATAGATCCATCTTTACTCTGGATCTACTAAGCCCCGAGAGGGAGGAATTAAACCAGCATAGATCCATCTTTACTCTGGATCTACTAAGCCCCGAGAGGGATCAAATATCGTGATATGCAAACTAGCATAGAGTGAAAAAATATTTGATCCCTTTCGGGGCTTGGTGGATCAAGAGTAAAAATGGATGTTGTAATTTAATGTATGTTAAACATTTTAACTTGGTTAAAATAAAAAATAGAATAAAAATCAATTATTAATTTTATTAATTTTTATAAATTACTAATAGTAATTTTTAAGCTCTAGGTTTATGATAACCCATGGTATTGACCGATGGGAGCATATACTATTTAAAGGGGAAATTATATCATCTTAGATCCATCTTAATTCTGAGTCTACCAAGTGCTCAGAGGGATAAATAGATTTCATCCCCCTAAGAGTGGTAGATGTGGAGTTAAGATGGATATAGGTTGGTTTTTATGATAATGAAGATATTAAATAGACTTAGGAAATTATATTGTAAAAACATCTTAAGGTGAATGGTTAAAGCTACATTTAGTCACTTATCACTCTTTCCGCATCACCCTCGCAGGAGATTTCTCACCATTTTTCAAACATTCTCAATATGATATCTTCATGAAAAAGTTTAGGTACTAATGTTGGATTAGTTGTTTGAAAAATAAGTTGGTTTGTACAACCTTTCATCTTCTGTGCTATTCTTAGTTTGTCCTAATGATCTATTGGGGTTGGAGCCATTGCACCATATTTTCCTAAAAGGTGGAGATTGTTCACCAAAAAGGAAATTAATCTACATGTTACAATGCTGTTAAAAAATGTGAGACGTATGAGGGTAGTGAATTATGCTAATAAGCAATTTAGATTGGGAGAAACGTAATTAAATTTTATTATTTAATTGAAGATTTCCAATTAAAATAATAATAAATCTACTTTTATATATTCATATATTGATTGGAAGGATTCTCAAAATGGTCACTTATTTCAATTATCCCCTTCAAGCCTTTGGGATACCTAATACTTTCTTATATAATATAGTTGGGGCTTGCTACTTGTTGGCGTGTTGGGGTAAACAAACTTGATGTGTTTTTTTTATCTCGTAGTTGGAATCTATGGAATAAGAAAGAAATTTGATAACTTGAAAAAAGTGGTAGCTTGACAAAAGTTGTAGAGAAAATATTAATCTCTCCTACCTTGACAGAACTCGTTGTCAATATCAACACCTACAAGAAATTTGTTGTGGAATATTATCAAAACTAATAGAAGCATATGAAAGAGTGTATTGTAAGAACCTTGACAAACACGACCACAACTTGGAACATTGTTTGTAGGAAGAGAAAATTATGTTTCTTTTTTCCAAACATGTATGTTGTCAATATCAACACCTACAAAAGATTTGTTGTGGAATATTATCAAAACTAATAGAAGCATATGAAAAAGTGTATTGTAAGAACCTTGACAAACACGGCCACTGAAACTTGGAACATTGTTTGTAGGAAGAGAAAATTATGTTTCTTTTTTCCAAACATATATGTTAGTATATTGCAGTTTAATGACTATGTTTTCTTATTATCATATATGGTTTCATACTTTAACAAAACATTCGCCAAGACTTCACAATGTTTTATTATTCAATAAAAGATTTGCCAAGATCTTACAAGATTTTATAATTCAGTGAAAGATTTTCCATCACTGTAAGGGATAATATACTCTGGTGAGAGATTCGCCAAAAAAATTATATATACATATTTAGGCCAATAGGCCTTCCTTTGAAAGAGACTTTCGTCGTCCTTTTGATTCTCAGGCTGACACCTGGTGAAGTGGGCAATTTGCTTCGTATTTGTTCAGGCTTGATTCTCAGGCTGACACCAGGCGGAGTGGGCAATTTTGTTCGTATTTGGTCAGGCAAACGACTTAGCGGGTATAGAGCGGGTAGTTTGTTTTCGTATTTTTCCGGCAAACAACTTTTTCTGACACCTCAGCACCTGCGTATCGGCCTCCCTGCAAGGAAGGGGCAGAGGTATTCATGGATGCCGCCTCACTGACAGGCTGGAAGCCTTGGCATAACTGGACGATGCGCCCGCGCCCGATGGAACAAAGAACGCCTCGTTCAACAACAAGTCTCAGTCTGATCTTCAATTTCGGAGACCGTTTCCTGCTCTTCTTCCATATCCGTCCGTTTTCTGCTCTTCATGTTTTTTTCCACGCCCTCTGCAATAATGTTTTTGTGCTTTTCCACTTACTGCTGCAATAATGTGTCCAACTTTTGTTGTGCTATCTGTTGTGCACTACCTAGCCCTCTGTTGTTCCATATACACTATTTACACCTCCATTTTACTGTTCAGAAATTGTTCACTCAGTTGCTCAAGTACACACTGTTTACACCTCCATTTACTGTTCAGAAATTGTTCATGCTCTCAATTTTCAGGTCAGTGCTCTCAAAAATGGGTTTCCTGATCCCATTCTCTCTCATTTTGCTTCCAACATTTTAATTTTATTCCAGTGTTTTCTTAGTGTTCTCTTCTGGGTTTTTCAATGGCAGGTATAGAGCTGTTTCCCGGTTCAGAAATTGTTCGCCAAAGTTCCCAGGTTCTCAGAATTCTTCTGTTTACATTGCAGGTTAGTGCTCTCAAAAATAGGTTCTCTGATTTCTCAAGCGCAAATGTCGTGCCTGTGTTTCTTTCTATTGTTCCTATCCATGGTTTTTGGACCAATTTTGTTCATAGTATCAGTGGTACTGGTGACTACATAAGCGTTATTGTCTCAGATGCTTCTTTACCTATTCTGAAATAAACTATATAATGTATTAATTTAATCCGATTCCTCCAAGCACCAATGCAGTGACTATGTTGTTTCTTTCATGGTCCTATTTCCAAACACTATGGAGACTATAAAAAGGACAGTTTCATCAATAAGTGTGAGTATGTGAATTGAAAAAATTATGCGGTCGATAAAACTGTAATTCGTGAGGTGGAGAAAGTGTTAAAATCTGTGTGAAATGATAAAACTGTAAAGTGGGTTTGTTCATAGGCACTAAGCCCAAGGCTTGACTTAGTGCTAAGGGTATATATCTTGTCAAATTCACCTAGGAGTTACCTGGCATTGTCCATCAAGGTACACAGCATCTGTTGACTGTCAAGATTGCCAGGATTAAAAGCAGTCACAAATACGGTAGTTAACAATGTCGATGGCATGAATGTGGTACCATATCGTTGAGGGGTTTTGAACCTGGTTTCCTTTTTGTGCTTTCAATGAAATGCATATCCCATGAAATCCACGGGACAATTCCTTTATTCCGAGGATGGTATTTAGGGTAAACTGGTCAATTGCAGTTTGGGCAATCTAACCGCTCAGGAACATTGAGTGAGGTCCACAATATTAATATTAACAAAGGCAGCCAGCCCAGGGACTTGATCCTGAGACCACCAACTTGTAAGTTCAAAGCACTCAGCCATTCAATCTACCCATGAGCTTATTTTGAACCTAGTTCTTATCACTAAAAAAGATTTAAGGTAATAGCTTGAATACAGTGCACCAATGCAGTGACTATGTTGTTTCTTTCATGGTTCTATTTCCAAACACTATGGAGACTATAAAAAGGACTGCTTCATCAATAAGTGTGAGTATGTGAACTGAAAAAATTATGCGGTCGATAAAACTTTAATTCGTGAGGTGGAGAAAGTGTTAAAATCTGTGTGAAATGATAAAATTGTAAAGTGGGTTTGTTCATAGGTACTAAGCCCAAGGCTTGACTTAGTGCTAAGGGTATATATCTTGTCAAATTCACCTAGGAGTTACCTGGCATTGTCCATCAAGGTACACAACATCTATGGACTGTCAAGATTGCCAGGATTAAAAGCAGTCACAAATACGGTAGTTAACAATGTCGATGGCATGAATGTGGTACCATATCGTTGAGGGGTTTTGAACCTGGTTTCCTTTTTGTGCTTTCAATGAAATGCATATCCCACAAAATCCACGGGACAATTCCTTCATTCCGAGGATGGTATTTAGGGTGAACTGGTCAATTGCAGTTTGGGCAATCTAACCGCTCAGGAACATTGAGTGAGGTCCACAATATTAATATTAACAAAGGCAGCCAGCCCAGGGACTTGATCCTGAGACCACCAACTTGTAAGTTCAAAGCACTCAGCCATTCAATGTAACCCATGAGCTTATTTTGAAACTAATTCTTATCACTAAAAAATATTTAAGGTAATAGCTTGAATACAGTGTGCTTGGCATCAGATGGCAAGTTCTCTTATTTTTTCAATTTGGTTCTTTCTATTTTTCTCTCAACCTTTTTCTTTATACACTGCACGATTTTCCACTGATGGATGGTGTTCCTTCAGTGGGGATACACTAGCTGATTAGTTATTCTAATATAAGCTGTAAGAAGGATGCCCTCTTGAATTGCGGAGATGACAACCTTATGACAGATTTACTGCAAGTCTGCAATGCTCCGTTAATATAATGGATGCTTTTTGACAGCCTTATGACAAAGTTACTGCAAGTCTGCAATGATCCGTTATTAAATGGATGCTCTATCGGATGCCCTTTGAGTACAAAATTTAGGCAAAATTACTGCAAGTCTACAATGATCCGTTATTAAATGGATGCTTTATTGGATACCCTTTGAGTACAAAATTTAGTATCTGGGGTAAAATATAATTTAGTATCTGCAGTTTTATATATATATATATATATATTGGAATGCTTCACATAAACATGCTTCTATATAATTTAGTATCTGTAGTTTATATATATAGATATATATTAGAATGCTTCACAGAATCATACCTCAAGGGGCTGCAGTGCAAATAGATGGCTAAACCATATAGCGTAGGTTTACAAGAAATATATAGTTTTAGGCAGACATTTCATGGGTGGATGATATAGCTTTAGCTATTGCATTTGCTTTCTCCATTACTGGTCATATGTAATTATTAAACCCAGTAATGGGGTAAAAGATAATTTAGTATCTGCAGTTTATGTATATAGATATATATTGGAAATTTGGAATGTTTCACAGAAACATACCTCAAGGGGCTGCAGTGCAAAGAGAGGCTTCCTTTAGCTTAGGTGCCAGGTTTGAAGGTTATTCCATCGAAATTTCCTGCATTTTGCATATGGTCTTATCCTTTCTAAATTTATCGGATGGAAGTGCGACAGATGATAGTGAGAACGGGATCCTGAAGGATGGCTTAGCACTCGGTTGATTTAACAATGAACCATTACTTTATTGGCCAGAAGTACTTGTTTTCAAAACAATGGTATTTAGGGTAAACTGGTCAATTGCAGTTTGGGCAATCCAACCGCTCAGGAACATTGAGTGAGGTCCACAATATTAATATTAACAAAGGCAGCCAGCCCAGGGACTTGATCCTGAGACCACCAATTTGTAAGTTCAAAGCACTAATTCTTATCACTAAAAAAGATTTAAGGTAATAGCTTCAATACAGTGTGCTTGGCATCAGATGGCAAGTTCTCTTATTTTTACAATTAGGTTCTTTCTATTTTTCTCTCAAAGCATGATTGTCCACTGATGGATGGTGTTCCTTCAGTAGGGATACACTATCTGATTAGTTATTCTAATATAACCTGTAAGAAGGATGCCCTCTTGAGTTGCGGAGATGACAGTCTTATGACAGAATTACTGCAAGTCTACAATGCTCTATTAATATAATGGATGCTTTTTGACAGCCTTATGACAAAATTACTGCAAGTCTGTATCTGGGGTAAAAGATAATTTAGTATCTGCAATTTATATATATATATATATATTGGAATGCTTCACATAAACATACCTCTAGATAATTTAGTATCTGCAGTTTATATATATAGATATATATTGGAATGCTTCACAGAATCATACCTCAAGGGGCTGCAGTGCAAAGAGATGGCTAAACCATATAGCGTAGGTTTACAAGAAATATATAGTTTTAGGTAAACATGAATGCTTCACAGAATCAGACCTCAAGGGGCTGCGGTGCAAAGAGATGGCTAAACCATATAGCGTAGGTTTACAAGAAATATATAGTTTTACGCAGACATTTCATGGCTGGATGATATAGCTTTAGCTGTTCCATTAATGAAAAGATTTTAATCCATACAACAAGGAATGGGCTGCAATCTGCAATTAAGATAAACTAATCCACACCCTTCACCGGATTCTGCATATTTTGGTGCACACCTTTTTAGCTGAAGACTTTTATTTTCCAAAATTTTTTGTACTAGAAGATGCTTTCTTTTCCCCAAAATGGTTATTAAACTAAAGAAAAACACTTATATTTAGGACCTATCATTTTGATTTGATCAGTACCTTTCGGGTTCTAACATCTTTTACAAACACACAATCTTCTATAAAGTTTCTTTGTGTTAAACTTGCTCTTTTTTTCCACAAAAACAATTAGACTTTATATTCTAGAAAACTGTGGCTAAACCATATAGCGTAGGTTTACAAGAAATATATAGTTTTAGGCAGACATACCCTAGAGTGCACAGATAAGTATAAATTATCCAAAAAATATTGTGGAGGCCTATCCATTTCATTCTACTTTGAATTCTGGATGTGTGCTGCTTAAGAAACTGACATAATAACAACACTATTAGACAAAACATGGTATGAGCACACATTTTCAGAGAAAATTTTCACTGTGCACACCTAAGGATAGGTCGGAGGCGAGGTCATTCAAACCCCTTCCTTGCAGTCCATGAAATTACATGGGTTGGTAAGGCTAAAATTATATCGAAACTGCCCACATTCTTTCCCCTTGCACATGGTTTGGTGAGGCTGCAAATATATTGAAACTGCCCATGATAGTCTGCAATCTAGCCACAGTTGTGTGACTGATGGAATTTGATTGTTGTTATGGTCTGGATGTTGTTTTCAGGGTCCTATTTCTGACAAGAGGGAGGACCCAGGAATGTGTGAACTTTCAGATTCAATAGCTATACATAGTGTTTGAATAGCTATACGTACTTGTATACAATTCCAATTTAATAATCCTATCGGCCTTTCTTTATACCTTTTGGGACAATTGCTAGTATATTATTGATAAAATCGCTCCCATTCTTTCTATGTATCATGGGGATTAGCCCATTTATTATACATATAAATTTAAGATGGTTCTTAAAATTTTCCTGAGCGAAACATAATTACAAACAGAAGAAACCCAACCAATGGCTACTGGACTACGTACGATCTGCGTTCCACCTTTTATGCTTTTCCATTAAATTTGCCCGAACACTTGGCGCCCTTTAGCGGATGCTATTTTGCTTTCAAATCTCACTGTAAAACTCGCCTTTTCATTTTACTTTTCGAACGTCAGCCTCCTCGGCTCCACGATTATGTTTACGTCTGGAGGGCTCTCAACTGCACTCTCATACGCAGGGGGGGCTGCGCTAACATTCGTCATGGTCCTCGTTGTAACACGAACTAAATTACGTTTCTTAAACACCACCACGGGGAATGACTGATAGTTGAGATCTCCAGTCTGCGAGTTGATGTTGGTGGAGAAGCTCGCCTTCTTTGTCAGCATTCCAATTTGGCTCTGGGTGTAATTTAGGGTACACAGAAGGCTAACGTAGTCATCAATTCCTGCGTCATAGACGAGACCTGGATCCAAGGGATTCACATGGCCCGCGCCTATGGCAAAGGTGTTTGCAGTTAGCCCTGCGGAAGAGTCGCCTATAAGGCTTCCAGTATTGTCAAAAAGAACGGAAGATGCCATGATAGCCCATTTTATTGCAGAGGGTGTCCACCCTGGATGCCCCGCGCGTATAAGTCCATGGAAGTCCCAGAGTGTATGTAATAAGCTACTCCTCTCTCCCCGCAGATCAAGCCGGTAGGGTCGACGTGCCCAGTCCACGCCGCCAATATGTTGACGCCAGGAGCAATAACATCGGGTTTAAGGATCTCGGGAACCACTTGATTTGGTTCCCTGGAGGAGAAAGCAGCTATCACTGGAGCTCGTGCTTTACCCACAACCGTCAGTCCCTCCGCTTGTTGCACGGCAAATTTCATCTCTGCTGTTGTTACTTCAGAATCACACAACACAATTTTTCCACACCAATTTGGGATCAAGGCTTCCCGTGAGGCATAGATTCGCAGTTTCGTTTCTTGATACAGTTTTCCCGTATACCAAAGGCAATTGCTCGTAGCCCACCGGTCTTCCCTTGTAAAGAGATGACCCCCAATAGTTGTGGCCGTTCCCAATCACCACAGCAGCCGGGAAGTCTCGGTCGATGGTGCTAGCACCTACTGTGTTTATCCATGGCACCGTGTTGCCAATCAAAGAAGAATATGGCCCGCATTACCAGCCGAGAAGGACACGAAAATACGGAGTCGTCTAACGACGCAAGGAATGGCCCATACTGGCTTGCACGGTCAAAAGGTCAAAAGGCAGGAATTCCTGTAAAAAAAAAAAATTTTTTTTAAAGTTTGAATAGTGTTTTTTGGATTATCAGCATCAAAAACATCTAAAACACTTAAAACACTTAAAATTTAAAGTAATAATTATAATTTAAATTTACAAAAATTTTAACCAATTTTTTTTTAAATATAACCCAAATTCCAAAACTTTAGGAACAACTCCAACCGCTATCATATCATTATAATAAGGGCGAACGGCAATACTGCCCAGTGATATGGATAGTAAGCCGACTCCATCGGAAACAGCCGCCTCCATCGCGGCAAGTATATAGGAACTTATGCACGTCTCCCAACAGACTTTATAGACAGCCAATCTAGCTTTCGTAGCGATGTCAATAGCAGTTCCCGTGGCGAAGCCAAGAAGACTTGAGCCAAGTACCTCCGCCCTTGCTGCAGTAGAGGAAGTATGTGTACCGTGGCCATCGGCATCTCGAGGAGATCTGTAATCGTCCTTCTCGTCTACACGACCGAATTGAGCTTCATATCCTTTGAGAAAGTAGCGGGCTGCAATGAGTTTGTTATTGCAGTGAGAAGATAACCCACTTCACATTCACCCTTCCATCTCGCAGGCACCGGAGGGAGGCGTTGGTCGCTGAAGCTCTTTCTCTCAGGCCATATTCCTGTATCCACGACGCCCACGATAATATCATCACCGTAACGTAACAGTGACAGTCGCCACAGACCACCACTGGAGCTTAACCCCAGAAATTCCGGGGTTCGAGTAGTATAAAGCATAGTTACCAAATTCGGGCGTATTGGCAAAAAAAAACATTCGCAAATTCGCTGATTCGGTTAAAAATTCGGCGAAATCGAATTCGGTAGGGTGCCTAAGGTATTTTTCCATCGCTTGAGCAATGGCAGGAGGAGAGAAATTAGCTGATGGTAAGAAACCTGATCCCAGAGTTTTTCAGTTATCCGTTGGGCGCCCAAGTGCTCGTTGGCTGGAAAGGCCGCAAGAGATAACAAGAAGACGAAGATTGTTCTACGCAACATTCTGCCGGCAGTTAGAAATGATGAAGAGCTGAGCAATGCCAATGGTGGTGTGTAAGGCAGGTAAGAGGCTTGAGTTTGAAATCCAATCACGTTGGAAAACTAATATGATATTTTTAGGGAGTCTCTGATAGGGAAATATTAATTAAAGAAAAGAAGTACTATACAGAAAATTTGCAGTTTGCAAATTCGAAAAAAAATAATAAAAAATAGTAATTTCTATATTAAAAAAATTATAAAATAATAAATCGTAATATCAAAAAATATAGAGTAATAACTTTTCAATTAACCAAAGCTATAAAATAGCAAATTGGTTACAAAACAGTAATTTCTATATAAAAATAATAAAAAATTGTAACTTCTATATTGGATAGAATTATAAAATGGTAAATTTTAGTTTCAAATAGATAGCAAAAATTATAAAATAGAAAATTGGTTGTAAATCAGTGATTCCTATATAAAAGTAATAAAAAACTGTAACTTCTATATTAGAAAAAATTATAAAATAATAAATTTCAGTTTTAAATAGATAACTTTTATTAAAAAAATTAATAAGTTTAAGTATTTGTAACATGTATATTATCATCATGCTGCTGCTGTTATTTTAGTTTTATTTCGAACTACATATAATCTGTTATGTCTCTCTACCAAAACTATGGACTATCTCATTTATGTTTACTTTTCTGAGGGCTGTTTTCCTCATATGAGGAGGCCTGTTGACACAGTTTTCACAAAAAACTTTTTCTGTGTTGTTTTTTCAAGTAACTTTGAGACCGGAATAGTGCCTACTGCCGGTCTCTACAGGAATATACATTTTGATATGTCTGTTGTTTCTTCAGATGATGAAGGCATGCTTCTGTCTTTTTCTCTTATCTCTGTTTCGGTGATATGCCGGGAGATTTGAAAGACTGGAAGTGCCCTCTTTTTGAGAAGAAGTTTTTCTGCTTTGGCAGCCTTAGGGATGCTTATGGGTACCCAAGGAAGCCGTGACTGCTTTTCTCCCTCACCTGAAGGAGATCGGGAGTTGATTTGTAATGCAATGCATATGCTATGAGACTCTCTAATATATATAGGAAATCCGATTTTTTTCCGTGGAAAAAAAAACATGTATATTATCGAATTTTTTCCGTATTAGATTTTATAAAGTCGAATTATTTCCGTATAGTATCGAATTCGAATTCGTATTCGAATTCGAATTGGGTAACTATGGTATAAAGTTCATAGGTGGAGTCTTGAAATACACCGAGGCATCCATCCATATTCTCCATCGCTTGGGCCTCACTGCTGGTCAGACAAGCAGCAAAGCCATGCAGCCATAACGCTAAGGAAACGATAAAAAATAGTGCATGACATGCCTTGTTAATCTCCATATGATAGAAAGCACTGGTGTATGATGTTGCCAACAGGTAAAGGCTTTATCCCTGGCTCCTCAGTGACAAGGATTCATGATCCTCAGTGACAAGGATTCATGATGAGTGGATGTAATATTGGAGAGTTCGCTTCTCCACATGAGATTGTCAGTGCGGAAGATGTAAATTTAATAATCGCCACAGAAATTTCGACGACCACGATCTGCGACAGTGCTATGGACCAAACAGCTACTTAATTTGTGGCTGATGGACACCTATAGACGATCACGAGCACAGTGCAGTGTAACAGAAGTGTGTGTGGGTGGAAGAAGGGATCTTCCAATTTATTGTGTGTGGGTTTAAGAAGGGATCTTCCAATTTATTTAATTATGTTTATACGTAAGTTTACATCTATGTAATTAGATTTAATTAATGATAAGTTTACAGGTCAAAAAATTTATTAAACAATCATCACTCACATTTTTTAATATCTTCTCAATACTTCTGTCAACATCTCTTTTTTTTTTTTTTTTTTTTTTTTTTTTTTCAGTAAATAGACATTGATCAACTCAATAAACTTTCATACTCATGAACTTTATTATAAACTTAAAAAAAACAAAAAACACATTTGGTTAGTAAAAAGTTTGCTATTTTAATTTAAGATAGATGAAAATTTGAAAAAAATATGCTTAGCATATCAAAACCTAAAATTTATAAAACTTAAATAAAATTAAAATTAATAATAATAATTTTATTACAATATTTTATTTTTTATATTTATCAATAATAAATACAAATAAAACATTATACTATATCAACCATATTAAAGCATGCTATTTCAATCACATTAATATTTTAATATAATTATACTAATTATATCTGTGAAAAAAATTCCAAATATAAACACAAAAATTACAATTTCACAAAGCAATAACAACAAACATTAAAGTAAGAAGGGTCCAGTCAAAAATTACACTACCACAATGCAATCAACAACATTAAAGTAAGAAAGGTCCACTCAGTTGAGGTATCTCTCACCCCATTAACCCAAAGGCCACTGTGAAAAATCCCAATTTGTTTTCATTAACCAAAGTTACTACCTCTCACCGAATGACCCCAACAACCGGCGAAGGGCTGCGATACAACTATCCCAATTTTTTTCATTGAGGAATGTGGTATCATACATATTCAAATTAAAAATCTATTTATATATTCGTATTCAAATTAAAATGTTAATTATGTTCGTAATCATGGTTTACATATTCAAAAGAAATATTAATGGTTTCCATGTTCTAATTTGAGAATTATCAACCAACTTTTAACAAGTATCCTTCGATGGTTTACATATGTTATTATCATGTTTTAGGTTTAGTAAATATTATCTCTATCAACACTTTATATTTCAATAAAGGGAAAAAAAGTAATCTTTCAAATGGAAAGAAAATTAACTTCAAATTATATGAAGGATTTTTTACATAAAACTTTAATAAGTTAATTTTTTTAATTTTCATTATTTTATAATTCTAATTTATTTTGTAAACAATCATATAGATATGGAATAGTTTTTCATTTATTTGGAGGAAGACAAAATGTTAAATATTGACAAAATCAAAATGCTAAATTTTACAATATCTATGGCATATTACGCTCAAGAATGCTCAATCAGGTAGTATTACTAATAACAAGATTATTATTATTAATATATATATCATATAAATATTAAGAAGAAAACTTAAGACTTTTCTAAAAATATTTCATATAAATGTAAAGTTTGAGGTTGCATCATGTCATGATTACAAAATGAAGATCCAACACAATTATAATTTATAACTTAAAAAAATCTAATTATATTTTATTATTTGCTAAATTATTTGAAAATATAATAGATTAATGACATTAAATATATTATTATACACAATTATGTTTGCGGACATCTTTATTTTGGAATAAAGCTTTTATGATTATTTTTTAATATTTTTAGTAAGGCAATCACAAATAAAATGTTAAGATTTATCTCTAAAGTAATTATGTTTTTTTTTCTCTTTTAATTTAATAAAGTAATTAAATTAAATATCAAATAAAAAGTTAAGATTTATCTCTAAAGCACAATTATAATTTATAACTTAAAAAAATCTAATTATATTTTATTATTTGCTAAATTATTTGAAAATATAATAGATTAATGACATTAAATATATTATTATACACAATTATGTTTGCGGACATCTTTATTTTGGAATAAAGCTTTTATGATTATTTTTTAATATTTTTAGTAAGGCAATCACAAATAAAATGTTAAGATTTATCTCTAAAGTAATTATGTTTTTTTTTCTCTTTTAATTTAATAAAGTAATTAAATTAAATATCAAATAAAAAGTTAAGATTTATCTCTAAAGCACAATTATAATTTATAACTTAAAAAAATCTAATTATATTTTATTATTTGCTAAATTATTTGAAAATATAATAGATTAATGACATTAAATATATTATTATACACAATTATGTTTGCGGACATCTTTATTTTGGAATAAAGCTTTTATGATTATTTTTTAATATTTTTAGTAAGGCAATCACAAATAAAATGTTAAGATTTATCTCTAAAGTAATTATGTTTTTTTTTTCTCTTTTAATTTAATAAAGTAATTAAATTAAATATCAAATAAAAAGTTAAGATTTATCTCTAAAGTAGCTATGCTCTTTTTTCTCTTTTAATTTAATAAAGTAATTAAATTAAATATCACAAAGAAAATATCATATGACATGAATTCTAGTTTTTTGAGTGTGTGATATTGATAAACCATTATATTGAATTATGATATTATAATAAAGTAAGTAGATCAAAAATCTTCATGATAAAGTGAAATCAATTTCTATAATTATAAATATTCTTACTTATTTTTTCAAATACATTATTATTATTATAAGTAATTCTCAATACAACTTGCCATAAACACTTTATTTATAAATTTACTTTTATGGAAATATGGTCTGAACAGATATTATAAAAAACTTTATAAATAAGAGAAAAATTGTTCCAATTTTTTAACATTTTCTTGAAAAATTTACCTAACAAGAACCACCATTTTCATTGGAAACTTCTTTTTGGAACCACCATTTTCGTTGAAACTTTTTTTGGATGGGAATATAATGTTACTTGAAATCATCGATGAAACTTTCCATTTTTTTTTTTGTTGTTACCCCTAAATATCTATATGAAAATATAATATTATTTTAAATACTCATTCAAAAATTCCTCTTTTGCACATCACCTTTTTAAAAGTGAGTATAGCCTTCACATGATCCTAAATAATTATATTCCTTTTCACGAACATATACATATATAATATGATAATAACCTGAACATGTTCTGCTACGGATAGTCATAACGCTGCGAGATGTGGAAAGTACGTGTTTTTTCATGGTGTGGAGGTGACTATTGTCAAATTTCAATGTCTTATTGACATCAACGTTGGAATTTGAAGATATTAACTTTTTTGCGTTTATTTATTGTTTGAATTGGTCCCAATGGGCTGCTCTTCTATTATGTAGGTTTTTTTGGTGGGAATCTATGTAACAATTTTCCCTGAGTTATTTTTATCTAGGTTTGATTTTAGATTTTTGTAATTAGATTTTTGTAATCTATGCTAATTTGATAATGTAAAATTATTTAATTAATAAGTTTATGGGATTTTCTTTTATTTATATTTTGTATAAATAAAAATTATTATGATTAAGATTAATATATTTGGATAAATATAAGTTTTTTTTAGTGTTGATTTATATGATGTCAATGAACTTATAGAGTAATTTCATAATTATATTAAGTAGAGTGAAAATGTAAATATGAACTTAGAAATGTAAAATAATTAATATGTAAAATTCCATTAACATGACTATAAAATAAAGATTTAAATTAAATTAAATTAAAATTAATCATCTAAAATTTAATAATAAGAGAGATTCTATTTATTTAAAATAAAAAGGATATTAGACTAATTATTACATTCCCTTTTCAATTATAATATATTTTTTTTTTTACTTTAGATTATATATTTTTACATTGTAAGGCATCCCCAGAACTCCCCAACTACCACTTCACACTCCTCTCCACAACCAACCAGATCCAATATTAGATGATTGAAAATTCTTCCACCGTTAGATCCCAGTAATTTAACTATCAAGTGAATGTTCATTAAAATACCAGTGCTTTAACTCTCAATTGAATCTTCATTAAAAATATCTGTGGTATGACTAAAATCAATAAGAGGTGGTTCTCATGTGGTATGACTAAAATCAATAAGAGGTGGTTGACTAAAATATTGATAATATATATATGTGTGTGTGTGTTTGCATTATAATTTATATGATAAAATGAATTTTATTTTATATTTACTATTTTACGTACACTTCATATTTATATATAGAAATATTCTTATTTATAATTATTTGTTTATTAATTAAATTTATTAGTTTCTACATGTTTATAACGAGCATAGATCCATCAGTGAGATCTAACATGAGCTGAGAGGGATCAAATTTTTTCAAGTGCAAATTTCTTTAAAGTGCAAAATACAATTTGTAATTTTTCATTATTTAAATTGTATTTTAAATGCTATATAGAGTATATATAGGACTAAGTAAACATTTTAACCATAAAAAATTAATTTGTTTTCATGATCTTTACATAATTTTTTTAAAATGTTATATAACATACAAATAATTGGCATTCAAATATTTTACATAACATGTACTTTGAGACATTTTATAGCAAAAATTAAAATGATTTTTTTTATTATTATTAATGAAATGAAATTTTAACGAGACTATACTAGATATAGTCTATCTAGGACCAATAGCTTCAATGCTTTTTTCCTTTTGCAATGCAATCCTTTGATTATTCAAATTAATGATGAACTGACCCAACCTTCTAACAATCGACAATGCTAAGGAACCAATGTTAACATATTGTTGTAACTTTCTCTGATGTCTTTGAAAGCATAAAATTCCAAAATGAAATATTTTTCTGATTCCACTGCCCAGAAGTGCAAAAAGTACACACTCGTTCTTCTCAAGCTTCTTTAGGTCTGTTCGACCGACCTCACTGTAGTTTATGCGAGTTAGTTCTTAATTGAGCAATAAGAATCTTTCCTCTCCTTGGAATGCTAACTCCAATGTACTCTTTTGTTTGATAGCGCAAGTGGGGTTGAATTCTTGAACATGATACTTCTTCTTTCTACCCAACTCTTTTCCCCATATATGCTTATGAAACTTCTCCACAACAAAACTCTTTAACTCCTTGTTATTTGTGGGACATGAATTGAGGTAAATATTTCATTTTTGCACCCATTTTTTGTTTTGTCTTATCAATGATTTCTTTCACTCATTCCTCCATTGAAAATAACTTTAGACCATCTACCTTCCCCCATTTGCTCAATTCTTTGTAGGTACTTTATGAGACGCACCATAGCAATTACTTCGTTAATTTGATGGGATTTGCTCTTGTTTCACTCAAAATTGTCTCATAAGAAACCAAACTTTTTATTTTAAACTTGCTCATGATTAAGTGTTTTTGGATTTTCTCAATTTGCTTCCATTTTGAGACAAGGATGCTGCTAGCCCACAATTTACACCAATATAATATCTCTGGACAAACTAGGAGCCCAAAAAGAACTTTAAGTATTTTCCAATCCCATAACTCTACCTCTCTACATCTGTTTTGAAGCTCATATAATGCTTTCCACCCTCCTAAAAATATCTTCTTTCTACAGTCCTCCCAATTAAGTTTGTTAATGAAATCAATCCTGAGGTACTTGTATTCATTTAATTCTTCAAGAATGTTAGCTTCAAAGAAGAACGTATGCTGGCTCTGCTTCTTTTTATTTGAGGAAATCATTATTTTTGTCTTGCTGGTATTGACTTGCATCCCCATTGCTTTATAAAAATGCTCAAGGACATATAGGCGCGTCTGATATCCCTGGGCCGATTTATAAATCAATACAAGGTCATCAACATATAAAAGAAGCTTTATCACAAACTACCCCAACCGAACACTATCCCCACCTTGCAGATTCAGCCACTCTTCCAATTTATCAATATATAAACAAAAAATAGTAGGGGATAAAGGGAAACCTTGCTTGACTTCGATGTCACTTCTAAAGATTTCTGAAATGCCTGTTGAAGTTCTAATTTTGACTTTCACCTCTTCATAAAGCCTATGGACAACAACTCTATAATGCAAAGGAATTTCAATTTATTCCATTCTATTCCACAACTTATCTCTAGGGACCATGTCAAATGCCTTTTTGAAGTCAACAAAACAGCAAAATACTTCTTCTTTTCCCCCTTAAACCTTTTCAATAATGTGTCTCAACGTGATAGCATGATCTACTGTAGAATGTTTCAGCCTAAAACCTACTTGCCCTTTTTCCCTATTTTCTTTGACTTCCGCCTACTTACTGATTTTATTTTCTACCATGTCGCTGAAGAACTTTGCAAAAAAAGGATTAATCATAGTGGTTCTATAGTTGGAAGGATTATTAATGTCTCCACTTTTAAAAAGGGGTATTGCTAGACTAGTTGTCCAATCTCTTGGGAATCCTTGCTGAATGACGTTGTTGAATATTTTCATGATGTACAGTGCAAGAATGTTCATTCCCCACTTTAGATATTCTGCTTGAAGTTCAACCAAGTCCTTTGCCTTTCCTGTTTTCAACTTCTTAATTCCTATCTCCACTTCCTGTAATGTGAAAAGCTTTGTAGTTGTGTTGATCCTAGGAGGAGGCTCATCCTTTGATTCTTTCTTATAGAGTTGCCTTACATAGTCAAACCATTGATTGGCTGTAATATTATTTTCAATTTGCTTCTTCCTCGGTTGAAGTTCCTGTCAAAAAATCTTTGGGTTATTCTTGCCTAGATATATTAACTCTTCTCGCCTTGTTTGCATGAACTCATCCTTTTTCATTTTAAAAATCAACTTATATAAATTTACATTCATCTTCTCCTTGCCTGCCTTTTTCAAGGTTTTTCTTTCCATTTTGCATTCCTCATCAAACCATGCATTTACAGGAAAACAATTTGATTCAAATTTCCTATTTTTTTCTCTTTTGCACTTCTCAAGTGCACTATGAATTTGATTTGTTAACTCATGACTATTGAGGCTTTGGGAACCACTCTTCCCCTTCTGAATTGATCTCTCCAACATTATTAATACATTTTTAAGTATATGTCAATATTAATTCATATTGAAATAATTTATTGATAACCCACATTGAATATTTTTTTATATACATCTTTAAAAAAAATTCTTTAAAAAATTCTTTTCTATATATAGATATATATGAAGTTGATATCGACATAAATTAGTTAACATAGATCTTCAAATAGTTTATTTAAATCTCCTATTGAAATATTTTTGAAAAGTATAAGGTTTAAACATCTTCCTCACACTTTTATTTGACTTCTAATTACTTTACACCATATTCATTTTTTTATTATTATATCTACATTATTTTTCTATTTAGAGCATAATTTATTTATTGTTATTTTAAATGGGCAACTCTATGGACAGACGGACAAACTTACATATCCCCCTCATACTGGCTTGTAGAATGAGCCTCTCGGCTCAATTATATGTTCTAAATTATCATGGTTACCAATATTAATCATTTTTATTTAAGTTTATTTTAATATGACAAGTATATTATGAGTTTTACTAAAAATATTCTATTAATAAAAACATAATTACAAAATAACAAATTGATTTATTATTTTTATTAAGTTTTACTTTTTATTATTTTTTAATTGAGTGGATATAACATTTATCATTATTATTATTTATTCTAAAGGCTCATATAAGGCACCATTACAACATCTCCCTCATATTGGGTTGTGGAACAGATTTAGGCCTAATTATTTCCCATTACTAAGATTGTTTAGAGTTAACCTTCATGAGGATATTAAGTAATTGACTTGAAGATGTTAATAGGTGTTTCAAACACATATGGGGGATGTAAGAAGAACTTTTCACTGTCATCACTAAACTTATAAATGTTTTTTCTATTTTTTTTTCTTTTCTAAATTTTTCAATAATGGGAGTTTGTAATGTCAAAGTCTGATTGCAGTTGAAATCAATTCAACATTCGCCGTAACTTTCCCCTAAGTAAAATGGTTTTTGGATCTAGTCTTAAGGATGAGGTTAATATGAGAATTTTTATTTATGGCTCTAAGGGACGCCTAAGGTTTGATCCCAATTTGTATCTTTTATCAGACGAGTGTTATTTTTAATGTCATTTGAAGTACTATTTCATCAGTTGTTGTACATTATAATTTAAATAGTGTTATTATGTGATTATATCCCTATAAATGTGTGCATTACATCATAGAATGCATTAGACATGCATAACATATGTCATCATAAATAAATTAAATGAAAAATAGAAAAAAAAATCAAGTAACTTGGGTAATAGGGGCCTTAATGTACCCCAATAGGTGGCTAGGGGCATTACAATGACTTTAGTTTTCATGGTATTAACATTCATACCCACTTTGGAGTATAAATATTGTAATATTTTGAGCTGTTTGCCGAGAATGTAATGAGTCCTTGCTAAAAGAAATATATCGTCAACATAAAGGAGAAGAGTTATGGCCATACTAGTGAGTGTGGGGCCAACACAACCTGCATCTTTCAGACACTCTTCTAGCTTATCAATCTATATGCCAAAAAAGGTAAGGGATAAGAGACACCCTTTCTTGACACCAATATTGTATCTAATTTCTTCTAACCGACCCTTAGTGGTCCTAAGCTTGTATATAAAATTCTCATATAACCTTGTGACAACAACCCTCAACTCAAGAGGAACCGTTATCTCTTCTAGCCTCTTCTATAACATTGTTCTAGGAATAATGTCAAAACGTTTTCTAATGTCAACAAAACAATAGAAGAGGTCAATTTTTTATTTCAATATTCCTTTTTCAATTATCATAAGAGTAACAAGATAGTCCACAATTCAATGAAATATCCTAAAATTAGATTTGCCTTTATCTATTTTACCATGGTGATGTAGGAACATCCTTGGCCTCAAGCAATCCTCATCAACCAAAAATAAGTTCATGTTGAGTTTGTAATAAGTATTGTTAATCCCATGTGTTTTAAGTTGTTGATACAACTATTATGTTAGTTTTTGATACACAAAGCTGGTATCTGTTGTTACTCCCATAGCTACAGTTAATCAAAGCAACAACTGCTCTCGAGTTGTTGATACTCCTAGAATTGTACGTTGATACTCTTGTTGTGTGGAGTTGCTAGGACATCCAAAATCGACAGTTATTTATTTGTTTTGTTACATGATAATTGATACTAAACGTGTTGTGAATAGGATGGAGGTTACAAATTTTTCGTTTTTCCACATAGTGAAAGGAAGTGAGTCAATTTAGTTCTGGAAGGAGAAGAGGTTGGAGGTATGGGGAGAGATTTGTTTCAATTGGAATGCGAAAAGGTTAGCAGTGCAAAGATAAATTGTGAGAACAAGGAAGGAAAGGGATTTTTTTTTTGGTATTTAGGTTTTTGCTTCTACCTCTCGGCTCTTAGATGTTTGGTTGCTGGAATGTTGGCGTTGGTCGGCTGCTGCATGATTTTCAAAGAGCGTGACTAGATGTTGTACAAATTAGGAAGGTGTCTTGATGTTGTGTGTGGTGGTGCTATGTAACAAGGTAGGAAATTCAAGCACTCTTAGGGAATTGTTCTGTAATCTAAGTTCTTGTTTGTAACAACACATTTTAAATTAATAAAAATATACTTGAATCCCTTCTTATGTTTGTGCTCTATGATTTAATCCTGAATTAATTAATTTAGTAGCCAAACTCCAATGGCATGGGTTGTGCACTCTATAACAACAATCTAGACTCTGATGGTGTTGTAAGAGCTACAAAATCTAGATTATGTTAAGTGGTATTAGAGCAAGATTTGTTCCGGGATTTACACTGTGAATTTCTTTACGTAACAATATACCAGGAAACCTTGTGGGTCGTTGCACATCAGGAGTGTTGAAGGTACAACTTGGGTCACATAACCTAGGTTGAGGTCTGTTGATGCTGGTAAGACATTTACAACTTGTAAGGATGCCATCGAGGAGAAGACAAGAAGGACAAGGAGGTGTAGGAAACTGAGAGCTAGAAGAGTTAAGAGGAAGAATAGGAGAGTTGGAGCATAGAAGAAATGGAGATGTAGAGGTAGATTCAGAGCCTGAGGAAGAAATAGATGAAGAACGGGTGGCTAAGGAGAGAGATCCAACATCAAGGTTGATTTCATATTTGAGAAATAAAGGAAGTGAAAGATTTGAAATTTCTTGTTATGATGGCACTATGAGGGACGATGTGCTCATAGATTGGATTGCAAAACTAAAAAGATAATTCAATTATGAAAATGTTTAGGATCAAAATCGAGTGAAATTTTCCATGATGAAGTTGAAGGGTCATGTTGCATTATGGTGGGATATGCTACAAAAAGACAGAGTAAACAATTAGCTAGAAAAGATCAATATTTCGAAGAAGATGGTCACGAACATCAAGGAGAAATTTATGCCTATTGATTACCAGCAAAATGTTTATAGACAAGTCCAGAATCTAAGATAAAAGGAGACCTATGTTCATGAGTACACCGATAATTTTTTCAGACTGTCACTTCGATCAGGTATAAGAGAGATAGAATTTCAAAGAGTCTTAAGGTATTTGAATGGAATAAAATACTTCATTCAAGATGAAATGAGTATGAATTATTTCCGGACTACAGATGAAGCCTATAACATTTCTCTAAAGGTAGAAGAAAATTTGAATAGGAAAACACAACAAAGAGGTTGTTGCACAAAAAATTGTCACCTTGACATTCTGCAATCTGTGTGAGTCCATTACCACTCAGAGTCCATTACCACTCATACTTTCCTCCTTTGCAAGTATTAAGCCTCAGTTCCTCATATCAAGCCTTGAAAATAAGAGAAAGCCCTCAAAAGTCTTTAAAACTCTGGTTCCGCACTTTCTCTTAGTCTTACCTACGGTTCCGCACCTAATGGTCATGTCCCCTGCGCACCTGACCGCTCTGTTTCTATGTTATGGGTGCGGACCCCTATAAAAGTTAAAAGGCACGAGTATATTCCAAAAAAATCACTTTCAGTCATTTCTAGAAGCTTCTGGAAGGAATCTTGAGGTGGCAAGTTCGCTCTCTTAAGGTTCATGCATCCCATACCTTAAGGAGCTAACCCCTTGATGTGAGGAGCTTATCCCTTTGAAGGAGGACTCTATCCCTTCATAGGTGGACCTGTAACCTCCTTCCTCTGCACTATAAAATGAAGCATTGGGTTGGTTACTGGGGAGGTTGAAAGCTGAATATTTTTGAGGTGAAATGTTGCTGGAACTTAGTCTTCTTAATTGAGCTTTTATGAGGAGAGATTACATACCTCTTTGATCTCATTTGGAAGAGTGTAAGGCTTGTCAAAGTAAAGGAGATTCCTGTTTCGGACCCTGGGAAGAGCTTGTTCAACATCAAGGCTGAAAAGGTTGTAAGGTTCTTCTACTTCAAAGTTAATACAAATAAGTTTGTTTTTCTCAATAAGCTGTTGTTTTATGGTTTATTTTATGGATTCCTTGATCACCATAATGAACATGATTTATGATATTAGCTATGCAGGTGTTATTTGATGTTTGCTTGTTTGTGATTACAGGTTCTCAAAAGGAAACTCTTTTGGACGATTGAAGGATGGTTGCTACAAACTAGCATTGTACTTAAGGTAGGGTCTAAACACCTCTATAGTTTTTATTTATGAATCACATATGTTTAGAGAAATATAGATTTGTTTGTTTGCTTGTTGCTAGATATATTTTGATACTAGGGAGATCGGCCTTGTCCGCAAGATCGATTTATCCGGCCAACAAAGGTAGAGGAAGAGGTTTTAGAGGTAAAGGTAAAGAAGGGACTGCTAGAGACAGTGAAAAGGAAGAAGAATCCACCAGTGGTTAAGGTGGTAGAGGTGGAAATAGTGGTAGAAGAGGTAGAGGAAGTCTCAAAAGAGGAAAGGGAAAGTACGTAATTAGTTTTTATCACTCTGGTCTGAGTTGAAAACCATAATAAATCTGAGTGCCTGGAAGGACAAAATTCAGGGAGAAAAGGTGAAGCCATAACACCAGTTACATAAGGCATTGAAGCTTATGTTGCTAGAGAAAATGTGACTGTGCTTCAACAAGAACATGGAGTAAATTTTATGTTTCAAAAAGTATTTCTCAAGAATAAGAGGAAGACAGTGGAAGAACTAAAACAAATAAGGAAGGAAGACAGTGGAAGAACGAGGACAAAGAAGGAAAGTTTTCAAAACTAAGTGTAAGGTCCAAGGAAAGTGTTGTAACTTGGTCATAGATGATGGAAGTATAGAGAATTTAGTGTCCATTGAAGTCATGGACAAGTTGAAACTAAAGAGTCTAGTCCATCCAAACCCTTTCAAAGTCTCATGGTTACAAAAGGATGACAGGTGGTTGTGGCTGAGTAATGATTGTTGAATTTTCAAATCAGCAACCTTCAGGAGCAAGTACTATGTGATGTGGTTGATATGGGTGCATTCCATATACTACTAGGAAGGTTGTGGCTATTTAACAGGTAAGTTCATCATGATAGTCAATAAAATACATGAGTTTAGGAAAGATGAGCAACAATACAAGCTCACCCCAATGCTAGAAAATATAACAGTAACAACAGGAAGTTGTGGAAATACCAGCACATGTAACAACAAGATCATGTTGTGTTAAGCCAAGGACTTTGTATATGACGAATGAAAGGAAAAATTATATTTAGCAGTGATTCCAAAGGTTGTACCAGAGGAAGTGAAATTAGGAACCATCCTGACAAAAAAATATCCTTGTTAGATGAATTCAAGGAGATTGTTGTTTATGAATTGCCAAAAGGAATACATTTTATGAGAAGTATTTCTCATCAGGTTGACTTAATTATGGAATTGAGCTTACCAAGAAAGGCACATTACAGGATGAATCCAATAGAGAATGAGGAAGTAAATAAGCAGGTACATGAGCTACTTGATAGAAAACTGATAAGAGAAAGTATGAGTCCATGTATTGTACCAACCTATTGAATCCAAATAAGACATGTGAATGTAGAATGTGCACAGATTCTTGAGCCATTAATAGGGTAACCATCAAGTATTTATTTCCATTGCCAAGGATGGAGGATATTATGGACTTTTTGAGTGGGGATGCATATTTCACTAAGATATAATTGAAAAACGGTTATCATGAAATCTAGATTTGACCCTGATTTATGCAGGTATGCAACAAAATATGAAAATACGCATATACACAGAGATGTAGCAGAAGTAAAACTCCATTTCATTAATATCAAAGAATTGAAATTTTCTTACATACAGAAATGGAAATAAACTAGCTCGGGCGATGACAACTTATTTCTCAGAAGAGATGTGGTGGCTACATGCCTCTGCATTGTGTTACAATGAGGCTTGAAGGCCTATTTATTTTTGAGAATTAGTGGAAAACCCTAAACATCCAAAAACCTAACCCTAGGAGATTAAGCACAAAAAATATGGGCCTTGTTTGGTAAATTGGTACATCAACTTCCCGGGGTTGTAACTTTGGCATACGATCTCCGTTTGACGTGCACAATACCTCATTCGAAATATATATCCGAGGACTACAAATTTTGACTAAAAAATCAATAAAATACTAATGATTGCCCATTTTACAAAAAAAAAAAAAACGTCACTTAGGTCCTCAAAACAGCTCCAGAAGTTCAATACCTGAAAAACTGCCAAAAATAATAAATTGTGCTACAATTAAGGAAACTGAAAAAAAATGAAATAAACAATGGTGGGGGTCCAAGTGGAATAGGTGGGTGGACACCAATATCCACCTAGACCAGTCCTCCCCCTTAGGAATCAAAGGTCCCTTTTGCGTTGAGTGCCTCCATGAGATGGGGAAACTTCTACTGAACTTGGTCCCTGGTGAGCCACTAGCCTTGGTGCAAGAGTTGGCCAGCTTTGACAAACTGATATTGTTGTATCTATTGTTGGAAAGTATTCTTGATATGTGTGTCCATGATCCGATCCATTGTGGCCTATTCCATGTAATCTAGTTTTAACTCTGTTGGTGTGAGTTGTTATGCAATGTTTGATGTGTCCAGTAATGATGGAATGTATGGTCGAAGGTGGTCCACATTCAACACTAAGTGTAAGACAAGGAATGGTGGAATGCTAAGCTCCAAATAATTATCCCCTACAACCTTAGTGATGGTGTAAGTCCCATATCGAAGTAGGCGAAACTTGCGGTGGAGGCTAGCGAGGCACTCCTTCTCGAAATGTAACCAAACTTTGTTGCCCACCTAGAACTTGTGTGGCACTCGATGTTGATCATCATGTTGCTTGTACTTGGCATTGTATCTATCCAATATGTCATGTACTTGTTGGAATATGTGCTTAATGCACTCAATGAAGCTGTTAGCCCTGTCAGCTTTAGATTGGACACAAGTCGAATCTGCCGACGTAGATGTAAATGGTATGGCCACATCAATGGGACATAGTGGTTGGAATCCCAATCCCACCTGAAAAGGGCTATGGCCAGTTGAGCTATGGAGAGCTTTGTTGTAGCGGTGTTGGACATAGGGGAGGATTTCATCCCATGTGCGTGGATTCTTCGAGTTGTACATGTGTAGAATGTGTACGATCATCCTGTTAACAACCTCTGTTTGGCCAGTTTAGGGGTGGAAAGCCATGGACTTAGTGAGCTTGGCATCCAACATCGACCAGAGACTTGACCAAAATTTACTTAGGAACCTGCAGTCATGGTCTGAGATAATGGACTGTGGGATCCCAAAGTGTAACCACACCCGTTCAACGAAGATGTTAGCAATGGATTCTACTGTGATACTCTTCTTGCAAGCCGCCAGAATGGCCATCTTAGAGAATTTATCGACGACCATGAAAACGTAGTTGTTTCCATGCTTAGTAGAAGGACAACCCAACATGTAATCCATGGAGATGGATTCCCAAGGTCGACTATGAGTAGGTAGAGAAGGATATAATCCTTGCTTATTCATGGTCATTTTGGCAATGGCGCAGGCAGTGCAGGATCTGATGTACTTCCCAACATCCTGTCGGAGGTTCGGCCAATAAAAATACTTCTGCAACACTACCAATGTTTTCTCTACCCCAAAATGTCTAACGACCTAACTATAGTGCACCTCCCAAATAATATTAGCATGCTCGCTTGAAGGAACACACAGCTGTCCCAAGTAGCACAACAATGTATCATGGAGATGAAAATTTAGAACTTTCTTGCCTTCGAGGAGCATCTGGTATGTGTTGCCAAATTATGGATCACTCTTGTAAATATGCAGCCACACTATAGTCTCATGCCCAAAAGAGTCGAGCACAGTGGTCAGTGCCATGACCAACAATTGGCTGAGGCAGTCTGCAACATTGTTGGTGCTTCCCTTCTTGTACTTAATGTTCAAATGGAATTGTTGCATGTATGTGGATGATCCAAGTGGATCTTCAGACACAGTGGCATGGAAAAAGCTCAAAATTCAAAGTGGCAGAAAGATGATGAACTTGACATAAGATCGAAGTGCTCGTCACCTTGATTCCAACGATGTGAACAACACTCCAATCCTAGTCCGGATGGAGAAGATAGAGGCAGTCAAAGTTGGGTCGACTTTTGATGACTGGGCAGGATTAATGAAGGCACAATTTGGTATTTTATAGTGGATGGAATCTGGCCAACTCCGGCCGGCCAGATTCCGGGCAAAACCGTGACCTCGTTAAAATGACCCCTTCGGTCCAAAACCGAATTTCCAAAAATGCATAGTTTGTTATCTATATAATAAAAAAGTATAAAAAAGGGGGTGGCGAGCCACCAACCCTGCCACCCCAACTCTATCCACATGATATATTAAAATTAGTGGAGGAGCGGGCCACGACCACCAGCCCCTCCCACGGACTGTTGGAACAACGCTTAAACGAGAGCGGAGTGGGTGGGCCGGCCCTTGGGTTGCGGACCCAACCCAAAACCAACAACCCATTAACCATTTATGGAGGAGGTGTGGCCGTTGAAAAGGCAAGTACGATGGGCAGGCCTCCCACGGCGGGCCCGACCCAACCACTTTTTTTTTTTAATTTAAAAAAACAAATTGGTTTGTGGGTATAAAAAAAGGAGAAGGTGGGGTTTGACCTCCTGACCTCCTCCCTATTAAATCGGATCACAACCAACACACCAAACCACTTTCTTGGTCAATCCGCCCAACAAACGTTATATGAACCTATTTTCTTAGTGCGCTCAGGCAGAGGAGGCAGTGCACGCAGTTCGAGGCAGAATTTTGCAGGAGGGCCAAATTTTCATTTTGTCAGAATTTGACAAATTATATATGGTTTCAGCACTTCTTGACGCCACAAACACAATGGCACTATCCGTTTCTCCATTATATTTTTGAATTTTTCGGCCATTTTTTAGTATGGAGGTATAAAACTCCTTTTTGTAACTGATGCTTGTACTCTTCTTTCTCATGCCATTTAATGAATGAAGGCCTCCCCATTGATCGAGAAAGGCCCGAAGACGTAGTACAAGACGAACGAACTCCGTTATCAAGTCTTGTTGTTTTCTTTCATGCTTTATGTGTTTCTCCTCTTGTCTCATGTGCACATTAATTTTTCTCTATTAAGCTACTACAATTTATGCATGTAATTCTTTAACACATCTATAAGCAAAAGATTTTGGATCAAGTGGTATCAGAGCAGGTCTTTTTAGATGTGAATTGCATGTTTGTATGCTAACAAGAAATAGGCTCCAAAGAGGCGAAGGGAAACTAAAGTCTTTCGATCCCGAAGTGGGGCGTGCACATCGAAGGAGAAACATGGCAGATGAAGAGGCTTGTCTTGAAGAGGAGCGCAATTTCTGTAAAACCTTCTATTCAATGGCAGAGAATGTCGGTCAGTTGCTTTCAAGGCTGGAGAAAGCAGAAGAGAGAAAACCAGAAGAACAAGGTTCAGCGCATGGAAATGGTGGAGAAGAACCCCCTCCTTCTCCTTCCACGAGTGAAATTTCTTCTTCCTCTCATCACCATAATCGTAGAAATTCAAGGGATGCATCTAAGAAACCTTTCTTTAAATTAGATGTCAAATTTGATCTTCCCATGTTTAACGGTGAAAGTAATGCAGAAAATCTTAATAACTGGATTAGGCAAATTGAAATCTACTGCAGGATTCAGCAGATCGATGAGGATGAGGCAAAGATTCAGCTGGCCTCTCTTCGGCTGAGTAGCACCACTCTCGTTTGGTGGGAGAGCAAATTGCGAAGCAGTAAGAGTGTGGGTAATATTCTTTCCTCATGGCCTAATTTCATTTCTGCATTAAAGGAACAATTCTATCCCTTGGGTTATAAACAAAAATCCTTAATGGATTGGTAATACTTAAGGCAAGGCAGAGGTCGGGATGTTCAAAGCTTTACAGAGGAATTTAGAAAACAAGCACTTAATTTGGGCATTGCACTTGACTCACCTGAAGTAGTAACTAAGTATATTGGATCATTACATAGTTACCTTAGACATTCATTATTATTGTTTGAACCAACTACTATTGATTCCGCCAATGTGAAGACAATCCATCTTAAGAACAGGGGAAAAAATGAAAGAGATGATCATTTCAAGAAACCACCTTTCAAACCTCTAAATGGAAAACCCAAAGTGAAAGGAAAAGGAAAGGAGAAGAGGACGGCATCAACCAAGAAAGATGAAGGAGAAATACCTTATTGCAATCACTGCAAAAAGGAAGGTCATGACGACAATCATTGTTGGAAGCAATACCCGAAAAAGAGACCAAAGAAGTATGGAGGAAAAGGCAAGCAGAAGACAGTGGCAACTGTGCAGCAAGACCTTGGATCCGATTCCAAAGATGAAGCATTGATCACAACAGCAAGAACAAAAGGTACTCTTACACCTCATGTTAATTCTGAATCACATGAAGGTACTAGTTCAATAGATGAGTCTCTTCCTAATGAATGAAAGAGAATTGAGCTATTTCATATTAGAGTTATCATAAATCATACAAAAGTGGAAACTCTATTTGATACCAGATCCCAAGCAAACTTAATTTCAGAGTCCTTGGTAAAGAAGCTAGGCTTGGAAACTACACCACATCCAAAACCTTACCCACTTGGATGGATACATGATAAAGCAAAACTGAATGTAACTAAGCAGTGTAAGGTTAAATTTGTGATCTCTTCTAAGTTAGTGGATGAGGTAAAACTTGATGTGATACCATCAGACATCTATGGCATGGTGTTACAGAGTCCATATCTATATGATAGAAAGGCAATCTTCTTCTGTCATGAAAACAAATACCAAATCACAAAAGATGGGGTAGAATGTATTGTAAGGGCTCATCAAACTACAATCAATTCCAGCCTTGTAAGTGCAGGGCAAATGAATAGGTTGGTGAATTCCAGTAAGGGTTGCATGTTTATGGTTGTAAGGGGAAATGATGCAGAATTATCCGATGCTTTCCAGGGTTGTGATCATGTGCATAAAAATGAATTATGTGAATTAATTTCTAACTATGATGAGATGTTTCAGGAACCAAAGGGATTACCTCCGAAGAGGGAAATCCAACATGAGATCCATTTGTAGCATGATGCTCCTTTACCAAATATTGGCATGTACAGGATGTCGACCATTGAGATGTAGGAGATCAAAAAGTAGGTGCAGGAACTATTGAACCAAGGGGTCATCAGACCGAACACTTCTCCATTCGGCTCACCAATTGTCTTATTGCCAAAGAAAGATGGCACATGGAGGATGTGCATGGATTATCAAGCACTAAACAAAATCACGGTGAAAAATCATTGCCCTCTTCCCCGCATTGATGACTTATTAGATCAGTTAAAGAATCTTATCTATTTCACCAAATTGGATTTGCGTAGTGGTTATCACCAGGTCCAAATTGCAGATCAGGATGTGTGGAAAACCGCCTTCAAGACCAAACAGGGGTTGTTCTAATGGATGGTGATGCCATTCGGACTTTGCAATGCTCCAACCACTTTCATGAGGGTCATGAATGATCTCTTTAGACCTTTCATTGATGAATTTGTTCTTGTATATATAGATGATATTCTTGTCTTTAGTAAAAGTTGGAATGAACATGTATGTCATGTGAACAAAGTGCTTGATGTATCGAAAAATGAAAAACTCTATGTAAAATTGTCGAAGTGTGAGTTTGGGAAAACCTCTTTGGTTTACCTAGGTCATATTATTGGTCATGGTCAGCTAAAAATTGATCCTTCTAAAGTTGAAGCAATTGTAAATTGGCCTAAACCTACTAGTTTAACCAAGGTTTGCAGCTTTTTGGGTGCAGTACAGTATTGGAGGAGATTTATTGCCAATTTCTCTATTATTGCAACACCTTTACACGCATTGAAAAGTGTAAAGCAAGTCTTTCAATGGGGAGGAAAGCAATAGAAGTCCTTCGAAACATTGAAACAAAATATCAGCACCGCACCTGCCTTAGCCTTACCAGATCTCCAACAGCCATTCGAGATCGAGATAGATGCCAACGGATATGCCATGGGAGCTATACTGATGCAGCAAAAGAAGCTGGTATGTTACCATTCAGATAATTTCTCTCAAGCTATGATAAACTATCCCACTTATGACAAGGAATTATATGCCTTGGTCCAGAGTGTGAAAAAGTGGAAACACTACCTGATCAGAAAGGAGACCATCATCCATATGGATCATCAGCCCTTGCAGTATCTTCAATCACAGACCAAGTTGCAGCAATATCGTCATTTCAGGTGGATGGGTTTGCTTCAACAGTTTCATCTGGTAATAAAGTATAATAAGGGCACTAGAAACAAAGTGGTCGATATGCTATCTCGCCCTCCTATTTCTGCTTCTGTTATTTTTCATAATGCTTCGTTATCTTTTGAAAGTTATGCTGAACAATATGCTAACGATGATGACTTTAAGGATATTTATGCAAAACTAACCCATGGTTCACAGGTGGACAACTATCACTTGCAGGGGAAACTGTTGTATCACCTTGGAAAATTGTGCATACCCACAGGAGAAAGGGTACATGTAATCCGGGAGGCCCACACCTCCCTTGTGTCTGGTCATTTTGGTATTGAAAAAACTGTGTGTCATGTACAAAGATTTTGTTTTTGGCCTCATATGAAGAACATTGTGACTCACTATGTAAAGGGTTGTGTGATGTGTTTTGTTTCAAAGCCCTCTAATAGAAAAATCGGGCTCTACACACCACTCCCTATTCCGAGTCGTCCATGGGAAAGTGTGTCAATGGATTTCGTAGGAGGTTTGCCTTTGTCTAGAAAAAGTCACGACTATTTGTATGTCGTCGTTGACCATTTTAGTAAGATGTGTATTTTAATGCCTTGTAAAAAGCAGATCACTATAGAGTAGACTGCTTATCTTTTCTTTCAGCATGTCTAGGTCCATTTTTGGCTGCCCACATCGATTGTGTCAGATCGGGACTCTCACTTTCTCGGAGAGTTTTGGACCAGCTTGTGGAAGATGATGGACACCAAGTTGAAAAGAAGCACGGCATTCCATCCATAGACTGACGGACAGACCGAGGTTGTAAACCACACCGTGGTACACTTGTTGTGAGGCTATTGCGGAAAACATCCTAAGTTGTGGGATGAGAATCTTTCATATGTGTAGCATTCCTACAACCGAGCAATGCACTCATCTACACATCATTCACCATTTGAGACATGTTTTGGCTACCTGCCAAAAGACCCTTTTGATATGGTCTTTGGAAGGGAAGATGACCCTAGTGGACGTGATGATAGGGACAAAGCACAGCGGTTCATTCAGCAGATCCAGTTGATTCACCAAGCAGTACAGGAGCAGTTGGAGAAAAGGCAAGCTTGATACAAGGCTCAACATGACAAACACCGAGTCGACCATTAATTTCAAGTGGGAAACAAAGTGTGGTTCCACATCAGCAAGGATAGGATGAAGGGAGAAGGGAAGAAGTTGCGACCAATCCGGTATGGTCCATTCACCATCTTGGAGAAGATTGGAAACAATGCCTTTCATCTCGATTTGCCGATATATATGTAGATGTAATCGATAGTGAATGTGGAAAACTTAAAGTTATATGAGCCACCATTGATTATGGACACCGAGGAAGTGGACATAGTTCCTATAGTTGATGACTTTGCACCAGAGTATCTCGATGAGTTACCTGAAAACATCATCCTTGACAGAAGAACCAGGACTTCACGACGACGAGATGTGGAATACCTTCAAGTTGGTTTCAAGGGGATGCACCCTAGCAAGGAAAAATGGCAGGAAAAAGAAAGAGTGAGGGAACAATTCCTTCACTTTCCAATTGACTGATAAAGCTTTTAGCGGTCCAAAAGCTCCTCAATGGGGAGGATTGATCTAGGTGGATATTCAGACACAGTGGCATGGAAAAAGCTCAAAATTCAAAGTGGTGGAAAGATGATGAACTTGACATCATATCAAAGTGCTCATCGCCCTAATTCCAACGGTGTGAACAACACTCCAATCCGAGTCCAGATGAAGAAGATAGAGGCAGTCAAAGTTGGGTTGACTTTTGATGACTGGGTAGGATTAATGAAGGCACAATTTGGCATTTTTTGGCAAACAAAATCTGGCCAACTCCGGCCAGAATCCAGGCAAAATCATGGCCTCGTTAAAATGACCCCTTCGGTCAAAAACTGAATTTCCAAAAATGCATAGTTTTTTATATATATAAAAAAAAAGGGGGTGGTGGGCCACCAACCCCGCCACCCCAACTCTATCCACATGATATATTAAAATTAGTGGAGGGGTGGGCCATGACCCCTGGCCCCTCCCACGCATTGTTAGAACAATGCTTAAATGGGAGCAAAGTGGGTGGGTCGGCCCTTGGGGCACGAACCCAACCCAAAACCAACAACCCATTAACCATTTATGGAGGAGGTGCAGCCATTGAAAAGGCAGGTACGGTGGGAGGGCAGCGCAAGGCCGGCCCGACCCAACCAACTTTCTTTTTTAATTAAAAAAAAAAAACAAATTCGTTTGTGGGTATAAACAAAGGAGGAGGTAAGGTTTGACCTCGCGACCTCCTCCCTATTAAACCGGATCACAACCAACAAACCAAACCACTTTCTTGGTCAATCCACCCAACAAATGCTATATGAACCTATTTTCTTAGTGCACTCAGGCAGAGGAGGCAGTGCACGTACTTCGAGGTAGAATTTTGCAGGAGGGCCGAATTTTCATTTTGTCAGAATTTCATAAATTTTATATGGTTTCAGCACTTCTCGGTGCCATGAACACAATGGCGCTATCCATTTCTCCATCAGAGTTCTGCATTTTTCGGCCTTTTTTCATTATGAAGGTATGAAACTCCTTTTTGTAACTGATGCTTGTACTCTTCTTTCTCATGCCATTTAATGAATGAATGCCTCCCCATTGATTGAGTAGGGCCCAGAGACGTAGTCTAAGACAGACAAACTCCGTTATCAATTCTTGTTGTCTTCTTTCATGCTTTATGTGTTTCTCCTCTTGTCTCATGTGCACATTAAGTTTTCTTTGTTAAGCTACAATTTATGCATGTAATTCTTTAACACATCTATAAGAAAAATATTTTGGATCAGTGGACAATTTATAATGGCGATTATTCTGAAACTTCCCTTGTGTCTGTATGAACAATAAGGGTTAGTGGTTTGTGTGGATGACCATTTCCCTCCCCAAAATGTAATGCTTCAATTGTTGGCAGGCCTACATAATGGAATACATCTCTTTGTCATTGTGACATGCCATTAGATGCCCCTAATGAGTAAGAACTTCACCAATAGCATAGTTGAAGGCATTTGTGTCGATCTCAAATGGTTGTTGCAGGTCTGGTAATGTGAGCACTGGTGCAGAGTAGAGGCGATGCTTCAACTCGGAAAACTCCTTCTATTGGAATTCATACCAAAAGAAATTTTCTTTCGCTCCTCCCTTGGTGACTTGACTCAAGGACAAAGAGATATGAGAGAACCCCAACATGAACCTATGGTAGAATCTGGCAAGGCCCAGAAAGCTACAGAGCTTTGTTAGAGTGGTTGGGGCTGGCTAATCAAAAATGAATTGTACCTTAGCTGGGTCCACATGCATACCCCGCTGATCAATAATGTACCCCAAATATTGAACTTGGGTCATACTAAAAGTCAATTTCTCCAAATTGGCACACATCTTATGTTTCCACAGGGTTTGGAGGACCTATCGAATATGGTGGAGGTTCTCTTCTCAACTCTGGCTAAATATCAGAATTCATCCAAATACACCACCGTGAATGAGTTGGTGAAGGGTCGCAAGATGTAGTCCATCAACCTCATGAATGTTGTAGGGGCATTTGTCAACCTCAAAGGCATGCTAAACCATTCTAAAAGGCCCTCCTTAGGTTTGAAGGAAGTCTTCCACACATCAGAGGGTTCGATCGGTACCTAGTGATAACCAAACTTCAAGTCAATCTTGCTAAAATATTTTCGTCGTTAAGTTGGTATTGAAGGTCATCAATCTGTGGGATTGGATACCTATTCAAGACATTGATCTTATTCAGCGCCTGATAGTCAATACAGAGTCTCCAGATCCCATCCTTATTTTGTACAAACACGATCGAGCTCCCACAGGGTGATGAACTTGGTATAATGTGCCCTTTCTGTAAAAACACCTGAATATGCCTCTTGATTTCATTGTTCTCCATAACAAAGTGTAGATATATCGGTCCATTGGGTAGCAGCACACCCGAGATAAAATTGATGGAGTGCTTGACCTAATAGTGTAGAGGTACCGTTGTGGGTGAGGTGAAGATGTCCTTGTACTCCTCCAAAACCTTGTCCATATTCTGCTACCATGCAAAGGGTCCCTATATGGAGGTCATGGCCACAATCTTCTTCTTTCCCTGAGGGCGAATCCTAAGTTAAAAAAATTTCCTGGTCTGGAAAATCATCTTATTGCATTACTTCGCAGTGACCAAAGAAATGGCGATAGGTGATGCTACCTCTAGTATCCTATACAACTTATAACCCAAATTAATAAGAATAGTGCAAGGCCTAGACTCATACACAGCATGCCACTTCCACAAGTGTGGTTGGTCTAATAATACATCACAAACTTCAAGAGGAGAAACATCACACAATACCTCATCCATGAAGGGTTTGATGTTGTAAGGAAGGTCACACTGTTGGCTGACGCAAAGATCTCACCCTTGGTGAAGCCACCCGATGGTGTATGACTGCGGGTGTGGTGTGGTCGGTAGGCCCAACTGCTTCATGGCCTCTGCTGAAATGAGGTTCTTTTGGCTCCCGCTGTCAATATTGAACTACAACGGGGAACCCTTCACCCACATCTGTGAGTGGAAGAGACGCTCTCCCTCCTCTAGATCTTCGGGCTAATCCTTCTAGATATTATTAGTGGAAACGATGGCACTAGGCTCCACATCAATAATCATCTTCCCTTTGTCATTCTCCTTATTGGTTTTTGACTCAAAGTCAGAACATGCATCTGATTCGAAAGCCTTCAGCTCAACCACCAGTGATTGCTTAGCTTGGCACTCAGTTGTGTTGTGAGTGGGGCTCTTATGGAGCTCACACCATTTCCCGGTGTCCTTCTTTTTCTTCGTGGTGTTGTTCTTTTCTTACGAATTCAAGAAAAATAACCTTATCACCCTCATCATCTAGACAAGAAATAGAAAGTAAGTTTTTCTTCAAACCTAGAACATACAAAATATTGTTGAGGTGAATGCTTCCACCAGACATGAGCTCCAACAAAGTAGATCCAATCCCTTTCACTGGATAACTTTTATTGTCTCTAAGTTCCTTTAGATAGAGTTTGAATTTGATTGCATTCTCCTATCATATTTTTGAAGGAACCATTGTCAATAACCCATACATTATGGTCCTTGTAAGTGCCAGATAAAGCAAAGAACAAACTTTGGTGTACTACTTCCTTTGCAAGCTTGGAGATGATCTTCAATAGACAATCCTTGATAAACGTAGCAATCAAGAAACTTGAAACCCTTCATTATAAACCTTGCCATAGTGCCATAGTGCCACCTAAGCTGTGATCTTAAATCTAGTTCTTGCACCTTAACTGTGAAACCATGTTGGAAAATAAGGAGACTTATTTGTTATATGTTATTTTCCTTAAATTGATAATTACTTATGATATATGTTGGCCTTTTATTAGTTTATTAGATATTTTCTCATGAAGCAATTACCAAAACAATGAACATCACAACAAGACAAAGTACACAAGATATAGACTCCAAGCCAAGGCAAAACCCCTCCAAGGGGAAAACCTAGAAAAAATGCTTCTCTATTTCTTTAGAATTTTCTTACAAAGAGACTTCCAAGACCAAAGACTAAAGACAACAACCCTACCAAGCACTAAGTCAACCCCCAAGAGGATATTCTCCAAGGAAGCTTCCAAAATTCTACCTACTGCAACTTCGTCCAACAATTTTAGCCCTAGAACTGCTTCTTAGAATTTCAGCCCTACAATTTCGGCCTCCTACAACTGCAACTTCACAGAAACCTAGTTTCACATTTGTGGAGAGAGGGAGAGAGATTCAACCCAAGAAACTTCAATTTTTCCTTCCCTTCTTCATCCTTCTAGTTCTTCTTCCCCTTCACTATTGCAGATCAAACTTGACTTGGATGAGTGACTTAAATGAAGTCGAGCTCATATTTATAGCCTCCTTGAGGGGTCAAATAGTGCTCCTTTAGGTTGACTTGATCTTTCTCTTGGGCCGACTTGGTCTTGGGACACACCAACTAGATCCGTCTTAATTACGGATCTAACATGAGATGAGAAGGATCCCATTTCTTCACATGCAAATTTTTTTATGAGCCGACATTATTTTTAAATGTTTTGAATAATTTTTTCTTTTAATTTTTAGATTTTTTTGGTTTGGCCAACATAAGCAAAAATTCAACTTTGATGATGGACGGAAAATGTTTCACATCATACTGGGTTATAGAATGAACCTCTCAGCTCAAAAATGGCTTTTTCTTGATAAAATAAATATCTTTCTTTATTACAATCAGTGCAAATGGGAGTATGACACATGACCAATAATATTTTTTATCCTAGAAAACCTAAAAGCATGAAGAACATGATTTTGAATCAAACTTGAGTATGAAACCCATACTCCAAAATAAAATAAAATTTCTCTTTCTTTATAAAGAATATACAATGTCATGATTACAATTAGGTCATTATGAAGACTGAACCTATTTACAATTTTCAACAACCCCTTGATTAGATTCCAAATGATTAGAACTTATCTCACCTTGCATGATGTTATTTTCTATGTTGACTTGTGCACCATGACCAACCTCACACACTTGGATTCCTCATGCATTACTCAAAGCTCTAGTAGGAAAAGTGACGATCCTAATATCACCACCGAAAACACACTCTACAATGTGAATTTGATGAACCTAGGAGCCATTAGGACACACCCTTTGTAGCACTAAATTCTAACTCACAAATTTCACATTCAGCGTATGCCCCATGGTCCCTAGCTTCAATTCGTTCACCTTGTAAAACACAAGCTTCTTACAAATCATCTTCATTATTGTTCAGTCTCCACCCAAATCCTTCTCTTCCATCGCTACCACTGACTATGTTAGGATACTTGTGTCCAAGGCTATTGGTGCCACTGTCATCACCACTTGCATTATAGGATCTAGGTCTACCACCGAGGCTATAGTCAATGGAACTAAAGTAGTTTTTCTTGAGACATCTTTTGAAATCTTAATTTTCGTGCACTTCTAGGTGCCACCCACTAAAAATATTGGCAAGGAACCCCACCAAAACTTCGAGAATTGTTATCACCATGAGCATCGAAACTAGAGTTCTGACCGATCCACTCCAAGAGTGCCCCTGCTACTTCCCCTGCATATCTGAGGGGTTGATTATTGTTTTTATGGCACCAGTGGGGGATGCATTTTCCACCACAATAATGAAATTATGTCACTTTCTCAAGAAAATCCAAAGAACCCCACACACACTTGCAATATTAATCTCAAAAAGCCCACACGCACTTGCAATATTAGCCTCAAAAACTCCTCACTAGAATGAAGTTATGGGAATCAATCTTTGGTAGAGTGGCTCTAAGTATCACTCCATTATGATTTCAAACATTGAGGCATCAATCGAGCACCCATGAAACATGTTGTTGATAAATCCACAACCTAAACCTTAGAGCCATTATCAAACCACTCCCCTTAGAGAGTCGAGGTCAACCTAACATTGCACAATCTACTGAAAGCAAGACTATGTGCCAAAAACCACCACTATTTAACAGAGTATCTTTGACTCTTTCATCAAATTAAGTTTACGTAACAAAGTTTCCATCTCTAGGTATAACTTGGTTTCTTGTTCAAGCATTTCCCCTTTATTTGGCTAAATCAACTATTTCTCAAGTGCATTTATTCAAAAATTATTGGTAAACAAATTGAATTGAATATAAACACACCTAGATTTCAAGCGCATCATTAAGATCTCAAATTAAACATTCCACACTTTTCCAATTTCCAATGGAATTTTAAAATACAACATTTCACCTTTCCATCTTATAAGGACATAATTTTTTCACCTTCATGAGAAATTAGTAGTTTTAAATGTCATGTGTCAACTCAATGTTGAGCACAAAAACAATTATGTATCCCCTCTTGCTAGACCTTAGAAAGCAAGTGTGCATGACCTCTAACTATCATGGGCTACGAGGGATTAAGTTATTTAATGTGAAAACATTTTTTTATAAATAAATTAACTTGAGGAAATGTTTGCAACCTTGGTATTTGATCCCTCTCCACACATGATAGATTCAAAGTCAACATAGATATATTGAAATCTTTTACTTAATGTGGACATAGAAATATTTTATTTATAATTTAGAGTGAAATATTGTTTTGGTTATTAATATTTTTTTAAATGCCATGTGGCAAGATTTAAAATAATTACACATCTCTCTCATACCAAGAAGTAGGAATAACCTTCCCCATGTGGGATTCCAAAGAAACTATGCCAATGCTCTAACACGACACATTTGTTGCCATCCTCGTGGCTATAAAGGTACAAGAGAATTTGTAACCACTGTTGGGTCGCCCAAATACCATCTTTTTACCAACCTTTCACTTCACTTTCACTTCACTTTTAAACCATATTTCTCTTTCCCATATCCTTAGATTAAACTATTTTCATGATTACATTGGGTTTAGACTTATTATTTTCCAATGCATATGTTTTAGTGTTTTTGAATGAATTTATGATAAATTACCTGTCCTCCATTATCACATAATCATAATTATTTTCTTTTGTTTTATAACTAGGTCGCCTCCACTTATCACATCATAAGAGTTGTCTGTCTTTTAATTACACCTCTTTCCTTGTCGCACAATTAAAGGAGATCTCTTCTTCTCCTCTAAAAATTTAAAAAGATGATAGTCATCAAAACTATGCTCACATTGATAGAGATTGGAAAATAAAAATGGCTTTTATTTTCAGAATCAGTAAGGAAAAGAAACTGTGTTTATTTATTTAATTTCAATTAGTTTAAGATAAAAGAAATGGCCTAGAGAAATGGATAAGAAACTAACAAAGCATGCGGATTTGCATTATGAAATTATTGCTTCTTTTTTTTCAAAAGAAAAAGCAGTATAGTATATATTATGTCCCAAAAAACATTGTTGTATTTACAAATATATGGTGGGCATTGTCCCGGATATGATCTCCTATTCAACAGATATTTGTCATCTATACGTCTTTCGTTGCTACATATACAAAATTTTGGACAGCATATAGAAACCTTTTAAACATAGAAATATTTCAAAGGATTTTCAAAAAAAGTATATACCTGCAAGCTGTGATATTATCCAGAAAAAGGGAGCTTGTAGCATACCAGAATTTATCGACCTTATATGCCTGGCATAGTGAAAGGCTGGATGACATATGAACTGGATTCCATGGTGATGCTCAGATGCCACTTACCCACTGAAGATTGCATTCCCTTCTTTGAAAGTTCATCCGCTATCTCATTTTGATTACGTTTTATATGAGAGATAGGGAAAAAAGCAGGCTTCCATAGAGATGCAATCCTGGTCAACCATCCAGAAAGGCTGTCATTTTTTATGACATGTATGCCATTCACATGATCTATGATTATTTTAGAGTCCCCATATACATTGATAGGGCCGATGTCCATGAAAATACAGAAAAGAAGCAGCCCATGCAGGGCCATGGCCTCTGCTTTGTTATTTGTCCCATTGCCACCATTCCAATACAGGAAATATTGGAGATCATTTGATATACCAATGTAAACCCCACAAGCGCATTTTCCATCTTTTGCCGCACCGTCAAAATGGGCCCTTGGGAAGAAAAGTTGCTGAGAGTCTGAGGCTGTCACCTGTTGTTTTTTCTGTAGGGGGATGTTATGGAGTATGGAGAGATAAAAAGGAATAGCCTTATCTATAATACGCCCAAAACTCTCCTTGCAATTCTGGAAGATTCTTTTGTTTCTCCACTTCCATATGAACCAGCAAACAATTAATGGAATGGGACGCCAGATAGTTTTTTGAGATCCCCACCATTCATAAGCATCCTCCATGGATGGGTGTGAGATTGTAGGAAATCCAAGGTAGTTCGCCATTTGCACCCACAAACTCTGAGATAGAGGGAATTTTAAAAAAATGTGCAGATTGTCTTCAATGTTGGCTGAGCATATAGAGCATATGGCTGGTCCCTGCCAGCCCCTTTTCTGCAAATTTGTCCAAGTGAGGTTTTTATTGTGGAAAACTAACCACGAAAATATAATGATTTTTAGTGGGCAGCTTACCTTCCATAGAGAGTATGGAAAGATTTTTTTTGAGGTCTCCCTTCTCTGTTCTATCAGAGAAATATATATGTCTTTTACTAATACAATGGATCTACCTTTTTTTACCTGCCATTCGATGCAATCTTTGTCCTCTGTTTTATAAAAACCTGCATTTTTCATATTCCAAACAATTCTATTCCATTGGGCGGCCATTTCTCCTTCTAGTCCGAGTTCTCTGTCCGATTTCCATTGTGGTATGTCATCCTGCCATCCATTCATAACCTGTGCCCAGAAGAAGAGACCTTTATGGTGGAGGAGCGATAGAAACTGTGGAGTGATTGGAGGATCCATTTCAACTCCTTTGATTTTATCAACACCAATAAGGATGTTATTTCCAGTTTGTAATTTCCATATACAGTTCCTGCAGAAAAAAGGAAGAGTCTTTTGTAGACTTCTCCAGATCACCGATCCTTGAGAGGGCCATTTAAAATTGTTCCTGTACCAGAAGTAAATATCTTCATTCCCCATATATTTCATTCTAATGGTTTGACTCCATAAGCTATTCCCAAAGACCGCTCGCCACATTGATTTGCACAGTAGAGCCATGCCAAAGCGACGCAGATTCATGATGCCCCAGCCTCCCTTGATTTTTGGGAGGGTGATGTTTTCCAGTTTCGTAAGATGATACTTTCTCTTTTCCTTGCATCCTCCCCAAATAAAGATTGCCATTAAACTGTTCAGTTGCTTACTTGCCTTATATGCATAAATGAAATAGTCTACAAGGACTACTATTGTAAAATCTGCATTGGTAGAAAGTTATAATAGCGAATAACTCTGAATTGTACATAGTACAATCTAAACACCATGAAAAATATCTATTTCATAAAATTAAAACATTGTAAAGTGTGTTGAGATATTAATTTCACTATCGGTTAGATGTCATCTCATTTGATTTTGTTCTCTGCTAGGTATCATAGACACTTTATTTTTACTTCAGTTCTACTCCATAGGTGTCAAGTCCTACTTCAGTGATTTATTGTTGATGTTTACGATGTAATCTATTTAACCATTTTGAATATTGAGAAGAGCAATCTATGCTCCACGTTTTTTCTCATTCTTTCTCATGGTATCATAGCGTAGGTCAACACACCTGACTCGCGTTGGGGGGGGATTGTTGGAAATTGGATAAACCAATGCTCCCCGTGTGTTTCGTGACATGGAATAACCACCTCTCATGGATCCTTATCTCTTGTGCTGTGATCGTTGACTAACAATTGCGGGTTTTGGTCTAACTGCAACCGTGATTCCCAATATCCAATGCTCCCTGTGTGTTTCGTGACATGGAGTAACAGCCTCTTGTGAATCCTAATCTCTGGGGATGTGATCATTGACTAACACCTACAGGTTTTGGTCAAACGGCAATCGTGATTCCCAACAAGTGGTATTAGAGCTTGAGATCGCATACTACTCCAAAAAGAATAGTGTTTCAAATCTTTTAGACTTGCAAAAAAACCGCGTGAAAAGTCGAGGAGAAAAGAGAAATTGCGAAACTGTAAAAGAGGCTCAGCGCATCGTATTCGCAGCTCAGCCAAAAGGAAACTGTGCACAAAGTCGCAATCTTACGAGTTTGTAAAATTCTTAAAAGTTCCGCACCCTGTGCATTGAAGGACTCTTCACATTTGCGCATCAAAAATCTGTCTGACCTGCGCACATAAATTAACAAAATCCGCCCCAGAAAAGTCTGCCCAAGAATTCGTTCAAAGGTAAAATGTTAATTTTTTTAAAATTCACCAAGCCAACGAATTATTTGTTTTTTTCGAATCTCAAAAATATTTGTTGTTTTCCGAATCTCAAAAAAAAGTTCACAACAATACAAAGTCATAAAAGACTTTATTCACGAAGGGTTTTTTAAGCAGTTGTCTATAATGAGACTTTTTGGAAGTCTTTCCGGTGGGTTTTTCCGGTCAAAATCCGGTAGCAATTTATTGGAATCGCAAGTTTGATAGCTAGTTTCTGCACAATCAAGGCGTCCTAGGGGTTTTTCAGGGTGCTGAATCCAAATATGCAGTTAAAAAACCATTTTAACTGCAACAAATCAAGATTTAACCTCAATTTCTTCCGCCGGATTCCGTCACCGGAATCTCCAAAAAGTCGCATTATAGACAACTCCGTTTTTTAATTCATGATTAAAAAAATAAAAAATAAAAAGTATTCGTGAATGTATTTTTCTTAAAAAAATATATTTTAAAAGGGTTTCTCTTAACGGGCTTTGTCTAAATTCAAAGGTATAGTTGTTTTTTGAATTTTTTTTGGTTTAAAGATGGTTTATAAAAAAATTCAAAGAAGGGATTTAAGAAAAATAAAGCGGCTTTGCATTTTTAAAGTAGTTTTTTTTTTTTTAATTGTAAAAGGGTGTGTAAATCTGTGTTTGCAGAAATGGTTTTTTCTGGTGCTTTGCTACAGACCCTAATTATGGTTGGAAAAAATTACGAGTTTTGGTCTTTGAGAATGAAGACATTCGAGCAAACCCAAGAGTGTTGGGATACACTTTAGACTGCCTATGTAAAGCCAAACCAAGAAGCATGGGCGTCCATGTCCAATAATCAAAAGAGTGCAACTACTGAACTTCGAAAGAAAGAACACAGAGCCAAATGTTGGATACAAAACTTAGTCGATGACTATATTTTTTATAAGATAGCTGGTGCATCCACAACACATGAAGCTTGGGAAATCTTGAAAGCTATGTATCAAGGTAATGATACAGTGAAGACGGTTAAATTACAGACATTGAGATTACAGTTTGTAACCCTAAAGATGACTGACACAGAAAATGTGGATCAGTTCATGACTAGATTCGTGGGAATAGATAGTCAGATCAATCTCATTAGTGAAACCATTTTCGATCAGAAAATTGTTCAAAAAGTCCTTCGAAGTCTCTCCAAGAAACATAACATGATTGTAATAGCCATTCTGGAATCCAAATATTTTACAACTTTCTCAATAGAACAATTGACTTGATCACTTCTGGCACACGAAACAAGACTCAACTTGGCAGAAGATTCCATGGAACAAGATTTCAAAGCACAAATCTCTTTTGGCAAAGGCAGAGGCAGAGGATATAAAGGCGGCAACAAGCAAGGTAGAGGCTGAAGCAGAGGCAGATCAGAACATCATCATGCAACAGAGCAGTGGAGACCTCCACAAAACCAAACTCAGAGAAGAAGACCATGGATCAAATCTAATGTTCAATGTTATTACTACAAGAAATTTGGGCATTATGAACATGGGTGTAGAAAGAAACAGTAAGATCAACAAAGAAGCAATGTCCATCTCTCCAACAAGTTGATGAAGCTTCAAATTAGTCTTTTTATCCACCACAACCACCAAGATTGCAGGTTGAAGAAGAACCATACCATTCTAAAATTGGTACATCTTCAAGCAGTGAATCCACCAGTGATTCGACATCTTCAGAAGACAATCGGAAAACAAGAAGCATCAGAGAAATATATGAGCAGGAGCATGAGTTGGATCACCAGAATATGTTTGCATTTCTTTCATCTCAACCATTTCATTTTGAAGAATCATTTAAAGAAAAGCATTGGGTAGATGCAATGAAACAAGAAATTGCTTCCATAGAGAAGAATCAGACTTGGGAATTTGCTGATCTCCCAAAAGACAACCATAATTGGTGTAAAATGGGTATATAAGACCAAGATGAATGAAAAGGGAGAGATTGAGAAACATAAGGCAAGGTTGGTTGCCAAAGGATTCTCACAATAATTTGGTGTTGATTATGGTGAAACCTTTTCTCCAGTAGAAAGGTTAGACACTGTCAGAACCATTTTGTCCACAACATCTCAACACAAATGGAAAGTCTATCAACTTGATGTAAAATCTGCGTTTTTAAATGGTATATTGCATGAAGACGTTTATGTAGAGTAACCTCATGGTTTTGAAGTTTTAAGATAGGAGCATAAGGTATACAAATTGAAGAAAGATTTGTATGGTTTGAAACAAGCTCCAAGAGCTTGGTACAGTCACATTGACACCTATCTCATCAAAAGTGGTTTTTGCAGAAGCAATCATGAGCCAACTTTGTATACCAAAATGCATGAAGGTAAAATTCTTATTGTATGCCTTTATGTAAATGATCTTCTTTATACAAGAAACATGATGTTAGAAGATTTCAAATCAGCAATGCAAACAGAGTTTGATATGATAGATCTAGGGGTCATGAAATACTTCTTAGGCATTGAAATTCACCAATCTACTAATGGCATTTTTGTTGGTCAACAAAAATATGCCACTGATATCATCCAAAAGTTCAGAATGACCAATTGCAAATGTGCAGATACACCAATTTCTCAAGGCACAAAACTGAGCAAAGAAGATGTAACACCACCAATTGATTCCACATTGTATAAAAGTCTAGTTGGTAGTTTGTTATATCTAACTGCAACTAGACCTGACATTATGTTTGCAACAAGTTTTGTCTCCAGTTTTATGCAGTCACCTAAGATCACTCATTGCAAGGTTGCAAAAAGGATCTTAAGATATATTTCATGGACAATAGTCTATGGTTTGTTATATACGCATTCTGAAGAAAAAAAATTCACTTTCAGGTTATACAGACAACGATTATACACAAAGTTTAAATGATCGCAAAAGCACCTTAGGGTATATTTTTAATCTTGGAACCAATCTGATTTCATGGGCATCTAAGAAACAGCGAATCGTTTCAATATATTCTGAAGATGCAGAATATGTAGCAACAAATTCAACAACTTGTCAAGTTGTGTGGTTGAGAAGATTAATGAAAGATATTTCAAATATTTAGAAGGAGCCAACTCCAATCTACTGTGATAACAATTCAGCAATTTCTTTATCAAAAAATTATGTTTTCTGCAAAAAGAGCAAGCATGTTGACACCCATTTTCATTTCATCTGTGAGTTTGTCAATGATAGGGACATAGTACTTGCTTTTTGTGGTTCCAAAGATCAACTAGCAGATATTTTCACAAAGCCATTGGGAAAGAATGTATTTGAATTTCAAAGAGAGCAATTAGGCATTGTAAGTGTCTCTAAATGTAACAATTGAGATTAGGAGGGGATGTTGAGATATTAATTTCACTGTCAGTTAGGTGTCATCTCATTTTATTTTGTTGTCTACTAGATATCATACACAATTCAGTTTTACTTCAGTTCTACTCCATAAATATCGAGTTCTACTTCACTCATTTATTATTGATATTTACACTGTAATATATTTAACCATTTTAAATATTAAGAAAAACAATCTCTGTTCCAAATTTTTCATCATTCTTTCCCAAAGCGTTTCATAATTTTAGAAAATTCTGGTGAATTATCTTCATCAAACCATTATGAAGAACATGTCTAGAAACATTCATCCTTCGGGACAAAGGTTAATTGAAAAGTTGACATATCTTTTAAATCGAGGATTGGCTGATAAAGGTTAATTGAAAAGTCACCGTCGTTATCTACTTTTTCAAGTGATACTTCAGAGTTTTTACGTGTTTTTAATTTATTTTTATTAATATAAATTAATAAAGTTTATATTTCTTGTATACAAATGTAGGCCTGGAGTATGCCGTAAAACTGCTTCTGCTTGGCTAAGAGCTCGTCTTCCTCGGACGTAAGGAAACAGGTTAACGGCCCAAGACCCAGAGGCATCTGGCAGGAGTGAAAGCCTGCTCCCTTACGGACCACCAGCGGGTTATTTCAGGTGGCGTGGTTTTCCTTGATAACGGTGATGAGTCAAACCGACATTCGCGGATAGCAGCCAGAGATGGCTGTCCTCACTGTTGGGTTGACCCCTGAGTTTGATAGGTTTTGCCACCTTCGAAGAGAAGAAATACAAATGTACTTCTTCTTTTGCTGACTTGAAAAATGTTATTTAATCACGAATTCTTTTTAGTATCTATCATAAATTAAATAACTTCATTTCATTTTTAAATTAATTACTATTAATTGTTTGTTTTAGTTATTAATAGTTTATTATTTAGTTATAAGGAATATGCTTATATTGTTACCACTTATACGTTACTTTATAAAACTATTAATATATGAATATTTCTTTAGACACTAAATAATTAAATAATTCAAGATAATTGAATATAATTCGTTTAATAGTATATGTGTCATTTTATAGAAAGTCTCACATTATTATCACTGTGGTGGTCATATTTAGAAAATATAAATCACTAGTTCCACATTATAAATATATTATTTATCTTTACCTATTCCATACAAAATAGATTATCAATAGTATACATTGTATATGTCATTACAAATATATTTAGGAAGGCGCCTAGTAGGTCCGAGTTTAATGATGGTGTTTGAATAATTGTGTCTCTTAAAGATATTAAATAATAGGTATAATAGTTTTGATACTAAATTACAGAAGTATTGAGTAATATTTAATTTTTTTCAATGCTATTTGAGTTAAAATGGATGTATATTAATTCATATTTTCATGATAATTTTGTGATGAAGTAACTTTATAACTACTATTATTAATTATATTATATTATACAAAATATTTTCCCAAATATACAATTTTTCTTGTGTGTGGACTCTTTTGTGGTTATCATTCAAAAGGCCTAGGGTACTAAGATAATTACTCTAAATATATAAACAATGTAATTGTCTTCAATTTTATTTTATTTTATTTTTTTTATTCTACTTTAAATAATCTCAAATAATTGAACTTTTTAGAGAGTATCTAAACCTACTATGCAGTATATAAAACAAAAACACATTTTTCCATAAATCTACATTATTTCATTTTTAAATTTTACCATTAAAAAATCTAAAATTATATTTTAAATCTTAATCATACATTAACTGACTTATTTTTTTAAATAAATTAAAAATAATAATCAATTATACTTTATTATTTTTCACATTTGAATGAGTTAATCTATATGATATTTATCATATATATGATCGATATTTACTATGAAATTTTAGTTTATTATAATATTAGGTAATAATATTGTTTTGTAAATGATCGATAAAATTAGAATTAAAAAAACTTTTATTTATATATAAAAGTTATTTTTTTTAATTATTTTCCCTTTTTAGTCGGAAGTTTGGGTGGTTCTTGGAAGAAAATAGCGAAAAAACCTATAATGATATCCCTAATGTTATTCAACTTTTCCAGTCATCTTAGATACGATTCATAAATATTGGATCTTCCATCGTTTCAATTGTATATCTCCTTCACTTGTAGTAATTTACCATTCAATGAATGAATAAAGAATAGGTAGGTTGTTTTCCTCGACCGAAACCATTGAAACAGAATAATAAAGTGTTTTCCGTGTTCAGGAATTAGCTATTCCTCCCCTTCATTCTTCTCCTGGTGTGAGACTTCCGATTTCTTCTTTTTAGGTTTGGTTGAATCAATATAGTAGCAGAAATTTTGACAGGTAACTATGATAGCTACCTACTCTCACCCCAAAAATGATTTGGAACCAATAATTGAACCATGCAAAATAGAAATACTTATGAATGGGCGAAAAAGATGACTCGGTTAATTTCCATCCTGGTCATGATACATATCATAACTCGGACATCCATTTCGAATGTATATCCCATTTTTGCACAGCAGGGTTATGAAAATCCAAATGTCCCTTAAAAAATATTATTAGCTATAATAAGAACATAAATTATTATACATATTTGGTAAGTTTTAATTAAAATAATTATAAGACATCTCACTTGGTTCGTTGATATTTCACTTTCACTCTTCGAGTAATAAATAAAATGTAACACCCCAACCCACATTTACCCACTTTTACAAGCTCACAAGGGCAAACATGAGACAGGAGTTACTATGCATGACCCAATAACGAAGATCCAATTACGGAAGTAGGGTCTACCTTACTAAAACTTTACTGCAACCTCAAAGAACCCCTAATCACCCAAATGTCAACAACATTCTCTGATCATCTTTACCCGAACTAGAACTACCTTCTTTACTCTCTTTACAACCCAACCACACACATGCCAAGAGGTCCATGCAGCTAGAAGGCTGCAGCCGCATGCACAAGCCATCCTCCATGTGGCTACAACCTAAATTCCTCAATTATATGCCTGTGACCGTGAATTCAATGCCACAATTTGAGGGTTATCCCACAGGCCACTACCCAGAACTTTCCAGAATCAAGTCTGAGATAATCACAAGTCTAGATAAGCTATACTTAGGCTCAAATATTGCCCAAACATTCCAAACACGTGATAAACATTTAGAAAAACATATGGTAAACATAGTAGCTACAAGTCATGAATGCATTTATGTTCATTGTCTCAATAATTTCATCAAAGAATCATCAAGAAGGCTCACTGTCCTCTCAAACTATCTACAACAACACTTGTTAGCTCATACATTCATATAATCATTCAATAACTTATCGAATCATAAATAAAATCACATCATTTAACCAAAATGGAGCCATGACAAGCCAATCATAAAATCAACACCATAACCAATACATGTGCTCATTGATCTCAATAAGAAATAACATATAATAACATATGCATAAAACCAACCAAGTGAGGGACTTGCACGTACCACTTGATCATAGATTGGGCTAAACCAAATCTCTCTTTCAACAAATCACCCTTGTGCCATATTCCAAGCATGAATGTGAGACCACACAGTATAAACCAAAATAGAACCAACCGGGGCTTCTAGAGGCTAAACCACCTCAACCCTCAACCATAATGATTTCACCTAAATTAATCCAGAAATCACCAAAACCAAAAAATATTGGATGCCTCAAACTTTCTTCACCATACCTAGAGGAATTTTCCTGTCTCCACCCACCTGTCAAGAGTTCTAGGAGAAGGCCAATCTCCACCCTCAACCCTTTGGAATTAGCCTAAGAACACCTCAACTAGGATCCAAAATTTATTGTTCATCCAAAGATTAACTAAAACAAATAACCCACTACATCACGACTATCTAAGAAATGACAAAGGCAAGGATGTAACTACTGTCAATCCAAGAAAATCCCATGCCAATGATAGCAAACATGAGTCTGGATAGTTGTTACAGAGCGCACATCCCAGGCCATTAGAGTTTGACTACTAAATTAATTAATTCAAGATTAAATTACGGAGCATGAACACAGGAAGGGATTCAAGTATCTTTTTATTAATTCAAAATGTGTTGTTAAAAATAAGAATTTAGATTACAAAATAGTTCCCTCAGAGCACTTGAATTTCCTATGTTGTTACATAACAACACCATGCACAACAACTATACACCTTTCTGACTCACACAATAGCCAGTCACACTCTTTGAAAATCATGCAACCAATGACCAATGATAGTAATCCAGCAACCAAACGTCCAAGAGTCGAGAGGCAGAAGCAAAAATCTGAACGCCGAAAAAAAGTCACTTTCCTTTCGTTTTCTCATAATTTATCTTCACACTGTTGAACTTTTCACATTCCAACTGAAACAAATTGTTTCCCACACTGCCAACCTCTTGTCCTTCTAGAACTAAATCGACTCACTTCCTTTCAGTATGCGGATAAATGGAAATTCGTAACTTCCATCCTAATCACAACATGTCTAATAGCGGTTTTCCTGTAGTACCACAACTAAATAATTACCAATTTTGGATGTGTCAGCAACTACATGCGACAGGAGTATCAACACACAATCTTGGTAATATCAACAACTCAAGAGTAGTTGTCGCTTTGATAAAATGTAGATATAGGATTAATAACAACTGCCAGCTTGGTGTATCGACAACTAACATAATAGGTGTATCAACAACTTAAAACACATGGGAGTAGCAACAATTATTACAAACTCAAAAGAAACTTGTTTCTAGTTGATGAGGATTGCTTGAGGCCAAGGATGCTCTTACATCACCATGGTAAAAGAGTTAAAGGCGAAGCTAATTTTAGGATTTTTCATTCAAAGTTGGGTTGACTTTTGATGACTATGTAGGATTAATGAAGGCACAATTTGACATTTTTCGGCAGACAAAATCCGGCCAACTCCGGCCAGATTCCGGGCAAAATCTTGGCCTCGTTAAAATGACCCCTTCGGTCCAAAACCGAATTTCCAAAAATGCATAGTTTGTTATATATATATAGAAAATGGGTGGCGGGCCACCAACCCCACCACCCCAACTCTATCCACATGATATATTAAAATTAGTGGAGGGGCGGGCCATGACCCTGGCCCCTCCCACAGACTATTGGAACAATGCTTAAATGGGAGCAAAGTGGGTGGGTTGGCCCTTGGGGCGTGGACCCAACCCATTAACCATTTGTGGAGGAGGTGCGGCCATTGAAAAGGCAGGTACGGTGGGAGGGCCGCCCAAGGCGGGCCCGACCCAACCACTTTTTTTTTTTTAATTTAAAGAAAAACAAATTGGTTTGTGGGTATAAACAAAGGAGGAGGCGGGGTTTGACCTCCCGACCTCCTCCCTACTAAACCGGATCACAACCTACAGACCAAACCATTTTCGTGGTCAATCCGCCCAACAAATGCTATATGAACCTATTTTCTTAGTGAACTCAGGCAGAGGAGGCAGTGCACGTAGTTTGAGGCAGAATTTTGTAGGAGGGCCGAATTTTCATTTTGTCAGAATTTGACAAATTTTATATGGTTTCAGCACTTCTCGATGCCACGAACACAATGGCGCTGTCCATTTCTCCATCAAAGTTCTACATTTTTCAGCCATTTTTCATTATGAAGGTATAAAACTCCTTTTTGTAATTGATGCTTGTACTCTTCTTTCTCATGCCATTTAATGAATGAAGGCCTCCCCATTGATCGAGTAGGGCCCAGAGACATAGTCTAAGATAGACGAACTTTGTTATCAAGTCTTGTTGTCTTCTTTCATGATTTATGTGTTTCTCCTCTTGTCTCATGTGTGCATTAAGTTTTCTCTGTTAAGCGACAATTTATACATGTAATTCTTTAACACATCTATAAGCAAAAGATTTTGGATCAGTGGACCATTTCTGATGGCGATAGTTCTGCAACTTCCCTTGTGTCTATATGAACAATAGGGGTTAGTGGTTTGTGTGGATGACCATTTCCCTCCCCAGAATGTAATGCTTTTATTGTTGGCAGGCCTACATAATGGAATACATCTCTTTGTCACTGTGACATGCCATTAGATGCCCTTGATGAGTAAGAACTTCACCAATAGCATAGTCGAAGGCATTTGTGTCGATCTCAAATGGTTGTTGTAAGTCTGGTAATGTGAGCACTGGTGCAAAGTAGAGGCGATGCTTCAACTCTGAAAACTCCTTCTATTGGAATTCATACCAAAAGAAATTTTCTTTCGCTCCTCCCTTGGTGACTTGACTCAAGGACCAAGAGATATGAGAGAACCCCAACATGAACCTACGGTAGAATCTGGCAAGGCCCAAAAAGCTGCAGAGCTTTGTTAGAGTGGTTGGGGCTGGCTAATCAAAAATGAATTGTACCTTGGCTAGGTCCACATGCATACCTCGCTCATCAATAATGTACCCCAAATATTGAACTTGGGTCATACTAAAAGTCAATTTCTCCAAATTGGCACACATATTATGTTGCCACAGGGTTTGGAGGACCTATAGAATATGGTGGAGGTTCTCTTCTCAACTCTGGCTAAATATCATAATTCATCCAAATACACCACCGTGAATGAGTTGGTGAAGGTTCGCAAGATGTAGTCCATCAACCTCATGAATGTTGTAGGGGCATTTGTCAACCTCAAAGGCATGCTAAACCATTCTAAAAGGCCCTCCTTAGGTTTGAAGGAAGTCTTCCACACATCAGAGGGTTCGATCGGTACCTAGTGATAACCAAACTTCAAGTCAATCTTGCTAAAATATTTTCGTCGTTAAGTTGGTATTGAAGGTCATCAATCTGTGGGATTGGATACCTATTCAAGACATTGATCTTATTTAGTGCTCGATAGTCAATACAGAGTCTCCAGGTCCCATCCTTATTTTGTACCAACACGATCGGGCTCCCATAGGGTGATGAACTTGGTCTAATGTGCCCTTTATGTAAAAACACCTGAATATGCCTCTTGATTTCATCGTTCTCCATAACTAAGTGTAGATATATCGGTCCACTGGGTAGCGGCACACCCGAGATCAAATCAATGGAGTGCTTGACCTAATAGTGTAGAGGTACCCCTGTGGGTGAGGTGAATATGTCCTTGTACTCCTCCAAAACCTTGTCCATATTATGCTACTATGCAAAGGATCCCTGTATGGAGGTCATGGCCATAATCTTCTTCTTTCCTTGAGGGCGAATCATAAGGTAAAAAAATTTCCTGGTCTAGAAAATGATCTTATTGCATTACTTCGTAGTGACCAAAGAAATGGCGGTAGGTGGTGCTACCTCTAGTATCCTGTACAACTTATAACCCAAATTAATAAGAATAGTGCAAGGCCTAGACTCATACACAGCATGCCACTTCCACAAGTATGGTTGGTCTAATAATACATCAAAAACTTCAAGAGGAGAAACATCACACCATACTTCATCCGTGAAGGGTTTGATGTTGTAAGGAAGGTGACACTGTTGGCTGACGCAAAGATCTCACCCTTGGTGAAGCCACCAAATGGTGTATGACTGTGGGTGTGGTGTGGTCGGTAGGCCCAACCACTTCATGGCCTCTGCTGAAATGAGGTTCTTTTGGCTCCCGCTGTCAATAATGAACTACAACGGGGAACCCTTCACCCACATTTCTGAGTGGAAGAGACGCTCTCCATCCTCTGGATCTTCGGGCTCATCCTTCTAGATATTACTAGTGGAAACGATGGCACTAGGCTCCACATCAATAATCTTCTTCCCTTTGTCATTCTCCTTATTGGTTTTTGACTCAGAGTTAGAACATGCATATGAGTCGAAAGCCTTCAACTCATCCACCAGTGATTGCTTTGCTTGGCACTCAGTTGTGTTGTGAGTGGGGCTCTTATGGAGCTCACACCATTTCCCGGTGTCCTTCTTTTTCTTTGTGGTGTTGTTCTTTTCTTACGGATTTAAGAAAAATAACCCTATCACCCTCATCATCTAGACAAGAAATAGAAAGTAAGTTTTTCTTCAAACCTAGAACATATAGAATATTGTTGAGGTGAATGCTTCCACCAGACACGAGCTCCAACAAAGTAGATCCAATCCCTTTCACTGGATAACTTTTATTGTCTCTAAGTTCCTTTAGATAGAGTTTGAATTTGATTGCATTCTCCTATCATATTTTTGAAGGAACCACTATCAATAACCCATACATTCTGGTCCTTGTAAGTGCCAGATAAAGCAAAGAACAAACTTTGATGTACTACTTCCTTTGCAAGCTTGGAGATGATCTTCAATAGACAATCCTTGATAAATGTAGCGATGTTTTCAAGAAACTCGAAACCCTTCATTATAAACCTTTCCATAGTGCCACCTAAGATGTGATCTTCAATCTAGTTCTTGCACCTTAACTCTGAAACCTTGTTGGAAAATAAGGAGACTTATGTGTTATATATTATTTTCCTTAAATTGATAATTAATTATGATATATGTTGGCCTTTTATTACTTTATTAGATCTTTTCTCATGAAGCAATTACCAAAACAATGAACATCACAACAAGACAAAGTACACAAGATACAGACTCCAAGCCAAGGCAAAACCCCTCCAAGGGGAAAACCTAGAAAAATGCTTCTCTTTTTCTTTAGAATTTTCTTACAAAGAGACTTCCAAGACCCAAAGACTAAAGACAACAACCATACCAAGCACTAAGTCAACCCCCAAGAGGATATTCTCCAAGGAAGCTTCCAAACTTCTACCTATTGCAACTTCGTCCAACAATTTCAGCCCTAGAACTGCTTCTTAGAATTTCAGCCCTACAATTTCGGCCTCCTACAACTGCAACTTCACAGAAACCCTAGCTTTACATGTGTGGAGAGAGGGAGAGAGATTCAACCCAAGAAACTTCAATTTTTCCTTCCCTTCTTCATCCTTCTAGTTCTTCTTCCCCTTCACTATTGCAGATCAAACTTGACTTGGATGAGTGACTTAAATGAAGTCGAGCTCGTATTTATAGCCTCCTTGAGGGGTCAAATAGTGCTCCTTTAGGTTGACTTGATCTTTCTCTTGGGCCGACTTGGTCTTGGGATACACCAACATAGATCCGTCTTAATTACGGATCTAACATGAGACGAGAGGGATCCAATTTCTTCACATGCAATTTTTTTTATGAGCTGACATTATTTAAATGTTTTGAATATTTTTTTTTTAAATTTTTAGATTTTATTGGTTTGGCCAACATGAGCAAAAATTCAACTTTGATGATGCACAGAAAATGTTACAAATCATACTGGGTTGTAGAATGAACCTCTCGGCTCAAAAATGGCTTTTTCTTGATAAAATAAATATCTTTCTTTATTACAATGAGTCAAGATGGGAGTATGATACATGACCAATAACATTTTTTATCCTAGAAAGATCTAGAAAACCTAAAAGCATGAAGAACATGATTTTGAATCAAACTTGAGTATGAAACCCATACTCCAAAATAAAATAAAATTTCTCTTTTCTTATAAAGAATATACAATGTCATGATTACAATTAGGTCATTATGAAGACCGAACCTAGTTACAATTTTCTACAACCCCTTGATTAGATTCCAAATGATTAGAACTTATCTCACCTTGCATGATGCTATTTCCTATGTTGACTTGTGCACCATGACCAACCTCACACACTTGGATTCCTCATGCATTACTCAAAGCTCTGGTAGGAAAAGTGACGATCCTAATATCACCACTGAAAACACACTCTACAATGTGAATTTGATGAACCTAGGAGCCATTAGGACACACCCTTGGTAGGACTAAATTCTAACTCACAAATTTCACATTCAGCGTATGCCCCATGGTCCCTAGCTTCAATTTGTTCACCTTGTAAAACACAAGCTTCTTACAAATCATCTTCATTATTTTTTAGTCTCCACCCAAATCCTTCTCTTCCATCGCTACCACTGACTATGTTAGGATACTTGTGTCCAAGGCTATTGGTGCCACTGTCATCACCACTTGCATTATAGGATCTAGGTCTACCACCGAGGCTATAGTCAATGGAACTAGAGTAGTTTTTCTTGAGCCATCTTTTAAATCCTAATTTTCGTGCACTTCTAGGTGCCACCCACTAAAAATCTTGGCAATGAACCCCACCAAAACTTTGAGAATTGTTATCACCATGAGCATCGAAACTAGAGTTCTAACCGATCCACTCCAAGAGTGCCCTTGCTACTCCCCCTACATGTCTGAGGGGTTGATTATTGTTTTTTATGGCACCAGTGGGGGATGCATTTTCCACCACAATAATGAAATTATATCATTTTCTCAAGAAAATCCAAAGAACCGCACACACACTTGCAATATTAGTCTCAAAAAGCCCACACGCACTTGCAATATTAGCCTCAAAAACTCCTCACTAGAATGAAGTTATGGGAATCAATCTTTGGTAGAGTGGCTCTAAGTATCACTCCATTATGATTTCAAACATTGAGGCATCAATCGAGCACCCATGAAACATGTTGTTGATAAATCCACAACCTAAACCTTAGAGCCACTATCAAACCACTCCCGTTAGAGAGTCGAAGTCAACCTAACATTGCACAATCTACTGAAAGCAAGACCATGTGCCAAAAACCACCACTATTTAACAGAGTATCTTTGACTCTTTCATCAAATTAAGTTTACATAACAAAGTTTCCATCTCTAGGTATAACTTGGTTTCTTGTTCAAGCATTTCCCCTTTATTTTGCTAAATCAACTATTTCTCAAGTGCATTTATTCAAAAATTATTGGTAAACAAATTGAATTGAATATAAACACACCTAGATTTCAAGCGCATTATTGAGATCTCAAATTAAACATTCCACACTTTTCCAATTTCCAATGGAATTTTAAAATACAACATTTCACCTTTCCACCTTATAAGGACATAATTTTTTCACCTTCATGAGAAATTAGTAGTTTTAAATGTCATGTGTCAACTCAATGTTGAGCACAAAAACAATTATGCATCCCCTCTTGCTAGACCTTAGAAAACAAGTGTGCATGACCTCTAACTATCATGGGCTACGAGGGATTAAGTTATTTAATGTGAAAACGTTTTTTTATAAATAAATTAACTTGAGGAAATGTTTGCAACCTTGGTATTTGATCCCTCTCCACACATGATAGATTCAAAGTTAACATAGATATATTGAAATATTTTACTTAATGTGGACATAGAAATATTTTATTTATAATTTAGAGTGAAATATTGTTTTGGTTATTAATATTTTTTTAAATGCCATGTGGCAAGATTTAAAATAATTACACATCTCTCTCATACCAAGAAGTAGGAATAACCTTCCCCATGTGGGATTCCAAGGAAACTATGCCAATGCTCTAACACGACACATTTGTTGCCATCCTCGTGGCTATAAAAGTACAAGAGAATTTGTAACAACTATTGGGTCGCCCAAATACCATCTTTTTACCAACCTTTCACTTCACTTTTAAACCATATTTTTCTTTCCCATATCCTTAAATTAAACTATTTTCATAGTTACATTGGATTTAGACTTATTATTTTCCAATGCATATGTTTTTAGTGTTTTAGTGTTTTTGAATGAATTTATAATAAATTACCCGTACTCTATTATCACATAATCATAATTATTTTCTTTTATTTTATAACTAAGTCGCCTCCCCTTATCACATCATAAGAGTTGTCTGTTTTTTAATTACGCCTCTTTCCTTGTTGCACAATTAAAGGAGCTCTCTTCGTCTCCTCTAAAAATTTAAAAAGATGATAGTCATCAAAACTATGCTCACATTGATGGAGATTGGAAAATAAAAATGGCTTTTATTTTCAGAATTAGTAAGGAAAAGAAACTGTGTTTGTTTATTTAATTTCAATTAGTTTAAGATAAAAGAAATGGCTAAGAAACTAACAAAGCATGCGGATTTGCGTTATGAAATTATTGCTTACTTGCCTTATATGCATAAATGAAATAGTCTACAAGAACTACTATGGTAAAATCTGCATTTGTAGAAAGTTATAATAGCGAATAACTTTGAATGGTACATAGTACAATCTAAATACCATTAAAAACATCTATTTCATAAAATTGTAAAGTGTGTTGAGATATTAATTTCACTATCGGTTAGATGTCATTTCATTTGATTTTGTTGTTTGTTAGGTATTATAGACACTTCATTTTTACTTCAGTTCTATTCCATAGGTGTCGAGTTCTACTTTAGTCATTTATTGTTGATGTTTACAATGTAATCTATTTAACCGTTTTGAATATTGAGAAGAGCAATCTATGCTCCACTTTTTTCCTCATTCTTTCTCATGGTATCAGAGCATAGGTCAACATCCTTGACTCACGTTGGGGGGGAGATTGTTAGAAATTAGATAAACCAATGCTCCCAATGTGTTTTTTGACATGGAATAACCACCTCTCATGGATCCTTATCTCTGGTGATGTGATTGTTAACTAACACTTGCGGGTTTTGGTTTAACTACAATCGTGATTCCCAATATCCAACGCTCCACGTGTGTTTCGTGACATGGAGTAACCACCTCTCGTGAATCCTGAGCTTTGGCACTGTGATCGTTCACTATCACCTACAGATTTTGGTCAAAAGACAATCGTGATTCCTAACAAGTGATATTAGAGCTTGAGATCGCATACGACTCCACAGAGAAAAGTATTTCAAATTTTTTGGGCTTGCAAAAAAACGCGTGAAAAGCCGAGGAGAAAAGAGAAATTGCGGAACTGTAAAAGAGGCTCAGCGCATCGTATTCCAGCTCAGCCAAAAAGAAACTGTGCACAAGGTCGCAAACTTACGAGCTTGTAAAATTCTTAAAAGTTCCACACCCTGTGCGTGGAAGGACTCTTCACATTTGCGCATGGAAGGACTCTTCACATTTGCGCATCAAAAATCTGTCCGACCTGCGCACATAAATTAACAAAATCCGCCCAAGAAAAGTCCGCCCAAGAATTCGTTCAAAAAATGTTCAATTTTTTAAAATTCACCAAGCCATCGAATTATTTGTTTTCTTTCGAATCTCAAAAATATTTGTTGTTTTCCCAATCTCAAAAAAAACTTCACAACAATACAAAGTCATAAAAGACTTTATTCACGAAGGGTTTTTTAATTCATGATTTAAAAAAATAAAAATAAAAAATTCGTGAATGTATTTTTCTTAAAAAAATATATTTTAAAAAGGTTTCTCTTAACGGGATTCGTCTAAATTCAAAGATATGGTTGTTTTAAATTCAAAGGTATAGTTGTTTTTTTAATTTTTTTGGTTTAAATATGGTTTATAAAAAAAATTCAAAGAAGGTATTTAAGAAAAATAAAGGGGCTTTTCATTTTTAAAGTAGTTTTTTTTTTTTTTTTTAATTGTAAAAGGGTGTGTAAATTTGTATTTGAAGAAATGGTTTTCTTCGGTGCTTTGCCACAGACCCTAATTATGGTTGGAAAAAATTACGAGTTTTGGTCTTCGAGAATGAAGACATTCGAGCAAGCCCAAGAGTGTTGGGATACACTTCAGACTGCCTATGTAAAGCCAAACCAAGAAGCATGGGTGTCCATGTCCAATAATCAAAGGGATGCAACTACTGAACTTCGAAAGAAAGAACACAAAGCCAAATGTTGGATACAAAACTCAGTCGATGACTATATTTTTTATAAGATAACTGGTGCATCCACAACACATGAAGCTTGGGAAACCTTGAAAGTTGTGTATCAAGGTAATGATACAGTGAAGACAGTTAAATTATAGACATTGAGATCATAGTTTGTAACCCTGAAGATGATTGACATAGAAAACGTGGATCAATTCATGACTAGATTTGTGGGAATAGACAGTCAGATCAATCTCATTAGTGAAACCATTTCCGATCAGAAAATTGTTCAAAAAGTCCTTCGAAGTCTGCCCAAGAAACATAACATGATTGTAATAGCCATTCTGGAATCCAAATATTTTACAACTTTCTCAATAGAACAGTTGACTTGATCACTTGTCGCACATGAAACAAGACTCAATTTGGCAGAAGATTCCATGGAACAAGATTTCAAAGCACAAATCTCTTTTGGCAGAGGTAGAGGCAGAGGATATAAAGGCGGCAACAAGCAACAACAAGCAAGGCAGAGGCTGAAGCAGAGGCAGATCAGAACATCATCATGCAATAGAGCAGTGGAGACCTCCACAAAACCAAACTCAGAGAAGAAGACCATGGAACAAATCTAATGTCCAACGTTATTACTACAAGAAATTTGGGCATTATGTACATGGGTGTAGAAAGAAACAGTAAGATCAACAAATAGGCAATGTCCATCTCTCCAACAAGTTGATGAAGCTTCAAATTAGTCTTTTTATCCACCACAACCACCAAGATTGCAGGTTGAAGAAGAACCATACAATTCTAAAAATGGTACATCTTCAAGCAGTGAATCCACCAGTGATTCAACATCTTCAGAAGACAATCAGAAAACAAGAAGCATTAGAGAAATATATGAGCAGGAGCATGAGTTTGATCACCAGAATATGTTTGTATTTCTTTCATCTCAACCATTTCATTTTGAAGAATCATTTAAAGAAAAGCATTGGGTAGATGCAATCAAATAAGAAGTTGCTTCCATAGAGAAGAATCAGACTTGGGAATTCGCTAATCTCCCAAAAGACAACCATAATTGGTGTAAAATGGGTATATAAGACCAAGATGAATGAAAAGGGAGAGATTGAGAAACATAAGGCAAGGGTGGTTGCCAAAGGATTCTCACAATAATTTGGTGTTGATTATGGTCAAACCTTTGCTTCAGTAGAAAGGTTAGACACTGTCAGAACCATTTTGTCCACAACATCTCAACACAAATGGAAAGTCTATCAACTTGATGTAAAATCTGCCTTTTTAAATGGTATATTGCATGAAGACGTTTATGTAGAGTAGCCTCCTGGTTTTGAAGTTTTAGGATAGGAGCATAAGGTATACAGATTGAAGAAAGATTTGTATGGTTTGAAACAAGCTCCAAGAGCTTGGTACAATCGCATTTACTCCTATTTCATCAAAAGTGGTTTTTGCAGAAGCAATCATGAGCCAACTTTGTATACCAAAATGCATGAAGGTAAAATTCTTATTGTATGCCTTTATGTATATTATCTTCTTTATACAAGAAACATGATGTTAGAGGATTTCAAATCAGCAATGAAAACAGAGTTTGATATGATAGATCTAGGAGTCATGAAATACTTCTTAGGCATTGAAATTCACCAATCTTCTAATCGCATTTTTGTTGGTAAACAAAAATATGCCACCGATAGCATCCAAAAGTTCAGAATGACCAATTGCAAATGTGCAGATACACCAATTGCTCAAGGCACAAAACTGAGCAAAGAAGATGTAACACCACTAGTGGATTCCACATTGTATAAAAGTCTAGTTGGTAGTTTGTTGTATCTAACTGCGACTAGACCTGACAATATGTTTGCAACAAGTTTTGTCTCCAGGTTTATGCAGTCACCTAAGATCACTCATTTCAAGGTTGCAAAAAGGATCTTAAGGTATATTTCATGGAGAATAGACTATGGTTTGTTATATACGCATTCTGAAGAAAAAAATTCACTTTCAGTTTATACGGACAACGATTATACACAAAGTTTAGATGATCGCAAAAGCACCTTAGGGTATGTTTTTAATCTTGGAACCAATCTGATTTCATGGGCATCAAAGAAACAGCCAATCTTTTCAATATATTTTGAAGATGCAGAATATGTAGCAACAAATTCAACAACTTGTCAAGTTGTGTGGTTGAGAAGATTATTGAAAGATATTTCAAATATTCAGAAGGAGCCAACTCCAATCTACTGTGATAACAATTCAACAATTTCTTTATCAAAAAATCATGTTTTCCACAAAAAGAGCAAGCACATTGACACCCGTTTTCATTTCATCCGTGAGCTTGTCAATGATGGGGACATAGTACTTGCTTTTTGTGGTTCCAAAGATCAACTAGCAGATATTTTCACAAAGCCATTGGGAAAGAATGTATTTGAATTTCAAAGAGAACAATTAGGCATTGTAAGTGTCTCTAAATGTAACAATTGAGATTAGGAGGGGATGTTGAGATATTAATCTCACTGTCGGTTAGGTGTCATCTCATTTGATTTTGTTGTCTACTAGGTGTCATAGACAATTCAGTTTTACTTCAATTCTACTCCATAGATATCGAGTTCTACTTCACTCATTTATTATTAGTGTTTACAATTTAATATATTTAACCATTTTAAATATTGAGAAAAACAATCTCTGTTCTAAATTTTTCCTCATTCTTTCTCAAAGCGTTTCATAATTTTAGAAAATTCTTATAAATTATCTTCATCAAACCATTATGAAGAACATGTCTAGAAAAATTCATCCTTCGTGATAAAGGTTAATTGAAAAGTTGGCATATCTTTTAAATCGACGATTGGCTGATAAAGGTTAATTGAAAAGTCACCGTCGTTATCTACTTGTTCAAGTGATACTTCAGAGTTTTTACGTGTTTTTAATTTATTTTTATTAATATAAATTAATAAAGTTTATATTTCTTGTCGTGTGAGAAGAAATACAAATGTACTTCTTCTTATGCTGGCTTGAAAAATGTTATTTAATCACGAATTCTTTTTAGTATCTATCATAAATAAAATAACTTCATTTCATTTTTAAATTAATTAATTATTAATTGTTTATTTTAGTTATTAATAGTTTATTATTTAGTTATAAGGCATATGCTTATATTGTTACGACTTGTATGTTACTTTATAAAGTTATTAATATACGAATATTTCTTTAGACACTAAATAACTAAATAATTCAAGATAATTGGATATAATTTCGTTTAATAGTATATGTGTCATCTTATAGAAAGTCTCACATTATTGATTGTGGTGGTCATATTTAGAAAATATAAATCACTAGTTCCACATTATAAATATATTATTTATCTTTACCTATTCGATACAAAATAGATTATCAAAAGTCTACATTGTATATGTCATTACAAATATATTTAGGAAGGCACCTAGTAGGTCCGAGTTTAATGATGGTGTTTGAATAATTGCGTCTCTTAAAGATATTAAATAATAGTCTTGATACTAAATTACGGAAGTATTGAGTAATATTTAATTTTTTCAGTGTTATTTGAGTTAAAATGGATGTATACTCATTGATATTTTTCATGATAATTTTGTGATGAAGTAATCTTATAACTATTATTATTAATTATATTATATTATAAAAAATATTTTTCCAAGTATATAGTTTTTCTTGTGTGTGGATTCTTTTGTGGTTATTATTCAAAAGGTTTAGTGTAAGGTCCCCGAGTTTAGCCCGGCACGGTTGGGCAAGCGGGCGCGGTTGGGCGCGAGCGAGCTGGGCCGCACGACAGGCGAAAGCACACACGGGCACGGGCGCGGTGAACGGGTGCGGGCATGTGGTGCGATGGCGGGCGAGCACACACACGGGCGCGGGCATGTGGTGCGACGACGGGCGAGCGCACACGGGCGTGGGCGCGGGCGCGGTGCGACATGCGGGTGAGCGCACACAGTGGTGACTCACATATGCGATGGAGATGCGACAAGCATTGCGACGAAAGGTGCGACGAAAGAAGGTTGTGCGATGGACTTATACCCACACGAAGTGCGTTTGCGGTGATGAGTGGCTGACTTGCGATGAGCGGGTGAGGCCGACCTTTGGAGCGCCCAAACGATGCGATGGAGGGGTGTGTGGGCGGTCGGCTGGGCAGCCCACCCACGCATGAAGACGCATATATATTATATGGTGTTGAAGCTCAAAACTCATTAGAAAATCAACGAATCATTCAACATCTATCTTCGCTCTTGGAGAGTTAGGAAGTGCGCAGTTTTAGAAGGGGGATGAGCGCATAGCTCATGCGCACTCCTTGGTGATGCGCACTTATTGGAATCGCTCACGGTGAGAGGTGAAGGTGTTGGGCAAGACGTGCCCGGGTTGGATGTGCGGTTGTGATATTGTGCCGGGACTTGGCGAGGGTGTCTTGGTGATTCGGGTGAGCACCCGCCCATCATGCAAGGTGTGCACGAAGTTGTATTGATATAAAATTGGCTAAGTATGGGACTTGGTCTTGCCAAGACATACTTGTATATTGTAAACTGATATTCTTAATATATTACCGGGCAGACTCATTGTTCAGGGAGTTGCCCCTCCCTTTATACTGTGCAATTGTTGTTATCTTTTATAATTGTTGTGGATAATGAATGAGTATGGGTGTTCATTAGTATAAAGGATAAACATAATATTACTTGGTTGCGAAACACAAACTAAGTAAGGAAAAGTGAATTAGGCGTAGCCCATGAACATTAGTATTGGTGAAAAGAAAGTGTTCGGTGGTGCCGCACCTCATTATAAGCGGTTGGAAGACTACCGTAGGTGTAGGGGCGTGACAGGTGGTATCAGAGCAGCTAATTCAGGGTATTGAAGGTATGAGTTGCTACACACCTTCACCGAAGTGAAGGTGGAATCAGAGTAGGGTTGCTCATGAAGGGTACTTGCAGGTGAAGGAAGCCATTTTACACAAGTGGAACAAGGGTTGGTTTAGGTTGTAGGGACTTGGTGAACATGGAGAAGGCTGAAAAGGCAGAGATGGTAGATGAACCTACGATAGGTGAGTCTAGCCATAGTGCAGTTGAAGCTTTCCGGTACAAAGTGTTGGAACAGATGAGTCAATGGAGTTCTGACTGGGTTTCGATGAAGGCTGAGAACATGAAGATTCGGGAGAGCTGTTCGGAACTAAGGAGGGAACTTGAAGAACTCAAGAGCCAATGCGGAAGTACGACAGATGTTGAACTCAAGGAACTTGATGAGGAGATCCAACAGAGTGGTCTTGATCTTCAAGAGCTCTTTGATGAAAGAGCCCGGTTGAGGAAGGAAAGTGCCAGGGTGGAAGCCGAAATCAAGCAAGTTGAGGAGGAGATAAAGAAGAAGCTTCTTGGTAAGAAGGTTGTTGTGATTGAGTAGGAAGAGCTCGACTACATTGACAAGTTGGGAACTCACTACCGAGATCATCCAGAGGACATTCGGAAGTTTAGTTCTATGAACTTGGTCAGTGGACACTTGGTTGGTGCACTTGAGCAAGATGCGATGAAGGGCAAGCTTGAAGGAAGTCAAGATAGACCAGGATCGAGTTGCTTAGAAGAGCCAAGTAGGGAGGTGAAGTACCTTAGGAGGAATGTCAAGGTGGAGCATGAACCAATTGACACTTCTGAGGCCGAATTCTTGAAGAAGGTTGCTGATGTAAGGCGCAAGACAAAGCCAACAAAGGGAGGTGATTCCTTGAAGCTAAGTTTTGTGCAGGTAACCGTGAAGGGCAAGAGATTTGCAGCTTTGGTGGATACGGGAGCTACTCATAGCTTCTTAAGCAGGAAGGCAGCAAAGTCTTTTGGGAAGAAAGCAAAGATGGAGAGGGAATGGAGTGCTTTCAAAGCAGTCAACTCTACCATTAGAGCTGTTGATGGTGTATTAAAGGACACTCAGGTGAAAGTAGGATCGTGGTTTTGAAAATTGGACTTGAGAGTTGTGGACATGGATGATCATTCTATGGTGTTGGGGCTGGACTTTTTGGAGCTTGCACAAGCCATACCAATGGTGGACCGGGACATTCTCTTGATCACAGCTGAAGGAAGAACCATGATGGTACCAATGAATAGAAGGAGTTGCTTGGGGTATAGACCAAGGATGACTTCTATGGTTTTGAATCCCAAAGATCCGAATGTGAAGCATGAGGATGTGGAGCAAAGAGGACTTGGGAGTGTGACTCAAACAACAAAGGAAAGGAAGTTGACTGACTTCATTGTGAGAGCTAGAAAGAAGGATGATGGAAGTGAGAAGACAACCTCACGAACATGGAGACACTTATTGGGAGCATCTTCTACTGATGATCTTCACAATGGAGTTGCAAGTGAAGGGAGTCTGAGTACTACTTCAGAGGCAGTGGTTGATGAGGATTATGGAGGTAGGGATCCTGCTGGGATAGTGGACTTTTCCAGGTATGCTATGGGCATATATGACTTTCAGTTGACAAAGGACAAGCTAGGAGATCTTGGATGTACATGTGAGGAGATTGAGGCTGTGCACTGATTCTTGAGGACACAACATCAATCTGACACATGGGTGGATGAGAGTCAGGGAGGAAACTTCCTGGCCCTCCTTTCCCTATAAACAACCTTGGAGGAAGGTTGGTGTGGAGGCCTTGATAGGAAGGAACCACACCCACTTTGTAAGGGGCCTTGAAGGAGGCTTCTTTATGACAGTTTGCAGACTTGGATGCAGATGACCAGATGTTGGGATGGAGTCTACATGGGTTGGACATCATGGACAACTAAAGTCATGGACATCAGGTTGGAGATATGGAGCATAACAGTTATGCAAGGACATGAAGCAGGTGCATGAGTGGAAGTGTCATTTATGAACATTCTATGGGGAAATGCCGAAGCAAGGGATGTTGTGCAGATGCTGTTGTGGAGATGTAGGAGCTAGTGGAGAGGTTGTACACTCTTTTGCAACAAAACCATGGCTTGAACATGTTGCAGATGGGATGGAGTTTCCATGGACCTGAGCATGGATTGATAGATTCTTGATGAGTCCGAGATGTAGCAGAAGTCAGGAGAAGACTTGTGGTGGCATAAGGATGTGCATTCTTATGGTTTGGGCGTATGGTTGGACTGATCACCCGACTAGTTCGAGTCATGAGGGGTACCAATGTGCAGAGATATGTTGGCATTAGTCGAGACATGGTAACACATGATACAAATGTGTTGGCATCTGATGAGAGACTACATGGGGAAGGACACATGATGAGGTCGACACGAGATGTTGCAGTGGAGATTGTGATAGAGGGGTCGATGATCATGGATCGAGATGATATCTGATGGAGGACATATCGATGAGGTGTATACCTTGGTATGGAGAACTTGGTGGCAGTTGGTCACTAAGTTGGAGACATGATGGAGATGGAGTTCTACATATGTTGCAGGGATGTTTGCCTTATGTGGAGGAGTTGACATCATGGATATTGATGATCTTGGTGGATGGCTACCAAGATGGTATGTTGTCGAGGACGACAACGATTTCAGGTGGAGGAGGATGTAAGGTCCCCGAGTTTAGCCGGGTGCCGGGCCGCACGATGGGCGAAAGCACACACGGGCGCGGGCATGTGGTGCGACGGCGGGCGAGCGCACACGGGTGCGGGCGCGGTGAACGGGCGCGGGCATGTGGTGCGACAACGGGCGAGTGCTGACAGGCGTTGTGTGACATGTGGGTGAGCGCACAGGGTGGTGACTCACATATGCGACGGAGATGCGACAAGCATTGTGACGAAAGGTGTGACGAAAGAAGGTTGTGCGATGGACTTATACCCACACGAAGTGCGTTTGTGGTGATGAGTGGCCGACTTGCGATGAGCGGGTGAGGCCGACCTTTGGAGCGCCCAAACGATGCGATGGAGGGGTGTGTGGGCGGTCGGCTAGGCAGCCCACCCACGCACGAAGACACATATATATTGTATGGCGTTGAAGCTCAAAACTCATTCGAAAATCAACGAATCATTCAACATCTATCTTCGCTCTTGGAGAGTTAGGAAGTGCGCAATTTTAGAAGGGGGATGAGCTCATAGCTCATGCACACTCCTTGGTGATGCGCACTTATTGGAATCGCTCACGGTGAGAGGTGAAGGTGTTGGGCAAGACGTGCCCGGGTTGGATGTGCGGTTGTGATATTGTGCCGGGACTTGGCGAGGGTGTCTTGGTGACTCGGGTGAGCACCCGCCCATCATGCAAGGTGTGCACGAAGTTGTATTGATATAAAATTGGCTAAGTATGGGACTTGGTCTTGCCAAGACATACTTGTATATTGTAAACTGGTATTCTTAATATATTACCGGGCAGACTCATTGTTCAGGGAGTTGCCCCTCCCTTTATACTGTGCAATTGTTGTTATCTTTTATAATTGTTGTGGATAATGAATGAGTATGGGTGTTCATTAGTATAAAGGATAAACATAATATTACTTGGTTGCGAAACACAAACTAAGTAAGGAAAAGTGAATTAGGCGTAGCCCATGAACATTAGTATTGGTGAAAAGAAAGTGTTCGGTGGTGCCGCACCTCGCTATAAGCGGTTGGAAGACTACCGCAGGTGTAGGGGCGTGACACCTAGGGTACCAAGATAATTACTCTAAATATATTAACAATGTAATTGTCTTCAATTTTTTTCTTTTATAATGATTATTCAATTTTGATTATTCTACCTTAAATAATGTCAAATAATCGAACTTTTTAGAAAGTATCTAAACCCACTATGCAATATATAAAACAAAAACACATTTTTCCATAAATCTACATAATTTTAATTTTAAATTTTACCATTTAAAAATCCAAAATTATATCTTAAATCTTAATCATACATTAACTGACTTTAATTTTTATAAATAAATTAAAAATAATAATCAATTATACTTTATTATTTTTCATATTTGAATGAGTTAATCTATATGATATTTATCATATATATGACCGATGTTTACTATGTTTTAGTTTATTATAATATTAGGTAATAATATTGTTTTGTAAATGATCGGTAAAATTAGAATTAAAAAAACTTTTATTTATATATAAAAGTTAATTTATTTTTTTTGAATTATTTCCCCCTTTAGTCAGAATTTTGGGTGGTTCTCGGAAGAAAATAGCGAAAAAACTTATAATGATATCCCTAATGTTATTCAACTTTTCTAGTCATCTTAGATACGATTCTTAAATATTGGATCTTCCGTTGTTTCAATCGTATATCTCCTTCACTTGTAGTAATTTATCATTCGATGAATGAATAAAGAATAGGTAGGTTGTTTTCTCCGACCGAAACAATTGAAACAGAATAATAAAGTGTTTTCCCTGTTCAGGAAATAGCTATTCCTCCCCTTCATTCTTCTCCTGGTGCGAGACTTCTGATTTATTCTTTTTAGGTTTGGTTGAATCAATATAGTAGCAGAAATTTTGACAGATAACTATGATAGCTACCTACTCTCACCCCAAAAATGATTTGGAACCAATAATTGAACCATGCAAAATAGAAATACTTATGAATGGGCGAAAAAGATGACTCGGTTAATTTCCATCCTGGTCATGATACATATCATAACTCGGACATCCATTTCGAATGCATATCCCATTTTTGCACAACAGGGTTATGAAAATCCAAATGTCCCTTAAAAAATATTATTAGCTATAATAAGAACATAAATGATTATACATATTTGGTTAGTTTTAATTAAGATAATTATAAAACATCTCACTTGGTTCGTTGATATTTCACTTTCACTCTTCGAGTAATAAATAAAATGTAACACCCCAACCCACATTTACCCACTTTTACAGGCTCACAAGGGCAAACATGAGACAAGAGTTACTATGCATGACCCAATAACCAAGATCCAATTACGGAAGTGGGGTTTGCCTTACTAAAAATTTACAACAACCTCAAAGAACCCCTGATCACCGAGATGTCAACAACATTCTCTGATCATCTTTACCCGAACTAGAACTACCTTCTTTACTCTCTTCACAGCCCAACCACACACATGCCAAGAGGTCCATGTGGCTAGAAGGCTGCAACCGCATGCACAAGCCATCCTCCATGTGGCTACAACCCAAATTCCTCAATTATATGCATGTGACCGTGAATTCAATGCCACAATTTGAGGGCTATCGCACAGGCCACTACCTAGAACTTTCCAGAATCAAGTCTGAGATAATCACAAGTCTACATAAGCTATACTTAGGCTCAAATATTGCCCAAACATTCCAAACATGTGATAAACATTTAGACAAACATATGGTAAACATAGTAGCTACAAGTCATGAATGCATTTATGTTCATTGTCTCAATAATTTCATCAAAGAATCATCAAGAAGGCTCACTGCCCTCTCAAACTATCTACAACAACACTTGTTAGCTCATACATTCATATAATCATTCAATAACTTATCGAATCATAAATAAAAGCACATCATTTAACCAAAATGGAACCATGACAAGCCAATCATAAAATCAATATCATAACCAATACATGTGCTCATTGATCTCAATAAGAAATAACATATAATAACATATGCGTAAAACCAACCAAGTGAGGGACTTAAACGTACCACTTGATCATAGATTGGGCTGAGCCAAATCTCTCTTTCAACAAATCACCCTTGTGCCATATCCAAGCATGAATGTGAGACCACACGGGATAAACCAAAATAGAACCAACCGGGGCTTCCAGAGGCTAAACCACCTCAACCCTCAACCATAATGATTTCACCTAAATTAATCTAGAAATCACCAAAACCAAAAAATCTTGGATGCCTTAGACTTTCTTCACCATACCTAGAGGAATTTTCCTGTCTCCACCCACCTGTCAAGAGTTCTAGGAGAAGGCCAATCTCCACCCTCAACCCTTTGGAATTAGCCTAAGAACACCTCAACCAGGATCCAAAATCTATTGTTCATCCAAAGATTAACTAAAACAAGGAACCCACTACATCACGACTATCTAAGAAATGACAAAGGCAAGGATGTAACCACTGTCAATCCAGGAAAATCCCATGCCAATGATAGCAAACATGAGTTTGGATAGTTGTTACAGAGCGCACATCCCAGGTCATTGGAGTTTGGCTACTAAATTAATTAATTCAGGATTAAATTACGGAGCATGAACAAAGGAAGGGATTCAAGTATCTTTTTATTAATTCAAAATGTGTTGTTACAAATAAGAATTTAGATTAAAAATAGTTCCCTTAGAGTGCTTGAATTTCCTATGTTGTTACATAACAACACCATGCACAATAACTATACACCTTCTTGACTCACACAATAGCCAGTCACACTCTTCGAAAATCATGCAACCATTGACGAACAATAGTAATCCAACAACCAAATGTCCAAGAGTTGAGAGGTAGAAGCAAAAATCTGAACACCGAAAAAAAGTCACTTTCCTTTCTTTTTCTCATAATTTATCGTCACACTGTTGAACTTTTCACATTCCAACCGAAACAAATTGTTTCCCACACTGCCAACCTCTTGTCCTTCTAGAACTAAATCGACTCACTTCCTTTCAGCATGCGGATAAATAGAAATTCGTAACTTCCATCCTAATCACAACACATCTAATAGCGGTTGTCTTGTAGTACCACATCTAAATAATTACCAATTTTGGATGTGTCAGCAACTCCATGCAAGAGGAGTATTAACACACAATCTTGGTAATATCAACAACTCGAGAGTAGTTGTCGCTTTGATAAAATGTAGATATAAAATTAATAACAACTACCAGCTTGGTGTATCAACAACTTAAAACACATGGGAGTAGCAACAATTATTACAAACTCAAAAGAAACTTGTTTTTGGTTGATGAGATTGCCCGAGGCCAAGGATGCTCTTGCATCACCATGGTAAAAGAGCTAAAAGCGAAGCTAATTTTAGGATATTTCATTCAATTTTGGACTATCTTATTACTCTTAGGATAATTGAAAAGGAATGTTGAAATAAAAACTTGATCTATCCTATTATTGTTTTGTTGATTTTAAAAAAACTTTTGACACTATTTATAAAACAATGTCATACAAAAGTCTAAGAGAAATAATAGTTTCTCTCGAGTTGAGAGTCGTTGTCACAAGATTGTTCCATATCCGCAAAATAATATTAAAGCTTATATCAACAACACCAAAAATCCTAAAGCAACAATTAAGGTGGAGAGACTAACTCTTGGTGGGTAAAGCACGAGCTCCAATGGTAGTCATTTTATCCTTTAGGGGGCCAAATCTAGTCGTTGTCAAGATCCTTAAACCAGATCTTATTAATCCTTGCATCAACAAGTTGGTGGCGTGGACTGGGCACCTCGAGCCTACCAGTTTGATTTGCGGCGAGCAGAGTAGATAACAACCCGAAGATCTGAACAACCTATCATTCTTTGTGGTGGGATGTTTTCTCGATGGGTAAGACTTAATGGCATTTTATTAAGAAGAGCATGAGTGGAATAAAGACTTAAATGACATTTTATTAAGGAGAGCATTAGAGGAATATCCACAAGAGAATAAATAGAATAGGCAACGTGTCATGTAAATTTATCTCCTACTAACATTATTCTTAGAGATAATCTCTCGCATGAAGAGTTAAAAGTGTGTTTTGTTGTGATTGTTTTATCCATAATAATAGTCTTACAAATGTTGTAACTAATTTTAATTTTTTTTATTTTATATTTGTTCATAAAGCTAGTATTATTTTGCACAAATTTAATAAAATTATTGAAGTTTAAATATATTAAAAAAAAGCACAGAGGAAATAGTCTTTTTAACGAGCAATATAATTTCATTCAAGATTGTGATTTTGTTGTTTTTCAAAATATATTTTGGAAATGCATATATAGATTAAGTGCCTTGAAAAACCCCAAAACACTTTACTTCTACATATTAAACAAATTTAAATTCAAATTTTAAATATTAGCTATTGTAAGGACCAATTAACACATCATGTGTCCGCGTAGTTGTTGTTGCACTTTTACTAGTGTACATATAATGTTAGTGAGGTTCTAATATGTGGCAAGTCTTGGACATGTTTTCATATAGAAGATTAATGATGCTAGCGGAAGATTAATTGGTGAAAAGGATGTTGAGGTTGTATAATCAAGAATTTCTTATAGCTAATTAATGAAAGGTTGAATAAATCAAGTATTATCAGTTTAGATTCATCTGGGCTGAGAGGGATCAAATCTTTAGAGGTGTAAACTTTTTTTCAAGTTCTACACTCCAAAAAGAATCCCCTTAGCCCGTGATAGATTTGGTGTTAGATGGATCTAAGTTGGTATATATTATAATATAACAAATTGGATATTTTATTAAATTTAATATTGTATTAATCCAAAGTTATTAAATTTAATAATATTAATATTAATATTAATCTTTTAATATCAATATTAGATTTAATGATATTTTTACATGGCATGATAACAAAATTTATAATAAAACTACATCAAATTAATATATATGGCTTTTCCTTGTAAATATTCATTTTACAAATATTTAATTAAAAGAAATATTAAAAGATTTTGGAACAAAATTTTAAATTCTTTGTGTTGAATTAATTAAACACATGAGATAATTTATTATCCATTCAAACTATATATAGTAATATATTTTTATTTTAATAATTAATCTTAGTCCATTAATAAGATTAAAAAGTTATATATAATCTAAAAATTCAAGTTATATACAATTTAATATTCAAGTGAATGTTTTGGCCACCAAGCCTATTTTTATTATTTTTTGAGAACATAACATTCTTACACATAGAGGTTATACTAGGTTGTAGAATGCGTCTCTCAGTGCAGTCATGATATATTAATATATATTATAATACAACAAATTGAATATTATATTAAATTTAATCATATTAATATTATAATATAATAATATTAATATTAGATTTAATGATGTTTTTTACATGGTATGATAACAAAATTTATAATAAAACTACATAAAATTAATATATATGGTTTTTCCTTGTAAAGATTCATTTTATAAATATTTAATTAAAAGAAATATTAAAAGATATTGGAGATAAATTTTCGATTCTTTGTGTTGAATTAACCTTTTTCTTTGATTTAAGAAATGGTATTGGCTTTGGTAAGGAGTAAAGATGTTTAAAATTTTACCTATTTGGAACTTTAATGTGGTAATTTTTTTTGTTATAGGTAGATTTATGATCTATTCAAATTCACGTACATGATAAAAGAACTATTAAACGTATATCATAAAAGGGATATCAACCACAACAGATAATTTAGTATCCATTCAAATTATATATAATAATACATTTTTATTTTAATAATTAATCTTAGTCCATTAATAAGATTAAAAAGTTATATATACTCTAAAAGTTCAAGTTATATACAATCTAAGATTCAAGAGAATGTTTTGGCCGATGTTATCCAAAACTATTTTTATTAGTTTTTGAGAACATGATATACTTACACATAGATTATTAATTTTTGAGAACATGACATACTTACACATCGAGGTCATCCTGAGTTGTAGAATGTTGCGCCTTTTAGTGCAATAAACATTTATGATAGAGTGGAACAATGTGTATTTTTAATCTATTTCAATGCAATTGAATGCATTTCAATATTTGACAACAGCTGCTTATTTTAATTATGTAAAGTACCATGATGTGTAATAGATGTTATTCCAAGGATTCATGTCTAATACATTCACTAAACCTTTTTTATCTTAGTTGTGTTGAAGGATTTTATTAGGTATATGGATGGTCAAAGGCTTATTAGATGGCTATTGAATATCATATTGTCATTAACATACAAATAAATCTGGGACATGTATTCTCTTAAAAAAATCCAATGATATCTATATGGTGCAAATCAACAGACAACTCAATTGGTTGAAATTTATGCCTTTCTATGCATTGAAGAGTAAAGACTTGATAAAAATTATATATTTAGTTACTAGTAATGTAAGGTTGAAGGTTATATTTTTCTTTGTCACCTTTTAATGAACATAATAAAGGAAAAACAAATCCCATACATTATAGCACATATCAATATTCAACTAATGCAAAAAATGAGGGATGACCATTGCTACTAGTTAAAAAGAAAAGAAAATATGCTATTATATTGACTACACCAATTAGAAGTACCATTACTATTAGTAAGAGTAGGGGATGATTCATTACCTGTGTGATTCATCTATGTGGTCGTCACAACATGAGATTGGAAAGGTGTCGTTGAAGGTTTATAGCATGAGGCACTTTGCATGCTTTTCCTTCATCGAGAATACCATCAAACGAATGAAGGATTTTTTGTTGATATTATTCACAGTAGGGCACAAGTCATCCTTGATGCTTCCTTCCTCAATAGCTGTGAAATGGCGCTTTGCCATCTTTTTCTTCCTGTGGCAAGAAGCCCTCTTCCCTTGAAGGGTTTACCAGGGGTTCTGGCGCAGGTCATTGCTTGGGAAGATGCTGGTGAGAAGGTCGAGCCTGTCACCACATTATATCTCTTGAGTCCTTTTTATATCTTTATCAGATCAATTTCTAGGCATTCGATGCTTTGTTGAGTGAGATCTATGAAATTGGTAAAAGACCTCAAGCTATCATTGGAACTCAAAACAAGGATGTCATCTAGATTACAAAGCCTTCTTTTCCAAGGTAAGCAACTCAAATATATCTCTCCTCTGTTTGTTTATGATATATGTAGGGATGTCCCATTTTTCTTGGCCCTTAAACTGCATGGGGGAGCTTTGAGACGACCTTACTCTTCCCAAGTCTTTTCTTATAAAGATGCAGTCCAAAACCAGGCTCCCCAAAGCACAGTGCTACCTTAGGCATGTCCCTAGCCCTCAAGCAAGGTTGCTCAGGCCCAAGTTGATACGAGCCCTTTTATAGTGGATAAAGCTCAAGATGTCCCTTTAGTAGAAATCGTTCATCTAGATCTGGATGAACTCTACGAGCTCTTGGCAAAAATGGCCTCATTTATCATTTCAATGGGTTGTGGCTACACAAAAAAACCTTTACCAATGGGTCCATTCAACTTGGACCAAGGTTTGTAGGGTCATCTTCTATTCCAAGGGTTTCTTTATCATCCTATTTTCCAATCAAGAGGATTATTAGAATTCTCTTTCTAAGGGGCCCTAGTTCTAGGTAAAAGTTGGGTTATTCCTGACCCCTTGGCTCCCAAATTTTGGCCCTTACACAACAATGATTACAAAGCTACCCATTTGGGTTCGTCTCTTGAAGTTATCAGCTCATCTAGGGCTTTTTTCAGTGTTTAAGGGTATTGGAAACACCTTGGTTTGTTTTCTAGCCATAGATCCCTAGCGAGGCCACTGTGGATTCTACACTTATGGAAGGATTTGTGTAGAACTCAACATCAACAAAGGAATTCTTAGAAAAATTAATTTAAAAATATGTGATTTTCACTCGATCCAACTGTTAGATTACAATAACATTGCTTTCTAGTGCCGACTTTTTCATCAAACAGGCCAACTTTAGAATTCCTGTTCTCAAAAACCAGTCAAACAGAAGCTAATATCTAAGGCATGGAAGCCATGCATCTCGCTTCCTTGAGAAGGGGAGGATTTCTCTTCTTGAGATCAGGAAGATGCTGAGTTTGACGATGACATGCTCTCATCGAATGAGGCCCAAACTTCAGATCTTGAAAATCCCCATGAAGAAGGTAAGGAGATCCAAGTTCCACCAGTAATAAGAGAAGAAGTCAGTAATAATGCTCCAACATGTCCCATGAAGCGCGCCCATAAATCAACTTCCTTGGACTCTGACAAGGATGCCTCCTTAGTTTGTCAGAACAATCTCTAGGTAAATTTGATAGCATCGCCTCCAAAAGGTTGGGTCAAAGTAGCAAAAAGGATGCACTGGTGATCTGCCCCATGTTGGGTGATTACAATGTTTTTGTTTTTTGGTTTCGTTTGTTTCTCTGGATGAGTAGGTTGGACTGTTGCATCACCCCAAGATGCCCTGATAACTCTATCCTTGCTATGTAAATATTGTATTTTATGATTCTATATAGAAAGTTCCTCTCTAGCTTATAAAAACAATGAGTAGGGGTGATTCATTTTTTTCATCGTTAACATACATTTGATTAAGGCCAATAAATGAACATAATTATTGAATTGATTAGAAATTTATATTCAAAATGAGAACTCTTGTTTTAAAGACCCATATTTTTTAGTTAAAAACGTCAAAATAAACCCCCCAAATTTATAAGTGGTGCTACTGGTAGCACCCTTTTTTTCCAAGGTTAAAATTAACACCTTTTGTAACCATGGTGTCAACAACCTTGTACATTTTTATATTAAAACAATATAGATTAATCCCCAAATTGAAAAGTGGCACCAAGAGTAGCACCAATTTTCAAGGGAAAAATTACAACTTCTTTAAAATGATGATATTAACAATCTATATAATTATAACTATAATTTTCATATCAACTCCAAAATTAAAAAGTGATGCTTCTAGCAGCACCCCGTTTTTTAGAGGGTTAAAATTACAACCTATTTGGAACCAATAGCCTTGATAAATGATACCCTTTCAACCAAAATCTTAAATAACTATGGCCTAAAAATTGGGGTTTCTTGCATACAAAATATTAAAAAAAAGGAAAATAGAAGGACCAAAAATGGAAAAAATAGATAAAAATAAAAAGGGAAAAATGAAAAAATGGTGAAGGAACCCCATAGCAAGGGGAAAACATGCTTATTTTTAATTAAAAAAAAGAAAAGAAAATTAAGGTTCCTTGCCTCTCTTTACTAAAATAATAAAAATGAAATATTCTAAATCTAAAGAATGAAAGTAATGTCTTCTTGTCAGAAGACTTTAACGCTAAAACCACCTCTAACCAAGATGTTATTCTAAGAGATGGCTCAAACCCTAAATTTTTTTGTAAAATAAAAACTATAATTTAATTAGTATATTCAAAAGAAACTTTGAAAACTCAATTGATTAGATATAAGATAAAGACTATAATTTAATTAGTAGATTAAAAAAAACTTTGAAAACTCAATTGATTAGATATATGGCAAATAATATTGTTTTTTAAGTAAAAGATAAAAATAAATGTCTGTCAACCACAAATGGATAAATCCATTCCAACAAAACTCTTTTATATATATATATAAATATAATAGACTTCTTGGGAATCGAATAGAACAAGACTTCTATATATAAAATATAAAATTCTTGTGAAGATTGAATTGATTTCTTTTCACTCATTCGACTTGAAAACGACCACCTATTGAAAAGTCTTTCATATATCATTTTTAACATTTCATTGGTGTCTTAATTTATTAATTTATTCATGGAGTAGGGATACTTGCTTCGCAGTCCTTTTGGTTGATGGGGTCACTCTGTCGGAGGTAGTAACCACAGTCGATGGAAACAAATTGAGATCGTAGTCGTCGAAATTTTGTCGGTCCATGGCACTGTCAGATCGTAGTCGTCGAAATTTCGTCGGTCCATGGCTTGCTTCGCAGTCCTTTTGGTTGATGGGGTCACTCTGTCGGAGGTAGTAACCACAGTCGATGGAAACAAATTGAGATCGTAGTCGTCGAAATTTTGTCGGTCCATGGCACTGTCAGATCGTAGTCGTCGAAATTTCTGTGGCTATTATTAAATTTAGATGTTCCTGCACACTAAGAATCTATACATTCACTCATCATGAATCCTTATCAGTGAGGAGACAGGGATTCAGCCTTAACCTGTTGGCAATATCACCCGCCAGTGCTTTGTATCATATGTTGTACAGCGCCATGGAGATTAACAAGGCCTGTCATGTACTATTTTTCATTGCTTCCTTAACATTATGGGTGCGGAGTTCAGACGCGTTGGTTACATCAGAAGATCGGGAGACGAAAACTATGATGACTCGAAGACAGTCCTACATAATTTACATGGATAAATCCATGATGCCCCACCATTTCAGTCTCCACCAACGCTGGTACAGTTCAATGATAAATGAAGTTTCAGTGTCGAAATCGGACCCCCCTACAATTCTATATACGTACGATATAGTAACGCAGGGCTTTGCTGCCTGTCTGACCAGCACGGAGGCCCAAGCTATGGAGAATATGGACGGATGCCTCGGTGTATTTCAAGATTCTACCTATGGACTCCATACTACGCATACACCGGAATTTCTGGGGTTGAGCTCTAGTGATGGTCTATGGCCACTGTCACGTTACGGTGATGATATAATCGTGGGCGTTGTGGATACAGGAATATGGCCTGAGAGCAAGAGCTTCAACGACCATGGCCTCACTCCGGTGCCTGCTAGATGGAAGGGAGAATGTGAAGTGGGTACCGAGTTCAATTCTTCTCACTGCAATAACAAAATCATTGGAGCCCGCTACTTTCTCAAAGGATATGAAGCTCAATTCGGTCCTGTAGACGAGAAGGACGATTACAGATCTCCTCGAGATGCCAATGGCCACGGTACACATACTTCCTCTACTGCGGCCGGGTCGGAGGTGCCTGGTTCAAGTCTTCTCGGCTTCGCCGCGGGAACTGCTAGAGGCATCGCTACCAAAGCTAGATTAGCTGTCTATAAAGTCTGTTGGGAGATCTGCGTAGGTTCCGATATACTTGCCGCGATGGAGGCGGCTGTTTCCGATGGAGTAGACTTGCTATCCATATCACTGGGCAGTATGGCCGTTCGCCCGTATTATAATGATATGACAGCGGTTGGAGCTCTGGGAGCGATTCAGAACGGTATTTTCGTGTCCTGCTCGGCGGTAACGAAGGGCCATATTCTTCTTTCATTGGCAACTCGGCGCCATGGATAACCACAGTAGGTGCTAGCACCATCGACCGAGACTTCCCGGCTCCCGTGGTGCTTGGGAACGGCAACAACTACAGGGGTTCATCTCTTTACAAGGGAAGATCGGTGGGCTACGAGCAATTGCCTTTGGTATACGGGAAAACTGCGAATCTATGCCTCGGGGGAAGCCTTGATCCCAAATTGGTGAGTGGAAAAATTGTGTTGTGTGATTTTGAAGGAACAACGGCAGAGTTGGAATCGGCCGTGCAACAAGCCGGCGGTGAGGGGTTGATTCTTGCAAACCAACCTGATGACGGAGAGGACTTATCGGCAGAGTGTCAATATTCCTTACCAGTGACGAGGGTGGGTTCCAAGTCGGCGGAAGATATTAAAGCTTATATCAACGGCACTAGTGATCCTAAAGCAGCAATTAAAGCGGAGGGATTGACCGTGGTGGGTAAAGCACGAGCTCCAGTGGTAGCTGCTTTCTCCTCCAGGGGGCCAAATCCAGTGGTTCCCGAGATCCTTAAACCCGATGTTGTTGCTCCTGGCGTCAACATATTGGCGGCGTGGACTGGGCACGTCGGGCCTACCGGCCGCTTGATCTGCGGGGAGAGAAGAGTAGCTTACTACATACTCTCTGGGACTTCCATGGCCTGTCCGCATGTTACCGGCATCGCAGCACTTATTCGCGCGGCGCATCCGGGGTGGACACCTTCTGCAATAAAATCGGCCATTATGACATCTTCTGCTCTTTTTGATAATACCGGAAGCCTTATAGGCGACTCTTCCACCGGGCAAACTGCAAACACCTTTGCCACAGGCGCGGGTCATGTCAATCCCAATGCTGCCTCTGATCCTGGTCTCGTCTATGATGCAGGAATCGATGACTACGTTAGCTTTCTGTGTACCCTAAATTACACCCAGACCCAAATTCGAATTCTGACAAAGAAGGCAAGCTCCTGCACCAACATCAGCGCCTCGCAGCCTGGAGATCTCAACTACCCGTCATTCTCCGTGGTGTTTAATCAACTGAATTTAGTTCGTGTTACAACGAGAACTGTGACGAACGTTGGCGGAGCCCCCTGTGTGTATGAAATGGAAGTTGAGAGCCCACCAGACGTAAACATAATCGCGGAGCCGAGGACGCTCACCTTCGAAAAGCAAAATGAAAAGGCGAGTTTCACAGTGAGATTTGAAAGCAAAATAGCAACCTCTGGAGGGGTCCAAGTGTTCGGGCAAATTTCGTGGAAAAACGTGAAAGGTGGAACGCAGATCGTACGTAGTCCCGTAGCCATTGTCTGGGAATGAACCGCGATGTCATTTCAGAAGCAAATAATATTATCACATAATTAGAGTTATTATTATATATATTTTTTATTATGTCTGGTCCATTCTCGCATAATAAGAGCTTGTAATTACGCCTCGTCCATTATCACATAATAAGAGTTCTCTTCTACTTCTTGTTTTTTTAATTACGCTTCGTCTTTCTCACACATGCTATTTCTGACAGAGCACAATGCATCGTCGCCTTTAGACATGATTACAAAATTAATCACCTAGGTTTATATAAATAATTTAAGAAAATATTACTTTATTTTCATAATCTTAGTGTAGATTCATCTATATTGATATTACGAAAATATGAGTCAAGAGGATCTAATTTTTTCCCCTATAAATTTTTTATAAACTTAATTATTTAAATGATTTATAAACTTAATTATTTAAATGATTTATGTAGTTATTTATTTTATTTTATTTTATTAAAGCAAAATTTCTAACTTTGATCACCTACAAAAACTAGGTAGTACTACTAGTAGAGCTAATATAGAGGTACAAGCTCTTGAGTAGTAGTTGTGTGTCTCTCTCTTAGGTGTGTGTTGTACTATTTGCCGATGGCTATAAGCAGCTGCCTTATTAATAACCAGTATTCCCAGCAGTGAAGGGAAGCAAGCACTCAATTGGCTTTCTTTACATGCATGATATCTAAGGCTAGTTTTCCTTGCCCTCCTCGCTCTTCAGGTATCCTTATGTCAAGCGAGTCATTTCTCCTCTCCCTTTGGTCGAGTGTGGGCAACCCTTATGTCAGGCGAGTTGTTCCTCCCTGCCAAACGTCCTTCAGCAATGGCGACAGGCTATGTCTCGTTCTCCTCCACTTACTCTAGGCATCTTAGCCACTTGATTGCTTACGCTACTCGACTTTTTCAGTGATTCCGAATGATAGATAGATATAGCTTTTCAGCACTCAACCACACTGCAATGAATGACCTTTAGGTACGTACGAAACCATGTTCATTCCAAGGGACCGGATTATCTCAAAGAGATAGGAGCCTTTGGTGAGTGTAGTATGAGGAGGGGCGTTATTGACTAGTAGATTGGGCATGCATACAGGTTTGATTGCAGCAGTCATTGAATTCACTCCAATAGATAGAGAAGGCTTCAGACCATAATAGCATATTGTAGGGTTGGATGAAACTGTTTCAACGAATGGGAACAAGGTTGCCGTTAGATGGGTCAGTTGGAATGCCTCTTTCGTAAGATGTGTCAGTGTTTGGTGGGAACGCCTCTCTCGTAAGACTCCTCAGTGCCTCTCTTGGAATCTAGGTTAGTTGTAATGCCTCTCTTATAAGATGTGGGCGGGTGTGTCTTGAACTGAATGCAGAAGGAAGGTGGCCTGGTACGGATTGTGTTATTACTCTGGTAATTCTTTTGAAGTAAGAAGAAAGAAAAACCAAAGGTAACCACAAACCACTTTTGGAGATCAGGACCTAGCCTTCTTGATGCTCAGAGAAGGCTCTCTCTTTAAGATTTAACTCCGTTTTAGTTAAGATGATTTTAGGCTAGTTATTGCTTGCACTTGGGTTTTGTTTTGAAAATTTGGTGGTGGGATCACTTTACTTAGATTGAAAGAGGATTGGCTTGTACCATTGTGCTATGGAGTCAGATGTTTGACAAACAAGACTGGATTCAGTACTAAAAACAGTGTCTACAGGGCAAGATAGATAAGTTACTGCAGATCTCAGAGGCCAAATGGTGAATGGCTTCAAATCAAATCCAGGGAGAAATTAAGGGTTCCCTAGGCCGGACTTTGGAAGGAATAGAAGAAGTCAACCGGGATAGGAGAGCAATCAAGGATTCTCAGATCCGGGTATTAGAAGAAAACATCTAAATAAATTACTGTGCAAAACAAAGTGTAATTAAACAAATTCTGTATGATATTTCCAGTTAATTCATTTATATTTTAGAACACATTTAAGATTATGAAAACACAAAAGAAAGGTAACACAATAACTCAAAGAAAGTACTTCACTGCAAATGGCTCATCTCATGAATATTGTAGCGACATGCCTTTATTACTTGCTCCAGTCTGTTGACTTGAAAATAGTACAATCACCCTTAGGCTCAAGATCACAATAACTCTACAAATGTAAAATAATCCACCACAATACTTTGAATTTTGAAGTATTTATACAAAAAGTTTATTACAAAATATCTCAAACTAATTTGAGAATTAATTTAGGAAATTAAAATATCTCCTTGCAAGAAGATAGAGACAACTATTGAACTATTTCATGTTGTCCCTGTTATTTTGGTTCTGCTGGCTATTATGCTTTGATTTTTTAGCCCTTTATGCTAGCAAGCTGTTTGGCTTTCACGCTGGATAGATTGTTTGACTTTCATATTTTATCTGATACTCTTTCACCTTATACACTTTGACTGTGCTGACCTGTGTTCATCCTTTTACCATGCTCATTTACTTTTTGCTATACACTTACAGTTTACAGTTTATAATTTACTGTGTTTTTACTACAGTAAATCATTCAGTTTTTGCCATGTTTCTTCATCTAGTAACTAGATGTTGAGCATTTTCCTATATATCTCATCAGCCTCTGTATATTTTTCAAAAGTAGGCTTATTGATAAATAAGTGTTTCACCTCATGCTGAAGGTAAAACTGATTTTCAAAAGTTTGGTATAAAACTCTGCTAGTTGGTATACCACTCATTGATGAGGTATTTGCCTGTTCTTTGGCCACTTCCTTGATTTTCTTGTTGTAGTCCTCCTATGTCATCAGTTTATCATTTATGACTAAGGGACTAGGTAGTCCCTTTTCTCTCAAAAGCTCAAACTTGGTCATAAACCTATCAACGGCTAGTTGCATGGTTTGACACTTATCTTCTAAATTTAACATTAAATTTCTCTTGGCTAGGACCCTCTTGACTTCCAAAATGGTACCTGTCATGTCAGGTATGTCAAGTTCTTGTAGCTCATATTTGTTCTTGGAGTTGAGGAATTGGATAATTCTTACTTCTTCCTCTGGCATTTCTCCAAGTTCTTCTTTGACCTTCTGGATGGCTTTTGTAGCCTGTGTGATTAATTCTATTTGCTCAAAAATGACCTGAATAGATGGCCAAATATCATTGACAGAATCAATGATATTGGCCCATAATAATTGTTTGCCTTTCCCAAAGGCTCATTCAGTGTTAACTCTTTCTCCAGGCTTTTCACTCTCTCATTCATTCTAGTAGCCTTTTGTTGTTCTTCCTTATGCATGATCTGGGTTAACCTGCAATCTGTCTCCAGGCTGGTAAGTTTCTGTTTTAACTTGTTCATTTCACTGCTCTGAATGGACATTTATTCCATTGCCTTGACCAGCCTATTTGCTTCATCATCTGTGGTACCTGTTGTTGTTGATGTCGTTGATGATGTAGTTGTTGTTGTTGCTGGCAATGTAGTGGCCATTGGACCAGTGGGAGCTAATTATGCTGCCAATGTGGAAGGCATAGTTGTGGTCACTGTAGGAATGACAGTTGGAGGAGAAATGTCTAGGGTAGCTTGTTTGTGCTGGATCAAGATATCTATTTCCTTTTCCATTTCCTTCAACTAGTCATTGAGTTGCAGCACCAAGTCCATCATCTCTTCATGATTTGTTTGGATTTCTAGGACTTATTTTGTTTGAGGGTGCTGAGACTGAGGCAGCTTGAGGTGTTTCTTAAGGGCTACAATGTCTTCATTTTTTTTCTTAATCAACTGTTCGGCAACTTTGATGTCCTTTGGGTCATGGCCCAGCTCAATGATCAGATCTTCTAAGGATTTGATCCTTGTGGCTTTAGCAATAGAAGATGTTTTTTCCAGTTTGTACTGGATTGTCACATTGTCTAATGAGTCCCTGAGCTTGAATGTTGCCATTTCTTTTGTTGTGAGGGTGGAGTAGATCATCTATCCTGCTTGCTTGTGAAATTCTATTTGATCTATGGGATGTACATCCCTGGCTAATACCTCAAAATTGGTCTTCTTGTAGTCTGTTGTGGTTTTAGGTTGTTGTACAGTAGGTTGTAAGAAAGACACCTGCATTTTACCTTCTTTGATGTCAAAGGCTGACATCAATCTGCTATGGTTTGGTGGTGTCATCTACATGTACTTGGCATAAGTGTCTGCCTTAAGCTTCTCATTCCTCATTTTAATTTCCTTGAATCTTTCCTTGATATTTGCTTCCTTGTCAGCTGGCCTGATAAAGGAAGACACCTCCACACTCTTCTGTCTCTGTATAATCTGGGTGTTTGAAGAAGAGGGTTGATGTGTTTCTATTGATGCGATAGTCTCAGTTGTTTGTCTGCTCCTTTGCCCCATTGCATTAGTATCAATCATTTTTGCTGATGCAATGTGTTCTTCCTGTTCAGACAGAGGAGTCAATTTGGGCCTTTTGCTTAATTGGACCTACTGATTAGTGGTGTCCATAGCAGAGCTTGATGCTTCCTCCCTGTTTCTTTTGGGATTCTTCTCCTCATTAGCAGGAGTCTGAATGATAGGAGGGATATTCATTGGCTCTTCCAACTCTGGGACCTACAAGAAAGAGCTTTGGTCAAATTGTTTCTCCAAGTCAATCATGGTGTTCTCCACATCCACCACTGTGTTGTCCTTATCTATCAATGTGTTCTCTACCCATTCTGACTGATTAGCATATTGTTCAATGTCAGGCATGGGGTAGTGGATGTAAGGTCCTAGCTTGACCTTTTGTCTAAGTTTGCTTATAACCCCATGAGGGTCATAATGCCAGATGAAACTATTCTTGAATTTGAATTGCTAGAGTATCTTATCAGCTTCAGGCCTAGCCTCTTTGGTGTTGCAGATGAAAGGGCCCATTTGGTTTTTCATATTAAACTGTGTTTTCTTCCTAGCAGCTAGGAAGTGGACCTCATCCACACCTATCATTTTCCTGAAGTATTCCAGGGCAAATATTCTCATTGGGAGATACTTAGGCAATTTGCAGGGGGGTAACTCACAGACATAGATCATCCTAATTTTAGTATGATTCTGGTAGAGGTACCAGTCTCCTACTTTGCTATTCTTTTCCAGTTGCAATACTCTCTTGATCTTAGTACTAATTCTAGGTTGAGTGCTAGAAGTCAGCATGTTCATGACAGGGTGAACAAAACAATCTATGAAGTCTTTGTATGTGAATGTTGTGTTATACCTCTAGACCAAGGGTGTCTAGTAGATGACTGATCTTTCCTTTCCCCTGGTATCTGTTTTCTGAATCTTCATTGGGAACTTGTCTGTTTGATAATACAGGAACATATGAAACAACACTGAAGAGTATTTGAAGACTCTTTCAGTGGGAAATCTAGTGAACTGTTCATGCATCTTGTCTGCAATGAACTGGGCATAATCATACATAATGGCAGGAGGTTGGCCTGGAGTGAAAATGGACAAGAAGGCCATGATTATCTCATCCACAAACTTGTCTGATGTGAATCCTAGGATGCATGAGATCATGGAGATTATTCTCCTACCAGTCTCTAAAAAAATAGCAAAAACATAGGGTGGAATGTCCTTAGGAGTATGGCGCTCCTTAATGATGAAATTCTGAAAAATTTGTTTGATCTTAGTTGGGTCCAATGTGGTGTACAGGTCCAACAGGTGTGTAATGGACAAAGGAGTCAAATTGTGGTTGGGCTAGATTTGAAGCATCTGGTTGATAGACTCAGCAGTAATTGAAAACAAAAAGTCCTGGTTTGGGGCAATTATAGCCCTTTGGCTAGGTATGTAACATGCATGGCAGAAATGTACAATGTTTGGGAATGGATGGGCTTCTGGGAATGTATAATTGGGTAGATTTGAGTCCCAAAGGTGGATATCATCTGCTTTGTTCAAGAATCTATCCTTGGCCCAACAATGGATTCTCAGAAGGTTGTCTTGGGTGACTGTGTCTTTGATTTGAAAATCCCTGTTTGCCAGGGCCAAGTGGTCAATGTCTAAGTGAGGGGTTGTCACTGGTCTGACATCTAGAGAGGTTGGGGCAGCCATTTTTGTGATAAAATGTGGAAAATTGGGCTTTATATGGCTTTGGGAGTGAAATTTGAGTAATTGAATGACCAAGGTATGGTATGAGAAGTTTGCAGGTTGGGGTTCTGGTACTTTGGGAATGGTAGACTCTCAATTTAAATTGAAATTAATCAAATTCTTTTAGTTATTTTAAGAATTTAATGTTTTTTCATTAAAGAGAGGACAATTCTGGTTTTATGCTTAAATACCTAGAATTTATAGTTAGGGTTGCAACTGGTTTTCAATTGGGGTTTGCAGAGGGCTTTGGCAGCTAGGATGGTGTGCAGTGGTGGCATCAGAAGGCTCTGATGGTTGACAGTTGGTCGCAAGAGTTCGGAATGCGCAGGTGCCTCAGAGGTTTAGCAATGTGATTCGAGTGAAAAAGGGTGAAAATGGGGGTCGAAAGGCTTTTAACTGCGACCGGTTGGAAAAATGGCGGGGAAAAAATGTTTTATGAACAGTGCTAGTTTTGATTTTGGCGGGGAAGTGGTTTTGGAGGCCATCGCACCGCTTATGGGGGTTGGGCGGTATTTTTTCGGGGGAACGTGATCTATGCCAGAGGCCGACATGTAGGCAAATGGGCCTTGAGCAAAACCGCCCATATCGCGTGCTCTCGGGTCGTTAAAGGTTGGACATCGCGCAAGCATGATATGGGCGATGGCCGTTAGATTTGGGGGTGGATGATCAGACGGCCATCGCGTTGGAAAGTTGCGTGGTCGGGTGATTGGGTGGAGGTTAGTGGGACCCATGGGTTTTAATCATTGTTTAGAGTAATTAACCCATGTTTAACCACAGATTTAATTAAACTATGGATTTTTGGGGGTAGCGGGGTTAGTTTACCTCACCAGGGTGGCAGGTTAAACTCGAGTTTAGTCGGGAAAATGGTTAAGTGGCGGAGTTGATGAAGCAGGGGGTTTTAGAGTTAGGATAAAGGGTTTAGAGGGATTTTGGGTAATTATTGAACGAAAAACATGATTTTAAAAGGGGGGGAAGGGGTTTCACACTTAGGGGAATGGATTTTAGGAGTAATTGACTAGGGAAATGTGTGAAACTAAGGGGTAGGAGTAAAAATGAGGGGGAAGGGGTTTTCATAAGCCATGAAGGGGTAAAAGGGAAATTAGTGAGTATATAGTGGGGGTGAAATGTAATGAAGGGGGAGTTATGCAAATCAGCTTATGAGCATGCTTTTTTCATTGATAACTACTCCTGCACACTTGAAACACATAGTTAAGCATGATAGTAGTGCTTATGCTCCAAATGACTTGTATTTCTGCAACCTTTCTTTACTTACCCTTTTACCTACCCTAACATTTTTTCTTCACTTTGATGGGTGCACTTAAGCTAGCAAACCCTTTTCTTTTATAAAACAAATTATCTACTTCTAACCTTATATCTTCCAAGGGCTCAGATTAAACTGATGAGCTCCTTTTATTTCTCTACCTATCTAATGATCTACCAAGATTAAACTGTTTGGTCAGATTTTATTCTCTAACTATAAACATGAAATTCAAAGCATGAAGTAGTCAAGATTAAACAGTTTAACTATCATGGGTTGTGGCATGTATGACAAGCTGCACACAACCATTATTTAAGACAGTAAATTAAAAAGTAGTGGCACTTGGACTTGCACACTTTCATGATCTGTTTTTTTTTGTTTTTGTTTGGGGTTCATATTTTTTCATTTTTTGTACTTTTTGATATTTTCTTATTTTTCTTTTCCTTTGATATTTCTTTTAGGACATACCCTCTTTACATTTTTTAATTTTAATATGGAAAACATTTGCAAAAAGCAAAGGTATGTACAATATTTCAAGAGTTAACCTCAACCAATTCAAAATTATGAATCCTATCACTATAGGATTCTAACATATTGAATGGAAAGTGGGACTAGGTATTGAACAGAAAGCAGTAATGCATGTTTTTGAATGTGTAATGCGTACTGGGTGTACTTTACTTGCACATTGTGTTGTACTTGGCAGGGTACGTTACTGGGCGCAAAGGGATTTTTTAGAAGCTGCTCTAGGCTCAAGTAGGCAAAAGTATAGAAAAGGTAATTGTTTTGAAAGGTTCAGATCAGTAACTAACTCGTATGATTCTTTAATTAACCCTTGGTTACTCTTTATCCGGCATGGGATCCGCTACTGGTAGTGTCGGACAAGGTTGGGTGAAAAAGTTGTCATAGGCGGGGATGCTACGCAAGTTAATGTCTTTGCAACGAATGCTGCTGACTCAACTCGGTTAACAGCTTATTAACTGCGAGTAATGTTGGTAGGGCTACCTCTATTGCCGATTCATCCATATTTGGCACCAGGTGAAATGAATAAATGGGTTCTAGGTCATCAACATGGGGCATCATTGGTTGCTTGGCTTCGGGCACCCTTTGTCCTTCCTTTCCATATCACACCTAGTCAATGGACTATCAATGGTAGAGCTTATTACAGATTATCACTTTAGAATTGACCAATAGTTATACCTTATGAATTCTTATTGATACCCACTAACTAGGAAGGGTACCCCCTGACCTATTATAGCTAATTAAAACTAGTTGGATCAGGCCCAAATAGAAGAAATAGTTGTGAGTTGGAGAAAATCTAGTTGAAATCAGGCTTAACTAAACTAATTAGTATGAATAACTACTATTTGGACTAAAGAGAGATTGAAAAATCTATAGAGAGATTCAAACTTAGCGAAAGCTAAATAGTCTAAGTAATATTTTATCCCATTATCAGTCATTAGGTATTAGCTTAACTTGGAGAGTGTGATTTTTTATACGACGTTCATACGTTTCTAAGAGATAGATATTGGTCTCTACTGGGAACTAACCAATGTATCCATTGTTGTATCTATATTGTGTTTCTAAACATGAAACATTCTTTAAGGCTAGTACTAAGAAGGCAAGTGTATCTATGGATATAGATAATGGGAAGGTCTATACCTTATGGGCATAAGGTGGGGCACTTGACTTGAAGAACGGAAATGGCTTTAACTTGCTCGATGGACTACAACTAGTTTTTATGGCAAGTAGTATACAGCTAGTCTATATGGCTGGTAAGCTATTGCATGGACTAAGGCAAGTAGTAGAGCTTACTCTACAACTAACTAGTAGGTCTTACACTACAACTTAAGACAACATCAATGCACTCTCTATGGCCATAGGGCATGGGACAAGGCTAGTCTCTTAAGGATCTCACTCTATGGAACTTAAGTCTAAAGTGCTAGGACTTATTGCAAATACTAAGGCAAGTGACTTTAGGGCCTTAATATTGAACTCTGATGAAAGAAATACATCGCTCCAAAGGGGGGGATTCTTAGAGCCACTAAACTCGGCATTGAGATGATTGAGTCCCCACCAACAACACCTACCTCTCAACACTTGACCAACTATTCATTCAACCAAATGCTTCGAACTAAAACAAAATCTACCAGATCCAACATAATTATGAGCCTTGACCCTTTGTTGCTTACTAAAGAGGTCAGCTACTCAGAAAGGAAGGAGACTTTCTTTCTCTTTCCAAGAAGCCTTCCTACCTCACTAACCAAATAGATTTGATGAGGAAGAGAACCTTAGGGACATCGACTTTCCAGAGATAGAGGGAGAACGTGCTGTTAAAGGACCTGAGTTGGAATCTCTTAAGATAGGACAACCTTTGAAGACAAGAAAAGTCAACATTGGATAAGAAGAAAACCCTAAGTTTGCAAACATATGATACCATTGGGATGAAGAGATAGTAAGCGAATTCATTGAGCTATTACATGAATATCAGGACCTATTTCCCGCTAAGTTTTCATAGATGAATGTACGACAAAGTGGAGACTTTGGATAAGTTCAAATTCCCTTGAAGCCAGGAGAAAAGCTAGTGAAACAGAGGCCTTACAGATTGAATCCAAGGTATAAAGAAAAAGTGAAGGCTTAAATCAATAGAATGCTTGATGCAGGAATAATTGAGCCAGTCGAAGAATCAGAATGGATAAGTCCTATGGTGGTGCAAGACATGAAGACTAGATAAATTAGAATATGTGTGGGATTTGATGGTTTCAGGAATTCCTTTTCGGAAGCAAGTTCTCAGAGGAATGACCGAAGGAGCACGCATAGAGGGAAATAGATGTTTCTTCCTTCGCTGCGGAGATTTCCTTATCCATTGTTATCTTTGTTTTTGTTGCTGGGTTAATGGCTTCTTAAGATGCTAGATAAACTACCCGATCAATTGGCTCGGAAAATACCAAATCACCACTTACACAGTAGAAATTTTATAAAACTCCAGAATGGCTTTTTCCCTCGACGAGAGATATTCCTCCTGCTCCCACCTCTCCTTATTCTTCAATAAAATTAAAATTATTTTGGGATAGTGAGTATTGTCCAGAATCTCTTCGATATTTAAACCTATGATTAACAACTATGATAGAGCTTTTTATTAGCTATGAGGCTTGACTATGACCTTAGAGAAAACTAGTTTGAACAACTAGCACTACTACAACTCATGGGATGGGAGATTGCAACTATTAGGGTGTGAGATAGGCAACTCTATTGGGACGTGAGATTACAAAATGAGGTTACCAATTAGAGATTACACATTGAGATGAGGTTACACATTGAGTACTCATAGAAGACAAAATGAGCTATACATAGTACAATAACACCTCCACACACGGATTTCTAGGAGGTACGTGACACTCATAGCTGCTAGTCGAGCTAGGTAGGTGTCAATGCTGGTACTCATTCAGGTGTTGATTCACTCGATACCAGAATTCTTTGTCACTAGTTAATTAAAGAGTCGATTCCAAGAGTTTCCTATTGATGGTTTCCTATAGATAGCTATCCATTGGACGATACCTAGGATACATTCCCCTCATTCCCACACAATCTATGCCAGTTAGCCAAAAGAACCTCATAACCCACTAGTCTATGTCAGTCAGCCAATAGTAGATCACCATTGAACCTCATTGTCGTAGATCATTGCTGCTAGCCACAAGTTGATGCTGTCGATGCATGCAATACATGCTCGTCTCGTCCGCGAAGGTTCATATTGTTCCCGGTGAAGAGGATAAGACACTTGGATGCTCGGGATGACACAGAGTTTCTTAGCATTCATTGGTTTCCACTTTCACTTGGGATAGTGTGCAGAGTAATTAATCAATGGGAGGTGTTGTAAGGAGCTCAATAGTCACATTCACCTAGGGGCATCCACTCATGGCCAAAGCCATTATAGTATCACCTTTGCATAAGCTGATAACAAGTATGGATTCTAACTAAGCTATGTCTAAAGTTGTATTAATCATAGATATATAATGGATATATAAGCAATATAATAAGATGGAGAGCTCTTATTACCTGTGTTTTACCCTAATATATTGAGAAAAGGTCATTACACATATGAGCTATTATGATAACATGATACCTTCTTTGTAATACTTAACTAGTACTAGTATTTACATCAAAAACCTGTGATTATAGTGCAATACTACTCTGTTTCCACATTATTTCTCTTATATAAATAGAGAAAGCTTAATACAATGGACATGATACTATATTATAATACATCTGAGATCCCTCTAAAGATGGTACTAGTACTGTATTTCCATAATGTGTATGATTCCATTGATACTATTGGAATACTACAATGTTACCTTATATAATCTGTTTAAATTGCTTGTATTACGATATCCATTGTCTTATGTGTGTTGTATGTATTTCCCCTTAGTTCACTAAGCTAACACGGTGAACTATACAACCCAATAAGTGAAATATGGCATATATTATATACTAGTAATACCATTATAGTAATACAATAAGGATCACTTATTACTTGTTGCTTATATTCCATATGAGATCACTTTACTACTACTCTATATACCAATGTCTGAGTACTAGTAGGAGATTGATGAATGACCAATGGAGTATAAGAAATTGACATAACTGGATATGATACATGGTCTATGAGCTATAGATACATGTAAACACATTGTGTAGTATAAACTCTACATACTAGTTGTTACAAATCTCAATATTCTCGTCAATATATGGGTTTGATTCATAGTAACTGCTTACTATTTCCACTTAGTATAATCACTTGTATTCCTTAATCAGTTCCAAAACATTACTCATATCAATGGTTTTAATACTATAATTAGATCAAACAAGCTGGTAAAAAAAGAACATTAGCTAACTTGCACAAGACAAAGGCTTGTAGAACCTTGTCATAACCTGAACATACATATTACTAATAAGAAAGAGGCTTGTATTCCCGCAAGTAACATGAGATCAGAGATCTTACAAACTTGTTGTTACCTAAGATGATGTGTTATGGTCTTAGTACTAATACCCTTATTCTATTGAAACTAAGCTCCTAGTAATAAAACAACTTGTGTTGACATATCAATGAATAACCTATGTAATAGTGAGATATAAAGGCTTAATCACCATTGATAGAGTACGTACATATTATATATGCTTATACTTACCATGAGTTGTATATCACTATGGTTAGTCTCTCTACAACTATAACAAGAGAACCTTGCATGTAAGCCATTATACGGATAACACTAGTGTATGAATAACAAGGGGCTTAACTCATTGTCCTTATTCATCATATTAGTACTACATGTCTAGGTGTATTGTTTAAGTATATACAAGCTTACTAGTCTAATCATTATAGTTATGGTCATGACATTGTATTGAAACTAATGGCATGGATTGTTATCTTTCCATAATTCAACATAGTTAACATATGTGTTTGATTCCACTTGTTACTAACATAGCATCGTAATCGTAATTAAGCTAGTAGTATAGATTTATGCAATATTATAAGTTGCTGTGATATAATGGTGTAAGTATTGATGATAAGTATATCCATATTAATCAATGTAATGGAGATTACCCAGTAGAAACATCAGTGTTATGAGCTCAATGTTTACCATAGCTATATCTTGTATTCCTTTATCACTAGTTATGGAAATACGCATAAGTATAATAGATCAAGATAAGTCGTATCGCTCTAGTATCAACTTATGATAACAGTATCAGATTAGCTTACAAGCTTGGTGATAGCTTGAACTCTTCATCTTATTACGATTCCATGAAGCTTCAGACTATGTAATTGGTATAAGCTAATGACCAAGAACGTGTTCATATTCATAGTACAAGTAAACATGTATGGGCTTGAATAGTGTACACGTCTCATATTAATAGTGTTATGATTATTGTATTGATTGGGGATATACAATACCATATAAAGACGGATTACTTAGTGTAATGATTCACTGCTTAAACTGGTGTGATAAGTATACCTATTGTAATAAGCTCTTCCTCATGGTGTTAGTATCAATGCCATATGTTCAATCTAAGCATGTTGGAATCTACGAACCTTTACTTATACCTATGATATGTGAATCAATCCATTATGATGAATAAGTATACAGTATAGCTTAGCTAAGCCCAGAAATATTATAATCACAATATTCATGTTCTATTATGAGCTTAATAATCCCATTGATATTTATCCAATAGCTTGTAAAACAGATCAGATTGAAACCCATTGTCCAGATCATATTGAACACACCATCATATCAGTCATAGCATTGTATAGCTTGTTCTTACCTTATTACTATAAGACCATGTATATGTTTCCATGGTTATTATGGTTCCATTACTGTTATGGTATTGAGACTGATTTATCTCTAAGTCTTATTACCTTATAAGTACTGATTAGGTTACTAGTAATGCCCTTGACAATAGGTATGATATCGATATCCCTTTTGTTACCATTGTAACACAGTGAATCTCATCCTACTACTAGGTAAAAGAGGCATAAATGGGTAGTAGTAATTCCATAAGTGTAATGGTCTACTACCTACTACTGCGTGTTTGTCTTATATTAGGATGTGTATCAATCGTATGGAATAGATTATGGAATAAAGGGTGAACAAAGGACTGTGTATATAGGAACAAGGCTAGTAACTTAACACTCAGCTTGTATACTGATTAGTTATCATGATTAAAGCTCTAAGTTATGCTAATAAGAGATAGAAGCAATGGTCCCAATGTGATACAAGGATTCATACTCATCTTATCCCATGAAGGTATTATGCAATACATATGCAACAATAGTAACATCATACCAAACCACAGTATTACTTGCTTTATATCATAATCATATCAATATATTCTAGACCAGGTGCTTACTGATTAGCTTGATTACTGGAATAATGTAGATGTAAACGAACATGTGTAACCTCTATACTCTTAACCTATCACTCTTATGGTATTAGTACTTACATTACCATCAGTAAAGCTATGGTTATTTGCCTAAGTTAGACCATCATGGTATTGGTAGTATCTGTGTTCAAGCTAACTTACATGCTTAGTTATTGTAGCCAATATAACTCATACAACTTATACAGATGGTCATAGCAATATTAACCCTATTCATTGATTATGGAAAGAGTTGAGACCATTCCGAGGTATGTGAACAGGTTAGGTGAATTACCACAATTAAGCCAGTATTTATATGGGCTTATAAGCCCATTAGTTTCAATATACCACTTATAGTGCAATCATAAGGTTCTCTTTATCCCTTACATATGGTAAACATAGAGTAATACATATGTAATAAGTAGTATTCACGTCTCAATAGAGATAGATATGTAATTACACTTACCTTTCATGTTTGTTGTAACTCTGTATTCAACATATGCAGGTTATTGAATAGGGATATGGGGCATCAGAGCTAGGACTAGAAACTAAGAGATTAGATGTTCCAGCTGTAGTAGAGGCAGGATCAAATCCGCTACTAGAAGCGGGCGTGACGAGTTCCATTTTGGATGCAGGGGTTCTTTCTACTGTTGGCTCCGGAAACTCAGATTATGATGATTATGGTATGGTGGTTTTGCTATCTTAGCCATGTTGTTCCTACTATTGCCTAGCTGTGATTAAAATCATGCACATATTCGTCATAAACAACAAGTATTTCCCTTCCCTTACGCCATCCACAAGCTAGTAACCTAACTCTAGCAGGACCACAAGCTAAGCAATTAATGGTGTCAAAGCATCTAAGCCATATTCTCATGTATGTTGCATGATATACATCTTCTCTCTCAAATATGATAACATGGTATTGAACGGGTGGGTATGATTGAACAAGAGGGTATGATTGAACATGACCTATTCTCGTTGTCTACTGTAAACTGGGAATGGGTGTACCTAACCACCAGTACTACCTGACCTACCTCCCTGGCGAGCACTACTTTTTTGACCAACGTGAAATAGAAAATACTACCTGATCTGTGTGAATGGATAAACACCATTCATATATAACGTCAAACCTCGACTACGTTACTCCCGGGTAATTCTAAAAATAAATTCATCGCCTTAATTCAAATTTCTTGCCTCACATGGCACACTTCAAATGTATGACACACTCATTTACTCGATGAATGGTTTAATTGGTGTACTTGTACGTGTCCTTGGCAGGTTCCATATGTGTACTAGGTTGCTTGATTACCATGGCCCTAAAGGACCTGCACTTGTCCTTGGCAGGTGTAATGTGGACTTGGCATACTTCGAGGGTACTTTCCTTATGTTGACTGGGACCGAGGGATTAGGTCTAGCCTCAAGCAAGTGACAAAAGAGAGAAGGCAACTAGGTTAGGGATTTTGGTGAAGGATGGAGAAGGGTGCTAACTTGAAAAATGAAAGATGCTTACTTGAAGGATGGTTATAAAAAAGCAAGTAATGAATCCAGCTTCAGGAAGGTTCCTCTTACTTTGGGTGTTCACGTGAGCCTACCATACATAAAAGTCCCCACATTAAAGGGATCACCTTGGACGGATATAGTAAGGTAATAATAAGAGATGTATGCTATTAGGTTGCCCACAATATCCATCTTCCCACACTAGTTCATGGAAAGTCCTCCATCTTACCACATCAGGCCCATAGAAGCTCTATAAGTTTTCCTAAGCGCTTCTTCATTCATCCAAGTAGTATAGGGAAGTGGTTAGTAAACACAGAAGTAAGGTCTAAGGGAAAGAAGGGGTTGTTTCATGCCATGCCCATGATATTTTGCCCGATTCTCTAGCTGCTAACTGTCCCATACCTTCCTAAGTGCTTAATGAAGTAACATGAATAGGGTTTACAGGTCTAGGTTTTAAGGTGGATAGGTCTATATGGTGCTAAATCAAAGGTAAGGCAAGGGTAAAGGGTTCATGACTATCATGATGCCCGTCTTCAAACAATCATCTAATCGAAGGGTATTTAATAGCTAGTTGTCTCTCCTAAGAATCATAAAGGCAAGTATTAAAAACATTTCCTAACAGCAGTCAGAAGCTTATGCATCAAACGGTTTCTCTGATGGACTAATCATAATGCCACCCACACAATCCATCCATTCTTCCACGCATCCAATCCATCCATTCTTCCAAGCGTCCAATCCATCCAACCAATTTATTCAGCTAGCCATCAAGCCAACCATGTCTTATCTGAAGTTTCGACTGTTGATTCTAAGACTATCTGGGGCAATCAGTTCTCGTCTTCAAACAATCATCTAATCGGAGGGTATTTAATAGCTAGTTGTCTCTCCTAATAATCATAAAGGCAATTATTAAAAACATTTCCTAACAGCAGTCAGAAGCCTATGCATCAAACTGTTTCTCTGATGGATTAATCATAATGCCACCCACGAAATCCATCCATTCTTACATGCATCCAATCCATCCATTCTTCCAAGTGTCCAATCCATCCAACCAACTTATTCAGCTAGCCATCAAGCCAACCATGTCTTATCTGAAGTTTCGATTGTTGATTCTAAGACTATCTAGGGAAATCAGTTCCATGATATCTCTTTGTTGAAGGTAAACCTTCTCAGCTATCAGCTAATTGACCATCAAGCAATAAATTTATCATTCATGGGTTAGAAATGGTCCTATAACATCCTGAAATGGCCTTCTAAGCTCAATTAATATAAATACTTTTCACATTCCTTCCGTCGATACTATCTAGGGTATTATTGTTGGTGGAAAAAACACATTTCTAGACACTTTATTTCAGTAGTTGGTTAGACAACATATGGAAGAATCAGTATATGATCCAGGAAAAACAACCCTCTATAGGTGCTTGCATAGGGAAACTACGAAAAGATTCGAATAGAAAAAACTTGAAACTAAGGCATTTATGGAAGAAAACATATTTGATCCAGGAACAACAACCCTTTGTAGGCACTTGCTAAAGCTTGACTCAAAGAAAGAAATACGGATGGATTTTCACTAATGTTTTCCTCTAGAACTACGTTATCTTAGAATAGACTACAATTGGAAGCTTCATTGGTAGTGAATCTAATGGCGACTCAACATAATAGATAATTTCACGAAGTTTCACTTTGCTTCATTGTTGGATTTAACCCTATCGAAGTTAACTACATACCCTTCTATTAAGAAAAATCTATCCTATCAGAGTTAGCTACATCCTCTTCTATTACTCAGAAATAGACTCTATCAGACTTAGCTGCATTCATTTTGATGACTTTTTTTATTGCATGTATATACTTTTTGATTGGTTATCATCGTGCTCTGCCACCTAGGGAACAATCTCGTTAGCGCCATAGCATGTAACTCAGAAATGGATGTTATTGACCCCCTAACTGAAGTCTGAGATTCAGAGAATTCAGCTTCTCATTCATATATGAATACCTTACCTAAGCTATGCTTCTTTAATAGTTGTATCAACAATAGAAGATCTCAAACCCATATGGGATTTTTCAAAAGCCGTTGTAGAGAGAAAAGACTATGTTTTTCTGACAGTAGCTATAGAGGGAAATTCTAAGGTTTTTCTGAGCTTCAAGGATGTCCTCCCTTTTCAAGTTAAAGGGAAGGGGAGGGTAAAGGGTGAATAACAATAGTGGTACTACCGTGGTCCCAAACCAAGTACAAATATTTAAGGAATTTTAGTCGAACGCTCATCCAACAATTATCTAAGTTAGAGTAATGGAGCAAGGGGTATGTAAGGTTCACACTAAATGTTTATCTAATAGGTCAACTACCAAATAGTGTAGGCTTCTAAAGTTCATGGGAATGTTCAAAGTGCATATCCAAGTGCGTGATACAATAACTAAGTGTTGTATGTAAGTTGAGCCAGTAAGTAAAATAGTCTCGCAAACTGACATAACAAAAGGAGGGGTATATGCGATAAATATAGAATTACATACTAATTTCCATATGAATATGCAGTTGTTGTTGATGCCTTGTCTTATTCTTAATTCGGAAAATGAAAAATTGGTGGTGCCTTATATCAGGCATATTCAAATAATAAGTCACTATATCATGATGATGAAAAGAATTAACATGATGATGGGAATAATCAATCAGAGGAATGTAATTTGGATCATTCGTATGGAAATGGAGATAGAGATCCTTCTGGTAATCAGTGTAAAGAGGAAGAATATGGATAAAACGCTTAAAAGGAAGGAGGGTTTGCATGACAATAGGACGACGAGGAATGAATTAATAATAATTAAGATGATATTTATATATAAATATCGTCACCAGTTGGGTAAGATAAGCACTACTATGCTATATATTAAGAATAATAATCAAGCTTGGTTATCAATATCTATAGCTATAGTATACCTTCTGTTATCTCAAAATCAGACCCCTAATAGGCTGCTGATCAGGAGGACTTTGAGTAACTGTTTCAAACCAATCTTTTAGCTAAGGCTTAGCCTCCTTAGCCTGAGAGGGCTCTCTCAAAGGATTAAAGGTTTTTGATTATGATCAAGATGGGTAACTCTTGTGAAAATAAAAATGAAAATGGTGGAAACACAACTAACAAGTATTCATTGGGCTTATGGAGTCATATATGATTCAGTATTAACAGTAGGGTTGGATTTGCATAGAAGTCAAGGCATTCATATTTCAACATATGTGAACACACCAAACATATAGAAGGCAGTTTATGAGTATATGAAGGAAATTAGATTACTGTTAGCGATTTCTAAGTAATCACATACTCATAACACTGTAGATAACATGAACAGACAACAAAAGAAACTCATCACATTGAACTCTTTATGATTCTTGAGAAGCATAAGCCAGTACTGTATTACCAAAAAACAGAGTCTTTACATAAGCCAAATATCAGAGCTTTTTTACATAAATTTCCAACCCGTATTACATTTCTCTTTCCCCTATATATAGAGCTCTTCTACCTGACTGAGATTCCTCCTCAAGCATGAGGGGAACTCAAAATCTACTTCTAATGACACCTATTCAACTTTTAACTACCTATTAAATATAACAAACTGCTACTAGACTTTCTATAGATCTAAATCAAATAGGAGTCTAACTCCATATTATGCTAATAATAGCCTTAATTACAATCATTCTCGTTCTTTGACATGTGGTCCTTTTTTAGTTTGGCTGTGGTGGATGTTCAAAGCTCCATACTGGTCTTCAATGTCACACTTTCTCCACTGCCCCTGAAAAATAGAAAATTGTCCCTGTTTATCGACCTTTGGTTTTCCTCAAAGATGTTCGAATCCAATGAACTATGCCCTTCATCTTTGATTATACAAAACATATCAGAATGCCACGTCCTTGATGTGCTGTCAACCTTTTCCTTGTGTGAAGACAAAAGCTCCTCCAAGCTGTCTGACATATCTTGGACTGTAGTAAATAAGATCACTTTATGACAAAAAGTTTAGAGTTGGATTCGAATACATGCTTCCTCCACCTGTCTTGACCTTGTTGAAAGTTGATACCTATAGATGATCCCTTGAAGATATTCCCTTTTCAAAAAATTTCCACTTGTATTTCAAAATCGGTTGACTGAGATTAGACTATGTAGCTTCAGCAGTTTCGTAGCGAGCTACGAAACTACTGTGCGTTAGTCATCATCTTCAGCAGTTTCGTAGCGCGCTATTTTGAACCCAAAAACACAGTTTCAACCCAAAATTTTGCTATTTTGAGCTTCTTACTATTTAAACATTCTTCAACTGCTCCAAGGCCTTTCAAAATTGAATGGAAAGTATGGTTCTTCACGAAAGATTATACGAAGCAAAACCATCAAAATTTGGAACATAGCCTTACTTGAAATGGGATTTCTTTAAGGAAATTCTTTCTGCTGGCTTAACTGTATCTTTAAGTCTTCAATTTGTTTCTTCATGACTTTGATCCCAGATCTGAGGTTTGTATTGACCTTTCTGATAAATTGAGCTTCCTTTATTGCAGGAACAATCCAGCTACGGAATTGAACATTAAAATCAACCACCTCGGGTATTTGAAATGTTTGGTCCTCCCATCGAGCTTGCATTTGGTTAAAATAAGCCTCCTTAACTGCAAATTTCCTGGCAGCTTTCTTCAGTCTAGAAATTTCAAAGTTGGCCAATTCCAATCTCCTTTTCAAGTCTTCCACACTATCTTCTTCTTGAATGGTAACTGCTTTGCCTTTATCCTTTCTTTCATGAGGCTGTGTCACCTCCCCTATTTCATCTGCTCTTGGCAGTACCTCCTGTATTTGTTTAAACTTCCTCATTATGGGTCTCCTGGGCTTAAAGACAAATTGATCAACCTGATCATCAAACTTGAGTTTTTTCGAGGTTTTGACTCTCTTAGCCTTGTCTTTTCCTAACTCTATCAAATCTGCTTGAACTAGAGGAGATTCTTCAATGTCGATGGCTTGCAATAAGTCATTTAAATCTCCCTTCGAAACACGGCTTTCTTCAATAATCCTTGATTTGCCTTTTTCTTTAGCTACTTGGCTCCTAGTCCTTCTTCTTTGAACTCCTTCACCTGTGCTTGATTCATGTGCAGCTTCTTTGACCTGAGCTTTCTCTTTAAGGGATTGCTGGGGTGTATCTTGGATAGTCAGTGGCCTGGTGGATTCTCTTACTTGCTTCCTTGCCTTTAACTTTGAAAACCTCCTGGATCTTGTTTTTTCCTGATGACCAGTTGTTGTTGGAAGACCTTTTGCAGCTTGAGGACTGAGATCGGTCTCGTTTTTGAAACCAGACATGAATATAAAGGTGGGCCAGTCTCTACCTACTTTCTGGAGTTCATGCAGAACAATCAACTTAATCAAACCGTGGTGAAACAATGAGGTCTCACAGGCTTCTTTCCTTAGCTGCACCTTATCACACATTTTACTTAAGCTACAGAATAAGTAAAAAGGTAGATCAATGGATATCTTTCCTGTGAAATGTAGCAAAATCTTGAAATGATATGAATACACCTTGTTATATCTGCCTTCACAGGTAAGGTACCTCTGTATACAGGTAAGCAGATTGGCATATGAGTCTTTGACATAATTTCTAGGCACATACTTGTTTAAATCTGAGTCAATGTGTTCTAGCTTCAAAAACTCTTTGCAGGGAGTCATATCAAATTTGAAATTCTTAAACCAAGTTTCTTGTCCCCTTGGAATCTCAGTAACTGTGGATATTACCTCTGGTGAGACTTGCAATTCGAGCATCCCAACCTTCGAATTCAGCCCTGTGAAATTCAAAGCAAATTCCTTGGTGGTTTGTGCATGACCTCCCTGTAGTTTCTCACAAAAATTCCAACATCCAACCTGCTTGAATGCCTACTCAACTTCTTTGTGCTTCAAGAGAATGTCTACACCTTCAAGTTCGTTTCTTAATCACCTGCTTGATCTGTGGTCTTTTCTTTCTGCCAATCCCTCCATGAAGGTTCAGTGTAATGGAGGTTTGAAATGCTAGCACTGCTTAAACTTCAATTTCTGCCTCGCTTGATAACTATGGATTCAAATTGAAAACTTGCAGTCTTGTCCCTCATGCAATGAATACAATCATCATTAAGACTGTGAATACCTGGCCTCTCTTGGAACTTGCAATCTGTGTGTACTAACGTACCTAGTGGCTGTAATAATGGAGATAAGCGGTTGGACATGATATGTGGAGTGCATAAGCTGACAATGAATGATGCAACCATAACTGAACTTGATAGATTTGACAGTTGGGAAAAATTCGCTGCAGATTGCACGAATCTCCGATTCGGTAGTGCAGTCAGTGTAAATTTTGAATTATGCGCTACGAAATCACCTAAAGGATGTCGCGCTACGAAATAACCTAAAACATGTTACGCTGCGAAACTGCTAAAAAGAATCTATGCACTGCGGAAACACTTCAAAATGATTACATGCGCTACGAAATCACCTAAAGGGCTTTGTGGCACATAGTAACTTTTAAACAAAACTGACACATGGCTATGAGACTGATGATGAATGAGAATGACCAGTGATGAGTGAGAATGCATATGTGACTCAAGACTCCTAAGACTCAGACTCTAAGGAAAGCAAAAATCAAACTTAGACTAGCACCAACCTTTATCATCAAACTAGTGTGAGAAATTTTGGCATTAGAATTCTTAAGTGATAACACCTTCTCTTGATTTCCTTCTATAACAACCATAAAAACCATTAATATGCTACTAAGAATAAGGGGTGTGAGAATGAATACAATCTAGTCAAAAAAATAATGATATCCATCAAACCAATGAGGTTATTCACTGCATGACGACAATATAAAACAATATATTAGAGATGAAGAATCATCTATCTATACATCAATAGTAGAGGCAAGCAAAGGCAGTTGAAGTACCATCGTGGTGTACCGTGTAAGGTATATGTGGACGTTGGGTGGCCTTGGTAGATGTGGAGACTTCTTAGTAGATTCCTTAGGCACACTAAGTGTTTTCCTTGTGCGGACTGTAAAAGGTACCTTAATCTAGGAAAGTATAAAAGATCAAGCCATCCACTTCCACTTCCATTTCTTTGAATCAAGTGTTGGGCACACACTCTCACGTACGACAGGTATCCATCCACTTATCTGGGCTTATGGCTTTTGGCTAAAGGCTTAAGGGATAATGGCTTGTGTGGTTCTTGGTGGTTCGCTTGGTTGGAAATTTGGGTAAGATGACTCATCCTCATCCGACTCCTCCACCTCTTCATTGATCAGTTGGATGAAGAATAATCATCCAACTCCTCACTCAAATCAATCAAATAAAAAGAGAAAAAGAATTTCCTTCCTCGCAGTGTTGGCTGCATGTGACTAGTCTGTGTCATGAGATGTAAGCAATATTTGTGTTGGTAGGACATGTAAGGATCTATCAATAAATAAAAAAATCTACTGAGTAGCAACATATATAAGCATCATAGTCTAAATCTTTTCACGGTATCCCTCGAAGTATCTGCCTACTCGCGGTTCATTCAAGGCACCTTCCTCGCCCCACCTACCCGAAACATCCATCCATTAAGAAAGCGATAAAAAGGCATTTGTTGAAAGGAAGAGGAAATTAAACACAAATTCACACACAAATCACAGGAGCTTCAGCTTTTTTATTGATCACACAAAACTTGATTCTTACAATGAACCCAGTGAAGTTTATTTAACCTTTTAGACTAGCAACTCGCCTAAAATATCTTGACATACAACCAAACACTAAAAGTCGTCTATCACTTAACTCGACTTGAATCAACACTCCAACACTCAACACTTAGTTAACTAAGTCTCTAATTTTAGCCAACTCCTCATGCAAGAGTAATTAGCTTATTTTAACACTCCCCCTTAATTACGACCACTAAACTAAGACTGACTCATAACAACTCAAACATGCCTATTGGTCTATGTCTTAGCTAGGCTTACAACACCCAAGTTTCTTCTATGAAACTCAAACACATCTTTTTCTAATGACTTAGTAAATATATTAGCCAATTGATCACTAGATTTACAAGGCTTCAAGTGAACTTCTCCATTGCTCACAAGTTCTCTAATAAAGTGATATCTAGTATCAATATGCTTGCTCTTTTGATGAAACACACTATTCTTGGATAGTGCAATCACTGAGGTGTTGTCACAATATATTTTTGTTGATCCTTGTTGTTTCTTCTTGAGTCCATCAAATACTCTTCTTAACGAGACTGCTTGACATGTTGTTGATGTTGCTGCTACATATTTTGCTTCTAATGACGAAAGTGTCACAATGGGTTGCTTCTTAGATGCCCATGAAATCACACCTGAACCAAGATGGAACACAAAACTAGAAGTTCTCTTCCTATCATCCAAACTAACTGCAAAATCACTGTCTATGTACCCAATCAAATCCTTCTTTTCTGTGCTTGAATACATTATGCCACAATCTCTAGTTCATGCTATGTATCTCAGAATTCTTTTTCCTGCATTCCAATGTGAGTCTTTTGGGGTCTCCATAAATATGGAAATCAAAATCACTCCTTGCATAATATCCGGTCTTGTAGATGTGAGATACATGAGGCTGCCAACCAAAATTTTGAATAGAGTTGGATTGACATATGATCCTTCATCATCCTTGCTTAACTTTGTACCTGTTGCAACTGATGTAGGGAAAGGTTTGTAATTTTTCATCCTGAATCTTTTCAAAAAATCTTTGGCATATTTATTTTGAAAAATAAAAATTCATTTTTCAAATTTCTCAACTTCTATGCCAAGAAAATATTTCATGAGACCAAGATCTTTCATCTCAAATTCTTTCATCATGGTTTCTTTAAATTCATCTAACTCAAAATCACCTGTAAAATTCATGTCAACAACATATAAGAAAACAATCAAAATCTGTCCATGCTCATTTACCTTTGTGTGCAAGGTAGGTTCAATGTTGCTTCTGCGAAATCCATTCTTTATCATGTAATTGTCAATTCTTCTATACCAAGCTCTAGATGCTTGCTTGAGTCCATAGAATGCTTTCTTCAACTTGTAAACTTTATCTCCATTACCTTCAACTTCATAACCTGGAGGTTGCTGCACATAAATTTCTTCTTCTAGAATTCCATTCAAGAAGGTTGATTTCACATCCATCTGATATACTTTCCACTTGTTCTGAGATGTTGTGGCTAGAATTGCTCTTACAGTGTCCAATCTGGCTATGGAGAAAACATTTCTCCAAAGTCTATTTCTAGTTGCTGCGAGAATCCTTTTGCTACAACTCTTGTGTTAAATCTATCAATTTCACCTTTCTCGTTCAGCTTTTCCTTGTACACCCACTTCACACCAATGATATTTTTGTCCTTTGGTAAATCAATCAAATCACATGTATCATTCTTTTCAATAGATTCAATTTATTCATCCATGGATTGCACCCAATTTTCATCTTTGATTGCTTCTTCAAATGAAGAAGGTTGGTATGGCAACAATGCAAAATTTGAACTAACATCCAGATCATCATAAATATCTTTCAGACTTCTCATCTTTCTCTTACCATTACTTGATTCATCACTTGATTGATTGTTAGGAGAACCTCGATATGTTGATCTGCTTGAAGATCCATGTTGCTCAGAAAATCTTGGAGTCCTTGTTGGTGTGTCTCTGTTTGGTGTCTTCGCCAGTGATTCTTGCTACTCCTTTTTTGCTACATCATATTCTTCCATCAGTGGCACTTGTGCATGAACTATTTTGTCTATACTAACATTCCATGACTCTTGTTCTTTGAACACAACATCTCTGCTAATTATGGTCTTCTTGGTGACAGGGTTATACGGTTTGTAATCTTTTGATTTCTCACTATAACCAGTAAATATGCATTTTCCACTATTATCATCCAATTTTCCTCTACGCTCTTTAGGTACATGTGCATAAATTACACATCCAAATACTCTGAGATGAGATATGTTGCAAGACATACCTGACCATGCTTATTCTGGTACTCTGTTCATCACACTTTTTGTAGGAGATATGTTGATCACATAAATAGCCAATGCACTTGCTTCTTCCCAATAATCATTAGACAAGTTTCTGCCTTTCAGCATGCTTCTTTCCATGTTCATAATTGTCCTATTTTTTCTCTCTGCTACACCATTCTGCTGCAGTGTGTACCTAGTTGGAAATTGTCTTATGATTCCATGTTGTTTATAGTAATCATGGAATCCATTTGAGTCATATTCTCCACCACGATCTAACTTCAATACCTTGACCTGTCAATCACTTTGGTTCTCTGCTAAGGCTTTGCATTCTTTAAACCTTGCAAAAGTTTTAGACTTCTTCTTCAACAAGTAAACCCAAGTCTTTATGCTATAGTCATCAATGAAAGTGAGGAAGTAACTACTTCCACCAATCAGCTGTGTCTTTATAGGTCCACACAAGTTTGTATGCACTAGCTCAAGAGGTTTCTTTGCTCTGTATGCAACTCCCTTTGGAAATTTTTCATGGTGCTTCTTTCCCAATATGCAACACTCACAAGTACTAGTAGGTTCATTGATGGGAGGTAATCCTCTGACCATCTATTTCTGCTGCAACAATCTTAAACTAGAAAAAGTTCAAGTGTCCAAATCGAAAGTGTCATAACTAATAATCATTAGAACATGCAATTGTAAAAGAACTGACCTGATCACTGTAATTCATAACTATAGGAAAGAGTTTGTTTCTCGTCATCTGCACCTTCGCTATCAGTTGCTTGCTTGGGGGTTTGTCATATATAACAAATTCTTGACATTGAAAGATAACTTTGTATCCTTTCTGTGTCAATTGACCAACACTTATCAAATTATGTTTGAGACTAGGAAGATAATATACCTCTGAGGTTGTCTTCGGCTCCCCCAATTGGTCAAAATGTTGACCACTCCTTTTCCATCTATATCCACAGTCTTATCAGTCCCCAACTTTACCTCTGTTTTCACAGATTGATCCAAATTTGCAACCAAATTCTTGTTGCCTCTCATGTGGTTATTGCAACCATTGTCCAATAGCCACACACTATCAGAAGGTTCATGCATGGTATGGAAAGCTAGAAACATGGAGTTGGTACTCTCTATAGTGACATTAGCTCTCTGGTTCCCTTGATCATCTATCTTCTTCCTGCAATCACGAGCATAGTGACCAAATTTATTGCAATAATAACATGTCACCTTGGATTTGTCAAATCTTTGAGTATTGCTGAAGTTTCTACATTTGCTTCCACTTTCATGTTCATGCTCTTCTCGGCCATCTCTCTAACCACCATATCTTCGATCTCATTCTCTGCCTCTCGATCTAATTCTACCTCGAACTCTGTCTCTTGAAATAGAAACTAAAATTTTGAAATCGGTCTCTAAAGTGGAATATTTATTTGTTTCTATCCTTACCTCATGTGATAGAAGTGATCCCATCAACTCATCAACTGTCAATGATGCAAAATCCTTGGCTTCTTCTATAGCTTCTACCATAACATCAAATTCAATAGATGAATATATGAGGACCTTCTCAACCATTGTTTGATCTTTAATTTCTTCACCATAAATTTTTAACTGATTTACGACAGTTATGACTTGATTCATAAAAGAATTAATTTCCTCTGTCTCCTTCATCTGCAGACTTTCAAAATCTCTCCTAGTATTCTGCAACTTAACAATATTGACTTTGGCCATACCTTTATAGTTTTTCACCAAAGTATCTCATGCTTCCTTTGCTGAAGACGTAATCATAATCTTTTGGAACACTGCTCGGTCCACTTCTTGCTAGATAAGCTGCAATGCTTATGCATTCTTCTTTTTGCCCTTCTTCCATTGTTCCCTCTCTGCATTAGTGAGAGCTCGTTCCTCTGCTTCATTCTTAGGTTCTGAAAACCCAAACTGGACATAATCCCAAACATCATGAACCTACAAAGTGGTCGCCATCTTAATGGCCCACAACATAATCCTTGCCTATAAACAATCGGAACTAAAACTCAAAATTTGAGAAAACCATCTTTCCCGAAAAATACTCTTTGAAACCCTTTAACTAAAATCCCTAAAATTTATCCTTTTAAAGTCCCTTGAATAAACTCAAATTTTGTTTTTTTTTTTAATTAAAAAAATTAAAAAAAAAACCTTTTTCAAAATCCTTGTCTAAAACTTTAAAAACAATCCTTTTTAAAAGCCCTTTTAAAAAGGATTTTAATGCACCCTTTAGAAAACTTTAAAAAATCACTCACGCTCATATAAAAACTTTAATTAAAAAAACTTTTCAAAGTCTCTCCTACGTTATATGAGCCTCTCATATATAAACGTAGGGATATTGTCTTCACACTTAAAAAAATTTATTGGAGTACTATTCGAAAGGTACTCCACATGCGGCCGAAAAACGATAAGTTCACCTTGACTTATTACGCATTCACTCCTAGAAATTTGTGTGTTATTTACGGCCCGCACTCACCCGACCGTATAAAAACAGCGCAATTAACCTGATATTTTCCAGAAGCATAGTTAAACAAATTTGGGCAGTTTTTTGTATTAACAAAGTGCCAAATTTGTGCGGGTTTTAATAGTTCGACAAATTTGTAATGTAATTTAAAAAAAATGTCGGCTTTTTTTTTTTTTGGCCTTCTTCTCATTGGCTCTGCGGGCACTATGGATTTTGTGATCCTTCCTCATCTTTGATACCAATTTGTTGGAAAGGCAGAGGAGCTTAAAACAAATTCACACACAAAACACATGAGTTGCGGCTCTTCTACTGATCACACAAAACTTGATTCTTACAATAAACCCGGTGAAGGGTATTTAACCTCTTAGACTAGTGACTCACCTAAAATATCTTGGCATGCAACCACACACTACTTAACTCGACTCGACTCAACACTCCAACACTCAACACTCAACACTTAGTTAACTGACTCTCTAATTTTAGCGAACTCCTCATGCGGGAGTGATTAGCTTATTTTAACAAGGCAATCCCTGGGTCTTGTCCCAGTCGGGGTTTCTTTCTAGGATGAGCCCACTTGCACCATTTGTCCTCGTCCAACCTCGTTCAAACTAGGTATAAATCAAGCCTCACCCCAACTATGTATCCAACATCATTGCAACTAGGTTCTTTAAGGACGTTTACCTTGGATAGATAGGTTGTCGTTGTCCCCTTCATTAGTGAGAGAGAATAACCTATCAAGCCATATGCAGACCCATCGATCCAATGAATGATATTTGTTGTGTTTCCCTTTGTTACTACTAGAATACATTAAAATCATGTTGTTATCATATGAACATATAAGTTGACCGATTTTACAACAGATTATATTGATTGAGCGAGCGACTACCTGGATCGGAGCAGGGAAGAAGTTCGCTTGGAAATGAATTCACAAAATTGCCTCATTAAACATTATTGTTTAATACATTATGAAATATGCATTTTCGGAATATTTCTGGTAGATTTCAAGCCTCAAAGCACAATATCCCCGAGGCGTCCACCCCATATGGTTTCATTCTATGCAACACATCCTGTGATCATTTCTTAGTTTTCATAATTTTCCCACTTCGTCGCAAGCACATAGTTGAGAACTATACATATTTGATTGAACACTGCGCATAGAATACTACCTTTCTTTCACTATTAAGGCTTTAACAGCTTAAGCAGATTGAATGGAAGCGTACAATTTAATAAATAAGAGCGGAAGTGGACGTTTCAAATTGACGTATTAAATCGACGGAAGCGTAAGAATGGAAGTGGATGACCTATAATGTTTAATCAACGCATATAATGTTTCATAATTCATTCCTTCAATCCATTCGATGTAAGAATTCGTCAGGTGTAAGGTAAATGGATGTAGGAACCAGGCCAACCATATTCGTAAGTGAGCTCGAGGTTATAAGGTATAGGGCATAGGGCTATGGTTCAATGACCACCTCCTTATTGGTGACCATTGTTTGATTCCAAAACAGAAAAGAAGACATAAGAGGGAACATGGAGGCAATTAATTATTACAAGCATCCACATCAGTTCGTAAACGAACAAGAAGAAATCGACACTTGGATCGAGTGATTGAAACCTATCATCAAGTGATTACAACATCAACTAGCAGAAATGGGCACCTGTTGGGAATAATTTCATATGGGATGACTGGACAATGACTAGCTGATAATGTGTTTCTATCTGTTGGCTGGAAATGACTAGCTATATTGACTTGTTTTGACGATAGGGGTTGTTATTGGTGTGCCCTCTTGACTGGTTGTTAATACCCCTTTGGAAACCTCCTGCCTATGATACAAGCTATGCTCGGCTAGTCCTTCTGCCTATTCTTTATGGCGCTAAACCCTTCGGTTATGATAAATGATGATTGGTGTCTATCTATGATTGATAAGAAATGACTGGCTATTGTCAACTCCTGGCTTTGAACTTACTGACAATTGATAACATGGGGACCATATCTATGGCCTGTTGCGAACATGGGATAAAAGAGAAAGCAAGCAACTGATATCTATTTATTTCTCATCATTTCTAGGGCAAGATCAAGCAAGAGATCTTTGGCAAATAGTTTGATGGATCAACAGATAGAGGTTCACTACAGACTATAAGTGTTTTCACTTTCACAATGAATGGGTTGCTTCTCTCTCACGTATGATGTGATCCTTCTTCTATCCTCTCGGATATGGTTGTTAAATGGATGATGAAAAGAGTCTGATGAGGGGTATTATGTTTTAACAGGTAAGCCCAAGAGACAATTATGCATTCATTCATGGGAGTCGTTGATCCAGGTGGAAATGAAATCGATTAAAGAGGTGGTGATACTGCTACTCTATGCTACCAGTCGATGATAGGTGGCGATCTCTCAATGACAAGAGGTGTCGATACACTATATTCCAGTCCATAGCTTGGATGGGATACTCAGACACTTTCTTGTAATCAGTTGGATTCGAAGGTTTCAAGCGCTAGAAAAGACATAATTATCTTTTTATTCAAAAATGGGTTATTCATCTTGGTATTTGTCCAGGATAGGGGGTTGAGGGGGCATCTCGTGCAAGGCTGTTGTGAACGGAAAGCGCATGAATGGGGGAATTTTCCTCTCCCTACTTGCATGCTGGGGGATCAATACTTGATCATATACCGGCTATTAAGTAGAGCTATTATAAAGTACATACGATCATAATCGTGTCCCCTCATTGGTATTCAACCATACTTCATTATAGGAAACACCTAATGGTGTAACCATTGTATCATATTGAATAAGTGAAAGGGGTAATGAAAGGGGGGTAGTCGTAGTAACCCCGTGTAGTGTATTGTGAAGTGAAAGGGTTTTGGGTAAAGTGGTAATGTGTATTGAGTGACATATTGTGGTATGCTATTTTAGAACACGTACTGGGGGTAAACAAGGGAGTACTCTCTTGGGATGGGGTATAATAAACTATTCCCGCACATAGAATTACCTCCTGTGCATGCCGAACTGGTAACACAACACATAGGAGAACCGCACACCTCCTTTTCTTTAGGTATGGGGGGATTGAGAAAAGGTCACGTATAACTGGGCAAGGTGTATGGGGAATGTGGTAAATTGGCAAGAAGTAATTTCATTAGCCAATAAATAAGTAAGTAATGAAATAAGTAGTAATAATTAAGTTCTTTCATTAAATATGTTATTATGCACTGTGCATAATCAACTGATAGCATGCTTTTTCCTCCCTTTCCTTGTCAGAATCCTATGGGGATCGAAAGCTAACCTATCAATAAATTATCCCAGTCCCCCCTACCAAACATAGCCCTGGGGAAACACAAGTCCCACTAGGCCAACCAGTTCAGGCCAACTCCCACCAGTCCATCCCATCACATCTCCACTAACCAATGCTCCATCACCTTACTCCCTATAGCCCTACACCTGGGCCTAATCCCACCTTACCACCCACTACCATTGACCTACTATATTATATTGCCATAGAGATGTCCTCATCCTCCTTATGTCAGGTGATACCTACGTCCTTTCCATGGCAACAAGTACAACATTCCCACCTATAGAATAAACAACTATGTCATCAAATATTATGTCAAATCTATCTATAAGTCTGGTCATGTCAAAATAACCTTCTTATTACATGTCTACATTACATATGATTGCATCTAGATGTCCTTGCTCTTTCCCTAGGTGAATATGTCATCCCCCTTACCACCTCCCATACCATAATAGACAACCCGTTTTGATATGATGATGTGGGTTCGGGATTGTCAAAAAGTAAAAATATGCGCGGGATGGAGGTGGCTTAAGAAAAGATAGATGATAAGGCCCAGTACACCAGTGCCCAAAAGGACAAGGGATCAACAACATATCAGGCAAGAAATATTGACTTACGAAATACTACCTTTATTTGTGGGTTGGAGGAACCATCCTAGTACATCAACAGCAAGAGGGCAGGCAGCCAAGAGAAACCCAACACTCCAGAGCAAGCTGTTACACAAAATATTGTCACCATGACTTTCTGCAGTCAATATGAATCTATCACCACTCATACTATCCTCCTTTGCAAGTCTCAAACCTCAGCTCTTCATGTCAAGCTTTAAAAATGAGAGAAAGTCTTTGAAAATCTATAAAACTCTGGTTCCACACTTTCTCTTACCATTACTTGTGGTCCCGCACCCCTTGGTCATGTTACCTGCGGACCTGCCCGCTCTATCTCTAAAGGAGTGGGTGCGGATCCCTATAAAAGTAAAAAAGGCGCAAGTTTATACTTAAAAACTCATTTTGGGTTAATTCTGGACACTTCTAGAAGGAATCTTGACGTGGTTGGTTCGCTCCTAAGTGGTTCATGCATCCCATAACTAAAGGAGCTAACCCCTTGATGAGAGGAGCTTATCCCTTTGAAGGAGGGCTCTATCCCTTTGAAGGAGGGCTCTATCCCTTTGAAGGTGGACCTAGTAACTTCCCTCCTTTGCACTATAAATTAAGGCATTGGGCTGGTTGCTAGAGAGGTTGAAAGCTGAACATTTTTGAGGCTAAATGTTGTTGGAATTGAGAGTTCCTAGTTAAGCTTGACAGGAGAGATTACATACCTTTTTGGCTTATTTGGGAAGAGAGTGAAACTTGTCAAAGTAGAGGAGATTCTTGTTGGACCCTGGGAGGAGCTTGTATAGCATCAAGGCACCAAGGTTGTAAAGTTCTTCTTTGATTAAAGTTAATACAATCAAATTCATTTTTCTCAATAAATTGTCTTCTATGGTTTAGTTCATGAATTCATTGATCATCATGATAAATATGGTTTATTATATTGGCTTTTCAGGTGTTATTTGATATGTGTGCTTGTTTGTGTTTGCAAATTCTTTACAAAGGAGCTCATTTGGATCAACGAAGCATGGCTTCCAAAAACTAGCACTGGACCCAAGGTAGGCCTAAAACATCTATTAGCCTTTATTTATAAATTGCATATTTAGAGAAAGATAGAATTTGTTTGGTTTTCTTGTCGCTAGATATCATTAGATACTAGGGAGATCGGTCTTGTCCGCAAGAACGATTCCCCATTGACCCCACTTACCTCCATATCTATTGAGAATGTCAAAATTTCAATTCCTTGCTCATAACTTGCCTTGATACCCTCCCCTACACTACAAATAAGGAAGGCAAGCACCAAACACAACAAGCAATAGAACAAGCAAGAGCTAGCTATTGACCTTTGACCAAGCACAAAAAATAGTTTTGACATTGTTTTATCAGGGTGGGGGAACCCTATCTAATCTATTCTATCATTTGGCAGTTTTTGGAGCTCTCTCTCATCAATCGAAAGGTCTTTTTTCAGGTTTTCTCCCCCACTAAAAGGAAGGTAGGTTTGTTGTTCATTGTTGAGTCTTTGTTTCAAGAGCGGGTTGTCCTTACTATAGGCAGGTTGAAGAACTTTGGTTATGGGTTTAAGTAAGGTGTGGGTGGGTTCCTTTCCAACCCTCCCCTGGTGGATAGATTCAGTCTGGGTACTTCGTTCATTTCCTTCCCTCCAAACCTGGTATTTAAGATTCCCCTCCAACCTGTGAGATTAATGACATTTGGCATTGGCTACTTTGATCCCTACCTATTCCCAAATCACCTTACACTGACCAACCTATTTTAGGTTCAAGTTGACTTTACACCACCAAATTCTACGCGCTCGCTCATTTCGCCCGCCATAGAATAGATAGGATAATAGAACTGCCAAAATACAATGTGGTAGAGGACAAACATAAGCTCCTTCCCAGGGAAATAACATTTCTTTTATTGAGCCACTTGAACCTTCCTTAACAGTCCCACCATCCTTCCTTTGGTTCCACCAACCCATGCTTCTATTTCCAGGCCTTCCTCTCACTTCACTCACTGCCCATTCAGTTCTTAACCCTCTACCCCAGAATCTATCTTCTTTCCTTGCCTCGCTATAGGGCCTTTCATAAGACAAATTACACATCAATTCCTATTGCTAGTTAGGATAACCGAGAGGGTACTAGCGCACTTTCAATGCTAAAGGACTTTTGTCCGTTAGTCCTTCCTTCGTGGCTCTAAGTAAGGATAATGCTCGATTCTTTACTGTGATGTGATAGATCAAGCAATGCCTTTGCTTGCTCGAAGATTTTATTATCTCCTGCCTTTACTCCACCCAACTTCCCTTCACCTAGGATGTATTCTTTGAAGAGTAGCTGGCACCCTTGAATCACGGGTTCTTAATAGAGGGATTGCTAAGTACAACGATGTTGATACAATGAAGGAGTGCACAAGCCACTCCTCTATAAGTAAAATAGAAGAGAATAAAACATATCTAATCTTTTTTATCTAAGATCTAAGAATAAGAAGAAAACTGGAGGGAAATATGTATAAGGAGAGTATGTCAAGAATCAAAATATACATGTGCAAGAACTACTGAGCACCCAAAGACTCTAGAATAATGTCCTAGATGAGGGTATAAGAGAAGGGAGTATCAGGGTATGAGAGAGTGATTATCCCTCCTAATATCCTAGGCCATGGAGAGTAATATCCATATAGATGGCCAACTAGAAGAAGTACTAGTTTGTATTATGTCTTGATGTCTAGAAGAGGAAACTCATTGCTGAGATGTGGAGGAACTCGTCTACCTCCCAGTGTGGTGTGAACTATCCCAATATAGTAGTGGGAACCACCCGTAGTGTGTGGATTGAACCAACCGGCTATTAAGTTAGTGCTTGGGCGATTGAGCAACCAACCAATCAGCTATAGGCCTGAGGCTCTCCAAGAAGCATTATGTGTGTGTGCTGGGGCTCGACTCCCAGACCGTACATGGCCTCATAGAGCTCTTCCTATGACCTAATTTATGTGTGTAGGTTATGAACTAAGCATAATGAAGGTGCACGAGGAGATCACTTACCTCACTTAGCATAGTGAAAGTAAGGTTGCTGTGCTCAGGTAAGGTTGCATAGCTCACTCAGGTAGGTAAGTCAAAATCATAGCGTAAGGTCCTGCCATCTATTTTTCTTACTTACTTATCTCTTACTTATTTCTTTGGATTTGGCTTACTTCTTACTTCTTTGGCTTTGGCATGACCAAAATCCCCTCAAAGAGCATAACTTAGGTAAATATAATCATAGTGAAGAGAAGGTTATCCCTTACCTACCTTCCTTTTCCACGGGAGAGTGCGCGAATGTTAGGTCCCTATAATACTAGTGTATTCCTTCATTGTTATTAGTGTAGCCCCCTTATTGTTATTGTTGTGCCCCATAGAAGCCCACTATTCCCTCATTATTATTATTGTAGCCCCCTTATTGTTATTGTTGTGCCCCATAGAAGCCCACTATTGTTATTGTGGTTCCCTTACATTATTATTGTTATGTCGACTCTGATTATATTGTGACCCCTTAGACTCCTATATATAGAAAGGAGGTTGTGTCATTTGAATCATCCAAGAATTGTTCATTTGTGTAATTTAAAGGAGGCTTCCCCCTCGAAGAGGATGATTTTGAAGGAATTGATCTATCTTTTCTTCTATTTTGTGAGATGGTTGCATAACATTTAGTATCATAGGTTTGGATTCTAGGGTTTCGTTGCTCCAAACAGGCCATTGTGGAATTTTCGCTATAAATTTTTTTCTATGCCATTTCAGAAGCTAAAACAAAAACCCATTTGAGTCGAAATATCGCTGAATCTCGGGTCCACATTTCAGATATTGTCTAGGTATATTCTGGAAGATATCATCCAAGTTAGTTAGGATTTTGTAAGGATCCCGAATTACATCCCAAATAGGTGACCTTGGGAAAGTCATCATAACTTTAGCTCTGAGCATTAGATTGAAATTTCAGAAGAATTTACAGAACGAGGACAGACTGTAGTTTTCGATGTAGTTTTTTCAGGTTCGAAGGTAGAAACAATGATACATGGCACTTCGTATAAGTTTCCTCTACTGGAGGTCTATAATTAGGTCAATGTGGGAGATTTGGCCTAACGCTTTCTTGAAGACTCCAATCTTGATCAGACCTGTGGGGTGGGAAAGAGATTTCAGAGGCATACCATAGGATGAAATTTCAGACCTTGGAGATCCGAAATTGCAGAGATAAATCAAATTCAATATCAAGCTCCTACGAAGCAAAAAAAAGCCGTGTAGTCTTTTTAAAAATTTGCATAAGTTTTGTTTGAAAAATTAGTTTGAAGTGATTCAAAAGGGAATAGTAAAGCATAATTATCATTAATTGATGTCTCGAAGAAAGAAAATGGAAACACCTAGTAATCAACCCGCAAGCTCCACTATGACACATGAAGAAGAGGAAGAAATGCAACATGATATATCAAAATTGCAAGACCAAATGCAACAAATTTTGCTCTTACAAAAAGTAACAAAAAATGAATTGGAAGCCATGATGAATGTTAAGATAGATGGTATAAAAAGGGACATGGTAGTTTTGAATGATGGTTTAAAATTAGACATGGAAGCAATGATGAATGTCAAGATAGAAGGATTGAAAGAAGGTTTGGCAAAGTTGTTAGAAGAAAGGCGTCCCATTGGTGATAAGGAAATCCATGAAAATCATGATGAAGACAAAAGAAATATCAATCATGATTTTAGAGACTCCCATGTGGGGTTTAAGAACCACCACATTCCAAAGATAGAGATGAGGAAGTTTGATGGCAAGGATCTGGTAACTTGGATACTATAGATGGAGAAATATTTTGATCTACAGGATGTGAAACCCTCACAAAAGGTACATATTGCATATTTATATTTAGAACCCAATCAGTTTGTATGGTATAGATGGCTTTGTTCTCATAAACAACTTGTCACCTGGTCAATTTTCACGGAAGAAATGATAGCACATTATAAAGGTACAAAGAGAAACACCTCCTTTAGCCAATTGATAAATCTCAAAGAAAAGGGTTCAATGGCGGAGCACATTGAAGACTTCCAAAAATTGAATATTAGGGTAATCGATATTCTAGAGTAGCATAGGATTGATGTCTTCATAGGGACTTTAAAAGATAATATCCAACATGAGGTTCGCCTTTGGGAACTTAATTCCTTGGAGAAGGCATTCAGGGTGGCAAGAAAAGTTGAAAGAAAAATAGTGGCAACAAAGAAGTCTACCAATCACAACTATAAAGATGGAAGTGTTACTGGTCCTAGTCTTCCACAACCTACAAGGTTGGCACCACAACAATTAGAGGAAAAAAGAGAAAAAGGGCTTTGTTACAGTTGTGATAGAAAATACACTAAAGGTCATAAGTGTGCTGAGAAGGAATTATTCTACATAGATTGTGAAGAGGAGGAAGAAAAGGAACAAGAAACATCAAAAGAGGAGGATATACACTATGAATCAACCCCAAAGAAAGAAGAAATGAATATGACCATATCTTGTAATGCATTGGCAGGAATTACCACTCAAACTCTCAAGACAGAAGGACATATCAAGAAGAAAAAGGTAATAGTGTTGATTGATTCGCGTAGTACCCATAATTTTATTCATTATAAGGTAGCAAAGGAATTAAATTGCTTCCTATATCCAACACTAGAGTGTCAAGTGATGGTTGCAAATGGAGGAACCATAAATTGCTCTGGAAAGTGCCATAATATCAAGCTATCCATGGGAGAATATGTATTGAATAGTATAATGCTTTCCATTCCAATGGGTGGTGCTGATGTTGTACTAGGAGTCCAATGGTTACAATCTTTGGGTACGATAACTTTTAATTTTCAAGAAATTTTCTTGAATTTTTTTTGGGAAGGAAAGGAAGTTGAATTAAGGGGTATCGTAGGGAAACCAGGAAATATAATCAACTCTAATAGCATGACAAAGCTTCTAAAGAAAGAACAACGGGGCGTAATTACACAATTATGTTCTCTAGAGGTTCAAACATCGAAATCATCTATTTCTCCAGACCTCCAAAAAGTCTTGGACAATCATTCCAAGGTATTTGAGACTCCCAAAGACCTCCCACCTATTCATGATCATGATCATGCTATTCATTTGATTCTAGGAAGTATTCCTCCAAACATCAGGCCTTATAGATATCCCTATGCCCAAAAGAGTGAAATTGAACGTATGGTTGCAGAAATGCTAGAGGTGGGTATAATTCAACCTAGTCAAAGTTCTTTCTCTGCTCCAGTAGTATTGGTGCACAAGAAGGATGGATCATGGTGCATGTGTCCAAATTATAGGGAGCTCAACAAGCTCAATATTAAAGATAAATTTCCCATTCCTGTCATTGATGAATTACATGGAGAAATTTACTTCACCAAGTTGGATCTTCATTCAGGATATCATCAAATAAGAATGAAGACTGAAGACATTCTGAAAACAACATTTAGAACTCATGAAGGTCATTATGAATTTTTGGTCATGCCTTTTGGCCTTACCAATGCACCTTCTACATTTCAAGGTTTGATGAATTCCATTTTCAAACCCTTCCTTAGAAAATTTGTGTTAGTATTTTTTGATGATATACTAATCTACAACAAGTCTTGGAAGGATCATGTTGACCATGTTGACAGGGTGCTCAAGCTATTAGAGGAGAAATAATTATATGCAAAAACCTCCAAATGTTTCTTTGGAGTACAAGAGGTGGAATATCTGGGTCATATTTTATCTCATGAGGGTGTTAAGGTAGACCCTAACAAAATTAAAGCCATTAAGAAATGGAAAATCCCCACGTCCATAAAGCATTTGTGAGGATTTCTCAGGTTGACAGGGTATTATCACAAGTTTGTTAAGAATTATGGGAGAATAGCAACACCTCTAACAAAATCACTGAAGAAAGATGCATTTTCTTGGACTCCAGAGGCAACTAAGGCCTTTGAGCAGCTTAGAAAGGCAATGTTCCAAGCACCGGTCTTAGCTACACAAAACTTCACAAAAACCTTTATTATGGAATGTGATGCCTCAGGAAATGAAATTGGTGTTGTTTTAATGCAAGAAGGAAGACCCATTGATTTTGAAATTTGCCTAATCAAAGGAAAGTATTTACACAAAGTTATTTATGAGAAGGAAATGTTTCCAATACTACATGCACTTAAGAAATGGTGACCTTACCTAATGGGAAGGCACTTCAAGGTAAAAACAGATCATGATAGTCTTAAATACTTTTTAGAATAAAGATTATCTTCAGAGGAACAAAAAAAATGGGTCACAATGATGTTGGGTTATGAATTTGAAATCATCTACAAAAAAGGGAAGCAAAATGTTGGTGCAGATTCACTCTCAAGAAAGGATGAAGATGTAGAAACATTGCTTTGTGCCATTTCTATTATCCAACTAGATTGGATAACCGAAGCGAGGGATGAATGGAAGAATGATGAAGAAGTGTGGGCACTCATTCAAAAGTTGCAGCAAGATCCTAGTACATTTGATACATTTAGCTAGAAAAATGATGCATTATGCTACAAAGATCACTTATACCTTTGTAAGAATTCCCAACTCAAACAAAATATTCTTCTGGAATTGCACACCTCTCCCTTAGGATGGCACTTAGGATTTAAAAAAAATTACCACAGGATTAAGAAGGAGTTTTTTTGGGGTGGCCTTAAATCTAATATTCAAAAGTTTGTGGCAGAATGTTTGGTTTGACAACAAAATAAAGTTGAGACAATTAAGATGTATGTTACAACCTTTATCCATTCCGAGTCAACGTTGGGTGGAGGTTTCGATGGATTTTATCACAGGTTTACCCAAGTTTGAAGGAAAGAGTGTCATCATGGTGGTAGTTGATAGACTTACCAAGTATAAACACTTTTGTGCATTATCTCATCCATTTAAAATCAGTACATTTGCTACTACATTTATGGAAACAATTCAAAAGCTACATGGAAACCCAAAGATTATTGTAAGCAACAAAGATCCTATTTTCATTAGAAATTTTTGGATGGAACTATTTTCTTGCCTGGGTACTCAATTAGCTCATAGCTCATCTTATCATCCTCAATCAAATGGGAAAACTAAGATAGTAAACAAATGTTTGGAAGGATATCTTCGTTGCTTTTTATCTGATAAACAAACACAATGGGTCAAATGGTTACCTCTAGCTGAATGGTGGTATAACACTTCCTTCCACATTGCAGCAAAAATGACCCTATTTATGGCACTTTATGGATATCATCCACCATCCATCGCATCATATTTAAGAGAAAATTCTAATGTTCAAGTAATGGAAGATCACATAGAGCATCAACAAGAGGTTCTCTAACTATTAAAGGATAACCTAACTTTGGTGCAGAATAGAATGAAACAACATGTGGACCAGCATCGCAGTGAAAGAAGTTTTGATGTAGGCGACTGGGTATTTTTTACGGCTACAACCATACAAACACATGTCCCTCAAGAAAGCTAAGAAGGATAATAAATTATCACCAAAGTATTATGGTCCTTACAAGGTGTTCCAAAAAATTGGTACTATGGCATACAAATTGGAGCTTCCTACGTCTTCTCGAGTGCACCCAGTTTTCCGTGTTTCATGCTTAAAGAAGGTTATAGGAGACAAGCTCTCAGTTCAAACAATATTGCTAGAAATTGACGAGGAAGGAAAAATCATATTGGAACCTGAAGCAGTCATGGAAATAAGAACTCGACAGTTACGAAATCGATCAATTTCAGAGTATCTCATCAAGTTGAAGAACTTACTTGCGGAAAATTCGACATGGGATGATGAGAAGTTTATACAAAAGCATCCATAACTACTCAAGCATTGAGGACAACGATTTTTTGAAGGAGAGGGGCATGTTAGGTCCCTATAATACTAATTCCCTCATTGTTATTGGTGTAGCCCCCTTATTGTTATTGTTGTGCCCCATAGAAGCCCACTATTCCCTCATTGTTATTAGTGTAGCCCCATTATTGTTATTGTTGTGCCCCATAGAAGCACACTATTGTTATTGTGGTTCCCTTACATTATTATTGTTATGTCATCTCTGATTATATTGTGACCCCTTAGACTCCTATATATAGAAAGGAGGTTGTGTCATTTGAATCATCCAATAATTGTCCATTTGTGTAATTTAAATGAGGTTGCTCCCTCAAAGAGGTTGCTTTTGAAGGTGTTGATCTATCTTTTCTTCTATTTTGTGAGTTGGTTTCATAACAACAAAGATAACCTTTTGCGAGAGAATGACACTAGAGGGTGGCATATATGAAATGAGAACCTGACCTAAGCTACGGACGGGAAAGGTCCTGAAAAGCCTTGGTTCAAAGCTGTAGAATAGTTAGAGTTGTTCGGGAAGTGCCCTTCTAACGAATGAGTTCAGGAAGCGGTCTAAAAATTAGAGGGGGGGAAAGTGAAAATGAGAGGAATATTTTATATCTTATTCTTATTTATTTCCTGGCAGATGGCTTTGGCTGGCTCCTCAAAGCCGCTTGTGCTCTACGATTTCGGGAAGAGAAGATATGCTTTCTCTATTATTTTTTGTCAAATAGAGAGCCCTACCCAAAAAAGATGATACGAGAGACACTAGATATGATTCATATAATATGGTCTTGAAAGGCCTTTCTCTATGGCCCCTAAAAGAGTGAGCATAGCTTCGAGAAGGTCCCCTATATCTCTTATTTTCTGGTGGGTTAGATCTCTTCATGGTTCACACAAATTGGTTCATTCGATTGCTTGGGTGTTTTGGTTCACACAACATGGTTTGTTCGATTTACTAGCTTAGTCAGTTCATTGAATCGATAATGAGGTAAGGTTTGGGTTATACCGCTTTGATGAGAGTATTTTCTTTGTTAACATCAACCAGACTATTGATTGGTAACATCACCAGACTATATTATATGCGTCATTGTCTGATCAATGAAGTAATAGTGCAAGGGTGTATCACCCCAGCTATCGATCAAATAATTATTAGCCCATCAACTAGCCCGAAGTATGGTAGACAATTTTTCATCCCAACAAAAACAAGCATAGGAGGAAGACACCTCGACCATGAGTAGCATGAGGTCCTGGTTAAAAGAGAATAAGCGCAGGAACTATCTTAGTAGGTGATTATTAGACCAAAAAATACTAGCTTTGTGACTCAAAATACACTAGCTAGACTCCCTATAGACATTAGCCATTTCCTTCCCTATTTAGTTTGATTTACTTGAGACACTAGCCCTTCGCAATATGAGTTCAGACTTGAAGGCGCTAGTACGACATAGTATGAGTTAACGCTTGAAGTTGAAGGCGTGAGCAGAAATATTTCTGCCACTATGTCGTACGTAGCTAGGTATTGAAATCAGCCATAGTTATGTCGTACAACCACAATTATTTTGTAGCAAGCTTATGTCATAGAAAGCTTATGTTGTAGAAATATTCCAACCACTCAATCAAAATCTCAATGTCGTAGCTAGGTCTCTAACTATTAGTCCGTACTATGCAATTACTTCAAGTCTTAACTCAATCAATCATGCGAGTCTTAACCTTCTAGGGGACCTTCAAGTCTTAACATTCCAGGGGACCTTCAAATCCCTCGAAATATCTTCGAAAGACAAAGACATTCTAGCTATATATTAGCTTTGTTGCTTGACTTGCCTTCACCTGTAGAGACTAGTGGGAAGCTTCTAGATAGATATTGGCTTTGGCATAAACATTGGCATAATTGGACCTATAAAGACTTTATAAAGACAAATAATCGACCTTCAAGAAATAAACTAAGGTGTAGCCTGCCCATTTACCACATCTGTTTTGAAGGCAGAGCCCAATTTGAATCTTGTCACCTCGATGTGAAACAACAAGAAGAATGATCCTCATGTTTCTTTCGCGATGACTTTTGAGCCGATACCCTATCCCTATAATAACTTAATTATTCAGTTGATATGTAGGAAAATTCTTCATGCCTTCTTCTGAAATTGAATAGTAGGCATGGCTATCATGCCATTTACCCTTTACTTTATGCCTTGCCTTATTAATTCTTATCGGTAACCGTAGGAAATTATGGTGGATATCAATATTACCTATCCCTCCGAGGAAGGAGCCAATATGAGTAAGAAATTTGAACCTTGTACCTTATAACCCTAGAACATGATGGGCTGAAGCCAGGTATACAAAAGTAACGAGGTATTACATTTTATTAACCCCTTTTTGTTTTCTCTTTACCTGCTAGAACTCACACTGTATTGAGGAGAAAAATAAAAGGCTATTGATGGGGGTTATAACTAAGAAGATTATGCTATAAGATAAGTTTTGAAATATAAGAATCCCATCCCATCCAACACTAAGGGTTCGTCGCTAATGAAGATACTCTTCCTTCAAGACAATGTGGGTTCTAAGAATATTAAAAATAAGGGTAAATCATACAAGTCTCGTCGTCTCATTCAACACTAAAGGTTTGGTGAAGTGGAGGGGCGTGCAAAGATCGTAAATCAAGGGTAAGGACTTTCTGGGTTATTGAAAGATCAGAAGGAGTTGTATCTTCTCGGGTATAATTTCATTGGCTAAGGAGTGGAAAGAAGAGGAGAAAAGTTTGAATCTAATTGATTTATCTCACGAAAGGACTTGAACCGAAGGGGTCTACTTCAATTCGTTAGCTAAGGAGATAAGAATTTCTCTTTTATTATCCAAACCTAGTGTAAAGAACATTGACTCCAAAGCAAAGCCAATAAGACATTCATACACAAAAACATTTTCATATTGAGGTGCGTTGAATGGTCGACTACTTGGTTCCTCATTCATTGAGTTGTTCACTGGGACTAGAAAATAACCATAATTGAAAGGAATAATGGAAGAATCTAGTCTAAACAACATGCTATGTACAAAGTTAGTGGATACGATGTGTTATCCTTATACAAAACTTATGAGTACAATGGTCCCAACTCATGTTCCTTCATTAGAACTGTGCTTAAGCTTGTTGAATATGTAAACATCTATAAGATTACTTGTATGCATAGATTACTGTACTCCATTGTATTGGCTCAACTTAGCTTATAGTGATAGTTTGGTTCAATTCCAATAACTCTAGTCACTCTGTTTTAAGGTGTAATGTATATAAAACCATGTAATGGATTATCATTATAGATACTATACCCAATAAGTTTGATATAAATGATATCTCACGTGATAACACATCGAATAAAGAAAATAGGGATGCAACTGGGTCTGAAACAACATATTCGTAACAGTACAGGTCTAACTACCATACCAAGTAAGAATTTCCTCAAGCAAGTGGTTCGAACACATGTGAATGCTCAAAGTTTAGGTCATTAGTTGGTAGATTGCTAAAAGGTATAGATAGGTGGCATGGCATGCATAACACTAAACTGAAAGAAAGTAGGGCTCTAAAGTTCCGTCTTGCTAGCAATACAATAATAATTCCTTCCTATCAAGTATCTGGCCAGGTTCATCCCATCCTGACAAGATATAGTAGTTGTACCCATCTAGTAAGCATGGATGAGGCAACTGGTATAGGGAAGCTCCTAATGTTATAAGGTTGCTCCTCAAGTTATAGGGCTACTCCATAGAAGTGATTTTTTTTGGGGGGGGGTAATAAAGCAAGGGAAGGGTCTGATGGCGATACTAAACTAAGATTCCATGCTGGGTGAATAAGAGGTTGGGCATAAATCCATCTGATTGTCCCAGGTTTAGGGAGAAATAAGACATGGCAGGCAGTGAGAGTGAGGGTTCTAGTAGGTCTAAGGTAGGGCTCATAAACCAATCCCAATGCCCAATCCAAATGCCAATCCCATCCATTCAATCTGGTGTTGCTTCAAGGATAAAGGTAAGTAATGTCTAAGGCTCATTAAGGGCGTTTTGAGGTATAAAATGGGACTCCTAAATAAATTATAAAATAATAGTGGAAATAATAAAAAAAGATTAGATTACATCATCAAAGTTTAGAGGCAAAAAAGAAAAAAACTATTTTTTCAACTTATCTCCCTATGGCTTTACTCAAATTTCGAGTGGAAACACTCATTGGATGCAAAATTTGATTCCTCATCTAAGGAGTACCCATGTTGCATACTTTCGATGGACCCTGCTACACGAAAAATGAGAAATACATGAAAAATGTGATTGCAATCACATTTTTTCATGTTTTCTCATTTTTCATTTAATAGGTTCCATCGAAAGTATGCAACATGGGTACTCCCTGGATGAGGAATTAAATTTTGCATCCAACGAGTACTCCCACTCGAAATTTGAGTAAACCTTAGGGAGATAAGTTGAAAATACGAGTTGAAAAAGTAGTTTTATTTATTTTTTTAATCTTTTTACTTTTTTACTCCAAAAATGGTGAATCATCCCCCATGGTTGACATCATCATCTTGAATCCTAATGGTTCTTATAAAGTTTATTTTGGTTGTAAATTTTTCTTAGGAGGCTCATTTTAGACCTCAAAATTCCCTTAATGCTTCTCTCCATAAGTGAATACGTTGTACCCACTTCATAAGGCAATGGATAAAGGTTGAATAGATGATGCCATACTTGCTACTGGATTCTTTCCTGGCTTCTAGGGACGGAGTCACTCACTATTCATATGGTGAGGGTTGTTGTGACTCTATATATATAGGATGACGGTATAAAGGGATTGAAATATATACTGGTCCCCTACTGATCTTCCTGGTGTCATGAATAGGTTGGTAAGTAACTCCATCCATCATCGTAGGGTTCCGGCTAATATAAGAGGGTAAGGCGATGATCCATCCCATCCACCCGTGGCTCCTAAGGTAAGGGCCTCATCTACGGCATATGGCAGGTAGGTAGTGATAGTTCCGGTTCTACTAGGTGGTAAGGGCTAATAACAACCCATCCCAATCCCGATTCCCATGTTCCATTCCCATTCCAATTCCCATCCAACGATCCAACGATCCTACCCATGGCATCCTTGGCTTCTAAGCAGGGAAAATTTTAAGAACCCCCCCTAAATTTATAAATATAATAAATGGGCGAATCTCCATGGTATATAGGAAAAATGGAAGGCGATTTTATCAATAATATAATATGTATATATAATTTTTTGGCGAATCTCTCACCAGGCATGGAGAATATTTTACTCAATTATAAAATCTTGTAAGATCTTGGCGAGTCTTTCACTAAATAATAAAACTTTGTAAAGTCCTAGTGAATCTTAGCATAGGCTACATGCTGGTTTAATTCCCCCATTTAAATAGGCTACATTCCAGGTGAATACCATGGGTCAATACCATGTGCCATTTTTATTTTTATTAATTCTAATATTAGGGTTAATAATGGTTTTTTGCATGGTATTAATAACAATCTAGTCCATGGTATTTGTCCCATAGTATTTTGGCCATAGGTTTCACCTAAATATAACCCATTTTTTGAGTGTTCATAAATATAAGGTGACTTATGGAGTAAATATAAAAAAATGTTTTATTTATTTTCCATACCTCTCGTTTATTTATATTTTTTATTAATTTACCATACCTCTTTTACAAATATGGTATTTGGCCCATAGGATTCACTTAAATAAAACCTCTTTCTTGAGCCTTCATAAATAGAACTAGGGTTATGGACTAAATATAAAAAGAGGTTTTATTTATTTACAATACGTCTAGTTTATTTATATTTTTATTTATTTACCATACCTTTTGAGTAAGTATAAAAAGACGTTTTATTTATTTACCATACCTCCACTTTACTTATATTTTTATTTGTTTACACCCTTACATGTATATAAGGTGACTTATGGAGTAAATATAAAAAATGTTTTATTTATTTACCATACCTCTCATTTATTTATATTTTTATTAATTTACCATACCTCTTTTATAAATATGGTATTTGGCCCATAGGATTCACTTAAATAAAACCTATTCTTGAAAATGGGCGAATGGAAGGTTGTAAGTCCTAATTTCAAGGGCTAAATTTACCTTTTTTACCCTCTCCCTTAAAATAAGGTGGGCTATTTGAGGTGATTTGTAAAAATGTACTATGATACAAAATATTCGCCCACTAAAAATTTAAAACCCCTTAATTTCGCCAAAGGGCGAACATTCGCCCCTAAAATTATCCTTGCTTCTAAGGGATACCCTCCTAACTCACTACATGATTCCAGGGATAAGGCTACATATCTCCTCCCTCTACATGTTTGTGTAAGTAAATAGAAACCAAGATAGTGTGTAATGCCCCTGGTTACTAGTTGAGTATTTCTAGCTTCTCTTCTAGGAGGTAGAGCATCCCAATCCCATCAACAATTTCTAAGGTAAGTTCTAGCAACTAACTAACAACATGCCATGCATTCTCCAGTCTCGCTGCTCTGAATGGATTCTTGCACCATCCATTATGTATGATATTTCTATGCCTCTGCCTTGGTTGAGACGAAGCCTCCATGCTCTACTTTCTGAGAGGAGCTCCCCCAAGAATTTTTCCGTGAAACTTTTAGTAAATAATGCCAGTGTTGGACTGGACTAGTAATCCATGAATTGACTGATTTGACTTGGCCTTTACCATATCGATCGGAAAACTAGTAACTCTATTACTACTCAAGACATAGTTTCTCTGTTGAAGGATATCACATTAGTTGGGCTACAATTTTTTTGACTTTAGTCATTCCAAGCCGCCAGGAAAGGGAAGGGAGGGGGGACAGAAACCAATGGGAACACATCTTGTCGAGCCTAGATACATACTCTTTTCCTCTGGTTACTTCAACACAACCGGCCAGCAACACAAGTAATGTCCCTTCCTTTTTTCGGTCCACCTTCGAAGAAACACCTTGGGCAATTGATCCTGACCCAACGACACAAGGTAATATCCCTCATTCATTCTACCTTTGCAGATGACACTTTATTTTTTGGACATCTCCCGACCAACGACTTAACCGACAAGAATATAATTCCTTAGGTCTATACAAACTACATATATTTAGATATCAGTGACCCATATAGTAGAGGTTACCTCGATTGAGGTCAATACTCACTCTCTCCAAGATCAAGGTGAAAATAAATTGATATTTTAATTTCCCCTCCCACCTACTAATATCAATCAGTAGTGAGCTCAAGAACTATGTCTTCAATAATGGCTCTAAGGTGTGCAAATTTGTGGACTCATTGAATAATGGAGTAGCCTTGTGTAGTTCAAATTTTTCATAGTGGTTCACATTAATGATGGGGTGAGAATCACCTATAACCAAGGCTATGGCATGCTCAATAGATCCTGCTCTAGTATGCTGGGGAGGTGATACGGTATCATGTGTACATGACATTGGGAATGGAGGGGAGTTATCTTAGTTTTTTGTTTACTCTTATATGTGAAACTGGTTCAACTCCTGTATATAGATTAATTATGGGAATTACTCTACCCTTATAAAGGTAATGGAATACATAAGCCAAGTATTCTTGTTCATAATAATCATTAGTTAGATAAAACTGCTTATACTGTATGCACTATGAGCTTGTTTTTATGGAATCATAAGCTCTTTTATTTTACATAATGAATGAAACTAGTGAGTAGAGTCGTATGTGTATTACAGACTATGTGTTACTATAAACTAAGAAAAGCATTTTTATTACTAGAACCAATCAAGCTATCCATAGTCATGTTTCTACTTGTATCATATTACTTAAGCTCTAGTGACTATAATGGTCATACTTAACCTATTACACTGAATGGGCGAGAGAACCACTTGAGGAGCAAGAAGGGTTTACCTTTCAGGACCTTATTATTTTGTTTTATCTGGAGCAAAGTCAAAATTCTTTCTGCCCTTTCATATCTGAACCCCTAAAACATTCTTTCACCCAACCCTTTTAGTACCTTTCTTGGCATCATTCGGGCATACTCTATTTAGCGGCCAACCTCTTACGAAAATGAGAGGTATACCAACCCTCCCTTTCATCGGTAAGGAAGGAAACATGAGGCGGGGCCAGAGACAAATCACAGAGGACATATTTCAATACAAAGTATGTTGTGTAAGTAAGATAAGATGAATACGTTTACGTGAGTAAGTCCCATAAGTAAGGTAATATTTAATATCGTGTGAGAAATAATAAAGAAAAGGAAAGAGAAGACCACGTCATTGTGAGAGAATGCCTCCTTTGTGAATGCTAAAAATAGTAATAAACATGCCTTGATAAGATGGGTTAGTTTATCAGCTGGCACATTATATATGTTAATATGCAAAAAGGGCTTAGCAACTTCTAAAAATAGGTGCGTCATAAGTAATGCATCTTTCTTTTCTTTGTGTTCCGACCCGTTAAGTCAATCCAAGCCAAGTAGCAAAGTTGGGCTGTCCAACCGAGTCTCCCAGTGATTAGTTTCCTGTAGTAGGGCATAGAAGCAAGCATTCATTGGGCCTAGATTTGTTCTAGAAGGGTGCACAGATGAGGTTGTGTGGTACTGATCAACAACCCTCAATTTTTATATAACAATTTCCTTTGAAATTAATTATTTAAAAATAGGGGACCCTTTTTAAGTTTTAAAACACAAAAAAAATAAAAAACATTTTTTTGTTTTGAATAAAACAATTTTTATGTATTTCATAAAAAAAAAACCAGATTTTAATATCCCTCGAGACCAAGATTATACTTAGGCTTTAAAAGCCTTAAGTATTAAACACATATGGGGTATTAAAATTAAAAAAATAAAAATAAAAAATCAGATTTTTAGTTGGAGTTTTCCAAAGTACAACTATCTGAACTAAAACCCTGACCTATCCTCCCCGCATCGCAAATAAACATAACACCATGGTTAATGCCCCTTCACTAGCCCATTACAATTGTATTCAAGGCGGGACATGATGATAATATTAATTCCATTTCATAATCTGTCATGCCTTGATGATCGCAACATCTGCGGACTTAAGTCCTAGCCTTGACCTCATTGCGATTTGATATCGGACCCGACGACATAATTAAATGATAATCTAAAAATCTGCGTCCGCAAATATACATAGGACCTTCTCCATAGCACATTGTGATACGATTTAGCAATCACTCAGACCTGATGGGGTCATGGAATCCACTTCATAAAGATCTTGCATCTGCGAAGATCGCAAATCCCATAGCCCAAGTCTCGTGGCCTATCCCTTTTGCGATTGTGATCACCCGGAGCCGACGGGTCATTCACTCCATTTCATAGTTCCCCCGCGTCCATGAAATCGCAAGAACCACATGCTTGACCCCTCTCTGCGCTACTGCGATGCGATTTGCGATCAGCTCTGGACCTAACAAGGTTATAAATCACAATTTAAAAGATATCATATTCGTGGCTATCACATTTCTATTAGCAATGCCACCATTCCAAAAGTGCCTATCAAATGAGATTACGATCTATGATGGGACTCATTCCTCCGACACGTAGTCAGATGCAATGTCATCTATGATGCCATCCATTACGTCACCTTCCACTTCAGCTGCCACATCAACCTCGGAACATCACAATCGCAAATCTTCAGGGTACTGCTCATTATCCATCGCTCCATAACTCCTGATGTGATTGGCCCATCCCTTCTCCTCCACGACTGCGATATCGCAATCAAAAAATCCATGGGACTTAAGCCATTCCTCCGCCCCGATTAAATGCGATTGAAATTTATTTCATAATAACAACCATGTCTCGAATGCGATTACGAATCAAAAGCCCATATATCTTCTTCTAGTCATATTGTTTATCTGAAACACGGTCATGGATTTATTTTATAGTTTGAAATATATCTCATTTCTTATCTGCTCATTGTTTCTCGTTTTCATATGCACGAGGAAAGAGACAACTGCAGAGATAGAGACAGATCATTCCACAAAATCAACCATCGTTAAGATATTTTGGAAAAGAACAACTACACATATGAGACAAGAGAGGGATTACCCAAAGATCATTATCACAACCATTTCTATTTTTTACATTATCTTCACAAATAATAGGGGATTTGTTAAAAATTCCCCCACTCTTTGCGCAATTTTTTTTTTGTTTTTTTGTTTTTGTTTTTTTGTTTTTCTTTGTTGTTGTTGTTTTTTTTTTTTTTTTTTGTTCTTTGTTTTTTTTGTTTTTGTTTTTTTTTTTCTTAACAAATACAGGGTCCAGAATCTGAGAAAGAAAGCCTTGGGGGCTTGCACTTTTGTATTTCCAAGTTTGTCTTAATACACTGGGTCGGGTCCTAAAATTTAAGAAGAAAGCTGAGTGGAGATTACACTTTTGTATTTTCAAAACCTCATCTTAATAAAATGATTGGGATCGATATTCTTATTTTTGTTTAAAGAGGCTTCAAAGAGTTGCATTTCTGTACTTTTGGGAAGCTTTGGAATAAAGGAAAAGGACCAAGACTGTGCATTTTACAAAAGAAGCGTGATACGCGGGGTATTTTTATCAATATTTTTCATGTTCTTTTTAGTATAATTCACAGCCATTGTTTCTTCCAATTTGTTTGTTATATGTATATTATTAACACAGTTCATCATCATCTCATTTTTGAATATGCAAGTGTTGTAATTTTTAATACATCTAGCAACAAATTGTTTTTATTTGGATGGCGATATATGGTTTAACAATTCTTCTAATTAACTATTTAATTAAAATAATTAACTTAAAATTTTTCATTTCTTTTAGTATATGATTAATCTTTATTACCATGTACTAAAGACAACCATTTTAGATCACATTCAAATAACAAGTAAACCCGAGAAATAAATAAGTTTTTATATGCATATAATTTAGGAATTGAATATACTTCAATCAAACACTTATGTAACTACTTACTAAGTGCCTGATTGTTAGTATTTAGATCAATAAGGAATTAGATCTTGAGAGTTATCTCCTTGATCTAATTCCTTCATTTTATTTCGATTCCTTCATGTTTTCTTTTAGTAAATCAACTCTTGATTGGGAGAAGGATTCTTCTTTCCTTCAATCAAGATAGGATAGATTAATTACATACTAGTTAAATCATGCATGTGTTATCTTAGAAGTCCTCTCTTTGAGGAAAATCTTTAGATTGGTTTGGTTGTTCCACAAAAACAACTTAAGGGTCATTCTTCTTGCCTGATAAGCTAGAAGAATTGATCTGATGTCCCTAGCTACTAGTAATTAAAGACACATTGAAAGATGATAGTGATTGGGAAAAGGTAATCAGACCTAATTTAACCAGTCAGAGCCACTACCCCAAATGGAAAAGGAGCTTCTTTAAGGTCTAGACCGGGTGATTTTCCCCCATGTTGGTGCAGCGAATTTCGAGGCATCAACAAGTTGTACCAATAGAGTGTGCAGAAGAGGATGAAGAGCCACCAAAAAGGTGCGCATAAAAGAAGATGTGTCAAAGGATGATACAGACACTGTGTGCCTACCTATTGACTAGTTTTCCCTACCCGTACTCCTAGTGTTAGGTCCACGAGCTGAAACGATTAAGTGTGATGAGACGATTCGGAGGCAAACTCAGTTTTATGTGACAAGTTGTGCGGAGGCGAGATCAATTTTATGTGACGGTGAGCGACATCGATTAAATGAGATGAGTGGTCAACTCAGGCGAACACGCTGGGTGAACCACATTTGTTGATTGGTTGGGTGTGTGCACCCAGGGCGAGTCGACACGGTGGGCGAGTCAACACGAGGGTCGAAAAATCGCAAAGGAAAATTCGGCTAAGTGTTGGGGAGATGGGCGACCATGGAGAGTTTATAGGAGGCTAACGTCTGGTTGGCCCGACGTGATGGTTGGGCCAACGTAGTGATAGGGTGTGACATGATGGAAATAGAGGTTGGCTTGGAAGAGGGCCAAGCCCCTCATACACATGGGCACCCATATATATAGAGGAGGGCGACTTGGAGAGGAGATCATCCAACCAAGTGAACTCAAGTAAGTGATCATCCATGAAAGGAAGGGGAACGAGCAAGATGATAAGGCAAGGGTGAAGGAATAAGGTGGGCAAGGGCAGGGCCAAGGACCGAAGTAGTTGCAGCTAAAAATCTAGAAAAACTGTAGGTGTGGGCACTTTGACACGGATAGGCGGGCGTAGACGACCCGACGGGTGGACGCGGGCGCAGGCTAGGTGCACAGACCCATACAAGTGGGTGCACAAACCTAATAGGAAAAAAATAGGTGCAGGTGGATGCGTTGACATGGGAGTTAGGTGCAGGAACCGACGGGAAGACGTAGGTGCAGGTTGGGTGACCCAACCCGACGAAGGTTGCAGGGCATAGGTTGGGCACGCGAACACGATAGGTGAGCGACCCAACCTAGTGGGTGACACGACCCGATGAGAAACCCGACACGGTGGGAAATCGAGTTGCATATTAAGGCAAGTTGCAGGAGTTAACTTGTGGACTTTGCAAAAGGGAAATTTGAGGTTTCTAAGCAAGGTAGAAAATTGTCTAAGTGTTTAGACTTAGCTGAAAACTTGTATATTGTATACTTGTAAATTATTGAACTCTCATTACTGATACAAGCAGACTCTATATTGGGAAGTTTCCCCTCCCCTTTGAAGAAAAGTTTATTTACGCTATGCATATATATGATGAAATGATGAATGTATGAATGTTTATTTCCACTGCGTTATAACACTAAGTAGAATTGGAAGAAAATTAAATTAAGTGTTTAATAGTTAGGCGTATTACGTACTCACAAGTATTGGTGAAAAGAAAGTGTGTAGCAGTGTCGCACCTGCCTATTTGCGGTTGAAAGACTACCGCCACGATAAGGGCATGACAAATGGTATCAGAGCCCATTTAAGGAAAAAGAAGTAGATATCACCACACTTAGTGGCAAGTTGGTATCAGAATTTCCGCAAGGCTTTGGTGAAGAAGTTCGACAGGGGCAAGTAAAGGGTCGAAGTTGAACGACGAACAAGTGCATGGTCTTTACTAGATCACAAGAAAAGCTGGTGGCTAATCAAGTGGAATAACCTCAAGTTATGACAGGTGAATCTAGCAGGGATGCTGGAATAGTTTTCATGAATAAGGTATTAGACAATATGGAGGAATGTGCTTTGAGGGTGGCTGCACTAGACACAAAAAATGTTGAAATTCAAGAGAAGTTCACAAAGTTGAAGGAAGAGCATGAAGACCTCAAAATCCGATATGAGTATACAAAATGGTTGTGTACGCAAATAGAGAAATAATTCAAGGACATAGGAGTTGCAAAAGACGAGGGTTTGGAGGAAATTTTGAAGTTGCAGAAAGCAGTTGGCAATGCTCGAAACGAGATAGTTGTTTTGAAGAAAGTAGTAGGGTAAGGACCTATCAGAGGAGTTTCCCATGTGAAATTCAATGAACCTAAATCTTATGATGGGATGAGGAGTGTTAAAGCTCTTGGAAATTTGTTATGGGATATGGAGCAATACGTGGAGCACTTGCACTTACCTGATGATGAAGCCAAAGTCAAAGTAGTTGCTCAATTCTTGATGAAGGATGCTAAGATGTGGTGGAGACGGAAGATGGATCAGATTGCCAGTGGTGATGCTGATGAAATATCTACTTGGGATGACATGAAGAAAGCTTTACAAACTCATTTCAGCCCACAAGATGAGACTTGGGATGCAAGGATGAAGATTAAGTACATGAAGCAAACAGGAAGTCTACAGGCATATCAACGAGAATTCTCGAGTGCGATCTTGGAGTTACTTGATATGGCGGAAAAGGACAAGGTGTTCAATTTCATTATAGGATTGAAACCTTGGGCACACAATGAGGTGAAGAGGCAGAAGATCAAGACACTAGAAGAAGCATTTGCTGCAGTTGATCACTTGGTAGAACATTATGATGAAGGGACCGAAGAGAGAAAGAAGAAGTCTGATAAACCAAAGGAAAAGTCTACAAAGGAAGAGCTTTCAAGATCGAATGACAAGTCGAAGACGAAGAAACCTCTAAAGTGTTGGATATGCGAAGAACCCCACACAGTGAAGAATTGTCCTTCAAGACCGAAAGTGGTAGCAGTAGCACAAGCCGATGCAAAGAAGAAGAAATAAGAACCATCCATTGGAGTGATGAAAATTCTGGGAGCTGCAGTGGTTACGGAAGTAGTCTCACGATGAGATCCTAAAAGGAATACGTCGGAGTATGTGGAAATGAAGATTAGGCAAGGCACTTTACTCATGATGGTGGATAGTGGTGTGACTCATAACTTCATGAGGGAAGAAACTACGAAGAATATTGGGCTAAAGTTTATACCAGCTAAAGCACAGTTGAAAGCAGTGAATTATCCACTTGATTCAGTGATTGGTATAGTAGAGAAAGTGGATGTGTGCATAGGTGAATGGACTGGGAAAGTCAATTTTAGGATTGTGCAAATAGAATAATATGAAGTTGTACTAGGTATGGAATTTGTGAAGCAATTTGAATCTATGATGGTTCCACACATGAAGAAGTTTTACATTTACAATGGGCAAGATGATGATCCTATAGGGGTATCAACTGTGGGAGCTACGACAACTGAGTGTAAATTGACAACGATGAACGTGGAGGAAGTCAAGCAGGATGAAGAACTCTATAAGAGGTTGTCTTCTGCAGAGGCAAAACATATGGAGCAGTCACAAGTTATTAGAGCATTGTCTTATAGTATCTTAAATTTGACAAGTAGACTAGAGGTAGTGGAAGAAGATGAAGAAGCTAGACTCGAAGTTCAAGAGGAAAGTCGGGAAGCATACATGTAGAGATTGGAGGAGGAAGATCCAGACAGGTGGATTAAGCTATTAGCTGAGGAAGAGGGAGATCCTTCGGCCTCCACTTCCTCCCTCTCTTCTTAGACTGACATGGAGATGAGGCTCATTGTTAGTTGCTCATGGAAGTGAGTCTCCTATATTTTGAGCAGACATTGGGACGAGATGGACACAATTGATAATAGGATGCAGAGATGAGTCATGATGATGTAGGTAGCATGCATTCTTGTGGAGGCGATGTATGGTTGGATTAGCTACCCAACTAGTCACCAACATGAGGGGATCAAATGCATGATTTTCTTGTAGAGTTTAGCAGATCAGTGGCATGAAGCAGGTCATGGGTGGAGACATCTGAGTGCCCATACTTATGGACAGATCTTGGTGATGATGGTTGCTGGGATGGTTTTGTCGAGGACAACAAAATTTTTAGAGTGGTGGAGTATTTCAGGTCCACAAGCTGACATGGTTATGTGCGATGAGACGAGTCAGAGGAAAACTCGATTTTATGTGACGAGTTTTGTGGTTAGTTTTATATGATGAGTAGTGCGGAGGCGAGCTCAATTTTATGTGACGGTGGGCGACATCGGTTAAATGTGATGAGTGGTCAACTCGGGTGAATGCGCCGGGTGACCCACATTGGGCGACCAGTTGGGCGCGTGTGCTTGAGACGAGTCGACATGATAGGTGAGTCAACATGATGGTCGAAAAACCACAACAGAAAATTCGGCTAAGTGTTGGGTAGATGGGCGACTGTGGAGAATTTATAGGAGGCCGAAATGTGGTTGGGCCGACGTGATGGTTGGGTCAACGTAGTGAAAAGGTGCGACATGATGGAAAGAGAGGTCGGCTTGGAGGAGGAACGAGCCCCTCATACACGTGGGTGCCCATATATATAGAGGAGTGCGACTTGGATAGGAGATCATCCAACCAAGTGAACTCAAGAATGTGAGCATCCATCAAAGGAAGGGTGATAGAGCAAGAAGATAAGGTAAAGGTGAAAGTAGCAGGTGGGAAAGGGCAACGCTGAGGACCAAAGTAGCCACAGTCGAAAATATGGAAAAACCATAGGTGTGGGTGCTTTAACATGGACAGGCGGTCGCACACGACCTGACAGGCGAATGCGGGACCACAGACCCAGACAGGCGGGCACACAAACTCGGTGAGAAGAACGCGGACTTAGGTGGGTGCGTTGACATGGGAGGTTGGCGCATGACCCCACGGGTGCAAATTGGGAGCACGGACATGGAAGGTTGGGTGACTCGACCTGGTGGAGGTTGCAGGGCGCAGGTTGGGTGTGCGAACACGAAAGGTTGGGCAACCCGACCTGGCAGAGGTTCTAGGGCGCGGGAGGGCGCATGTACATGACAGGTGGGCGACCTGACCCGGTGGGAAAACCAACAAGGTGGGAAACCTGACACGATTGGCAACCGAGTTGCAGATTAAGGAAAGTTGTAGGAGGTAACTTGTTTACTTTTCCAAAGGGAAATTTGAGATTTCCAAGCAAGGTGGAAAATTTTCTAAGGTGTAGACTTAGCTGAAAACTTGTATATTGTATACTTGTAAAATATTGAACTATTATTAGTGATACAGGAAGACTCTATATTAGGGAGTTGCCCCTCCCCTTTGAAGAAAATTGTATTTCCGTTGTGCATATATATGATGATATGATGAAACAATGAATGTATGAATGTTTATTTCCACTGTGTTATAACACTAAGTAGAATTGGAAGAAAAATAAATTAAGTGTTGAAGAGTTAGGAGTATTCCGTACTCACAAGTATTGGTGAAAATAAAGTGTGTAGCGGTGCCGCACCTACCTATGCGTGGTTGAAAGACTACCGCCAGGATAGGGGCGCGACACCTAGGGATTAGGGGAAGAATCTCGTGTAGAGGATTCTTTTGGTTCGCTGTGTGTTGTAGGTGGCCATATCTGTGTATGCGCTTCTTCCTTCAGTTGATTGACCTCCTTCTGTTCGTTGGAGAACCTCTCGCAACCAAACATATAACAAGCAAGCTCAAGAAGCTCGTCTGCAATAATCATACTGGGATGTAGAATGAGCCTTTTTGTGCTCAATTAATTATAATTTATAAATTTAATTATTAATTTAAATTTTACAAATAAATTTGTAACGCTGCAATTTGTTTCAATGTCATTATAACCCTTCATTCATGGAAGAATTTGGCTTGTGGATCGACATCATTACGGAAGAAACATCTTTATATTTGTTGCATGTGCTCAATCCAAGCCCATTTACACACTTAATTTGGGTCCTCTTGTGGCAGTCAGAACATCCCTAGCACCCATTTCCAGAGTGAGCATTCCTTTCAAGAAAACTCCAATAAAAGCTACTATATTGCCTAAGCAAGTAATCCCTAAATTAGAAAAATTAGCAGAGCTCGTTACGGGTTCACTTATCTCGAGTTGTCTAAAAGCCATACCACAGAGCCATCCAAAACACCAAACCATATTCCTAATCATAAAATGCAACTTGTATCGGTAAGTCTCCATAGTGTAATACAATGGAGAATTTTAATTAATTAGTGATAAAAAAAATCCTATGGCTCGTCTATCCATGCTCCATATTGCTTCTCTGCAAACCTTCCAACTTTTATAGAAAAATCACACAACCCGTTTACCCGACCCATAAGGCCTCCATACCGTGATCATTATCTTGACCTGTATGGCGTCAATACGCTGATCATTATCTTGACCTGTATGGCCTCAATACCATGATCATTATCTTGATGTTTGATTTTGAGATTATTCTGATATTGGATAGGAATAGGGTAGATAACTTTAGTCAAACTGTTAGGGTTTTATGGTATATTTTATGGTCAAATTTTCTAATAGGTATAGATATGGTTGTAATCACAAGTTTGAGTTGTGAACTTTTTATAATTTGAATGACCCACAAATTTAAAAAAATGTTGAATTCATTAATTCAATTTTAAATAACAAAAAATTACCATTTAATAAAAATTATTTTATTAAATTCTAATTAAAAACTCAAAAAAAATGATAATTAAACAACCTCATTTCTTAATCTCACTACTCTAGACAAATTTCCATTTAAAAGTATTCCAAAATATCTCTCCTCTTCTACAAATTTCCATTTCAAAATATTCCACAAATCCACGGTGAAAATAAAATCAACCCCTCCCTAATATACTGTACCAACTACAAAGTTCACTCACAATGTTTATGACTTCACCCACTAGGTAGAAAATTTGTGTTTTAATGGGATGTATGTATTTCGCCAAGATAAAATTTTAGATTTGCATAATATTTTAGTGATATTTAATTTTTTTATTGTGAGTGGAAAAAAATATTATTTTTTAAATGTGTATTTACTTTTCTTTTTAATGATATTTTTCTTTCATATATAATTTATTATTATAATTTTTTAATAAGCTTATAATTTTTATTAATTCATGTAAAAGATATGTCATGAGTAGTTGGGAAACAAAAGTTTTCCGACCTCATTCCTATTGAATTTATTGGTCAAAAGATAATAGAAAAACCACATTGTAGCATACTAAAAGACCATAAACAGATAGCTCAAAGATACCAAAAGATCCCAAGAACTAGAATATGTCTGACACTCATCATTGGTCTAAACATTTCCTTGGAGCTGGATTGTCTGGCCCATTTTTTGGTGATGGAGGAGGATGGAAAGCCACATGAATGTGTCCTTCCATATGTTTTAGCCTACCTTCCAAGTGCTCCAACCACTCATGAATCATTTTCAAGCTACCAAGAAAATATGCCAACCGGTCCATCATGTGCCATTGATTATGTTGAAGGTCATTTATAAAACCAATGACTTTTTTTTTGTCCTCGTGCTAGTCACATGCAAGTTGCTCGACAAGGAGGGTGACATGTTGAAGATGATTATCCACAGAGTCCAACATAGGAGACAATTTTATTCTTCCAGGAGAATGAATAGGCTATTTGTCCAATTCTTCCCTTCTATTATGATTTTCCACATGATGTTTGACCCCGTGGCCCTAAACATGTACGTGCATGACCACGTCAGTGTTGCATGGGACTTGCATTATCAAAATTACACCAACTTACTAGAGCCAAACATGGTAATGTGCCAGTTCCTCTGAATTCCCCAAGTTTTGTCGACAGTCTCAATTCTAATGCAAGTAGAGTAGTTAGAGCCCTAGAGAAACCCATTGTCTATGACTTCCCCTCCCTCTTCCAACATTTCGGATCGAAGAAAAGCTTCCACACATATCAAGCACATATTACACCAAGAGGTAAGGACTACACACAATCCCCCTGAGCTCCAAAGTACTCCAATACCTAGTGAGGGGAGGATAACCCCAGAGAGAAATGACCCAACCACCCCAATTTTCCACTATCATTTTAACTAAACGAACGAGGAAGACACCATATAGATAAGGGTTGCATATATCTCAGAGAGCCCTTCAAAGGTAGTTGCAAGTTACTATAAGAAACGTTCCCCCAAGAAAGTCATCGCCCGACCCAATGCTCATGATCATAACACTAGAAACTAATATGTAGATGGGTTCTTTCCCTCTCACCACCGGACTTCTCCAATTTCCATCTATATACCCAAAATCAATTGGAAAGAACCACACACTGGCCCAACATATAACTAGACCTATGAACAAGAGGAGAAAATTTTAGTTAAAAGTTAAACTTGGAATGAGAAAATTACTAGAGGCTTATAGTCTGGTGTGAGCCCCAATGATGTCACCTTGTCTTCCAAGCCCAGTCTCTGTCGCTCCACCCAAACCATGAAGACCTTGACCAATGACTAAGAAGGCCACCATAATCTTGGGTCTCAAATCCTCTTATGTTGAATTGTCACAATGGAATAGACAACACCTCCCAAACTCGTTGAACCTCCTTCCCCTGGTGTCGCAGTTTGAGGGGACAGGGATGGTGAAGTTAAAATGCCACCCTATGGGCCCAAAGAACTAGTTTTTTCCACCTCCTTACCTTTCTTTACCTCGCACAACCAACAACGTTTTAGAGGATCACCACTAATATATACCTTTTAACCTCTCTATAGCCATCAACTCTTGCATGCCATAGCAGGCATCCATGACATGCCTTATTATTTTGAATGTCGCATGGACAAGGGTGTTAATGCCCTTCCCCACCCTTCATTAACTTCGTCACCCCCATCGAGGAATAATTTTAACTATTTTGAAAAGAATAAAAATTTAATATAAAAAAATATTAATAAATTAAATTATACTTTAATAAACAAAAATTAATTACAAAATCAATTGAAAATAGAAATTAAATTATTTTTCTTTGATATATATATATATAAATATAGTTTCCAACCTTCATATCTTAAATTAGAAAAGGGAAAAAGGAAAAAAAAACTACAACTTTAAATATCAATCAATATTTATTTGTTTGTTAGATAATGTAAGTCCTAAGATGACTGAAAAGCCTAACCTGGGGTTTGAGCAAACATGGCCCAAGGGTATCTAAATTTTCAAAATCATGCAGGGATCACAATCAGCCCGAGCCACACTAGCCCTTAGCATGGTTGTATTTTTTCCCACATAGTTTCAAACTAGTGACCTTTTCACCAAGGAGTGCCATAACAGAACACCCTACACCCTGTCATTGTCTATTCTATGCCCCATGGGAAAATATCAATTAATAATTTATATGAAAACCAAATATCATTTAAACCAAATAGTCTAGATAATGCACATACTTATTTCATAGAAATATCTCAAAATGTTTGTGTCTATTTTTTCTTTTTTCTTTTTGCACCATCTATCAAGTAATTAAAGGGATCAAGTTCCTTAAGATATAATTTTTTTAATCATTTAATTCCACGTTATATATTAATTCTTTCATATTAAATGCTAAAAAATTACTCTATAATAAATTTGATCTTTCTTGATTAATTGATTTAGCTAGACTGGTTGGGAGATATTTCTTATCCTTCCCACCTGAATTCAATTCCTATATGTGATAAGTTGACCTCATAATGAGCATTTTTTGTGATAGTTTTGAACCTTTTTGTTTGAGAACATACAAATAAAATATAAGATAATCTGATCATTAATTATGGTGGTCATATTTAGAAAACATGAATCACTAGTTCCACATTATAAACATATTATTTATCTTTACATATTCAATACAAAATAGATTTTCAATGGTCTACATTGTATATGTCATCAAAAACATACCTAGGAAGCCACCTAGTGGACCCCAGTTTAATGATGGTAATTGAATAATTGCTTCTCTTAAAGATATCAAATAATAGGTATAAGTGTGTCAAATGGTGTTTTAAATATCACCCACATAAATTTTTTTGGGTAAAGTGTTGGACGTTAAGTACACAATTTATAGTCCTAATACCAAATTATGGAAGTACTAAGTACTTCCATAATTTATGAAAGTGTTGTTACTCAAAAATTTCTTAGTAGAAGTGGTAGGTTTGGAAAGCATGAAGGAGTTTTATGCAGAAGATGTTGATTTTGGAGAAGCTTGGACAACTTATAAAGAACCTTGGAGTGTGGAAAAAACCATCTTCTTGGACTACCATATCCAAGAATGGTTTTTGTTTAAAAATCAGCAATTGTGCCTTAGATAAGGGTCAATGAGGTTGAATCTTATCAAGGAGATACATGGTGGAGGCCTAGGTGGACATTTTAGCATGGATAAGAATGAAATGTTGGTAAAGGAGAGGTATTTTTGGCCTAGCATCAACAAGGATGTCGTAAAGTTTGTTGTGTTGTAGAGTTTGCCAACTAGCCAAAGGTGGAAGTCAAAATAAAGGGTTGTATACTTCATTTTCGGTACCAGAAAGGCCTTGGGAAGATGTGAGAATGAACTTTGTCTTGGGGTTGCCAAGGACGTAGTGGAAGCATGATTCAGTGATGGTTGTTGTAGATAGTTTTTTGAATTTGAGGCATTTCATAACATGCAAGAGGGAAAGTGATGTTACTTAAGTGGATATTTTATTCTTCAAAGAAGTAGTGAGACTTCATGGGTTTCTAAGAACCATTACTTTGAACCAAGATACAATATTTTCAGGTCACTTTTGGAGGATGTTGTGTAAGAAGGTATGATATAAACTATTATATAGTTCATCCTGTCATTCACAGACAAATGGATAGACTGAAGTAGTGAATAGGAGTCTTGGGAATTTGATGAGAAGTTTGCATGGTGCAAATGCCAACCAGTGGGATATGCTATTAGCGTAGGCATATTTTGGATACAATGACTCAATGAACATATTCACAAGTAAAATTCCATTTCAATTTTTTTATGGATGGTCACCAAAGGGTATTGTGGACCTGATACAATTGCCATATTTGGGGGAAAGGAAGAGTGTTGATGTAAGTGATTTTGTAGACAACATGCAATTGATACATGAACACGTGAAGAAACAATTGCAACAAAGTAATGACAGGTATAAGGAGAAGGCAGATTTGAAAAGAAGAGTAAAGTTGTTCACTAAAGGAGAGTTGGTAATGGTGCATCTTTGGAAAGAGATATTTCCCAAGGGTACCTACAACATGTTAAAATATAAGAAAATAGGGCCATGCAAAATTCTTTGAAAAAAATTGGAAAACGCCTACAAGCTAGATCTATCGAGAGAGTTGGATATCTCTTTGATATTCAAAGTAGTTGATCTATGTGAGTAATGTGAAGGAGAAATCAGTGAATATTTAGGTACACGTGCTGAGTGGAAGAAACAATTACCAATCAAACCTATCAAAGAAGTGGAAGAAGTTTGACCACTACGATTAGAAGAAGACTCACCGTAGGGAGTATCTGGAGTATTTGGTCAAATGGAGAAACAAGGGATTTGAAGATGTTTTGTTGGTGACTAAGAAAGAGCTATCATGCTTACAAGGGACTCCAATCTCTAAACTCATATTTTCTTACTAAGGGTGTTTGATGTAGGAGCATCCTTGGCTTCAGGAAATCCTCATCAACCAAAAAAAAGTTTCAGTTGAGTTTGAATAAGTGCTATTACTCGCATGTGTTTTAAGTTGTTGTTACACCTATTATGTTAGTTGTAAATACATCCAACTAGTAGCTTTTGTTACTCCTGTGGCTACATGTGATCAAAGTGACAACTTCCCTTGAGTTGCTAATACTCCTAGGATTGCATGTTGATACTCCTGCTACGTGGAGTTGGTGACACATCCAAAATTGGCAGTTATTTAATTGTGTTTCTGTAGGAAAACCACTAGTAGAAGTGTTGTGAATAGGATGAAGGTTACTAATTTTCATTTGTCCAAATACTAAAAGGAAGTGATTCGATTCAGTTCTTGAAGGCGAAGAGATCAGTAGTATGGGAAGTTATTTGTTTCAGTTGGAATGTGAAAAGGTTGGCAATGTGGAGATAAATTGGGATAATAAGGAAGGAAAGGGATTTTTTTTCGACATTTAGGCTTTTTTTTTCTGCCTCCTAGATCTTGGATGTTTGGCTATTGGAATACTGGCATTGGTCAGTTGTTGTACAATTTTTAGAGAGCATGACTGGATGTTGTGTGAGTCAAGAAGTTATCTAGTTGTTGTGTGTGGTTTTGTTGTGTAACAACATAGGAAATTCAAGTGCTCAGAGGGAACTATTCTATAATCTAAGTTCTTGTATGTAACAATACAATTTTTAATTAAATAAAATATACTTGAATCCCTTCCTGTGTTCTTGCTCTATGATTTAATCCTAAATTAATTAATTTAGTAGCCAAACTCCAATGGCCTAGGCTATGTGCTCTGTAACAACAATCTAGATTCTATAGGTATTGTGAGAGCTACAAAATCTAGACTATGTCACATGGATTTCAAGATAAACTTTAATCCTCTTTTCCAAAATATGTCCATACAACTTGGATAAAACATGGCTAATCATAATGGTTCTGTAATTAGAGGGAATTATTTTATCCTTACTCTTGAAGGTAGACACAATAAGGCTCCGCATCCAAAGCTTAGGGAAACCTTGCCTCACTACCAAATAAGGGAGCTTGTGTATGTTTGTGATAAGGATAGGCTCTCCCATTTTAAAAATTTCAGCTTGGTAGCCCTTAATGTCCTTAGCTTTCCCATTAGCGAGTTTCTTAACCTCAAAATCAATTTCTTCCAAGGAAAATATATCATCCTTTGGAAGGAATTCAAAATGGTGTCCATGGCATTAGGGGGTTCATCAAAGTTTTTAAGGTAAATATTCTAGTTCTTCAAGGGAATCAAATGATTTTCTTTAGCCTTACGAATCAAAATTTTCCTCCACAACTTTTTAGGGTTATACTTAGAGAGGTATAGTGACTGCTCTTCCATTTTACTTATTTAGTATCTCTTGCTTAATTTAATAAGAGATTTTTATATATTTATATAAGGTTTCATTAGGAGCATCCCTAATTGCATGTCTAACAATTTTAGAATCACTAACTTAGCAAGGGTTGGTATTTCTAGTATTATTTTTATATGACACTTCAATAGAGAAATTGCTAATGGTAGCAAAGAGGGTTGTAGTAAAATTATGATAGGGGTTTTCGATGTTATCCTTATAATTGAAGAGGTGTAAAATCTTATTTAAATCCTTTAAGAAGATATCCATTTTACTCTTGTTAAAAATCAAGTGGCTTTGACTCTCACAATTCTTGTGTACATGCTTTTTTTGCACAGTAAAGTTTAGAGTTAAGGTTAAAGGTCTATAACCAGAGTTACGTTCATGGTCATTTAAGAAGTCAAAGCTTACAATATAGATGGAAATAAGGATATCAAATATATCATAATCCACAATATTGCTTCCAGGCCCATGAATACAAGTCATCTGGTCAGAGTTTGGCCACTTGATTATGCCATTGTAAATTAAAAAAAGGTCTTAAGAACTACAATAAGGATTAGGGTTTGAATAATTTCTTAGAATAACATCCTCGTTAAAGGTGTTTCGAACTTCAAAGTCTTCTAAAAAAGTAGATATTATATTCATTCCTTAGACTATGAATATCTTGCTCTAAGGTGTGTGTTTTTAGTTTCTTTTAAATTGTATGTCAAATTGTTTTTTTTTTAATTATTTTAAATATGTTTTTTTTAATAATTCATTTTTAGGGTGGTTTCATTTTTAATGTTCTAGTAAAAATGGATAGGGGACCTTAATTTTCTTTATATGATGTTGTTGATTTTTTAATTAAAAATAACCATGTTCTCCCCTTACTATGGGGTTCTTTCTCCATATTTTTAATTCTTTTCATCTTTATTTTTATCTGTCTTTTCCATTTTTTGTCCTTTTCTTTTTCCTTTTGTTGATATTTTGTTTGCAAGAAAGCCCAAATTTTAGGCCATAGTTACCAAAATACCACAAATTTAATCACATAGAAAAAGGTGGGGCCATATCATATATTTTCAATTTAAGAATTTATTTTAAGATTTTGGTTGCAAGGGTACCATCTATCAAAGCTATTGGTTTCAAAGAAGTTGCAATTTTAACCCCCAAAAAATAGGGTGCTATTAGAAGCAACACTTTTCAATTTTGGGGTTGGTATGAAGATTATGGTTTTAATGGTATAGGTTATTAATGTCATGATTTCAAAGAAGTTGTAATTTTCCCCATGAAAATTGGTGTTGCTCTTGGTACTAATTTTCAATTTGGGGATTAATCTGAATGATTTTACTAGAAAACTGTACAAGGTTGTTGACACCATGGTTACAAAAGGTGTTAATTTTAATCTTGGAAAAAAAGGGTTCTACCAGTAGCACCACTTATAAATTTGGGGGTTTATTTTGATGTTTTTAACTTAAAAATATGGGTCTTTAAAATGAGAGTTCTCATATGGAATATACAATTCTTATCAAGCCAATAATTATGTTCGTTTATTGGCTTTAATCAAATTTATGCTAACATTTACACTTGCAGAAAGGGGACCCCTACACTTGCTGTTTTTTTTAGAATTACACACACAAAAAAGACCAAGAGAAAGAGAGCCACTCATGTCATATTTGAATTCTAATGTGGTATGATGAGGAAGAGGGGGGAATATATATTTTTCAAGGTGGCCAACTCATGCTAAAGGATGTAGCCTCACTTGGACTTGGTTCACTCCAATGTCATCGAAAGGTTGGGAAACTTAATTGCATGTTTAGTTAGCTCATTGAAAATAACGATCATATGCTTTATAGCTGTCAAATACAAACATGAGAAATATCTGTTAAAGGCTAAAGTTGTGAAGAACAATTCTTATGACTAGTATTTATGAAATTGATAGTAAACCACATATGATAACAATGGATACAAAATTTTCAATATGTAACTATCCTACATAGCATCTCAATATTTAAAGACTTAAAGAAATGATTATGATATGAATTGAGTCTAAATATATATTGCATAATGATCTTGAGATAGATAACATTTAGGAAAATGCATTTATTTGTTTGTGGTAAATATTGATCGAACAAATTTTTTATACTTCACCTACGAACCCTCTAATTTCGCCAGGCAAGTGAGATAATGGGATTAAGCTCGGAGTTTAATGCCCTTAATTTTATGATCTACTTAATTACAAAAATTATTTACATCAAAGAAAAGAAAACATAAAAAATATGTACAACTTCAAAATAGAGAAAAGAAAGTACAGAAATTACATTATATAATAACATAAACAGAGGTATGTGTGGACCAATATCACTTTCAGCTAGAGTAAGTAGCCACAGAGGTACACAAGTTACATGGAACTTATGAATGAGGTGATAGAATTACAAAGCATGGTGGGAAATAATAGGTCTTCAGATCAGGTTCCATCAAATAAACCAAGGAAGTCTTCTAGTTCAGAGGGAGAAGTTGACACAAAAGAGAACATGATAGTACTGGAGACAGATCCAAGTGGATGAGGTTCTTCCAGAAGCACCTTCCTCGCTAAGAGGGAGTGTTGAAAAGTAGTGAGTGAAGGTATTATTTTATTTGTGACTTATTCAAAGAGACCACAAGAAGTCATGTACTTATCATGCACAAGTAACTATACTTTAAGATGAATTCATAAAATTTAGGACAAGTTCCTAAAAATTAGGATGAATGCATGAAGCAGTTTAACTCATGTCATTAGTTGGGGAATCATTTGTTTGTCTCCTACTATGAGTTAGAAGTCTCAAGGGTTATTTGTGACTAGGAAAAGTTACATGAGTCACTTAGACTCAATTAACTAGTCAATCACAATACCAGGTTCCAAAAATACACTTGCTAAATTTAGCATGAGTGAAAATATTATAAGGAGGGCAAAGGAACATAATTGATTCATTTTTTTGTGAGCACGAGTTAGTGAGACAAGACAATAGAGAGAAAAAGTTTGTGTGTAGGAGCTTATGTGTGTGGGGAGGCCCTACTAAGTAGAAGCGAGCCTACTAAGGAGAAGCTTGTGTGCATATTGATAGAAGAGAATTCCTTGCGATTTAGGAAGAAAACTAGGGCTCTTGCAAGGTGTTTCAATCTTAGGACCAACAGAGGGAGAACAAGATTGTTTTTTGATTGAAACAATTGTATTGTAAGAGATCTATTGCTTGAATTTCTATTAATAAAATTCTCAAACAAGCAGAAGGTTTTCCCAGTTGGGTTCTCTAGAAAATTACGTGTTATTGTGTTGTATGAATGTGTTTTTGATTTTTTTCTATTCCACTACAAAAGGGTAGAAAATTTTTGTGACTTGGTGTTATAATTTAGTTTCATAATTTTTCACTACAGTAGTGCAGAATTTTTAAGGAAATTCTACAATACCAACTCCATAATTGAAAAGTGTTGCTCCTAGTAGCACCCCATTTTTTTGGGGGGTTAAAATTGCAACTTCTTTGAAACCAATATCATTGATAAATGGTACCCTTGCAACAAAAATATTAAAATTAATTCTTAAATTGAAAAGATGTGTTATAGGTAATGGCCCCACCTTTTTCTTTGTGATTAAAATCATTGTATTTTTGAAACTATGGCATAAAGGATGGGTTTTCTTGCAAACAAAATATCAAAAAAAGGAAAAAGAAAAGGGCCAAAAATTGAAAAGATAGATAAAAATAAAGAGGAAAAAAATGGAGAAAGAAACCCATAGTAAGGGGAAACCTGATTATTTTTAATGAAAAAATCAACAACATAATCTAAATAAAAGTAAGGTTCCCTATCTATTTTTACTAAAATATTAAAAATGAAACCACCCTGAAAATGAATTATTTAAAAAAAAAAATAAAATAAGTAAAAATAAAGAAAAGAAACAATTTGAAATACAGTTTAAAAGAAACAAAATACACACACACACACACCTTAGAGCAAGATATTTATAGTATAAGGAATGAAGGTAATATCCTCTTGTTAGGACACTTTAATGTTAAAGCCACCTCTAATAAGAGTGTTCTTCTAAGAAATGATTTAAACCCTAATCATTTTTGGTTAGATGAGGAGCATGATTTAGTTAGTAGATTCAAAATAAATTTTGAAGATGTAACTCAAAATTTATTTGGTATTGAGTTAGTAAAACTTTGAAGTTCTTAGGACATTTTTTTAATTTTCAATGGCATAATAAAGTGGCAAAAATATGACTAGATGACTTGTATTCATGGGATTGGAAGTAGTGTTGTGGATTATGTGATATTTGATATCCTTGTTTCCAACAAAATTGTAAACTTTGACCTCTTAAATGACCATGAGCATAACTCTGATCATAGACCTTTAACCTTAACTCTAAACTTTGCCATGCAAAAAAAGTATGTTCGTGAGAATTGTGAGAGTCAAAGCCACTTGATTTTTAACATGAGTAAAATGGATCTCTTCTTAAAGGATTTAAATAAGAGTTTACACATCTTAACTTATAAGGATAACATTGAAAACTCCTATCATAATTTTACTACAACCCACTTCGCTACCATTAACAAGTTCTCTACTAAGGTTTCATATAAAAATAATAATAGAAATACCAACCCTTGGTAAGATAGTGATTCTAAAATTTATAGAAATGTGATTAGGGATGCTCCTATCGAAACCTTAAAACTTGATAAGATAAATACATAAAAATCTCTTATTAAAATATGTAAGAGATACTAAATAAGTAAAAATGAAGATTAATTATTATACCTCTCTAGGTCTAACCCTAGAATATTTTGGAGGAAAATTTTTATTCGTATCGCTAAATAAAATCATTTGATTCCCTTGAAGAACTAGAATATTTACCTTAAAAACCTTTATGATTCCCCTAATGCCCTTGTTAGATGTCATTTTGTTGCATTAGGCAAATGACCATCAGTTTGGATCTTTTGCTATCCATCAATGTGTTCCAAAGCATCCCCTTGCAAGGCTAAAATCCAAACTACCCCAAAGAGAATGAAATTCCTGGATCTGAAGGCTCAAAAACCTATTTTTGGCTTCCTCCAGAGTTCTCTAGTCCATTTCTACGCATACACAGAAAATTCCATTAGAAATTGCGCATAAGTGTGCTCTGTATGACACTATAGCTTGCGTACATGACTTAACACAAGTAAAAATAAAAAGTAAAGTATAGAAACATTGTTAGTCGAATCTTTTCCAACTAACAAGCTTTGGATGGATGCCTATTCAGCCTTGATCCCTCCCGTCATGGAGCTACTTCCCTCTATTTGTGGAGCCCCTATCCCACCATTTGTTGATCTCATCCCTTGGGAAATGGATCCCAAAATTCCCCCTCTTGGCCTATAAAGCTAACACAGGCTTGATGATTGGGGAGGACTATTGAAGGTAGGATTATGCTGCAAAAATAAGGTTAGGAGGCTATTAATCCAAGGAGAGGGTAGGAGATTGTAAGAAGAGGCTTGTAACATCAAGGCTTTGAGGTTGTAAGTTTGTTATCCATTTTATTAATATAAAGCAAACTGTTCTTTCCTAATTATATCTTATCTGATATCATTTATGGGATTCCTTAATCACTCACATAGATTATGATCGCTTATTGATTCAATTTATGATATATGTTGAGTTAATTAGTTCATTTATATTTCATTTTATATACTAGATGCTTTGATCCTTTGTGTGTTTTTGTCTATGCAGATCATCTTTCAAGACATCATGGAGAAGCTGTACGAAGCACTGGAATGGTCTCTAAAGCATCAAGGAGAAGCTAACTGTCAAAGGCACTGAAAGGGACTTTGACAGGAATTTCGATTAAACGGTAATTGATCTCTCTCGTATTGTTTGTTTCAATCAATTGTAAGCTAAGGAAGGGTAACAACTCTTTCTTGTTTGTTACTAGATTTATCTGAGGTCTAGGGAGACCTGTCTTGTCCACAACAGGGATTAGTCCACTTAACAACCCTGGACACCATTTTGAATGCCCTACAAAGGATGATATATTTTCCTTGGAATGCATTGTTTGAGGTTAAGAAACTCGCTAATGGGAAAGACAAGGACATTGAAGGCTACCATGATGAAAATTTTCAAATAGGGGAACCTATCCTCATCTAAAACATACAAAAGCTCTCTAATTTGGTAATGAGGCAAGTTTTCCCTAAGCTTTGAATGCATAGGCTTATTGTGTCTACCTTTAAGAAGGGATAAAACCGTTCCCTCTAATTACATAATTATAATTATTAGCCATGTTTTATCCACGTTGTACGAGGATATTTTGGAAAAGAGAATTATCCTTTGGCTTGAAATCCATGTGACATAGTCCATATTCTGTATCTCTCACAACACCTATAGAGTCTAGATTGATGTTATAGAGCACGAAACCCATGCCATTGGAGTTTGGCTACTTAATTAATTAATTCAAGATTAAATGACAGAGCACAAACAAAGGAAGGGATTCAAGTATATTTTAATCAATTCAAAATTCAATGTTACAGACAAGAAGTCATATTGCATAACAATTCCCTCAGTGTGCTTGAATTTCCTGTGATTTATAGAAAAACAATACGCACAACAACTAGACACCTTCCTATCTCACACAACAACCAATCACACTCTCTGAAAATCATGTAGTAGTCGATCAATGCCAATATTCTAACAGATAAACACCAAAGAGTCAAGGGGTGGAAGAAAATTCCTGAATGCCGAAAAAAACGTCCCTTTCATTGCTCTCACAATTTATCTTCAAACTACTAACCTTTTCGCATTCCAACTAAAACAAATCGCTGCCCATACCTCCGACCTCTTTGCCTTCCATAACTAAATCGACTCACTTCCTTTCAGTATGTGTACAAATTAAAATTCATAACCTCCATCCTATTCATAGTGTGTCTATTAGTTGTTTTCCTATAGCAGTGCAACTAAATAACAACCAATTTTGGATGTGTCAACAACTCTACACAACAGGAGTATCATAACACAATATTGGGAGTATCAATAACTTGAGAGTAGTTGTCACTTTGATAAAATGTAGCTACAAGAGTAAAAACAACTACTAAGTGGTTGTATCAGCAACTAACATAGTAGGTGTATCAACAACTTAAAACACATGGGAGTAACAACACTATTGCAAAATCAACATAAATTTTTTTTTGGCTGATGAGGATTTCCTTGTGCCAAGGATGCTTCTACATTAGACACCATTGGTAAGAAAACATGAGCTACTGGATCATGTGGTATTTCCTTTAAAGATTGAAGTCCCTTGTACGTGTTCTAACTCTTTCTTATTCACCCACGATGCATATCTTCAGATCCCCTATTTCTCCATTTGACGAAATACTCCAAATACTCCGTGTGATGAGCCTTCTTTCCAACCTTGGTGGTAAAAACTTCTTCCACTTCTTTGACAGGTTTGACTGGTATCTGTTTCTTCCACTCAATGGGTGTACCTATCTCTTCAGTTCTTTCTCCTTCATGAAACTCATATAGATCAACTAGATTGAATATCAGAGAGATATCCAAGTCTCTCGATAGCTCCATATTGTAGGCATTTTCATATTTTTTTCGAAGAATTCTACGTGGGTTTATTTTCTTATATTTTAACTTGTTGTAGGTGCCCTAGGAAATATCTGTTTGCAAAAATGCACCATTACCATCTCTCTTTCAACGAAAACCTTTAAAATTATTTTTAAATGTTCCTTCTCCTTATACCTGTCATTACTTTGCTGCAATCTTTTCTTCACATGTTCGTGTATCAATTGCATGTTGTCTGAAAAATCACTTGCATCAACACTCTTCCTTTCCCCAAAATATGGAAACTGTATAAGGTCCATAATACCCTTTGGTGACCACCCATAAGTAATCTAAAATGGACTTCTACCAGTGGATCTCTTCACTGAGTCATTGTATGCAAACTCTACATGTGCCAATACCATATCCCACTGATTGGGATTTTCACCACTCAAACTTATCAGTAAATTCCTAAGACTCTTGTTCACTACTTCAGTCTTTCCATTTATCTCTGAATGATAGGCTAAACTATATAACAATTTAGATCCCATCTTGTTCCATATTGTCTTCCAAAAGTGACCCATAAATCTTGTACCTTGGCTTGAAGTAGTGGTTCTTGGAAACCCATGAAGTCTCACTACTTCTTTGAAGAATAAAATCGCCACTTCAATAACATCACTTGTGATCTTGCATTCTATGAAATGCACCATCTTCAAAAACCTACCTACAAAAACCATCCCCGAATCATGATTCCTATGAATCCTTGGAAATCCCAAGACAAAGTCCATTCTTAGATCTTCCTAAGGTCTTTCTAGTACCAAAAATGGAGTATACAACCCTATATTTTGACTTCTACCTTTGTCTAGTTGGAAACTCTACAACACTCAACAAACATTCTGACATCCTTGTTGATGTTAGGCCAAAATACCTCTCCTTTACTAATGTTGTAGTCTTATCCATGCCAAAATGTCCACCTAGGCCTCAACCATGTAGCTCCTTGATAAGATTCATCCTCATTGATCCTTGAGGAATGCATAATTGCAGATTTTTAAATAAAACCCCTTCTTGGATATGGGAGTCCAAGAACATGGTTCTATCCACACACCACGAGGGCTTCAATGGTGGAGCAATACCATACCATGTGAGTTCATATTGGGGGATATATATTGAGGAAAAAATGACATAATATATTGAGCATGTATTAGGGGGTAAAGGGATTTTGTATTGGTAGGTATTAAAAATGGAGCTCAAAGTTAATAAAAAAATATAAAGGGGTATAAAAAATGTTAATGGAATACCTACAGTATCTAGTAAAAGTACGGGTTTTTTTAATTGGGAAGGTGTATTGGGTTCATATTGGTAGGCATTTAAATAATGTGATTTTTAGAGGTATTTTCCAATATATAGTCAAATTAGGGGTATTATTTAGTATGCCCCAAATGTACGTGATATGTCATAGGTTCATTGAGTGAAGCCCCTGTGACACACATCAAGGTGCTTTACCACGGGGGTTCACTACAGAAGAAATACCATACCACATGCATTCATATTGGGGGATATATATTGAGGAAAAATTGAAAGAATATATTGAGCATATATTAGGGAGTAAAGGGTTTTTATATTGGAAGGTATAAAAAATGGAGCTCAAAGTTAATGAAAATATAAATGGGTATAAAAAATGTTAATGAAAAAATAGATACCTACAATATTTAGTGAAAGTAGGGGTTTTCTTGATTTGGAAAGTGTATTGGGTTCATATTGGTAGGGAGTTAAATAATGTGATTTTTAGAGATATTTTCCAATATGTAGTCAAATTAGAGATATTGTTTAATATGCCACAAAGGCAAGTGATATGTCAGAGGTTCATTGAGTGAAGCCCTCATGTCATTTACAAGTTGTCTAAGATTATCAAAAATCAACATATTTTGCATACAAATCCTTCATGATTTACAAATCTACCACTTCTATTGACAAAGTGTTGAATGAAAACACTCTCCTACTTTTACAACCTTGTTTGAATTTCCAGACCTATGCTTCAAAACAAATGTAAAAATTTACAAGAATTCAACTCATTTAGAATGCCTTTGATTCAACTTACGTTGACTGTTGATATATTCTAATGCCTTGTGATCAGTAGACAATACAAATTCCTTGGGCAACGAATAGTGTCTCCACTTATTCAAGGCCTAGACAATAGAATAAGAGTCATGATTATATACAAAGTAATTCTTCTTGGCATCGTTTAAATTCTCATTGAAGAATGTTATTGGTATGTCGTCTTGACTTAGAAATGCTTCCATTGATGTCCCACTTGCATCACAATCAACTTATAATACTTTATCAAAGTTTGGAAGTGACAAAACATGTTTCTTTGTCACTTTCCTTTTCAGATCTGAAAATGATTTCCCTGCTACTACCGTCCATTTAAAAATCCCCTTCTTCATGCACTCATTAAGGTGCACAAATCTAGCTGAAATTCCTAATGAATTTCCGGTAGAAGCTTGCAAATACATGAAAAATCCTCACCTCAAAAGTATATTGAGGTGTTGGAAAATCCAAAATAGCCCTCACATTTTCAGAATCCATCTTCAAACCTTCCTTGGAAATCACAAACTCCAAGTACACTAACTCATCCTGCACGAATGTACATTTCTTCAAGTTGATCAAAAACTTCTCTTCCTTCAACCACTGCAACACTTGCCTTACATGCTCCAAGTTCTCCTCTTTGTTTTTTCTAAAAATTAAAATGTCATCCAAGTATACTACAACATATCTCTCAAGTAATGGTTTCAAGATCTCATTCATGAGCCTCATGAATATGTTAGGGGCATTAGTTAGGCCAAATGACATAACCAACAATTGAAACAACCCATCCTTCATCTTAAAAGCAATATTCCACTCATTACGTTCCCTAATATGAATTTAATGATAACCACTCTTCAAGTCTATCTTGGTGAAATATGCAACCCCACTCAAACAATACATAATATCCTCCATCCTTGGTAAGGGAAATTGGTACTTGATGGTTATCCTATTAATGGCTCGAGAATTTTTGCACATTCTCCATTCACCTATCTTCTTTGGAGTTAATACGGCTGGTACAACACATGGGCTTAATATTTCTCTTGTCAGTCCTCTATCAAGGAACTCATGTACCTGCTTATTTACTTCCTCATTCTCTGCTAGATTTATCTTGTAAGGTGCCTTTTTAGATAAGCTTGATCCCAAAGATCGATCCTGGAATCAAGTCAATATCACGAGAAATACATCTCATGGGAGGGAGTCCTTTTATAAATTCATCAACAACAATCTCCTTGAATTCATGTAACAAGGATTTAATTTCTATCATAATGGTTCCTAATTTCACTTCCTCTGGCATAGCCTTTGAAATCACTGCTAAACAATTTTTTGCCTTTTGTTCCTCATGTACAAACTCCTTGGTTGAAAAAAACATGATCTTGTTGTTACACGTGTTGTTACTTCCACAACTTATTTCCATTATAGTTTTATTTTCTAGCATTGGGGTAAGCTTGTACAACTGTCCATATTTCCTAAACTCATATGTATTTTTTCGACCATCATGGTGAATTTTCCTGTCAAATAGCCATTTCCTTCCCAACAATATTTGGCATGCATCCATATCAATCACATTGCACAATTATTGCTCTTGAAGGCTGTCAATTTGAAAATTCAACAAGCACTACTTAGAGATCATAGCCCACTGTTGTCCCTTTTGTAACCATGACACTTTGTAAGGGTTTGGATGGAATAGACTCTTGAGTTTCAACTTGTCCATGACTTTAATGGACACTAAATTATCTATACTTCCACCATTTATGATCACGTTACAACACGTTCCTTGGACCTTACACTTAGTTTTGGAAAATTTTCTTCTTTGTTCTAGTTCTTCCACTACCTTTCTCTCAGGCTTGAGTAATACTCTGTGAAACATAATTTTTTCTCCCAACATCCAACATCCATAGACCTCGATCCAGAATCTATGACCCAACTTGTACCTTCAACACTCCTGTTGTGCAACCACTGAAAAGGTTTCTTGGTACACTTTTACAAGAAGCAATTTATGGTGTAAATATCGGAACAATTCCTGCTCTGATACCACTTGATGCAGTCTATATTCTATAGCTCTCACATCACCTATAGAGTCTAGGTTGTTGTTACAGAGCACATAGCCCAGGCCATTAGAGTTTGGAAACTAAATTAATTAATTTGGAACTAAATCTCAGAGCACAAACATAGGAGGGGATTCAAGTATTTTTTATTAATTCAAAATGTGCTATTATAGACAAGAACTTAGATTACATAATAGTTCCCTAAAAGCAGTTTAATCTCCTACATCGTTAAATAGAAACACCACACACACCAACTATACACCTTCATGACTCACATAATATCCAGTGACACTCTCTAAAAATCATGCAAAAACTGACCAAAGCCAATAGTCTAACAACCAAATGTCCAAGAGTCGAGATGCAGAAGCAAAAGCTTGAAGTCCAAAAAAAAATTCCCTTTCCTTCCTTGTTCTCGCAATTTATCTTCACACTATTGAATTTCCACGACCTTGGGTCTAGGTTAGAGTCTTAAAATCACTAATTATACCAAACCAAGATTCTCAACCATAAAATAATTTACACAGCGGAAATATAAAGTAGTAAATCACATATGCACAAATATATACACTTTTTAACAAAATTGTACAATATTGTACAATCCCAATCTTAGTTATATTGAACCAAATTTGAATAATACAAAAATCTATGGTATACAATATACAATGACAAAATTTGCTACAACTTTGATGTTGTATCTTTTCCTTCTGGTCCTTCGCTTCCGTACTACTCACTAGTAGTTCCTTAGTCCTTCAAGGGCACTACACTTTGAGACTCAAGGAGGGATGCCACCTAACAATGTTGCATTTCACTTCTGTTGCAAGTACACGAGCTCATAAATCTTCTCTCTGGGTAGGCCTAATTCCTAAGCTCCAATCTGCCTTCTAGTAGCCTCTTTTTTCCATCAAAGAGCTACTTTTTATGCTGCAAACTTCACCCAATCACGCACCAACAACGTCCTTGTTTGCTGCTCTAGCGCTACTTTCGGTAGACAACACACTTCCCTCCAATCAGATCAATGACACCCAATCCAATCACTGTCGATTATGCTCCTAGGAAGACTCTTCACCTCTTCAGAAGATCATCCACATGGCACCAACAGGCTACTACGATCACGATCCAAACTGGTCAATGTTGAGAAATGGCAACAAGAAATTCCAGTTTAATTTGTCCTTGAATTAAACTGTGAATTAAAATAGAATTCTTTTCTCATAACAATTTGAAAATAATTAATTAGGTTTAATTAACTTAATTAATTTAGGAAATTTGAATCGGAAGTCTTTTAGAAGACATGTATATGTTCTCCCTAACTTATAGGAGTTAAGGATGAGTTATGAATGAGTTGTAATTAGTTAACTCAATTTATTGAGTTAATTCCAGTTAAATTAGTTCCAGGAACTAATAGTGAGTAAAAAGTCAATTGGGACACTAGTGACCTAATTAGTGTTACTCTAGTTAACTGAAGATTCCACCATCAGAAACTCATGCATGTTGATTCTGAGAAAGGCCCAGTTGAGACTAGAGTGTAGGGAAAATGTACTATTTGTTTTAGATTTTTCTAAGTTGCACTAACAGTGCATGCAATCAGGAACTGATCCTTGAGGGATTGTGCTATTTTTAGAGGCTTTATTTCCCTTTAAATACAAGCTATCCTTCATAGGAATTACACATTGGAATAAAGATTTGGAGATCTTGTGAATTGGCTAAGATTTGGCCTTGAGCTTCCTTATGAGTTGGAGATTGAATTTGTTGAGTGCTGGGATTGTTCTTGAGAGAACAAGCATTGTAATTTCATCTTGATTTTCTGAATTAATACAAAACAGATAGTGGGGTTTTGAGATGTGGCTTTCCCTAGATATTTATTGTGTTATGTGCCTTTGATTCTCTTCCTCTATTGATTATTGGTTGCTCGATTTTTATGGGCTTCCACTGTAAAGAGTAGAAGTATATTCTTGTCTCTTGTTTTAGTAGATTACATGAGCTTGTGAATCTACAAGTTTTTCTACATCGTATTAGAGCAAGATTGTTTTATGGGCTGAGAGTTTGCAGAGCAGATCTGAGAATTTTTGTGAAAAATTTTCAGAAACAAATTACAGATCTGGATTCCTTGGGAAAATATACCCAAATTAAAAAAAACAATCAGTTGAATCGGAGTTTGGATGAGGGAGATATTGCTGATTTGAAATCAACTCTCTAGAGGAGATTTCGAAGTTTTGAGTTTCTGGGTTACAGGTGAAAGTCAAATTTGCATAGATACTTCAAGATTGGCAGATGGCATTCCATGGGTTGAGGCTTGAGTATTCCTTGGAAGGAAGCTCAAATTTTATAGCGTGGAGGGACAGGATGGAAGTTGTGCTAGAAGATAATGGATTGGAGGAATTCATTGATTAATAAGTTCCCAAGTCAACAACTACGGATGTGCAGAACTTGGCCGAATGGATGAAGTGTGTGATGAAGGCAAGGAGGATAATCCTTGAGGGAGTTCGAGACCATATTGTATCGAGTCTCCATGGAAAGGAAACTCTGCATGCTATGTGGAAAACATTTACGAACTTGTATCAGAATAGCAGTGATCAAAGGAAGTTGGCACTGGAGGATAAAATTTGTAAAATCAAGATGGAGAAAGGCAAGACAATTCCAAAGTACTTTACTAAGTTCACTCAATGTCGGGATGAACTTGGAAGTGCTGGAATCACAGTTGCCAAGGAGGATATGGTGAGCCTTGCTCTTCTTGGACTCCCAAAGAGTTGGCATAATTATCAGGACTCCGTCAATGGTCGAGAGAAGCTGCCAGATTGGGAATGACTATGGTCAGATTTGATGTAGGATGAGATCACGAGGAACACCAGGTGAGATCACGAGGAACACCAAGGATGGCTCTTCATTAAAGACTAATGATGAAGAGAATTTTTCCTTAGAGATTAAGGCAAGGAAGGGGAAAGGTAAATTTTCTCGTTCCAAATCAGATTCTTATCATGGAGGTAAGAAGAAGGACATGATGAAAGTTAAATGTTTTCATTGTCACAAGATGGGTCACTTTGCTACAAATTGTCCATTGAAGAAGTCCAAGGAGAAGTCCTCAAGAGGAGCGGCGGGTGAGGCTTTGGCCTCCCAATTCGAATTGGACTTTTCCCTCATTGCATGCATGGTGTCTTTAATGATGGGAAGTGTTTGGTACTTAGACAGTGGAGCTTATTTCCACATGACTGGCGACAAAGATTTATTCAGTGAACTGGAGGAGAAAGATCTCAAGATGCATATAGAGATGGGTGATGACGGTTAGTGTTATTGGTGTGGGCACTATTACTTTTCAGAGGGAGCATGTGGCTCCACTCACCTTGAAGAATGTTATGCATGTACTTGGACTGACGAAGAACTTGGTATCCATTGCCATGCTTGAGGATAGAGGCTATGATGTGATCTTTTCGAAAGGAAAGGCGTTCCTTCGACACATAGCCACGAGTCAAGTAAATAAGATAGGGATTCGAGTTCAGAATATCTATAAGATAGAGGTAGAGGATTGTGTTTCTTTGAGTTCAAAAGTGGAAAAGATGTTGAGCCGAGATGTCGGTGAGTTGTGGCATAGGTGATTGGGCCACTTGCATCATAGGGCTTTGAAGATATTGCAGCAAATCTCTATCGGTCTTCCCAAAGGTACACTTGAGCAAGTTGATACATGCAAGGGTTGTACTTTGGGAAAATACACCAAGTCTTCCTTTGGAGATAGAGACAGTCAAGCAGAGTCTATTCTCGAGAGATTCCATTCAGATGTGTGTGGACCATTCTCGACAGTAGCCACCACCAAACACAACTATTATTTTATATTTGTAGATGACTATTCTCGTAAGTGCTAGATATTTTTCATGCAGATAAAGGATTAGACATTCACAAAGTTTTGTGAATTCAAATTATTGGTTGAGAAAGAGTCAAGCGAGAAGGTTAAAGCTCTACAGAGTGATAATGGTGGATAATATGTCTCCAATGAGTTTAAGAACTTCTGTGCAGTGGAAGGGATTAAACGAAAGTTGACTGCATCTCATAACCCTCAACAGAATGGGGTTGCTGAGAGGACGAATAGGAGCATTGTAGGGGAAGCAAGGGCGATGTTGCATGATTAGGGCCTACCACTACAGTTGTGGGCTGAGGCATGCAACACAATGGTTTTTGTTCAAAACTATAGCCCACATCAGATAATTGAGAGTAAAACACCATAGGAAACTTATTTCGGTAATAGGCCAGATGTTGGTGACTTCAGGATTTCTAGGTCATTGGTTTATTTCCATGTGACCAAAGATGCACAGAAGAAGCTTGAGAAAACAACAGAGTTGGGGATCTTTGTGGGGTACATTGATACTCCCCACAACTATCGGGTGTACATGCAAACCAATCAGTTGACAATGGTTCGCAGGGATGTCAAGTTTGATGAGGAGAAGGCCATGCAAGTATCCCTTGAGAGGGAGCTTGAGATACATGCAGAGGAGGAACTTTGAGTTCCTAAGGTTGAGGAGCCTCAGAATGATGTGGAGCAGTCATATGCAGAGGCTGCGGGAGTGGAGACATCCACTCAGGCAGAGTCTTCTAGAGATGGAAGAAAGCGCACTAAAGAGGCTGACAAATTTTTGCATGACGCACGGGTGAATGTGGGAGCACCCTATTCTCAGCGCAGACAGAGGAGGTCACTAGAGAGGTACACTGGATACATGGCACTTATGGGTGCATGTGTTGTGATAGAGCCATCTTCCTTTCAGGAAGCAGTGCAGTAGCTAGTTTGGGTTGATGCGATGGTGGAGGAGTACGACTCCATAGTTATAAACAATGTTTGGGATGTGGTCCTGAGATCAGAGGAAAATTCAGTTGTGAGCTCCCATTGTCTTTACAAGGTAAAGAAAGCTCCAGATGGTAGTGTGGAGAAGCATAAGGCCAGATTTGTCACTCGTGGCTTTTCACAGGTAAAGGGGATTGACTATGATGAGACCTTTTCTCCTGTTGCAAGGTACTCGTCAATCAGATCTATTTTGGCACTGTTAGCACAAATGGGTTGGAATATCCATCAGATGGATTTGAAGATTGCCTTCCTCGATGGCATGATTGAGGAAGAGGTGTACATAAAGCAGCTCGAAGGTTTTGAAACCTTGGACCGTGGGTCACATGTGTGCTGACTCAAGAGAGTGTTGTATGGGCTGAAGCAAACACCCTGTGCTTGGTACACTAGGATAGATAGCTACTTCACTGGGTCAGGCTTCTCGAAGAGTGAAGCAGATGCGAACCTGTATCACATAGTGGTGGAAGGTAAGTCGTTGATCATTGTTCTTTATGTAGATGATCTCATACTGGCAGGTGATGAGAAGCTCATCAAATCTTGCAAGGAGGGACTTACAAGAGAGTTTGAGATGAAGGACATGGGGCTCATGCATTACTTTTTTGGCATGGAGGTATGGCAGGGAGATGGGGAGTTGTTTGTTTCTCAAGGAAAGTATGTCAATGAGATACTCAAGAGATTCCACATGGGGAGCAGTAAACCCATGGAGACTCCTCTTGCTGGTAACTAGAGGAAGGAGGATGCTACTTCAGGAGAAGTAGTGGAAGCTACTATTTACAGACATCTTGTGGGTTCACTCATGTATTTGGTGAACACACGACCAAATATGTATTATGCAGTTAACCAGCTTAGTCAAGCGATGGTTAGTCCTACCAAGCTGTATTGGAAGGCAACAAAGCATGTATTGAGATACCTCAAAGGCACTACTCAGTTTGGGTTGTGGTATAGACGGACAGAGGGAGTGAAGCTTTAAGGCTTCACTGATGTAGATTGGGCGGGGAGTCCATTTGACAGGAAGAGCACATCAGGAGGGATCTTTACTATTGGGTTAGCTACAGTTTCTTGATACAGTAGGAAACAAAGGTTGGTTGCACTCAGTTCGGCAAAGGTAGAGTACATGGCTGCAAGTCAAGCAACAAGTGAGGCTATCTCAATGAGGAAGATCCTGGTTGGTTTGTTTGTTTAGAAGATAGATCCGAAAATGATTTATTGTGATAATTAGATTTGTATCAACCTCTCTAAAAATCCAATTTTTCTTGATCGGTCCAAGCATATAGATATTCGGTATCATCATCTCAGAGATTGTGTATTGAGGCAGAACATGTTGTTAGATTACATTCCCATGGAGGAGAAAGATGCTGACATCTTGACAAAGGCATTACCAAGATGTAAATTTGAGTTTCACAAAGACAGGATTGGGGTAGTGGATAATCCCTTTCTTGTTGAGAGGGAGTGTTGAGAAATGGAAACAAGAAATTCCAGTTTAATTTTTCCTTGAATTAAACTATGAATTAAAATAGAATTCTTTTCTCATAGAAAATTGAAAATAATTATTTAAGTTTCATTAACTTAATTAATTTAGGAAATTCGAATTGGAAGTCTTTTAGAAGACATGTATATGTTCTCGCTAACTTATAGGAGTTAAGGACGAGTTATGAATGAGTTGTAATTAGTTAACTTAGTTTATTGAGTTAAGTCCAGTTAAATTAGTTCCAATCAGTTTTAGGAACTAATAGTGAGTAAACAGTCAGTTGGGACACTAGTGACCTAATTAGTGCTACTCTAGTTAACTGAAGATTCCACCATCAGAAACTCATGCATGTTGATTATGAGAAAGACCCAGTTGAGACTAGAGTTCAGGGACAATGTACTATTTGTTTTAGATTTTTCTGAGTTGCACTGACAGTGCATGAAATCAGGAACTAATCCTTGGTGGATTGCACTATTTATAGAGGCTTTATTTCCCTTTAAATACAAGCTATCCTTCATAGTAATTACACATTGGAATAAAGACTTGGAGAGCTTGTGAATTGGCTAAGCTTTGGCCTTCAGCTTGCTTATGAGTTGGAGATTGAATTTTCTGAGTGATGGGATTGTTCTTGATAGAACAAGAATTGTAATTTCATCTTGATTTTTCGGATTAATACAAAATAGATAGTGGGGTTTTGAGCTGTGGATTTCCCCAGATATTTATGTGCCTTTGATTCTCTTCCTCTATTGATTATTTTTTGCTCGATGTTTATGGGCTTCCACTGTAAAGAGTAGAATTAGATTCTCGTCTCTTGTTTTAGTAGATTACATGAGCTTGTGAATATACAGGTTTTTCTACAGCCAACACCTTTGACCCAAATCTGTTATGAAACCAGCTCAAGAAAAGATAGAAAAGATAGATCAACGCCTTAGAATTCAGCCTCTTCGAGGGGGCAACCTCCTTTACATTACATAAATGAACAATTCTTGGATGATACAAATGAAAAGACCTCCTTTCTATATATAGGAGTCCAAGGGGTTATAACATAACTAGAGCCGACATAACAATAATAATGTAAGGGCACAATAATAACAATAGTGGGCTTCTATAGGGCACAATAGTAACAATATGGGCACTACATGCGTACATCAATATAATAAGTGGGTTGTACTAATAACAATAAGGGGTTACACTAGTAGTATAGGGGCCTAACATGCCCCTCTCCTTCAAAAAGCGTTGTCCTCAACGCTTGAGTAGTTCTTGATGCTTTTGTATAAAATTATTGTCCTCCCATGTGGAATCTTCAGCGGGTAAGTTCTTCCACTTGATGAGATACTTTGAAATTGATCGATTTTGTAGCTGTCGGGTTCTTGTTTCTGTGACTGCTCCAGGTTCCAATATGATTTTTCCTTCCTCTTCAATTTCTGGCAATATTGTTTGAATAGGGATCTTTTGCAACTTTTGAATAAGTGGCCATACTTCTTCGTCCTTCTTCCATTCATCCCTTGCTTCATTTATCCAATCTAGTTGGATAATAGAAATAGCACAAAACAATGCTTTCACATCCTCATCCTTGAAGAGTCTTCCCATTCGGTAAGGTCGCCATTTTTTAGGTGCATGTAGTATTGCCAACATTTCCTTCTCATAAATAGCTTGCTTGAGATGTAGCAGTAAAAATACCCAATCACCTACATCAAAACATTTTTCACTACGATGTTGATCTACTTGTTGTTTCATTTGATTTTGCACCGAAGTGGCGTTATCCTTTAAAATTTGGAGAACTTGTTGTTGATGCTCAGTGTGATCTTTCACTGCTTGAACCTTTTTCTTCTTGATATGTCCTTCTATCTCTGGAGTTTGAGTGGTAATTTCTTCCAATCCTTTACAAGATATGGTCAGATTCATTTCTTGATGCTCGATGTGATCTTTCACTTCTTGAACATTTTTCTTCTTGATATGTCCTTCTGTCTTGATAGTTTGAGGAGTGGTAATTTCAACCAAAGAATTACAAGATATGGTTGGATTCATTTCTTCTTTATCGATGTGATCTTTCACTTCTTTCACCTTTTTCTTCTTGATATGTCCTTCTATCTTGAGAGTTCGAGGAGTGGTAATTCTTGCCAATGCTTTACTAGATATGGTCTGATTCATTTCTTCTTTCTCTGGGGTGGGGTCCTGGCATATATCTTCTTCTTTTGATGTTTCTTGATCCTTTTCTTCCTCCTCTTCATATTCTATGTAAAATAATTTCTTCCCAGCACACTTATGACCTTTAGTGCATTTGCTATCACAATTGTAACAAAGCCCTTTTTCTCTTTTTTCTTCCAATTGTTGTGGTGTAACCCTTGTAGGTTGTGGAAGGCTAGGAGAAACAACACTTCCATCTTTATAGTTGTGAAGGGTATGCTTCCTGGTTTCCATAATTTTTATTTCCAATATGTCACAAAGCCCTTTTACTCTTTCCAATTGTTGTGGTGTTGCTCTAAAGAAGGTGTTGCTCTTTGTATCCTCATAATGTGCTATCATTTCCTCCGTGAAAATTGACCACGTAACAAGTTTTTTACGAGAACAAAGCCCTTTATACCATAAAAATTGATCCGGTTCTAAATATGAAGATGCAATACATACCTTTTGTAACAGTGGTACACCATGTAGATCAAAATATTGCTCCATCTGAAGTATCCAATTTACCGGATCCTTGCCATCAAACTTCCTCATCTTGCTTTTTCTTGATTTTAGGAGCTCGACCTTGAAACGACTGTAACTCTGTGCTTGTGGATATTTAAGTTCTGAAATTGCTACCTGTAGTAGCCCTCTATGTCCTCTTTCCAATGGCACCAGTCTGATCCAAATTGGATTCTCCAAAAAAACGTTATACACAATCTCCCAAGATGACCTGATTATAGACCTTTCCAGAAGAGCGAACTTGTATGAAGTGCCACGTGTCAATGTTTTGACCTTTGGCTCTGAAAAAGATATACAAGAAACTACAGTTCGTCCTCTTTCTATACCTTCTTACGAAATTTCAATCCAATTCTCAGAGAGAAAGTTATGACCATTTTCCCCAGGTCACTTGTTTTGAATGTAATTCAAGAGTCTGCAAAAAGACCAACTTCCTCAGATCATATCTCCGAAAATATCGCGCCAAAAGCTCTGAAATTCGGACCCAAGGTTCAGCGTGATTTCTTCTCAAATGGGTTTGTTTTTGCGACTTTTGAAACGTCATAGAAAACAAGTTATAGAGAAAATGCCACGATGACCTGTTTGGAGCAGCGAAACCCTAGAATCCAAAGCTCTGATACCAAATGTTATGAAACCAGCTCAAGAAAAGATAGAAAAGATAGATCAACGCCTTAGAATTCAGCCTCTTCGAGGGGGCAACCTCCTTTACATTACATAAATGAACAATTCTTGGATGATACAAATGAAAAGACCTCCTTTCTATATATAGGAGTCCAAGGGGTTATAACATAACCAGAGCCGACATAACAATAATAATGTAAGGGCACAATAATAACAATAGTGGGCTTCTATAGGGCACAATAATAACAATAGTGGGCTTCTATAGGGCACAATAGTAACAATATGGGCACTACATGCGTACATCAATATAATAAGTGGGTTGTACTAATAACAATAAGGGGTTACACTAGTAGTATAGGGGCCTAACAAAATCCCTCCACAAAACATTGCTTTCATTTGTTTGCACTACTGTTTGCTACACTCCTAGTTAGGGAACTTATTTCATCCCTATTTTCACTCCACAGTGAACAAAATAGCCCTTTAAGGGCTACGACATACCCTAAAAGGTCTCCTCCTCACCCATGCTACTTTCTTAGGGTATTGTCTGTTAACACTCCTTAGTTTTCCTAAGGCTGAGAAAGGAAACCAAGGAGGTAACCACAGACCAACTTTGGACTTGGCAGCTAGCCCTGCCAAATCAGAGAGGGCTCTCTCTAAATCAACCTCACAGCCAATGGAAGTGACTTGGAGAATATGAGGGTTTTAGGCTAGTTATCAACTTAGTAGGGTTTTGATTTAGGTTTTGTTGGATATGAAGCAATAGGTTTAGGAACCAGGCCAAATAGATCAAAAGATCAGTTGTAGTCATTTAAATGAGGCAAGATAGATGTAATCAAGGACACAAATGGATATGTCGTAGTAGTATGGTGATGAGGAAATCAGATAGAAGGAACTAAGTGAGCATACATGCATGAATTCACTTGTTTGGAAGATAAAAACACTTAAATGATAATCTCAAACAAAACAAAGCATTTCTGGCACTGAATTTTGTTTAAAAATTAAGAGATTAACATGAGAAGAAATATGGATAGTTGCTAGAAACATATAACAATAAAATTCATAAGAATAACTGAAGAAAAAAATGTCACTGACCACAACACATGAATCCCAGAAAAATAGCTGCAACAGTATATTAATTCTGCCAAAAAATCAAGTACACCAGTTCCAAAATGTCAGAGCTTCAAGTATCCAACCTTTTTCACTCTGAAATTCATGAAATATATATAATTAGCTCATCCCTAGACTAAGGGAGTCGAGCTCAACCATCTCCCCAAAGATAGAAATAGTTGCATTAAATTTGACACTCCCTCCTAGGAATAGGGACTGAATTTATGAAAATAGGGGTAAAATATTAACTCGTATCTCTTGAATCATGATAGATATTACAAACCTGAAGGAGGTTTTTGTATATTAGCTTGTTTTTGAGAGAAATATCTCTCACTTTTTGCAAATTCATCTCCAACTCCTCGGGATATGTGCCACAAAATCATGGCTAAAATAGGAAATCATTAAATGTTTAAATCTGTAAAACTAGTTTGTAAATATCCAGTCAAATATTCCAATCCACAACACCTGTGAAGAAGCGGAAAGAGGTTTTTTATATTTGGCTCGTTCTTGACAAAAATTTCCTTGTATTTCTCAAAATTCCTTTCCAGCTGTTAGAAAAGCATGCCAAAAAACAATGACTAAAACAGTAAAAAAATTCAAAATTTGATTTTTTGAACGTAAGCCTCAAATTTGACTGCATATCTCCCAAATCGTAACACCTGTTCATAAAATGAAGTGTTTTTTTTTCTTTGGTTTGTGATTAACAAAAACCTCTTTATTTTTTGTAAAATTCATGTCCATTACTTCAGAAAATGATTTTGAAGCAAAACTATCCCTGTGTGCAGCAAATGACCTCAAAAGACCCATGAGATTTTCTGATGATACTTTTGATGATGAGCATGACCTTAGGCTTGCGATGAGATAATCATATACATTATAAATTTAGACGTTGACTCAAGACCCTTTGCCAACCAAGAGAGATGTCAAATTTAATTTGAAAATATTATAATTTGACCTAAGATTATAACCAATAGTGAAAAGAGTAATTTTGGTCACTGTGACTATAATACTCTAACATTGGCTCCAATGGGGATGGAAACTCCCTAGGAGGTGTCAAGAATACCGTAGACCAAGTAGCCTTGTTCATTGGGCAATGGATTCACTGCAGCTACAATCTTCAAGCTGACTCAAATTAAACTGAAAACTGAATTGTACCATCAACTACAAACTTTATTGGAAATTGACATTGAAAAATATGCTCATAATGTTTATCTTATTCATCACACCTTAACTATTCTAACTGATCCATAAACGATCTGATCAAGTGAAAGTCGAAGATCCAGTGTAATCAATCAAGTACATGGCTAATTGACTGATGCCTGTATTAAGCTCCACCAGACATAAAGAAGATTTAGAAGATGGCAACTCAAAATGATACCGGAGTCCAAAACCTATGTTGGTGAATAAAACAAACTTGACTTTTTCTAATGCTTGCAAAATACTTCCCATAGGGTCTAGAAAAGCATGAAACATTACCTCATGTTCATCAACAAAAAGAAGGGAGATGCTTTCAAATATAATGGCTGATTTTTCTTCTTAATTTGGTTGATCCTTCTTAAATGGAAATGTAGCAATGTGATCTTCCATACCATATAGATCAGAGACAAGATTTGTATATTCTTTTAGATCTTTAATTGAGGTAGCTAAATCAACATCAACATAAATATCTACAAGTGGCTTTTCATGTATATCAGAAAAAGAATTGTCTAGGCTTTGAAAAAATTCTATATCTTGATCATTTGAAGGCTGCTGAACATGTTCATCAAACTCAAGACAACAAACCTATTGTACACTATTTTTGACCTCAACGGATAAATCACGAATCTATAGAGTTTCTATACAAGCAAACTCAAAATTCTGATCTGCACATATTTCTTCCTGAATTAAAAACTTAAAATAGGAAAGGAATGAAGGGCATCTGGAAAGAACATCTTTATATATATCTTGATTGCTTGAAGATTGGCAAGACTGCTGCAAATTATTATCAACTTTGTATGATGGAAGATCACTGTCATCTTTTGAAGAATTCTGCTCAAGTTCGTTGTCATCCAGGGTAGAATCCACAATATTCTGATGGTGGTGAAAAGGGTTTTCATTCAAAGAATCCAAGAGTTCATCCTCCATAAACTCTTCATTTTCATAAGCCGCTTTCCAGCTCTTGAATAAAATTCTCAAAGTGATCACAACAATCCTCAATCAAAAGCAAAGAAGGATAGGCTTCTCTATACTTCTCAAAAAATACCGAGTGAAAATATTTGTGAGAATAAATACAAGCAAGAGGAACGCTTTCATACAAAAACTGTGCTCTTTCTTCTAATGTGATCATGAACATCTGCATGAAAGTTAATCCTCAACTTACTCACATGCATATGAAATCTTATTAAATTAAGTGTAGCATCGCCACCTTTTCCATATTTGGATTTTGGCAAGTATGTTTTCCAATATACCTGAGGCATACGATTTGAAAAGCCTGGAACATGATCTCGATGTATAGGATCATACCTTCTAGATGAGAACTCATTTCAATTTCTAGATCATGCTGCTAGTGGAGTCTTTGAATCAAGTTGGAGTCGCTAGGTGAATGTTTCAACCTTCATATGTGTTCGACCGATGTCCACCATCAGAAAATCAAATCTAAAATTTGATGATCTTTCTCAGGGAATATGAAATTATTCGCTCCCCGAAAACGATACCAAAATATTATAACTCCTTAGTTTTCCCAAGGTTGAGAAAGGAAACCAAAGAGGTAACCACAGACCAACTTTTGATTTGGCAGCTAGCCTTGCCAAATCATAGAGGGCTCTCTCTAAATCAACCTCACAACCAATGGAAGTGACTGGAGAATATGAGGGTTTTAGGCTAGTTATCATCTTAGTAGGGTTTTGATTTAGGTTTTGTTGGCTGTGAAGCAATAGGTTTAGGAACCAGGCGAAATAGATCAAAAGATGAGTTGCAGTAATTTAAATGAGGGAAGATAGATGTAATCAAGGACACAAATGGATCTATCGTAGTAGTATTGTGATGAGGAAATTAGATAGAAGGAACTAAGTGAGCATACATGCATGAATTCGCTTGTTTGGGAGATAAAAACACTTAAACAATAATGTCAAACAAAACGGAGCATTTCTGGCACTGAATTCTGTTTAAAACTTAAGATATTAACATGAGCATAAATATGGATAGCTGCTAGAAACACATAACAATCAAATTCACAAGAATAACTAAAGAAAACAGTGTCACTGACCACAACACATGAATCCCAGAAAAATAGCTTCAACAGTATATTAATTCTACGAAAAATCAAGTACACCAATTCCAAAATGTCAAAGCTTCAAGTATCCAACCTTTTTCACTCTGAAATTCATGAAATATATACAATTAGCTCATCCCTGGACTAAGGGAGTTGAGCTCAACCATCTCCCTAAAGATAGAAACAGTTGCATTAAATTTGGCACTCCCTGCTAGGAATAGGGACCGAATTTCTAAAAATAGGGGTCAAAGATTAACTCGTATCTCTTGAATAATGACATCTATTACAAAACTGAAGGAGGTTTTTGTATATTAGCTTGTTTTTGAGAGAAACCTCTCTCCTTTTTCACATATTCATCTCCATATCCTCGGAATATGTGCCACAAAATCATGACTAAAACAAGAAATCATTAAATGTTTAAATCTGTAAAACTAGGCTGTAAAGATCCAGTCAAATATTCCAATCCACGACACCTGTGAAGAACATGAAAGAGTGTTTTTTTTTTTTTTTGGGCTCATTCTTGACAAAAAATTCCTTGGATTTCTCAAAATTCATTTCCAATTGTTAGAAAAGCGCACCAAAAAACAATGACTAAAACAGTAAAACAAATTCAAAATTTGATTTTTTGAACATAAGCCTAAAATCTCGGTGAATATCTCCCAAATCATAATACCTGTGCATAAAATAAAGGAGGTTTTTTTTCTTTGGTCTGTGATTGACAAAAACCTCTTTCACTTTTGTAAAATTCATGTCCATTACTTCAGAAACTGATTTTGAAGTAAAATTGTCCCTGTGTGCAGCAAATGACCTCAAAAGACCCATGAGATTTTCTGATGATGCTTTTGATTATGATCATGAACTTAGGCTTTTGAAGATAGTAGAATATACATTATACATTTATACATTGACTCAAGACCCTTTTCCAACAAAGAGAGATGTCAAATTTAATTTGAAAATATTATAATTTGACCTAAGACTATAACCAATAGTGAAAAGAGTAATTTTGATCACTGTGACTATAAGACTCTAACATTGTCCACCCTTGACAACCCTCACACAAACTATAGCTATGTGCTATGGCCTGCAGCCTAGAAAAATAGGTTTTTGTAGCAACAAACCTCCGAAAATGTGCCCAAACAATCCTCCAATAGAAGTGTATTTGAACCTTAGGAACTCAGCCTAACAGTTAGCCTTCTCGACCCTCTTCACAGCAAACTCAAACCTCCTTCTAGCTCAAAGAAAGTCTTCTTTCACCTCAACTACTCGGCCTTCATCACAGAATTCAGATCCTCCTTCATGTTGTCTAGAGTCTCTCCTTCTTGTTGTGACTAGGGAAATTTAAGAGCTCCTTCTCTTGATAAGATGTTTCACAAAATGGATGTCTTAAAACACATCACATCACCCTTTATTTATAGCCAATAATGGGGATCCAACAAATTAGTGATGATACACATCTATTGGCTAAATTTAACTTCAAGCCTACATGACTTCAAAACCAATAATTACTTGTCAAATTCAAAAATTCATTTCTGCACTTCTACAACTTGAAGTTCGACAATTCTCAAAGCGTTGGATTCTCCTTTCCGTCCTCTATTATCTCATGCCATCACATGTAGAAATGTGCTCTCAGAAATGCCCAAAACACATTTTGGTGCAAAACCCCATACTTGGGTTCCAAGCCCACAAGTGACCCTTGTGGTGCTTTTCCCTCCAAACCATGAACCTTAGCACTTGGAGTACCTCCTAAGCTACACAAATCAACACTCCCTCTTAGTGAGGGAGGTACTTCCAATACTAGAAAGTATGCCATCATCATCATCACTGCTCGCAACACTTACCCAACTCTTGGCACACACAATTGCAACAATACCTGTACGATGAAATACACCCTTCTTAGAAGTGTTCCTATCACTAATGGAAGCACCCTGCTTCTTCTTCTTATCCTGTAACATCTTCCACTCTCTCCATGGTTCCTTTTTGGCAGTTTTAGGAGCACACTTTCTCCCCACTGACCATGCACTCTTCTTGGAATATAGAGTCTCCCTCTGAATATACAAGCTCCCTCTCTAACTCAACTCACTCTGAGTCTATTGAACCTAGACCTTCTCTAGAAGGTGCACCTTCTTCTCAGGAGCCTATACCTACTCCTTTGAAGCCTACACCTACACTTGCACCTGCTCCTGCTTCCCTGGAACCTGCACCTGCTCCACCTGCTTCTTTCCATGATCCACAAGCTTTCCCATCTACCTGTAGAGACCATTCTCTCTAACTTCGAGTACAATCCCATCGGACTTACAAGATATGGCCATGAGTCTTGCCTTCCCATCCTGGAACAAGACTTCACTCCCCTTCCTCTTGATCATCGAGATGGAAATCACATTATATCTGAATCATGGTAAAAATAGTACATCATGGACCTGCATCACATGTCATGTCTCCATCCTGAATGGCACAACTCCCGATCATCAGATCTCCAATTGACTCTTGTCTCCCAACACCATGTGAAACTTTGAGTCCCATTCAACTAGAGTCTCAAAAATCTCATGTGGCCTTGTCATATGCTTCATCACTCCATTGTCCACGTACCATCCACCCTCATTGACAATAGCTTGTGAGAAATGAGAAATCAGAGCAAAGTCCTCCTCTTCCAATCACCTGGAGAGATCATCTATCTCAGTTGAAATGGAAACACCGATGGCCTTCTTTCATTTCCTCTTCTCATCATCTCCCTTCTTCATCAGACATCTTGATGAATAATGCCCCATCTCGCCACAGTTGAAACACTTGACTTTACTCAAATCCTTCTTTTTGTTACCCTTCATTCGCACTACAAGTGTCATGTCATCATTGAAATACTTCTTCTTTGGATGAAGATCCTTGTCTCACAACTCTTCCTGAATGAAGTAATCCCACAACCTATCCTAGTCTGGCAACTTCTCCCTTGGCAACGATCCCTTTGATAAAGGTCTTCCATTCCTCGGTGAAATATTTCAAGGAAATCCTTACCATATCTTCGTCTAAGATAATCACATTGATGGAAATAAGCTGACTTGATAAAATCTAGTCATATATGATGTTGTGATTTCACCCTTTATCATCTTGGTGGACTTCAACTTATCCTCCAATACTAGTACCCAGTTCTCGTTCTTGTTTTGGAACAAATTCTGAAGAGCCATCCACATCTCATGTGCATTGTTCTTCCTAGAAAAATGAGGTAATAGGGAATACTTCACACCATCTAGGATGATCAATATCACCCTCGCATCCAAATCATCCCATATTTCCATCTCCTTAGGGTCAGTTGGCTTCTTGATCTCTTTCTCGGAAAAATCCTAGATCTTGTTGACCTACAAGACCAACTTGATCCTTTCCTTCCAAGGAGTATAGTTGGACAACCCTTCCAACCTATCCTCATACCAGGGACCTTCTTGCAAATTTGATATTGTAGTGAGCCCTTCACTTAAAATGTGACCAACTCCCTCTTACGTTGTACTCGGTTGCACACAACTCTTATTTACTTACTTCCAAAGTAGCTCAGACACACTTTGATACCATGTTGAATTTCCATGAACTTAGGTCTAGGTTAGAGTCTTAAAATCACTGACATTACCAAACTAAGAATCTCGGCCATAAACTAATTTTCACAGTGGAGATATAAAGCAGTAAATCACATATGCACAAATATACACACTTTTTAAAAAAATTGTTAAATACTATACAATCCCAATCTTCGTTATATTTAAACCAAATCTGAATAATACAATAGTCTATGGTATACAAGATACAATAAGAAACTTTGTTGCAACTTCGATGTCGTATATTCTCTTTCCAGTCCTTCGATTTCATACAGATCACTAGTAGTGCATTAGTCCATCAAGGCCACTACACATCGAGACTCTAGGAGGGCTTCCACCTAACAATGTTGCATGTCACTTCTGCTGCAAGTACACATGCTCATAAATCTGCTCTCTAGGTAGCCTAATTCCTGAGCTCCAATCTGCCTTCTAGTAGCCTGTTCCATCCATCGAAGAGCTACTCTTTAGGCTGCAAACTTCACACAATAATGCACCAACGACGTCCTTCTTATCTACTTCTCTAGGGCCAATTTGGGTAGCAACCACACTGCCCTCCAATTAGATCAATGGTACCCAATCCAATCTGTTGATTCTTCTCCTAGGAAGACTCTTCACCTTTTTGGAAGATCATCCACATGGCACCAATAGGATTCTACGATCACGATCCAAACTGGTCAACACCTTTGACCCAACATCCCTCCACAAAACACTACTATCATTTGTTTGCACTGTTTTTTGCTGCACTCCTGGTTAGGGAACTTACTGTAGCCCTAGTTTCACCCCACAATCAACTAACTAGCCCTTTAAGGGCTGCAACATACCCTCAAAGGTGTCCTCCACACCCATGCTTCTTTCTTAGCATACTATCCACCCTTAACAACCCTCACGTAGCCTCTAGCTGTGTGCTATGGCCTGTAACGTAGCACAAGAACTTTTTGTAGCAACAGACCTCCGAAAATGTGCCTTAACAATCTTCCAACAACAACGCATTTGACCCTTAGGAACTTGGGCTAACAATCAGCCTTCTCGTCTTTCTTCACAACAAACTCAGACCTCCTTCCAACTTAAAGGCAGTCTGCTATCACCTCAGCTACTCGGCCTTCATCACAAAATTCATATCCTCCTTCACACTGTCTAGAGCCTCTCCTTTTGGCTGCGGCTAGGACAATTTCAGAGCTCCTTCTCTTGGGAAGATGTTGAACAAAATGGATGCCTTAAAACACATCACATTAGCCTTTATTTATAGTCAATAAAGGGGCTCCAATGAATTAGTGAAGAGAAACATCTAATGGCTAAATTTTACTTCAAGCCTACATGACTTGAAAACCAATAATTACTTGTCAACGTCAAAAATTCATTTCTCCACTTCTACAACTTGGAATTCGACGATTCTTGAAGTGTTGGATTCTCCTTTCTGCCCTCTATTGTCTCATGCCATCACATGTAGAAATTTTCTCTTGGAAACTCCCAACACATTTTGGTACAAAAACCCATACTTAGGTTCCAAGTCCACAAGTGACCCTTGTGGCGCTTTGCCCTCCAAACCTTGAACCCTAGGGCTTGGATTACCTCCCAAGCTACACAAATCAACACAAACTACTAACCTTTTCAGCTTCATCCAGCTTCCTTGAACTGTGCGCTTTGCTTCTACAACCATCAAGCTCCCTCCCTTTCTTGTTGAAACCTCGCAGCTCGTAGATACCCTGGCCAACACTTCTCTCCAAAAATGCACAGAGCAGTCAGGCGACTAGCACTGATCTCCAGAAATGCGCAGAGCAGTATAGCTACACTGCACTCAGAAATTACGCAGAGGTGTCCTCCCAGGACCCCTGTCTCGCAACAGTGCTTTGAGCCTCACAAAGGTGCAGTGTTGTCCAAGTTTTCTTGTTAGTATTTCATGCATAAACTGCGCAGACAGGCCTCCCAGGGCCTCATTTTGGAAATAGGCATTGTCTGCTGAAATTGCACAGATATACCTCTCAATGACTACAGGAAAAAGTGACATGTTGAAATCGCTTCCAAGGAGTTGAGGAGAAGGACCAAGGAACCAAATAATGGAAAAGATTAGGACCACATGCAAACTTTGTCGGATGCATGATCATCTTGAGGGTAAATGTGGTAAGTAAGGAACATCTTTCGAAGTACACCTCTTAGTTGAGTTTGCAGGACTGCTTGTCATTGTCATATCACCCTGTCCTCAATAACATGCATGTGCGCAAACGCGAAAAGTCATCTTATGTGTTTCTTCGACATGTCTTGCTTATTTTTCACTTGTTCGACCAACTCTCGTCTTCTGCATGTTGATTGTTATGTCATGCTTGTGACCTCGTTCTGGTGATGTTGAAGGTTGTGCTTGAGTTGTGTTCACCATGTACACATCGATCGTATTCACACATGATGTTGTATGCACTATTGCACAAGCATCGTCGCAATCATTCAACAATTTATCACAAGTGTTGCACTTATCGCTCGCACCTTCAGTCAATCACACTGAGTATATGTTATCTCAATGGTTTGAGGTTTCTTATTGTCGAGTCATGTTGAGTGTGTGTTTGCAAGTTCATGTATGCACAAGTTCACTCACCCACACACTTAGTCATTTTTCTAAAATTCTAAAAACCAGATCACCCTCCAATATAAAAACCTTCGTTGAGCTGCATTGCGAAGTTTTAACCCTTAGTGATCATGTACTACTACCCAAAATTGCGGAGAACTTGAGGCTATCTTCCAAGTAGCCTGCACTGCGCAATCCTAGAATCGATCAAGTTGATTTTCACCCAGAACAATGCAGAAGTTGCTCAGCAAGCCATTTAAATATGTGCTCCCCACAAGCACATCAACTAAGCCTCCAACTGGTCAACCAAAGAGTTTGACTGGGAAATGACTACGGGACTCACTCCCCAAGAAAATTGCGCAAAAGCTACAAAGCTTACCCACTCTGCTGACTGAAGAAACTGCGCAGACATGCCGGACAGACACTCTGTATACGTCATTGTCGCCCTAAAAAAATTATGCAGTTTCAGTTGACCTGCTCCTCACTCGGAAAACTGCGCAATTTTCATGAGTAGTCACCCAACTTCCCATCATCCCTCTCAGCTTAGAAACTGCACAAGGATGTTCAGCAGGCCAGCCTCCTAGCAATTGCACAATTTTTTTTAGTAGACTCCCGCAGCTGTTGCCAACTCCCCAAAAAAATTGCGTAATTTTTCCAAGCAAGCCTCCTGCATCCCGCTTCCAACTCCTCAGAGAAATTGCAGTTTTTTCTTCCTGTCCCCCCTCTGTTGCCTGCATTGCCTCCCTGAAAACATTGTGTAGATTTGCACTCTAGCCAAGCCAGATTCCATGGACAGTCACTGCTGATCTGGATTGTCCATCTCAGTCTCCCAGTGACCTCTGCGCAATTTTCAACAGAAGTGCCCGGAGCCCGCATCCCAACTTAAAATCTACCTTGCACAGTTTTATAGCCTTGCCCTCTCTCCCGGTCACTTACATCTGAAAATGAGCGATAATGTATCATGGTAGACGAGGAGATTTCTGGATTTGATTTTGTCTCATCATGAGTGATTGCAGATACAGGTACATGGATGAGATATGACACGACGACGAACAAGATGAACAAGGAGAGCATGCGAGGAGATTTGTTCGTGAATGGACGAATAAGGAATGAATGCGAGGAGATTGTTTCATGAACATACGAACACATGAAGCATGTCAAAGTACAAGAAAAGGAGGAAAATGCATGTGCAAACATCAAGCGAACACCAAGATCATCAAAGACTTCACACACCTTGTCATGCAGAGATGAAGCTCTGATACACCAAGAACACATCCATCACTCAGAAACACTGCAGCTCAACATGGACACCACCACTAGCATGAATATACCAACATTGTCGTCTTGAGTCGTGTCATGAGTCATCTCGGCCACATCACTACTGTGGACCATATTGTTGTAATCAATGTAATGTAACGTGGAAGTCCAAGAGACCCACATGTAAAGTTGAAGAGTCATGTAAGTCAAACAGTCATGAGGGAAGTTGAACAGTCACAAGGGTCAGTTTCACCCTTGGCTATAAATACCCCTCATTTGTACATGCAAAGGAATTTTCACCTTGGCTCCTCTTGCATAGCCTTGAGAGTCTGTAATATTTTCTTTGAGGAGCGAGTAGTGGCTCCAACGCCCTGCTTACGGGGTTAGTGATGTATGGTGTACCGATGTGTCTTGGAACTTTCGCTTAATTCAGAAGCCTGTTAACAGGCCAACACATTTTCACACATGTATTGTAATTTTTTGTAAGACTATTCTTTGAACACTTGTAATGCGTGTTCCTTTAACCTGTGTTAAGACAGTTGAATTATTTCGGTTGTTCTAATACATATGCTTATGAAAATGTATTGTATAAGTTGTTAATGTTGTCTTGCCCGTGTGGGATACCTTGCAGGACAATAGACATAACCATTCCCATACACTTGTTATAACAACCGTTGCACTCGCGTGGACTATTTCGTTGGGTGTTGTATGTGCTATCCATTGATTGTGTGTTTGTGATTGCCGCATCGATGTGGACTAATCCGCTGGAAGCCGTGCATGTCCTACTGTGTTATGTCTCTTTGACAGAGTTCAGACTCTTTCCTTTCGACTAGAGACTCACTTCCACCCTCTCCCTATGCAGTGAAAGAACCTTGACACAAGTAACACTAGTACTCACTAGGCAAGTGAACCTCATTGTTCGAAGACAAAGAAGACCATTCTCACGTGCTGGAAAGCAATAGCTAAGGCATATCTTCAAGATAATGACAACTAGGCCATCATACCGGATGGGACTCCTACACCAAATGGTGTTAGGTCTAGTTGGGACTTTATACTGGGGAGATCCCCTGAATGTTGGCGGGTCCAGCACTATCAATATAGTAATAACAATTACCAACTTGGTGTATTAGCAACTAACATAATAGGTGTATCAACAACTTAAAACATATGGGAGTAATAACACTTATTACAAACTCAACATAAACTTGTTTTTGGTTGATGAGGATTGCTTGAGACCAAGGATGCTCCTGCATCACCATGGTAAAAGAGTTAAAGGTGAAGCTAATTTTAGGACATTTCATTCAATTGTGGACTATCTTGTTACTCTTAGGATAACTATAAAAGAATGTTGCAATAAAAAATTGATTTATCTTATTGTTTTGTTGACTTTAGAAAATTTTTTGACACTATTCCTAGAACAATGTCATAAAAGAGGCTAGAAGAGATAATGCCTTCTCTCAAGTTGAGGGTTGTTGCCACAAATTTATATGAGGATTTTATTTCCAAGCTTAGGACCACTAAAGGCCAGTCAGAAGATATTAAATGTAATATTGGTGTCAAGATTCAAGAAAGGGCGTCTCTTATCCCTTACCCTTTTTGGCATATACATTGATAAGCTAGAAGAGTGTCAGGCCCCACACTCACTAGTATGGTCATAACTCTTCTCCTTTATATTGACAATATTGTTCTTTTAGTAAAGAGCCATTACGTTCTTGCCATTCAACTCAAAATCCTACAATATTTATACTCTGTTAATACCAAGAAAACTAAAGTAATTGTAATGCCCTAAGCCACCTATTGGGGTGTATTAAGGCCTCTATTACCCTTGTTAGTTGAGTTTTTGCTATTTTTCATTTAATTTATTTCCGATGACATTTTATATATGTCTAATGCATTCTATGATGTAATGCACTCATTTATAGGGATATAATGACATAATAACATCATTTAAATCATAATTTACACAACACATGAAATAGTACAAATTAATTACAATGAAATTCAAATACTGTTAAAAATAACACTTTTCTGATTAAAGATACTAGCTGGTTGTAGTCCTTATATGTTGCTTCAAGCCATAGATCGCAATGCTCATATTAATTCCATCCTTAAAACTAGATCCAAAACTCATTTTACTTAGGGTAAAGTTATGGTGAATATTGACTACAATCATACTTTGACATTACAAACTCCCATTATTGAAAAAATCTAAAAAGACAAAAAAATTGTAAAAGAACATTTATAAATTTAATAATATAAGAGAAAGTTTTGTCTTACATCTCCCTTATGTGTTGAAGCACCTCTCAACATCTTCAATTCAATTACTTAATATACTCATGAAGGTTAATTCTATTAACAATCTATAGGAAATAATTGAGCTTAAAGGTGCTACACAACCCAATATGATGGAGATGTAATAGTGGTGCCTTAGATGAAGCTTTAGACTAAATAATAATAATAATAAAAAGTAATATCCACTCAATTAAAAATCAATTAATAGTAAAAATTAATAAAAATAATAAATCCATTCAATCTAATTTGATATATTGTAATTCTATTTTTATTAATAAAATATTTTCTAGTATATATATATATATATATCATATTAAACAAATTTAAATAATAATGATTAATATTGGTAACCATGATAATTTAGAATATATATATATATATATATATATATATATATATATATATATATATATAAACTTAATAAATTTAATCAATAAACAAATAATTAGAAATAAGAATAAGTCTATCTATAATAAATAATAAATAATAAATAATATTTACTGTAAATAAAAAATAAAAATAAAAAGTTTCTCAACCATAAAACTTATATATATATATATATATACACACACACACACACCAAGTTCATATTATAGTCATCCAGTTCGCCAGAATTGGGGCAAACAGTATGGAAATTCGCCAATTTGGTTTGACTTTCGAACAATTCACCAAAATTTGATATTATTTGTAATATTAGGGATTAATCGTGGGTTAATGTAGTTGGTTAATTCTATGGCGCAAGATCTTTGGTTAATCTATCATATTATATTAGTTTAGTTTCAAATTAAAAGACAATATGACATTAAAATTTTGAGAAACGAAAAATTTTTAGAGAGAAAAGATGAATAGTAGATTTTTTTAGATAATTTTGTTGGTAAGATTGTCATATTATTTAAAATTATTAAATTTCAAAATAATTTGAAAAAAATAGCAAAAACACAAGTGTTCATTTTTATCTCTTATCTATTTTTTTATTAATTAATTTATTTTATCAAATTCGAATTTAGACTTCATAACTATGATATAAATATATAAAATAGACTTATCAAATTCCAATTTAAATGTGGTAACAATGATATAAATATATAAAATATACTTATTGAAAAAATAAATATATAACCATTGTATTAAATACTCCTAGTAATTGTGTTAAGGCTTGACACTCCATATACACAACTGTAAAGAACATTGCCAGAATTAATAATGGTATTAATTGGGAAATACACTGAAAACCCTGAATGGCTAGCCCACTAGGGTTGATATTTTACATGTGGAAGAGTAGACCAAAAACCTTCTTGCAAAAATAATACCAGTAAATAAAAAGAAATTAATTCGACTTGTTCACATACGATAACTAGAACCAGAACGTCGGTAATGTCGGAAGTAATTAGACATATGACATTTATATATAGTCACTAGGTTCAATTAATTGCGAAAGGCCCCCATGCACTCCGAAATCGAAAGTGAAGGTGACATGTTTGTAGATTTTGTATTACAAATGATGTGCACAGGTATTAAATAATAATTATTTATGATAATAATTATTTAAAAATAATAATCATTCAATAATTAAATAATAATATTATTAATTATATTAATATTTAATTATTGAATTAAATAATATTTAATATATGATTATATTTATAATATTAATTCAATAATTTATTGAATTAATTAATAATAAATTAACTCTTAAATTAATAAATTAATTTTTAGATAAAGTAATAAATTAAATTGATCATGGGTGACCATGATTGATATTATAAATCCAAAGGAATAATAAATACAAGGGATTGATATTATACACTCAAAGGATTAATACTAAAACCCCAAGGGATTATGAACCCAAGGGAATAATATTAAACCTAAGGGACTAATATTATAAACCCAAAGTATATCAAGCCTAAAATAAATATTATAAACACTAAAATTAACATGGTTGACCATGGTTGAGACAATCCTTGGACCATGGTTGACCATGCTTAACCATGGTTGATTTTCATATCAACACAATCTTTGTGACAATGCAATATTCAACCGTGGTTGACCATGATTGACCATGGATGACCGAGTTTGATTTTATAAAATATGGTTGATCATGATTGAACATGGCTGAGCATAGTTGAGCATGCTTTTCATATTAAGACAATCTTTGTCACAATGCGACGTTGGACCATGGTTGACCATGGATGACCATGATTAATTTTATAAAATATGGTTGACCATGATTGAATTTATAAAACATAGTTGACCATGGTTCGACCATGTTTTATAAAATCAAGCATGATCATCTATGGTTAATCATCGTCAACCATGGTCTAACATTGAATTGTGACAAAGATTGTCTTGATATGAAAATCAACCATGGTTAAGCATGGTCAACTATGGTGCAACATTGCATTGTGACAAGGATTGTCTTAATATGAAAATCAACCATGGTCTACCATGTTCAACCATGTATATTTTAGTGTTTATAATATTTTTCTTAGGGTTTATATATCTTGGGTTTATAATATTAGTCCTTGGACTTAATATTATTCCCTTGGGGTTTTATTATTAATCCCTTCAGTTTATTATTCCCTTGGGGTTTTATTATTAATCCCTTCAGTTATTATTCCCTTGGGTTTATAATATCAATCCATTGGGTTTATAGTATCCATCATGGTCAACCATGGTCAATCATAGCCAACCATGGTCAAATGTCGCATTATGACAATGATTATCTCAATGTGAAAATCAACCATCGTCAACCATCGTCCAACATTGCATTGTGACAAATATTGCCTTGATAATGTGAATCATGGTCAAGCATGGTCCAATGTTGCATTGTGACAATGATTGTCTCATTATGGAAATTAGCCATGGTGAACAATGTTTATTTTAGGGTTTACATTATTTATCCTAGGGTTTATATACCTTGGGTTTGTAATATCGACCATGTTTTATAGTTCCTTTTGTTTTTAGTATTAATCCCTAGGATTTATTATTCCGTTGGGTTTATAATATAGATCATGGTCAACCATGGTCCAATGTTGCATTATGATAAGGATTGTCTCAATATGAAAATCAACCATGGTCAACCATATTTATTTTAGTGTTTATAATATTTATCTTAGGGTTTATATACCTTGAGTTTATAATATTAATCCCTTGGGTTTAATATTGCTCCCTTGGGTTCATAATCCCTTGGGGTTTAGTATTAATCCCTTGCGTTTATTATTCCCTTGGGTTTATAATATTAATCCCTTAGGTTTATCATTCCCTTGGGTTTGTAATATCAATCATGATTAACCATGGTCAACCATATTTTATAAATTCAATCATGTTCAACCATGGTCAACCATATTTTATAAAAGCAATTGTGGTCAGCCATGGTTGAACGCCACATTGTGACAAAGTTTGTCTCAATACGAAAATCAATCATTGTTTCATTCATAGTCCAATTTCACATTATGAGAAATATTGCCTCAATATGATAATCATGGTCAACCATGGTCATCATCATCAACCTTAGTCAACCATGTTTAACCATGTTTTATAAAATCAAACATGGTCATCCATGGTCAACCATGGTCAACCATGGTCAAACATCACATTGTGACAAACATTGTCATGATATGAAAATCAAGCATGGTCAACCATGGTCCAATGTCGCATTGTGACAAGGATTGTCTCAATATGAAAATTAGCCATGGTCAACCATATTTATTTTAGTGTTTATAATATTTATCTTAGGGTTTATATACCTTGGGCTTATAATATTAATCCCTTAGGTTTAATATTGTTCCCTTGAGTTCATAATCCCTTGGGGTTTTAATATTAATCCCTTGTGTTTATTATTCCTTTGGGTTTATAATATCAATCCCTTAGGTTTTTCATTCCCTTGGGTCTATAATACCAATCATGGTCAACCATGGTCAATTATAACAAGCCATGGTCAACCATGGTCCAATGTCGCATAGTGACACATATTGTTTCGATATGAAAATAAATCATGGTCAAGCATGGTCCAATGTTGCATTGTGAGAATGATTGTTTCAATGTGGAAATCAAGCATGGTCAACCATAATCAACCAAATTTATTTTAGGATTTATAATATTTATTCTAGGGTTTAATATTAATCATAATCAATGATGGTTAACCAATTTTTATAAATTCAATCATGGTCAACTGTGTTTTATGAAATCAATCATGGCCATACATGGTTAATCATGGTCAACCATGGTCCAATGTCACATTGTGACAAATATTCTCTTAATATGAAAGTCAATTATTGTCTCAACCATGGTCCAAAGTCGCATTATGACAAAGATTGTCTCAATATGGAAATCATCGTCAACCATGCTCAACCATGGTCAATTATGGTCAACCTTGGTCATCCATGGTCAATCATGGTCAACAATTGTCAAACTTCATTTTGTCACAAAGATTGTGTTGATATGAAAAGCAACCATGGTTAAGCATGGTCAACCATGATCCAATGTCGCATTGTGACAAGGATTGTCTCAACCATGGGCAACCATGTTTATTTTAGTGTTTATAATATTTTTCTTAGGGTTTATATACCTTGGGTTTATAATATTAGATTGTTGGGTTTAATATTAATCCCTTGGAGTTTTAGTATTAGTCCCCTGGGTTTATTATTCACTTTAGTTTATAATATTAATTCCTTGCAATTAACCATGCTGAACCATACTCAATTATGGTCAACCTTGGTCAACCATGCTTTATAAAATCACATATGGTCATTCATGGACAATTGAGGTCAACCATGGTCAAACTTCGCATTGTCACAAAGATTGTGTTTATATGAAAATCAACCATGGTTAAGCATGGTCAACCATGATCCAATGTTGCATTGTGTCAAGGATTGTCTCAACCATGGTCAACCATGCTTATTTTAGTGTTTATAATATTTATGTTAGGGTTTATATACCTTGGGTTTATAATATTAGATCATTGGGTTTAATATTAATCCCTTGGGTTCATAATCCCTTGGGGTTTTAGTATTACTCCCTTGGGTTTATAATATTAATCCCTTGCGTTTATTATTCCCTTGGGTTTATAATATCGATCATGGTCAAACATGGTCGAATGTTTCATTGTGACAACAATTGTCTCAATATGAAAATAAACCATCGTCAACCATGGTCCAACATCACATTCTGACAAAGATTGTATCGATATGAAAATAAATCATGCTCAAGCATGGTCAACCATGGTCCAACGTCGCATTATGAAAATCAATCATAATAAATATTGTCTCAACCATCTTTACTAATGTGGGTGTGTTGATGTGGTTCAACCATAACAATCATGACAAAGATTGTCTCAACATGAAAATCAATCATTGTCTCAACCATGGTCCAACGTTGCATTATGACAAAGACTGTCTCAATATTATAATCGTGGTCAACAATTGGTAAACCCTTGTCAACCATGTTCAACCATCTTTTATAAAATTGAACATGGGCATACATGGTTAATCATGGTCAACCATTGTCGAACGTCCCATTGTGACAAATATTGTCTTGAAATGAAAATAAACCATGGTTAAGCATGGTCAACGATGCTCCAATGTCGCATTGTGACAAGGATTGTCTCAATATGAAAATTAACCATGGTCAACCATGTATATTTTAGTGTTTTTAATATTTCTCTTAGGTTTTATATACCTTGGGTTTACAATATTAGTCCCTTGGGTTAAATATTATTCCCTTGGGGTTTTATTTTTAATCCCTTGCCTTTATAATATCAATCCCTTGGGTTTATAAAATCAAACATGGTCATCTATGGTCAATCATGGTCAACCATGGTTAAACGTCACATTGTCACAAAGATTGTGTTGATATGAAAATCAACCTTGATTAAGCATGGTCAACCATGATCCAATGTCGCATTGTGACAACGATTGTTTCAACCATGGTAAACCAAGGTCAACCATGTTTATTTTAGCATTTATAATATTTATCTTAGGGTTTATACACCTTGGGTTTATAATATTAGACTGTTGGGTTTAATATTAATCCCTTGGGGTTTTAGTATTAGTCCCTTGGGTTTATAATATTAATCCCTTGTGATTAACCATACTCAATCATGGTCAATTATGGTCAACCTTAGTCAACCATGTTCAACCATGTTTTATGAAATCAAATGTGGCCATCCATGGTCAATCATGGTCAACCATAGTCAAAACACATGTTCAACCATGATTAAGCATGGTTTCCAATAAAATCAAATCAAATGGCCATCCATGGTCAATCATGGTCAACCATAGTCAAATGCTACATTGTCACAAAGATTGTGTTGATATTAAATTCAACCATGATTAAGCATGGTCAACCATGATCCAATGTCATGTTGTGTCAAGCATTGTCTCAACCATGGGAAACCATTTTTATTTTAGCGTTTATAGCAAAACCACAATGTCAACAATAGAAGCATATTATAGACCATAAACAGATATCTCAAAGATACCAAAATATCCCAAGAACTAGAATACATCCAACACTCATCATTGATCTAAAAAGTTCCCTAGAGCTAGATTGTCTCGTCCGTTGCCTACTGATAGAGGAGGATGAAAAGCCTCATGAATGTGCCCTTCCATATGTTCTTGCCTACCTTCCAAGCACTCCAACTGCTAATGAATAATGTTCTAGCCACAACGCAAAGATGCCAACTAGTCCATCATGTGCCATTGATTATGTTGAAGGTCATTCATAAAACCAATAACTTTGTTCTTGTCCTCATGTTGGTCACATGCAAGTTTCTCTAGAAGGAGGGTGACATGTTGAAGTCGATTATCGAGAGAGTCAAATAAAGGAGGCAATTTTATTCTTCCAGGAAGTTATTGGTCCAATTCTTCGCCTATATCATGGGTTTCCACACGATGTTTGACCCCATGGCCCTAAACACGTATGTGCATGACCACATTGGCGCTGCATGGGCCCTAGATTATCAAACTTATGCCAACTTACTAAAGACCAACATGGTAATGTGCCAGTTCTTTTGAATTCCCCAAGTTTTGTAAACAGTCTCAATTATAATGCAAGTAGAGTAGTGAGAGCCCTAGAGAAGCCCATTGTCTATGGCTTCCCCTCACTCTTCCAACATTTTGGATCGAAGAAAAGCCTCCACACACATCAAGCACATAGTACACAAAGAGTTAAGGCCTACACACAACCCCCATGAGCTCCAGACTACTCCAATACCCATTGAGGGGAGGATAACCCCAAGGAGCAATGACCCAGCCACCCCAATTTTCCACTAGATTTTTAACCAAATGAATGAGGAAGACACCATATAGATAAGGGTTGAAGATATCTAAGAGATCCCTTCAAAGGTAGCTACAAGTTACTATAGGAGAGGTTCCCCCAAGAAAGTCAATGCTCGACCCAATACTCTTGACCATAACACTAGAAACCAATATGCAGATGGGTTCTTTCCCTTTAACAACCAAACTTCTCCAATTTCCATCTACATACCCAATATCAATTGCAAAGAATCACACACTGGCCCAAGATATAACCAAACATATGAACAATAGGACAAAATTTGAGGCAAAAGTGAAACTTGAAATGAGAAAATTACCAGAGGATTAAAGTATGGTGTGAGCCCCAATGATGTCACCTTGTCTTCTAGGCCCAATCTTTGATGCTCCACCCCAACCATGAAGACCTAGACCAATGACTAAGAAGGTCACCATAAGCTCGGGTCCCAAATCCTCTTACATTGAACCACCACAATGGAATAGACAACACCTCCCAAACTCATTGAACCTCCTTCCCCTCGTGTCACAGTTTGAGGGGATACGGTTGGCAAAGTTAAATGCCACCCTATGGGCCCAAAGGACTAGTTTTATCCACCTCCTTACTTTCCATTACATCACACAACCAACAATGTTCTCGAGGATCACCACTATCACATATACCCTTTAACCTCTCTAGAATGATCAACTCTTGCATGTCATAGAAAGAATTTATGACATCCCTGATTAATTTGAATGTCTCATGGACAAGGGTGTTAATGCCCTGCCCCACCCATCAGGGAATAATTTTAATTATTTTGAAAAGAATAAAAAAAAATTAATAAATTAAATTATAATTTAATAAAAAAAATTAATTTTAAAATCAATTGAAATTAAAAATTAAATTGTTTTCTTTGATAACAAAATTTAAATATTATTAATAATATATTTTTAAATCGAATCTTAATATCTTAAATTAGAAAAGGGAAAAAGAAAAAAAAAATACAACTTTAAATATCAATCAATATTTTTTTGTTTGTTAGATAATGTGAGTCCTAAGATGATTGACAAGCCTAACATGTGGTTTTAGTAAACATGACTGATGAGCATATTAGCTGTCAAAATCATGTGAGGATCACACTCAACTTGGACCACACTAGCCCTTAGCATGGTTGTATTTTTTTTCCACATAGTTTCGAACCAGTGACCTTTTCACCAAGGTGTGCCATAATATAACACCCTACACCCTATCATCGTCTATTCTATGCCCCATGGGAAAATATCAATTAATAATTTATATGAAAACCAAATATCATTTAAACCAAATAGTTTAGATAATGCACATACTTATTTCATACAAATATCTCAAAATGTTTTAGTGTATATATGCACCATCTATCAAGTAATTAAAGGGATCAAGTTTCTTAAGATATAATCTTTTTAATCATTTAATTCCATGTTATATATTAATTCTTTCATATTAAATGCTAAAAAAATTACTCTATAATAAATTTGATCTTTCTTGATCAATTGATTTAGCTAGAGTAGTTGGCAGATATTTCTTATCCTTCCCACCTGGATTCAATTCCTATATGTGATGAGTTGACCTCACAATGAGTATTTCCTGTGATAGCTTCAAACCATCTGAGCAAATACGAATAACATATAAGATAATTTGATCATTGATTATGGTGGTCATATTTAGAAAAGATGAATCACTAGTTCCACATTATAAACATATTATTTATCTTTACATATTTAATACAAAATATATTTTCAATGGTCTACATTGTATATGTCATCAAAAACATACCTAGGAAGCTACCTAGTTGACCCCAATTTAATGATGGTGATTAAATAGTTGCTTCTCTTAAAGATATCAAATAATAGGTATAAGTGTGTCAAATGACATTGTAATTATCACCCACATAAATTGTTTTAGTTAAATTGTTGGACGCTAAGTACACAATTTATATTCCTAATACCAAATTATGGAAGTATTAAGTAATTTTTAATAATATTTATAAAACATTTTTTTTCAAGTTTTACATTCCAAAAAATATTTTTATCTTGAAAGATTTGATCCTTCTCAGTGTTTGGATGATCCAAAGTTAAAATAGATGTATGCTAGTTGATATTTTTTCATGATAGTCTTGTAGTGAGGTAACCTCAGAACTCCTATTATTAATTTTGTCATATTATACAAAATATTTTGCTTTGATATGTCACAAATATTGTGATTATCATTCTAAAGACCTAATGTTCTAAGATAATTCAACTCTATATATTAACGATATAATTTATTTATTTTTAATAGTGATTATTCAATTTTGATTGTTCTACATTAAATAGTCACATGAATTGGGACTTGTTAGAGAATATCCAATTTCACTCTGCAATATATAAATAGTCACATGAATTGGGACTTGTTAGAGAATATCTAATTTCACTTATATATAAGACAAAAACATATTTTTACATAAATCTACATGATTTTAATTTGAAATTTTACCATTAAAAAATCCAAAATTATATCTTAAACCTTAATCATATATTGAATTTACTTTTATTTTTTTAAATAAGTTAAAAATAATAATCCATTATGCTTTATTATTTTTCATATTTGAATTACTTAATCTATATGGTATTTTTCATATATGATGGGTGTTTAATATGAAATTTTAGCTTATTATAATATTAGGTAAATAATATTGTTTTGTAAATTAAAATTGAATGTATCAATATATGATGGGTTTTTAATATGAAAAGCTTATTATAATATTAGTAAATAATGTTGTTTTGTAAATGAAAGATAAAATTAGAATGTATCATATATATGATGGATGAATGAAATTTTAGTTTATTATAATATTAGGTAAATAATATGTTATCTAATATTTTTTTAAACGAAAGATAAAATTAGAACGTTTTCATTACAAATTGAAAAATCTATTAAAATAAAATTTATAGATAAATTTAAATATATTATTATTATTATTATTTTCTAAGTAAATATATATATATATATATATATATTAATTTTTAAGATATATTTTTTGTTGAGTCAAGAAACTTATTCTACAATCTAGTATGAGGGTGATGCGTAAGTTTATCTGTGTTCAATTTGGAGTTGACATGTGTCCTTTAAAAAATATACTTTAAATGAAAAAAACGTTATTGCCTATAATAAACACATAAACGATTATACAGATTTGGTTAGTTTTAATTAAAATAATTATAAAAAATTTCATTTGGTTTGTTGATATTTCACTTTCACTCTTCGAGTAATAAATAAAATGTAACGCCACATCCCACAGTTACTCACTTTTACAATATCACAAGGATAAAAATGAGACGAGAGTTACTATGCATGACCCAAAAACCAAGTTCCAATTATGGAAGTGGGGTCTACCACAATAAAAATTTACTACAACCTCCAAGAAGCCCTGATCACCCAGATGTCAACAACATCCACTGATCATCTTTTCCAGAGTAGAACTACCTTCTTGACTCACTTCATAGCCCAACTGCACACATGCCAAGTGGTCCATGCAACGGGAAGGATCCAACCACATGCACAAACCATCCTCCATGTTGCTACAACTGAAATTCCTCAGTTCTATGCTTGCGACCATGAATTCACTGCCACAATTTGAGGGATATCCCATAGGCCACTGCCCAGAACCTTCCAGAACTTTCCAGAATCAAATCTAAGATAATCACATTGTCTACATAAGCTATGCTTAGGCTCAAATCTTTCCCAAACATGACAAACACATGATAAAATTATAGACAAACTTATGGTAAACATAGTAGCTATAAGTCATGAATGCATATTTGTTCACTGTCTCAATAATTTCATTAAATAATCATCAATAAGACTCACTTCCCTCTCAAGATAGTTGCAACAACACTTGTTAGCTCATACATTCATATAACCATTCAATAACTTATCAAATCATGAATAATATCCATAAAAAGAGAACATCATTTAACCAAAATGAAGCCATGACAAACCAGTCATAAAATCAACACCTTAACCAATACACATGCTCATTGATCTTAATAAGAAATAACACATAATAACATATGCATAAATCCAACCAAATCAGGGACTTCCACGTACCACCCGACCATAGATTGGGTTGAACCAAATATCTCTTTCAACCAATCACGCATGTGCCATATTCTAAGCATGAATTTGAGACCACACGAGATAAACCAAAACAAAACCAACTGGGGCTTCCATAGGCTAAACCACCTCAACTCTCAACCACAATGATTTCACCTAAACTAATCTAGAAATCACCAAAACCAACAGACTTGTATGCCTCAAAATTTCTTCACCATACTCAGAGGAATTTTATTGTCTCCACCCACCTGTCAAGAGTTCCAGGAGAAATCCCATCTCCACCCTAAACCCTTGAAAATTTTCCTCATATCACCTCAACCAGGATCCAAAATCTACTGTCCATCCAAAGCTTAACTAAAACAAGGAACCCACTACATCATGGCTATCCAAGAATGACGAAGGCAAGGTTTTAACCATTGTCAATCTAGGAAAATGCCATGCCATTGATAACAAACATGAGTCTAGATTGTTCTTATAGGGCGTACATCCCAAGCCATTAGAGTTTGGATACTGAATTAATTAATTCAGGATTAAGTCACGGAGCATGAAAACATGAAGGGATTCAAGTATATTTTTATTAATTCAAAATGTGTTGTTACAAACAAGAATTCAGATTACAAAAATGTTCCCTTAGAGTGCTTTAATTTCCTACGTTACATAACAACACCATGCACAAAACTAAACACCTTCCTGACTCACACAATAGCCAATCACACTCTTTGAAAATCGTGCAACAACTGACCAACGCGAGTAGTCCAATAACCAAATGTCAAAGAGACAAGAGGTGGAAGAAAAAGTTTGAACGTTGAGAAAAAGTCAGTTTCCTTCCTTGTTCTCACAATTTATGTTCAAACTATTGATCTTTTCGCATTCCAACTGAAACAAATCACTTCCCACACCGCCAACCTCTTTTCCTTCTAGAAGTGAATCGACTCACTTCCTTTCAGTATGCAGACAAATGAAAATTCATAAATTCCATCCCATTCATAGTGCGTCTTATAGTGGTTGTTATGTAGTAGCACAACTAAATAACTACTAATTTTGGATGTGTGAGCAACTCCATGCAACAAGAGTATCAACACACAATATTGGGAGTATCAACAACTCGAAAACAATTTTCGCTTTGATAAAATCTAGATATAGGTGTAATAACAATTACCAGCTTGGTGTATCAACAACTAACATAATGGGTGTATCAACAACTTAAAACACATGGGAGTAACAACACTTATTACAAACTCAACATAAACTTGATTTTGGTTTATGAGGATTTCCTGAGGCCAAGGATGCTCCTGCATCACCATGGTAAAAGAACTAAAGACGAAGCTAATTTTAGGATATTTCATTCAAGTGTGGACTATCTTATTACTCTTAGGATATTTGTAAAAGAATTTTGCAATAAAAAGGTGATTTATCTTATTGTTTTGTTGACTTTAGAAAATGTTTTGACACTACACATAGAACGTCATAAAAGAGTCTAGAAGAGATAATGACTTCTCTCAAGTTGAGGGTTGTTGTCACAAAGTTATATGAGAATTTTATTTCCAAGCTTAGGACCACTAAGGGTTAGTCAGAAGAAATTAAATGCAATATTGGTGTCAAGATTCAAGAAAGGGTGTCTCTTATCCCTTATCCTTTTTGGCATATATATTGATAAGCTAGAAGAGTGTCTAGAAGATGCAGGTTGTGATGGCTCCACACTCACTAGTATGGTCATAACTCTTCTCCTTTATATTGGAAATATTGTTCTTTCAGTAAAGAACCATTACATTCTTACCATGCAACTCAAAATCTTACAATATTTATACTCTGTTAATACCAAGAAAACTAAAGTAATTGTAATGCTCCAAGCCACGTATTGGGGTGTATTAAGGCCCCTATTAACCCTATTACTTGAATGCTTGCTATTTTTCATTTAATTTATTTATGATAAGATATGTTATGTATGTATAATGCATTTTATTAGGTAATGCACTCACTCATTTATAGGGATATAATGACATAATAACATCATTTAAATTATAATTTACACAACACATGAAATCGTACATAATTAGTTACAATGAAATTCAAATAACATTAAAAATAACACTCATCTGATTAAAGATGCCAACTGGTTACATACCTTATATGCTCCTTTGAGCCATAGATCACAATGCTAATATTAATTCCATCCTTAAAACTAGATCCAAAAATAATTTTACTTAGGGTAAAGTTATGGTGAATATTGACTACAATAATACTTTGACATTACAAACTCCCATTATTGAAAAAAATTTAAAAAGACAAAAAAATTGAAAAACAACATTTATAAGTTTAATGATATAGAATATTTTTTTTTCTTACATCTCCCTTATGTGTTGAAGCGCCTTTCAACATCTTCAATTAAATTACTTAATATACTCATGGAGGTTAATTCTATTGACAATCTTAGTTAATAGGAAATAATTGAACTTAAAAAGTGCTCCACAACCCACTATGAGGGAGATATAATAGTGGTGCTTGGATGAATCTTTAGAATAAATAATGATAATGATAAAAAGTGATATCCACTCAATTAAAAAATAATAAATCCATTCAATTCAATTTGATATATTGTAATTCTATTTTTATTAACAATATATTTTCTAGTAAAAGTCTCTCTCTCTATATATAGATATATATCGTATTAAAATAAACTTAAATAATAATGATTAATATTAATAACCATGATAATTTAGAATATATAATTATATACATATAAAAACTTAATAAGTTTAATTAATAAATATATAATTAGAAATAAGAATATTTCTATGTATAATAAATAATATTCACTATAAATGAAAAATAAAAATAAAATGTTTCTCAACCACCAAACAAATCATAGTTATTTATTATAAAGTATGGAAATCATAGTTACCAAGTTTGCCCAAATTGGGGCAAAAAGTATGGAAATTCATTCAATTCGGTTTCACATATGGTTAATCTATTAGATTATATTAGTTTCAAATTAAAGAAGGATGTGACATCAAAGTTTTGAGAAAAGAGAAGTTTTAGAGGGAAAAGATGAATACTAGATTTTTTAGATAATTTATTTGTAAGATTGTTATATTATTTAAAATTAGTAAAAATTATTTAAAATTCAAAACAATATCAAAAAAATAACAAAAGAAACAAGTCTTCATTATATTTATTATTGAATTTTTTATTAATTAATTTTTTTCATTTGAATTTTTATAATATATTATCAAATTAGAATTTGAATTTATTTTAATTTGAATTTAAACTTGGTAACTATGATATAAATATATAAAATAAACTTATTGTAAAATCCATTAAAACAAAGCATACATATACTTCCTGTGAATCGAATAGAACAAGAATTTTATATATAAAATATAAAATTAATTTAAAATATACTCGTGAATTGAAGATAACAATGTTAAACATCTCGTGAAGATTGAATTGATTTCAGTCATACCACTGACAACCACCACCTATTGAAAAGTATTTCAACGTTATTTGTAACATTTCATTGGTGTCTTAATTTATTCATGGAGGCTACTCCTAGCTCAATGAAAAAAATTGGGATGCTTTCTTAGCAGTCCTTTCGGTTGATGGGGTCACCATATCCGAGGTAATAACCATGGTTGATGAAAACAAATTAAGATCGTAGTCATCAAAATTTCGTTGGTCCATGGCACTGTCAGATCGTAGTCATCAAAATTTGTGTGGCGATTATTAAATTTAGATGTTCTTGCACACTAAGAATCTCACGTGGAGAAGCAAACTCTCCAATATCACATCCACTCATCATGAATCCTTATCACCGAGGAGCCAGGGATTCAACCTTAACATGTTGGTAATATCACCCACTAGTGCTTTGTATCATATGGTGTACAACGTCATGGAGATTAACAAAGCTTGTCATGCACTATTTTTCATTGTTTCCTTAACATTATGGGTACCGAGTTCAAACGCGTTGGTTACATCAGACAGTGAGGAGATGAAAACTATGATGAATCCCAGACAATCCTACTTAATTTACATGCATAAATCCATGACGCCCCACCATTTCAGTCTCCACCAACACTGGTACCGTTCAATGATAAATGAAGTTTCAGGGTCGAATTCGGATTCCCCTGCAATTCTATACGCGTACGACATTGTAGCGCAGGGCTTTTTTTCCTATCTATCCAACATGAAGGCCCAAGCTATGGAGAATATGGACGGATGCCTCAGTGTATTTCAAGACTCTACGTATGGACTCCATACTACGAGAACACCGAAATTTCTGGGGTTGAGCTCCAGTAATGGTCTATGACCACTGTCACAATATGGTGATGATATTATCGTGGGCATTGTGGATACAGGTAATATGGCCTGAGAGTAAGAGATTCAATGACCAATGCCTCAATTCGGTGCCTGCTAGATGGAAGGGAGAATGTGAAGTGGGTACCGAGTTCAATTTTCTTACTGCAATAACAAAATCATTGGAGCCTGCTACTTTTTCAAAGGACATGAAGCTCAATTCGCTCATGTAGACAAGAAGGATGATTACAGATCTCCTTGGGATGCCCATGGCCACGGTACACATACTTCGTCTAGTGTGGCTAGCTCGGAGGTGTCTGGTTCAAGTCTTCTTGGCTTCGCCGAGGGAACTGCTAGAGGCATCAATACCAAAGCCAAATTAGTTGTCTATAAATGCTGTTGGGAGATTTGCATAGGTTTCGATATACTTGCCGCGATGGAGGTGGTTGTTTCTAATGGAGTTGACTTGTTATTCATATCACTGGGTAATATGTTCGTTCTCCCTTATTATAAGGATATGATAGTGGTTGGAGCTCTGGGAGCGATTTAGAGGGGTAATTTTGTGTCTTGGTTGACTGGTAACGCAGGGCCATATTATTCTTTGAAATGAAACGCAACACCATGGATAACCACAGTAGGTGTTAACACCATCGACCAATATTTCTCGGGCCCCATGGTGGTTGGGAAAAAAACAACTAGAGGGGTTCATCTCCTTACAAGGGAAGACCAGTGGGTTATTAGAAATTTCCTTTGCTATACAGGAAAAATGTGTCACGAAAAGAAACTACGAATCTTTGCCTCGTCAGAAGCCTTGATCCCAAATTGGTGAGTGGAAAAATTGTGTCATGTGATTTTGAAGGAACAACGATAGAGTTGGAATTGGTTGTGCAACAAGCTGATGATGAGGGGTTGATTATTGCAAACCAACCTAAGGAAAGAGAGAATTTATGGGCAGAGTACCAATATTCCTTACCAGTGACGAGGGTGGGTTCCACGTTTGCGAAAGATATTAAAGCTTATATCAATGACACCAGTAATCCTAAAGCAACAATTAAAGCAGAGGGACCGACCGTGGTGGGTAAAGCACGAGCTCCAGTGGTAGTTTCTTTCTCCTCCAAGGGACCAAATCCAATGGTTCCCGAGATCCTTAAACCCAATATTATTGCTCCTGGCATCAACATATTGGTGGCGTGGACTGGGCACGTCGGGTCTACCGGCTTGATCTGCGGGGAGAGAAGAGTAGCTAACTACATACTCTTTGGGACTTCCATGGCTTGTTCGCATGTTACTGGAGATGAAACACTTATACGCGTGGTTCATCTGGGGTGGACACCTTCTTCAATAAAATCGACTATTATGACAAGAATTTTGGGCAGAGGCAGTGGAGACTACATGTTACCTGGTTCATAGATCACCTTGATCAACATTGAAGGATAAGACTCCACATGATGTGTGGACTAGTAAGAAACCCTCTCTTGCACATCTAAGGGTATCTGGCTGTGATGCATATATACATGTTCCAAAGGAGAAAATAACTAATTTGGATAGTAAATCTGAAAGGTGTATCTTTATTGGGTATACGGATGGTTTAAAAGGTTAGAGAGGTGAAAGATGTTATTAGATGTGAATTCCTACCAAAGTAACTTGAGAAGATAGAGTTTGATCTAAAAGAGGAAGAATCATACTCTATAGTAGAACAAGAATCAGAAGATGAAGAGCCAAAAACTCCATTTGTGAGAAGATCAGTTCAAGAAAGAAGGAAACCAGAAAGGTATAGTTCATCTGCTTTTTGTCCAGATTTTTCTTTATCTATCACTGATGATGTTCCTATAACTGTCAGGGAGGCAGTAGATTCAGATGATGGAAAACTCTGGAAATAGGCCAAGGTTGATGAAATGATATCTTTGGACAAAAATGAGGCTTGGGATCTGGTGGTGTTGTCTGCTGGAAGGAAACCCATTGAAAGAAAATGTGTGTTTAAGAAAAAGATGAATGAAGAAGACAAGGTGGAGAAATACAAAGCTCAGTTAGTAGAAAAATGTTATTCTCAGGTGTCGGGAATTGATTTTGGCGATATTTTTTCTCCTATTGCCAAGGTAGCTTCTATTAGATTACTTTTATTTGTTTCTGCTACTTTTGATTTTGAGGTAGAATAGATGGATGTGAAGACAACATTTATTCATGGGGATATGGAAGAAGAGATCTACATGAACCAAACTGAAGGATTTGTAGTGAAGGGAAAGAAATAATTGGTATGTAGGTTAAAAAAGTATTTGTATGGGCTGAAACAATCACCGAGGATGTGGTATCATAAATTTCATACATTTATACGGGGAATTGACTTCACCAGAAGCAAAATGGATCACTGTGTGTATTTTAAATGAATTTGTGACCGTGTTATTTATCTAGTCTTGTATGTGAATGATATGTTGCTGATTGGAAATGACAAATAAATTATCCAGGATTTGAAGACTCAATTGTCCTACAAATTCTACATAAATGATCTAGGTGTTGCAAACTATATTTTGGGCATGGAAATTAAATGAGAACAGGCAAAGAGGAAGCTCTGGTTGAACCAGAGGAAGTATGTTGAAACAATAATGTAGAGGTTTCATATGCAGGATAGTAAATTGATGAAGGTTATTATTTCTGGAGGTGTAAAATTATTATCTAAATAGTGTCCTAAGACACAAGAAGAGGAAGAGGACGTGTCCCATGTTCCCTATGCAAGTGCAGTCGGTAGGCTGATGTATGAGATGGTATGTATTAGACCACACATTGCACATGCAATGTGAATATTGATCAGGTTTATGTCAAAACCAGGGAAGGAGCATTAGATAGCAGTGAAGTGGGGTTTCAAGTATTTGCGTGGCATTAGTGATTATGGTTTGTGCTACCAAGGAAGACCAGGATTGGACATAGTTTTGGACATCCATGGCTTTATTGACGCAGACTGGGTTGGAGATCTGGATCAAAAAATATCTATAAGTGGGTATGTGTTTAACCTATTTGGAGGTGCATTCAGTTGGATGAGTAAGAGACAGTCTATAGTGGCACTTTCAACTACATAGGCAGAATACATGGAAGTCACTCATGCAAGCGAGGAAGCAGTTTGGTTGCAGAGATTGTGTTCAAGTATGGGGTTAGTACAACGGGTTATAAGGATAGATTGTGATATCCAAAGTGCAATTTTCTTGGCAAAGAAACCTACTTATTTTTCAAAGTCAAAGAACATTGATGTTTAGTATCACTTTGTGAGGGATATGGTTGAGGACAAAAAGGTGTTTCTAGTAGAGGTGGATACTTTGAAGAATGTTGCAGATGCATTGAGAAAGTCTGTGAGCACTGAGAAGTTTTCTTAGTGTAGAGAAACAGTGGGAGTTGCAGGGTTGGACCAATGACTAAGCTCTCCTGCGACCCACTGTGTGGAAAAGAAAACAAGTGGGAGAATGTTAGGTGTGTGTTATATTTATTCCACAACTAGTCGCACGTGTAGGGGGGTCCAAGGGGGGCAGTATCCCCCCCTGTTCGTTGCGTCGGCCACAATAAAGGGCACATAGCCCCCCCTGTCGAGGGGTTCCAAGGGGGCGATAGCCCCCCTACAAGGTCTGGGGTAGTGCCCTAAGAAAAAAAAAATTAGACCCTATATTAGGTGGGTAGACCTACCTATGATTTTGTGCATGGGTTTTGCACTTGGTTTTACGCATGATGGTTTTTTTGCCCATGGTATTTTGTAGATCTGGTCAAGGGAACTATTGTTATGTTCTAATCCAGGGTTAATGGAGTGGGGTTTATGAATGCCTCAACTTGTATATATATATATGTATTATAACATTGAAAGGAGCATAATAAAAAATCAATCTAGTAGTCCCAGTTTGTGTATTTGTTTTATATTCTCATCATTATTTATTTTCTATTTTTAGAATTTGTCTACAGTTAATTTATGTACAGGGTTAAAACCTACATCGGTTAGATTTTATAAGAAACCAATGGGGTTTTTCATTTGTTCCTATCTTTGACATATAGTGTTCGACATTAGGATTGCATGGGAACCAGCTGGTTTTCCTTGTGAATAACAATTCAACGTTTGTTTGGTCGCTTGAAGAGGTTGAAAATTTCGAGTTTGGCTGAGTTTCAAATAAACAGAGCTTAGATTATTCTGAATATGAGTGGGGATTTAGTTGGAGATTTCTTGATATTATGTCAATGGATATAAATAGTAAATGTGCAGGCTACATACCTTTTTGTGTAGTTTAGGGAAAAGTACTTATGTTGGGTTTTATGGAAGTGCAACTAAAGGTATATGATATGGTGATTGGATTGTGCATACCGACAACTGTTGATGCTCTCTCATTGTTAGAAATATCTGGGTTCATGTGAAGTTGGTTGAAGGTTTAAATGATATTAATTGAAATGGAAATGTTTTCTTGGTTTCTCCAAATACAGATTCAATTGGGGATATTCCACTGTTGCCTTTGGATAGCCTCATTTAGCGTTTGAGGCTTGATGGAGTTTTTTTATGGGATTGTTGCGTATGTCATGTTTGTTTAATTGTGGAGATGTTTTCGAGGTGACTCAGATACGAATTTGGAGTGCTTGGTGGAAACATATCCATGTGAAATTTCCGTAAATTTTTTTGGACATTAGTTGTATTGGTATGCAATTTTGCAAGTCGGAGAATTTAGTTAAATGAGATTTTTTTGCGATGTATTAGTGGATTGTGTGGAGTCTTTTGATATATAATATATAATGTATTTATATTATGTTTTTTTGTTGTTTTGTTTGTGTTGTATCTTGGTTATGGATATTTTAAAAGTAAAAATTTCTTATTGCAATAGATGTTTGTACAATTGTGAAGCAAAACAATGAAATAAGTATCGGTGATAAATTTACCAATTTTTTTTTTTTTTTTAATTAGTATGTGTGTGAAGTTTTTTTCCTAGTGGGAGAATGTGGAACTAGTTAAACAATGAACAACTACAAATCATGAGAACACAAGTAAAGGGAAAGTGGGAACTCTCAGCTCAACACCATTTATTTTTAAAAATATAACTTTAGTGAAAAGAAATAGATAATTGAATACATAGGTCTCAGAGACCCATTTATTAATGTGAAAGGTTACATGTAGACTGCCTGTGTGGGAGGGGTTTTGTTGTTCTTATCAACTATTGATGTTTGTGGTTCTAGGGTAGAGAGGGGGCAGTGAATGTGTTGATGAAGCTATTTATTCTTCTTCCTATGATGGTGCCTTGAGACACTTGAAGGAAGGCTTTGCCAACCTTCCATTTTTTGGAGGTTAGCTATCTTCCACTAGCATCTTTGACTTGGGGGATGGGGAGCGGAAGGTTCTGCACAACAACATGAAGCTTCTTGTAGGCCTGAGAACAGTGTGGGAAGAAAGGGCCTGCGTGAGGAGATGTGTAATCCCTACAAGAGTGGAAGCCAAACTCGTGGGAAATAACGAGTGCTGGAGCGTCAGAGCCGCCATGCTTGGAATTCCTCATCAAAGTTGGCAGAAAGAGGAACGGGTAGGAATACGTTAACATATGTAGGGTTGAATCTCAAGAGCAGTAGTATCAAAGAATGTTTGAAAAAAAAAAGCCTCTTGGAATGAAGCATAGGTGCGGGTCTGGGAAGCTCTTATGCAGAGCCATGGTCAAGGAAAGCAGCTCAACATGGTGGATGTAGAAGTGAGACTTGTTTCGAGGGTAGGGATGAGGGCTTTCATTTGATGCATTCAACATGGGAGGGAAGGGATCCCTTTGTCAATTCATGGTGAAGGTAGAGAGAGAGTTGGATGAGCCTTAGAGAGAAGTGGTCTAACTTTATAATGTAGATTGGGTGTAGCTTGTGGCTACCCTAAGAGGTAAACCATACATATGTCGAGTGTTGGTTGGTTGGTGTGACAACCAAGGGTTGTCATTGGTAAAAAAATGATGGTATGCATGGCCATTGGTGGTTGGTTGGTGCGCTGACCAAGGGTCATCGTTGGTCCGTAAGAATGATACGTGTGTCGAATGCAGGTTGGTTGGTGTGACAGGAAAGGATGGTCCTTGGTGAGAAAAGGACGATATGTGTGGTGATGCCTAGTTGGTTGTTGGGGTGGAAAGACCAATGGTTTGTTAGAAATGGGGCAGATGTGAATTCATCCTATGAACTTGAGGTTGAAGATCGAAGGTCGGGTCGGGTGGGGAGAAATAGCAAGGGGAGGAGAGAGACGACCCCGATTATGCCAATTGAGGTTAGAGGTCAGGACAGGTGGGGAGGAATAGTTGAGGGAGGAGAGATCCAACCCTGAATATGTCGACGGAGGTCAGAAGTTAGGATGGGTGGGGAGGAATAGCGGGGGGAGGAGAGAGCTGAACCGGACTATGCAAAAGTAGGCCCGAGGGTGGGGGGGCGTGGGGAGGAATAACGGTTGGGGATGGTGAGAGAGATGATCCCGAATATGGGATCGTTTCATGTTGCTTGAGTGTTATTTTTCCATGTTTTGTATATTTGGATTTGTAGAGTGATTCCTTATTGGTTATATGAGACTGCGGAAGTGGTGGTTTTGTGTGTGTTGCAGTGATAGAGATGTTGTTTATATATATGGATGTCTGTGTAATATGTTAGGCTGATTGTAAGTATTTAAAGTTTATTTAGTATTGAATTTTATTTCTTCTGTAAGGTGTTTGTGCTTAAACGATTATACTTGTTGAGCGTGTGGGATGGGAAAGAAGATTGAAAAGTGAAATTAAAATTGAGTTGAAATCTGTTGTAGGAATGTCAACTGAAGGAACAAGCAACCATGGTTCGAAAAGAGATCGATTTCCTGGTTCACTTGAGAGAGTGAATGAATATCATCGGGAATGGTATTGTCAAAACAAGTATGCAATAAATGCACACAGAGGAGTTGCGTAACAAGAAAAGAAAAGAGCATTGATAATTCGTCAACATGATGGAGTGGACAATGGTATGTATGGGAATATGAGTAGTATGATGAGAATAATATTTTCTTGAAATTGTTTCATTCTACAAATGTTGACATTTGTTTTGGGAAGTGAAAATTTCTTACTGTTGTGTTTTTTTTTCCAATGTTATGTTTTCAAAGAAAGTGTTGGTGCACGTAATAATGATGGTTCCTCTACAGAGAATGGAAGAAATAGACTATTGGAACAAGGGCACAATCATGGGGGTGAGTGGTTTGCAACATTGGGTTTTATTAGTGGTAACAATGTGGTGAGTGACACGACAGGTAATTTTGGTGAGTATTCTAGCAATGTGGGGTCGGGCATTCATTCCAGCAACTATATAGTGAATATCTTGACTCCAACAGATTTTGTTCGTGTTGGGCCTCCTAGAAGAGAACAAGTGCGTCAAGTAGTTTTTTGTTTCGATGGGATTTTTACATGTGAATGGAATATATTAATTGTTCTATGTTTTGTGTTTTTTCATTATTTTATAAAGAGAAATGTTGGAAGGAATGTTGGTGGAGAGACAAAGGTGGAAGGAATAAAGATTTTGTGTGTTCATCGAGATGGGATTTTTCCATCTGAGGTTTTTTCTGATAGTACTATACTTGCTCTGATGGTTGACAATTTGCAACAGTGAGGTGGGAATTTCATAACAAACGTTTCTAGAAGCAAGTGTGCAGTCAATGTTTCGATTCACAGAGAGTCTATGGAGAGTCCCTCTTGTCGGTCAGGATATGTTGTGCAACTGAATTTATTTCGCTGAGAATTGTGCATTTGCATATGTGTTTGGAAATTGTTAGATTCATATTTTAATCATTTTTTGTTTGTTTTTATTAGTAATATTGGAGTGGATAGTGGTCAAGAAGTAAATTTGGAAACAGGGAAACCTTTGTCGGCTTGTCAGGTTCAGCTGGTTGTGCGCGCTGGATTAGAAAAAGTATGTGTTTTCTTTGAAAAAGTTAGTAAGTCGTCGTTTTTTATATGTTTCATTTTGGCATTATGATTTTAATTTTATGCAAGTAGAATGAACCAAAATAGAAGAATGCATTCCCATGAGTTTATGAAAAGAAATGTTCAATCCAATTCTCAAACTCGGGAGGTTGTGTTAGATCATCCCCAATATTGGTTTGTGTTTCATAAAGAGAGTGGAACTGGCCGACATGATTTTGCTAGGGAGATGGTTGAGGTGCATAAAAAATGATGTTGCAGGATTGATAACTTGTCTATTGTGGAAATATGCAAAGTATGTAATGAATCATATCGTGGTATACAAGTTGTGAGATGGCATGAAGGGCCCATCTGTAAAAGGTGTAAGAGTGAGAGGGGTGTTCACCATTTTTTTCACTTTAATAACATGGATCTTGGTGAGTAGCCTGAGGTGCTAGGATTTTTGACGTAGGTTGAAGAAATGATAATACCACAAGTGAATCCAATATTGCAAGTGACACATGCCTGAGGTGTGAAATATAAATATAGTGGGAATATGTATTTTTCCAAAAGACATATATTTGATTGCGAGGAAGCTTCCACGACTTGTGGAGCAATTCGATTTTCTAATTGTAAGGAGACGCGGTGTTGAGTCCAAGTATTATGAATGTTATGTGAAGAGGCAATATGTTATGGATGGATTGGTATACACAATTCATATGGATAAATATTATAGGGATTTTGAAATCAATATGGATTTTGTGGTTGCTCTGCAAGAATGACTCATTGATGTTTCTAGCAGGTTTCAATATGTGGATATTGATTTGGGTGAAACAGGGAGAGCCAATGATGACATTGAAATGTTGGGGGCTAGTGGTTTGAACTGTCATCCATCATATCTTCTCTCTCGGGTGCCTAATGAGTGCATGGAAGTGGAATGGATAAGGAGATTCATTGAAAGTGCAACTTCTAGAAGCGATAATGCAGTCGAATGGCCTAATATTGGCACATCCCTTGTCAATGAATATAACACTGAGGGGTTGCTGGACATGGCCTTCCCAACTTTGTTTCCCACTGGTGATGGTGATTGGTTGCATCCACATATTTGCAATGTTGAAATGCATGAATATGGTTTGCATATACTTAGGTATTCTGATTAGAGATTTAGATGCCATCCTCGGTTTCAATATTTACTATTGAATATGATTATGCGCCATCATAGCTAGGGAACAACTTCTTTCTTCTTGAAAAATAATATCAACGAGAGTGCGCCTGCAACTGTTGAATAGTTGCATCAACAACTCGGGGGTTTTCCTGACAATAAACTGGCAAAGAAATTAATGCATTTTGGTTGTTGTATTAGTGGTACAAGGGCATATTAGACAAAGTGTCATTCTTAGTTGACCAACATGATCACAGAACTGGGTTGCCCAACATTGTTTTTTACGTTGAGTGCAGTTGACACTAAGTGGCTTGACTTGCATTTTCTTATGCCTTCAGCAACACATTCTCATACATGAAATGAACATGCATAAAATATTGAGAATGTTATTGAGTACCCGCATATAGTTGCTCTCTACATGCACCAAAGATTCAATATATTTCATGAAGTGGTTCTTGAGAAGTATTTGGGGGCCAAAGACTTTTGGTATAGGTTAGTGGTTCTTTCTTTTGATGTATTTTCTATGGGCTTGGAATGGTGGATTTGTTGTTATGGGTTGGTTTTTATATGCTAACTACTGGAAAAAAAAATTGGTAGGTATGAGTGGCAACACCAGGGCTTAGTGCACATCCATGGTTTCTTGTCGCTGGTAGGAGCTCTGAATATGGAAACATTAGATTAGATGAACCATTTGGATGTTGATGAAGCCTGGTCCTACTTTGAAAAATATGTAACAACGTGGAATCCACACAACATAAAACATCATAATGTGATGGTTCCTTAAAGTATTAATGATGACGTATGCCTTTTGAAAATCTCCCATATTTTTTCATGCGATCCTAATGACAATTATGAGAATTTGGTCAATAATGTGCAAATACACAACAAATATCGTGTTGATTCATGTTTACGGTACAAGGGCTCTATCCTTTCATGCCATTACAATGCTCCATGGGAGGTGTGTGTTGAGTCCTACAATGTACTTAGATGAAAAAGGGAGGAAGAAATATGAAGTGACATGGAACGATGACCGTTTGAATGTCCACAATGCATAACTTCCCACTATGTGAAGAGAAAATGTTGATTGTCAAGAAGTTTTTTCTCAACATGCAATGTTGAAATATATTTCAAAATATGATTCGAAGGTAGAAAAAAGGTCTGAAAGTTATCATGAGATGTTGACAAGGGTTTGAAGTGTGGATGGATCTAACGTTCTTGTGTTGTGTGCATATAGGAGGTTTCTTGCAGAGATGTTTGTTAAGTGAAACATTGGTGAGCAGGAAACATTTCATATGTTGCTAGAGCTGCCTCTTGTTGTGTGTAGTCACAAATTTGTTGCGTTGAATGTTGGAAAGAAAGTGTTTCACAGACTATCATTGTAGTTCGATGAAGTTTCATGTCATAAATATTTTGTTGAGCTATATAAAAATTTCCCACATTTCCTGGAGCATTTGTGTTTGATAGAAACAACGAGATCATGAAGCTATGATGTAAAGAAGAGGCACGAGGCATGGAAACCGTGCCATGTGCATGCTATTGTTCATGTTTGGCCACGTTTCTACGCTATTCCAAATGAGGGGTCATAACATTTTGAAATATTTTGTTGGAGTGAGTTGCTTTTTTACAAGTCGTTTCGTGACATTGGTTCAGATCTAGGAAATTCAAGCAAAATTATCATTGAGAATTGGAGGAGTCTTAAATATCACATGTGGCATGCTGATTAAGTTCCTTTTCTAGATGAGAGTAATGAAGAGGATTTCGAGCCCCTTGTTCATGAAGATAATGTTGATAGAGTTATTGAAGAGTGGCATGTTCTTTCTTATATTGTTCCTTCGAACAATGTAGCAATTTCTAGCTTTGACAATCTTGGGAGAAGGGACTACGATATTGATTATAATTGGTAGGAAGTAATTTTTCCAAATAAAATTGTGGAATAGGCTATCAATTTTAAAAAATCTGGTTAGTCAGCGGGTGTTGTTAATAATGACTCAATTGGGGAGACAGTAGTTTCACATTCCTCTTTGTCTAAGAAACAACAAGCTTCTTTTGAGATTGTTATTTGCCACTTTGTTGATGCTAGAATTGATGATGTGTTAAGAATGATTATTCAAGGTACAACTGGAACTAGGAATTCTTCTCTTATTCAATGTATTTTTCATGCTCTTTCTATTGTTGTAATGGGTGGTAGGAGTCCATTATTGTTGCTTGCACCCACTGGCATCACTGCTTTCAATTTACATGGAAAGACAATGCACATACATTTAAAAATTCCCATTAAAGATATGAGAGCACTGAGTGGGAAAGCCAAAACAACATTTCAAGAAGAAATGAGGTACATTCATTATGTTCTAATTGATGAGATGAGCTTTATAGATTTGAGGCTTTTTGTATAGATAGATGCACGTTTGTGGGAAGCCTTTCGTGAGAAGAAGGATTCTCCTTTTGGTGGCAAGTCGATGATTCTTGTTGGTGAGCTTAGGAAGCTACCTCCTATCAAGGATAAACCTTTGTATGCAGGGAGAACAATAAGGAATATTTTGGGGAAATATTCAATATTGTTGTCACTTTCGATAAAATATTCAGGCAAGAGGGAGTTGATCCTAGACAAGCATCGTTTTGAAATCTTTTAACGGATATCAGAAATTCAAAGCCTATTCTACATGATTGGGATCTTATGATGTCACGTGATGACAATTTCCTGCATCCAGAGGAAAAGAGTTTGTTTGATTCTTCGGTTCACTTATTTGCAACGAATAATTTGGTAAGCCTGCACAATCAGAAGATGTTAAAATCATTGAATAGCCCAATTGCGAGGTGTGTTGTGAAGTGAATGAGAAGAATAGAAATTGCTGACAATGAAGATAATGTTTTGGAGCATGAGATGTTGTTATGCCATGGAGAGCATGTTATCTTGACATGTAATTTGTGGGTTGAAGTTGGGCTAGTAAATGGTGCACTTGGATATGTTGAGGCTATATACTATATGCCTAGTTCAAAGTTTCTTAAACTTCCATCATTTGCTACGGTTATTTTTTAGAAGTACATAGGCATCCCATGTTGGGTTGTGTTATATTTTTTCCATGACTAGCCCACGCGTAGGGGTGTGGTAGACCCCCCTGTTCGTTGCGCTGGGCGCTGCTGGGGGGTGACAGGAGGGGTGGCTACCCCCCCTATCAGGGGGTATGCAGGGGGGTGGTAGCCCCCCTACACGGGGTATGGGGCAGTGCTTCGGGAATTATTTTTTAGACCCTATATTAGGTGGGCGGACCTACCAATGGTTTTGTGCATGGATTGTGCACATGGTTTTCGGTCCATGGTATTTTGTAGATCCGGCCAAGGGAACTACAACTATGTTCTAATCTCGAGTTAATGGATTGGGGTTTATGGATGCTTCAACATGTATATATATATGTATTGTAACATTGAAAGGAACATAATGAAAAATCAATCTGGTAGTCCCAGTTTTGGGATCCAGGGGAAAATCTCAGTGTATATTTGTTTTATGTGTTATGCTATCGCCATTGTTTATTTTCTGTTTTTAGAATTCGTATGTAGATAATTCTAGTACGGGGTTAAAACCTACATCCAATTTGATATAAATTGTCCAATAATTGTGCTTATAACACCAGTTGTTAGAGGGAATATTAAATATATGCCTTTAAGAATGGCATGGGAGTTTAGTATACACAAATCGCAAGGGATGTCTTTGCAACAAGCCACTGTCGATATAGGGGACAAAGAGAGGCAGGGTTTGACATTTACAGCTACATCGAGAGTGAAGTACTTAGATGGTCTTTGAGTTTCGTCACCTTTTTCTTTCCAACGTTTTGCTAAAATGCAGAACAATGCATATGTCACACTTAGGAAGAAAGAGGAGGAGCGGTTAAAGAGAATATCATTGTAAGAAATTTGTTTTGTTAAATAAGAAAATTGTGAAAGAAAAATTGGTGCATGTGCCACTAGGAAAATCATTGCTTGTAAAGAAGTTTTGTTGAGAAGTAGATGAACTAGGCACATTGTCGTTTCAATGTGAGGGTTGATAGTAAAAAATATGTGCAGTCAGACAATACATATTTGTTTTTTTTAATTGCAATGTCATTAAAAAAGTATGTTGCATGCATCACAAGAAAATATACAGATTATCATTATATACATGAATAAGGTTAAGAAACTAGTAAGAAATACATGCACCAAGAAAATAAATTCAAGGCAAGAAATGTGTGTGATAGCTAAATAGGCATTCAAGACACCATTTTGTTTTTCAAAAACCTTCGACTGCAACAATTTGTTGGGAAATGAAACTGAAAATGTTGTTCGAAATATATATTTCCATGTGATGAGAGGAAAAACATTACTTTAAAATAAGCTATGATTAAAACATAAATGATTAAGTGCACTGTAGTTTGAAAAAGAGGGTTGACTATGAAATACATATGCAATCATAGAACATAAGGCGGATTGCTTTCACAGAAAGAAACACGCAACAAGGTATACTGACAAGTGAAAAATAGAATTTTGTTTTATCTAGGCACATATATAAATTAAAAAAGTTAAAGGTTGGCTAGAAAATTTGCCTCTAAAGAGATAAAAGTCATGAGACCAAATGAGTGTGGTGGGCCTAGTCCACATTCAAGTAAGAGTTTTGTTGTACAAAAAAAGGTGTTTGTTCAAAAAATCCATGTTGAAATACTAACCTTCTTCCAAAATATTGTGGCATACATAGACATGTAAAAATATTGTGCCATATATAGACATGAATGAAAAAATATTGTGCCATACATAGACATGAAAATAGTAAAGCATTGAGCATGACATACATCCATTTAAAAATGAAAGAGATTGTAGGGAATGAATCCCAAAGGTGAATATGCATATCAGTGGAACTTTTCTTTTTTGAATAAAAATCACACTTTAGAAATTGGTTGCAAGTTTCTTTCAGGAAGAAACAAGGTGCATGATATTTGAATTTTTTTTTTATCAAGCACATTATGCCAATATTGAGTGAGAGATAAACATTAGTAAACTTGACAAGTGAAGAGCAGAAACATCCATTAAAAAATGAAACTGATCAGAGGAACAATATGCATTCAATTCATTGTATTCGTCTTCAAAAAAGCTTTCAGTTCAAAAAATACTTTGGAAAACAAAAGTCTTGGACAACCAGAGCATACAAACACCTACTCCAACATAAGAGGTCATGTAAATAACATCAAACAAAAGGAAAGTTTGTTGAATAGTGTAGAATCAGAAAATATGTAAGATTTGTATGTAATAAAACATAAATCCAGCTCTAAAATTTGAATTCTTGCTGAGAGGATTATGTCTAGGCGAATTGGTAAAATTTGAATCCTTGCTGAGAAATTCTTGAGAAGTGGACAAGATGAAAATGGGTAATATTCACTTCGCACATAGATATAAAATTCTGCACAAGTCTTTTCTTTTTTTTTGTACATGATTCTAAATGTGGAAATGGATTTGATCTGCTCCAAGGGAAACTACATAAATCTCTAAAAGCTTTACGGATTCCATGTTTTGAGGGTGCCTATGACTCTCTAGTCATCTATGGCGTTGTGTTTGAGATTGTGTTGCATTGAGCTGGGTTTCACATCTTTTAATGGTTTAGATCCTGAGATATTGAATTCCTCTATAAAATATGTCCCCATATCCCATACTGATAGGCAGTGTTCACTGTCCCTTTTGATTCATGCTTTGATTTCTTTTGTCTCAAATTGTAGTTGACTCAAAGAAGAAAACATTGGTCTTTTATCTGTTTTGGAGACTTTCATGATGTGGTTAGGCTGGAACTCTTTTCCCATTTAATAATTGATTTGAATTTTTGTTTGATGTACTTGTTTTCTTCCACCAAATATACTATTTTGTCCTCAAGATTGATATTATGTTGAAAGATTGTGCAGATTTTTTCCATTTATTTATAAAAATTGGGCTACTCTTTTCTCAATATTTCTCTTGCCTGTATTTCTTGTGCCTTAAAAAGATTTAGGCTATTCTTCACTTCATGACTGAATTGATTGAAAGTTAAGAGTTTCAATTTCTTATTTTAATGTTGTCATCACGGTGACAATGTTGTTGTCACATTCTTCCTTGAAAATTTAGATTTGTTGTGTATGTGTATTTTCGATTGCCTACAGGTCTGCAGAGTGTTTCAGTTTCAATTCATTCAACTGATTTTGGTGTTCATTATACAATTTCTCTCTTTTGATGGTGAACCCACCTACAAGCACTGTGCAATGTTTCTGCCAATTTTCTTCACTAAAAGCTTTGGAAAGTTTGCCAACATGGTGTTGGTTATAATTGACAAATGCTCCTAGAGTCTGGGAGGATTCTTTATCTTTTTCCTAAAAATTTCTTGTTTCTTGCCCACTGAGTTCTGAAATGGTTTCAAAACTGTAAAGCTTTATTTTCTTCATTTTTTTTTTATAACTGACTAGGTTTGAGCATTAAAGTAATACTCAGTTAGAGATCGAACGGTTTCATGAAAAATCTTTACTTTAATAACAAGTTTAAATAAAAAAGAATCGAGAGGGATTTTCCTAGAAATTAGAGTCATGGATGTGTCATGAGAGATATGTGGAATGGATATGTGAGTAATTTATTCTTGCTATTGAGGAAACTCTTTTTCTTTACTAGAGAAAATGGTAAATGTTGACACGAGGGTGATCAGAATTTGCTCTTCTTTCTTTGTGTCAATTTCCATATATTCAAGTTCCTCATTAATTTTCTTCGACTGTATATCTACCTTGTTGGTGTGATCTGTGCTATTAATAATAATGACACTATCACCATATGAACTCTCTTTTCCTATTGGTTGTTCTTTGTCTAGTCTCTCCTGTTTCTGACTTGTGAGTTTTATGTTCCTTTCATCTTTTTGGTCTATGTGGGTGTTTGAACCTTTTTCTTTAGCAGTGTGTGCTTTTGTTGTGCTTGTCTTTGGAGCTGTAAAAGAAACATCAAGAACATTTTCAAGTTGGGACTCTTTTATTTTTGCAGAGGAGGAAACATGCTCTGAAATAATGTCATTGAAATTGTATTTGAGAATCTCGAGATTTCATCTCTTCAATTGCAGTATTTGTATGAAGACTCTTCTGGTTAAGGAAGTCCTCATAAAGAGTTTCTCTAAATTGTTAGAGTTTACTTCTATCCTCGCTACTCAACAACTACCCTCTTTGAAAATCTTGGTCAAAATTATCAATATTAATGAAAATTTCATCAAAGGGGGGTTGCTGGTGTGTGTAGGTTTTGATGTAGTTGACAACACTATAATGGTCATTGATGATTCCATGAGGGTCATAATGATGAAGGGGAAATGAATAAAACCAAAAATGGTTGATTTCTTCCCCCTCCTTAAATGAATGTCCTTGGTCCTTGAGGTAAACTTTTCCAAAGTGAATTGGGAAGTTGGGCCAAATTTTCTTCTGAAGTTTGCTCAATTTCTGAGCTTGTCCATTCATGGCAGTTTGATCGGCTACCTCTCTTAGAGCTATCCTCTCTAGAATATATCTAGGAAGGAGATGAGGGCAAGCTTCACTTCCATAGAAATGGGTGATCATATCTTGAAGGAGACATAATGGAAAAAACAAGGGAATCTGTTACATTCTAAGAAATAATTTCGGCCCAATTGAAATGCTTTGAATCATTGAGTAGGTTGTGCATTAAATCCATCCATTGCAATTTGCAATCCTCGAGGTCTTTCTCTCCATATATATGGGACATAATTTTGATCAGGAACCTAACAGGTCTTTTGAAAACAACGATCGGATATTCTTTTGATTGCTTAAGTTTGAATCCTTCTCTATCTTCTCGTAACCAATGTTTGACAATTTTGTCATAATTTCCTTCACACTTCCTAAACATTGTGCTGTTGAAGTTATCGAGAAACTAGGTGTTCAAGGAGATTTCGGGAGGACTAAGCTTGTAAATTGTTGAGAGTATTTGCAAATTCCAAGAGGCTATAACATTTTTGTTGCAGTCTAGTATACTATGGGTGGGAAAATCCAGATGTTGCATGGCCCATGAAACCATGTCATAATAAGGAAATGTTTTGGCTCTAACAACAACTTTATGTAGTTATGTACCTATAATTTTTTCAAATTGGTTGTTTTTTTCCTCAGTTGAAGTTTCAGAATTTAACTAGGTTCTATTCTCAAAGAAATTATATATTTCTTCCCACTTTATCATACCTGCCATTTGCGTTTTGAAGGTGGTGTCGGAGATGAGAGATGTGTTGACATTGTAGAGCTCTAGTTCAGGATTTTTGCTCCCTTTAGGCATTCTTTGATTTGTTGTATGGCCTGCTTTGACGTCGTGGATTTACCTTTCTTTCCCATCTTGTGCCCTGCAGATGAGTAAAAAAAAAATCAACTTTGTATGAGATATATGAAATTAAATGATGGAATTGTGTATGGTAGTGTATGTTTACTAAAAATGAGGATGGTTGCAGTGAATTTGAACTTGATAGTTTGTAATGAGGGACAAGTTTCAGAGAACTATTGTAAATAGGGTGCAGAGAAGAGAGTGCAAAATAGGGAGCATAAAGAAGGAAAGTTGCTATATTTTCTTGAGGTCCTTGGGAAGTCCATGAGATGTGTTAATTAATAATTCAAGTGATGATACGTTTCAACCACTTGTGTCCAAAAATCGAGGTGAGGTAACCTTGTGGGAATAGGGGAATGCTTTTTTAAAAATGGCGGCTTCCTATTTCGGTGTTTGTTTTAAACAAATAAGTAGGGAAACGTAAAATATAATTATGGTTGGCACACATACCGATATATAATTATTATTATATGGATCCCAAGGCAATTGGGTAATCAGAAGCTACGTTGTTGGCCTTAATCATGGTGGGGGTATGAGGGAGGTCGACAGTCAGGAGGTTGTGGGGAATAACAAACATCATATTTGTTGGGTGTTCTCTCGCGTGGCATTGTAGTCGGGAGTTGGGAGGTTAGGTAGATGGAAAGTATTCTTTTGTGAAATAGAAAGGCTTGATTCTCGATCTTGGAAAGGGGTGGAAAGTCACATGGTCAAAGGTCGAGACAATCTTGAAATAATGTATAGCGCAAGGCCGACGCGCTGCCTGGTCAAGCTAAAAGGGAAGCTAGGAGTCAGGAGGACAGGAATATAGAGAAGTTGGGAGTCGGGAGGTTGGGGAAAGAGATTTTTCTTCCATTGTGTTGTGGTGCCTGACCTATGACCATGCTACTTGACTCCAACCCCCGACCTCTGAAGCTCAGTCCTCTAAAAAGGTCCGGCGTCTGACCTCTGACCTCCAAAACGGGTGGCAAGTCAGTTTCTCTGAAGTTAGGATGTTCTTCATATATTATATATTTTAGAAGATAACGGGAGAATCATGTGGAGCATGTTCACTTTAAGAGGGAGGTCGACAGGTCAGGAAAGGAGGCAAGTTAGGAGGTTGGGATGAGAGGGAAGTCGGGAGTTGGGAGGTCGGGGGCTACGATTATAGTTTTGTTCTATTGTGGTATGTGGATTGACGTTGGTTAAGACAATAGATGGGATGTCGGTAACCTCAATATTGTTATATGTAATAGAAAGTTCCGACCTCCGACCTCCAACTTACATGTAAATATATATTTTTTTTTTTAAATTTGAATTTAATACTAATAATGATAATAAAATTAATATTTTAGTTTATCTTTTAAATTATTGTTTTATATGTTTCAATTATTATTATTTCGTTGTTTATGTTGCAATTTTTTTTCCAAGTTTAGAGAGTTTACTTTTTATTTTGGATTTTTTTATGTTTTTTTTGCAATTCAAAGCATTTACTTTTTTCTTTTTTCCTAGAAATTTCTATATTTTTAGTAGTTGAGTATTTAGAAAATAGCTCCTTATAATAAATATATTTATATTATAATAATAATAAATAATAAATTATAAGATAAATATATTTATTTATATAATTATTGTTGAAAATGCAGGAATATAATCTCAGTTTGACTTTCCCTTGGTCAAACTAGAGAAACTTTGAATTTCTATTTCAGCAGAAATATTGGAGGTCGTTAACTGAGGTGACATGGCACTTGTCACTCAGTTAACTCAGTTAATTCGAGTTGGAGAAGCTTGATTTCATTTCAATATGATTGATTGCTAATTTGTAGCAATCTGTTTCAGTTAATTTGAGTTATTGTCAGTTAAACTAGTTTTATATGTCAGAAGAATTAATGGAGGCCAAGTTTTGGAAGTGGAACTTCAACCACACTTAGTGATCAACCAATTAACTGATCAATCAACCAAAAATAATTGATAATTCGAGTTACCCAGTTGAGATGGAGACTCCAAGGCAGTGTACTATCAGTTGTAGCATATTCCCATGTGTACAGGTGGTGCACGCAGTTAAAGGAAGGACCTAGAGGAATTGTGCAATTCAATAGTGGGAAATTCCTAAATAATAGGGCTGATTTCCTAGAGAAAAAACACAAGGAAATAGGATCTTGGAGGGATTGAAAATGGCTAAGTGTTGGCCATAGCTAGTCAGTCAGGCAGGGGGGTAGACGATACACTTGCATGGTGTTCTAAGGCCTGAAAAAGCATATGTATTTCATCTTTATTCTCTAATTAATGCAATATAAATAGGAAGGGGTTTTGAGCAATTTCTTTCCCCTAGATAAATATCTATGCATGTGTGATGTCTATGATTTGTGTTATAGATGGTGAATTAACTTCCGCAGATCAATATAGTAGCTTCAAGTCTTGTGATTTAGTAAATTTCATGAGAAATTTTGAATCTACACATTAATTTCTACATGGTAATAGAGTTGGATTCACTGTAGAGAGGATATTTCAAAGTTGTTATTATAGGAGGATCGGATTTGCAAGATCAATTATTCAGAGCTAGAAGTGTAGGAATTTACAGGGTAAGTTCCACAGAAAGAATACCAAAAGGACACCGCTCACAACCAGATCTCAAATCAATACACCAGTATTTTTGACGTGGTTAAAACCCTCAGAGTGCAAGGAGGGAAACAGTCCACGGCCTGTCCCAACGTGGGTACTACAGGCAATTTATTAATCAAAGAATGAAAATTTATATAAGCTTCTCTCATGCACGGATTACCCGAACAATGACCCTCCATGCGCTTTAAATAGAACTCATGGACCAATCGGGTGTCAAGCCACGGATCAAGTGTCGGTAATACCGAGGTGAGAGTGAACCGTCGGATCACTACATATCGTGACCGTCGGATTGTAAGTTACAAAATATACAACGGTAAAGAAACACACTTTACTAACTCTAACCTAACTCTATACTAGACCAAGTTGAACTTAACTATATCCTATGTGTCAGAATATCCTAACATCCCCCCTTAAGAACAACTTGGGATAGGATTGAAGGATTTACAAATATGACACAATAGGAGAAGGAAGGAGGCACTAGAGCCTATCCCCCCTTAGTGACAACTTCCTGAACTCCAAGCATATATCGAAGTTTAGTGAACTTCGCCTCTATGAGAGCCTTTGTGAAGATGTCTGCAACCTGATCATCTGTTGGACAATATTGCACTTCAAGAACATGGTCATGAATGAGTTTTCTGATGAAGTGCATGTGTAGTTCAATGTGTTTGCTGCGCTGATGCTGGACTGGATCTTTGCATAGCTGAATGGCACTTTGATTATCACACCAAAGTGTGGTTGGATGCTGCTGCTCAAAGCCAAACTCTGATAGGATCTGACGAAGCCACAAGGCTTCCTTACTAGCTTCCACGGCACCACGATACTCTGCTTCTGCTGACGAAAGAGAAATGGCAGCCTGTTTCTTACAAGCCCATGTAATAGGTCCTGAACCAAGAGTGAAGACATAACCGACAGTAGACTTCCGATCATCAGGGTCACCAGCCCAATCAGAATCAGTGAAACCAACTAACAGAGGAGCTGCTTTGGCACTGTAATGAATCCCAAACTGTACTGTACCTCGAACATAACGAAGTATTCTTTTAGCTGCTTTCCAATGACTTTCACGGGGGTTTTGCATAAAACGAGCAACAAGGCCAACAGCAAAGGAAAGATCAGGACGAGTATGGGTTAAATACAAGAGTTTTCCGACAAGTTGACGGTATAAGGTAGCATCAACTTCAGGAGAAGTACAAGAGACTGAAAGTTTGACTCCAGACTGAAAGGGAGAAGGGGTTGGCTTACAGTCTTCCATGTGAAAATGACGAAGAATATCACAAGCATACTTGGACTGGGAAAGGAAAATACCCTCTTGGGATTGCAAGACTTGAAGACCGAGAAAATAGTGTAAATGTCCTAAGTCTGTCATTTCAAATTTCTTTTTAAGGCTGGACTTCACATGGTTTATAAGGTTGGGATCACTACCAGTAAGAATAAGATCATCAACATAAAGAACAAGGATGATAAGAGAGTTGCCCACTTTCTTGGTGTAGACAGTATTGTCAGAATGACACCTAGAAAAGCCAGATTCTAAAAGAAAGCTATCCATTTTGGCATACCAAGCCCGAGGAGCTTGCTTGAGGCCATAAAGGGATTTCTTAAGTCGACAAACAAGGCTGGAGTCTGTTTGTATGAAGCCAATGGGTTGTTCCATATAGATTTCTTCCTGCAAGTCCCCATGCAAGAAGGCAGATTTAACATCCATCTGATGGACTTCCCATTTTAAAGAGGCAGCAAGGGAAAGAACAAGGCGGATAGAGTTCATTTTGGCAACAGGGGAGAAGGTTTCAGTGTAGTCAATGCCTTCAACCTGTGAAAAGCCCTTAGCAACGAGACGAGCTTTATGTTTATCAACTTTCCCATCTGGTCCATACTTGGTTCTGTAAACCCATTTACATCTAACAAGTTTGCGTCCCTTTGGTAGAGGAACAAGATCCCATGTATCATTTGTCATTAATGAATGATATTCTTCATTCATAGCTGCTTCCCAATGTGGATGGCCTGAAGCTTCTGCAAAAGTGTCAGGATCATGATTTACTGGAGCTTGAGCCAGTAAAGAAGAGGCTCTTTCAAACTGAGAACGTGTACGTCGCTGATCTGTAGGATCACCGACAAGATCACCTGCTGCATCCCGAGTAGCACGGACCCATCTTGGAAGTTGAGGATCCTGAGAAGGTGGGGGAGGATTATCATCCTCGCTTTCATCATCTGAAGAAGAAAGGTTTTCAAAAGTAGAAGAGATAGGAAGAGGTGGCACATCCGCCGGACTAGGCTCGCAGGCCGATTTATTTTCATCAAATTTTACATCTCTTCTAATGATAACATTTTTGGACTTAAATGGAATAAGTCTATAACCTTTTACATCTTCAGAATATCCAACAAAAGTACATTTCTCACTTTTAGGTTCTAAAGCTTTATGCTTTTCATCTGGAATATGGGCCCATGCTTCACTTCCAAACACACGAAAGTGACTTACATCTGGTTTAATGGAACTCCAAGCTTCTTCTGGAGTGATATTCTCTAGAACCTTAGTAGGAGTGCGATTGATTATATAATTTGCACAATTAATTGCTTCGGCCCAAAAACTAAGACTGAGTCCTTTAGATTGCAGCATACAATTAGCCATTTCCTTTAAGGTGCGATTTTTCCTTTCAGCTACACCATTTTGTTGTGGAGTGTATGGAACAGTATGTTGCATTTGAATTCCATTTTCGGTGCAAAAGTTGATGAATGTGTTTTTAACATATTCTCCACCATTATCAGTTCTTAGCTTAAGAATTTGATGTCCAGATTGTTTTTCAACAAAGGCTTTGAAGGCCAAAAAAGTGTTAAATACTTCGCTCTTGAGTTTTAAGAAGTATACCCAAGTGCGTCTGGAGAAATCATCAATGAAAGTTAAGAAGTACTTGCAGCCAGAGAATGAAGCAACAGGAAGAGGACCACATAAATCACTGTGCACAAGCTGTAAAGGGGCTGAGGCGTGCCAAGAGGCACGTTTGTCAAAACTGTCCCGATGATGTTTTCCGAGTACACATCCGGAACAAACACCATCTCTGCAAGATACCATAGGAAGACCTGTCACCATATTTTCTTTACATAGATGCTGAAGGGAGCGATAGTTTAAGTGACCAAATCGCTCATGCCAAAGTTTGCTCACTTCATCATTATGAGCAACAAATACTGAGGGAAGATTGGATGACCCAAAGTTGTGAAACTTATACAACCTTTTGGAATCATCAGCAAGACCAGTAGCTAGAATCTGTTTAGGATCTTTTAGATCCTTGATTACAACATCATGAGGTGAAAATTCAACAATTTTACCTTCACCTGAGTGAGTTATCTGATAGACAGATAGAAGGTTGCAGGATAAGGTTGGAACACATAATACATCATTAAACTGACCATTGTCTAGATGAACAGTTCCAGTCCCTACAACATTAAGAGATCTATCATCACCAATATATATATTTTTGGTGTTACAATCATTTAAAGAAGAAAACATGGCTTGGTTTTTGGCCATGTGACAAGAGGCTCCAGAATCAATGAGCCACTCATGAGAATGAGAAGAAGAAGAAGATACATTTAATGCATAACCAGACTGAGATGATTGACAATGAGATGCAGAAAGTGCCATCCCGGAAGTTGAAGTTGAAGTAGGCTCCACATGGATGTTATGTTTCTTCATTGCGGCTTCCAAGGCTTCCATCTTCTTAAAGCATTTAGATTCTAAGTGGCCATCTCGATTACAAAAGTTACAATGTCTATCAGTCTTCTTCCATTTGTTTTTATTGGTCTTATCATTTTGCTGAAATGATCTTTCATTTTGAGGCTGAGATGGTTTAGGACCATTCTTTTGAGGATATGACTTCTTAGGATTCTTTGAATTTGGTTGCTGCTGGGCGGCTAACGCTTTCGTGGAAGAGTTTCCAAGATTAAGAAGACCAAGGTGTAAGAGTTTTTCTTGTTCTCTTATTAAGGAATCACAAAAGGAGTCAAAGGAAGGGGCCTTGTAGTCTTGTCCTTGACAAATGAAAGCTTCCCTTGTAGAATGGAAAGTGGAAACAAACACAGAGTAGGCTGGTCCCAACTTAGTAAGGATGGAATAAATAAGGTTACCATCTTCTTTCTTAACTTTAACACCTTCCAAGAGATATCTAAGGGTCTTGAATTTGGACAAGAAATCTTCAATGCAAGAAAAATTATTAGGATCCAAAGTAAGCAGCTCATTTTCAAGTTGATGGGCTCTAATTTCATTTTTAATACCAAAAACTTTAGCAAGTTTTTCTAATGCTTCATGAGGAGTCTCAAGTCCTGCAATGTGGAATCTAAGATCAGGAGAAATAGACATCCCTATCAAACCACGTGCTTGATCTTGTCTATTTTCCCATTTTGCCGCCTTGTCTTCATCTTTTGTTTTCTTCTCTTGGTTTGTGGCTATTCTGAAGAGACCTTTACTTCTAAGTAAATCTTCCATGTATTCTACCCATTGGAAGTAGTTAGTGCTGTCAAGAATGACTTGGCATGGATTTTCCATTTAAAAAAAAAATGAAGCTGAAGATGCTGAAAGTAAGTGTTCCAACGGATAGATCTCGAAAAAATAGGCGGTTTTAAAAAAAACGGCTCTGAAAAAGGCTTCCGGATGAAGAAGTTATGGCTTTTTGAAAAAAAATTGTTGACGTTGCCGGCAAAGTGCGCGAATGTGCGGGAATGAAAAAATCCGCCCCCACAAAATGGAGACTTGAACCCAAGACCTCTACTCTCTTAAAATAGTTTTGAACCAATTGATCTATACAAAAAATTTGAGAGTGAGAGAGAGAGAGAGAGAGAGAGAGAGAGAGAGGGGGGGGGCCTTGGTTTGCGTGCTTGCCTTGAGAAAGCTCTTTTTCCCTACAAAACACAAAACACAAAACCCAACACGAATATGCAAAGAAAAACGAACCTTGCGGCTCGAAGTTAGCTTTAGCCAAAAAACTAGAATTTTTTAAAAAAAATCTCAAAGTTAGCTTTAGCCGAAAAACTAAATATTTTTCTCAATGTTTCTGATTTTCCGAGATCACACTAAGGTGCAGGGAAAAGAGCATACGCATGAGAAAAATCCTTCCTTTCTGTTTCTGATTTGCCCAGATCGCACAGAGTCGCAGGGCAAAGAGCATACGCAGAAATGAAAGGTATAGATCCGGTTAAAAAAAAGGCTAAATAAACTGAGACCGAAATAAGCAGAGAGAAAATAACAGTAAACTGCAAAAGAAACACTGTATACCTCCCGATCTGAAAAATGACGCAGCTAGGGCTACCGGAAACCTTTTCGCGTGAAACGAAAGGGGTTCCTCACTGGAACAGGTGCTCCGAACGCAACAGAGCAGTCCTCTCGGCCCGAAAGCAGTCAGAAACAGCAGATCTAGGAAACGACAACCGCATGCAGTTCTACCGGCTTCAGATTTGGATCACCAACGGACGCGGCCCTCAAATAGCTCTGATACCATGTAGGAATTTACAGGGTAAGTTCCACAGAAAGAATACCAAAAGGACACCGCTCACAACCAGATCTCAAATCAATACACCAGTATTTTTGACGTGGTTAAAACCCTCAGAGTGCAAGGAGGGAAACAGTCCACGGCCTGTCCCAACGTGGGTACTACAGGCAATTTATTAATCAAAGAATGAAAATTTACATAAGCTTCTCTCATGCACGGATTACCCGAACAATGACCCTCCATGCGCTTTAAATAGAACTCATGGACCAATCGGGTGTCAAGCCACGGATCAAGTGTCGGTAATACCGAGGTGAGAGTGAACCGTCGGATCACTACATATCGTGACCGTCGGATTGTAAGTTACAAAATATACAACGGTAAAGAAACACACTTTACCTAACTCTAACCTAACTCTATACTAGACCAAGTTGAACTTAACTATATCCTATGTGTCGGAATATCCTAACAAGAAGGATGGATTTCTATGGACTAAGGCTCGAGTATGCCCTTGAGGGAAGCTCAAATTATGTTGCTTGGAAGGACCACATGGAGGCAATATTGGAAGATAATGGACTGAAGGAATTCATTGATAATGATATCTCGAAACTAGTAGCATCTGATGCTCAAGATCTAGCAGAATGGAATAAGTGTGTAGCCAAGGCAAGGAGAATCATATTGGAGGGAGTACGAGACCATATTGTCTCTAATCTCCATGGGAAAGAGACTCCATATGCAATGTGGCAAACATTGACAAATCTGTTCCAGAATAGTAGTGACCACAGGATGCTGGCGCTAAAAAAAAAACTTCGAAATATCAAGATGCAACAAAACGAGAGTATTCAACAGTACCTGAGTAGGTTCATACAATTTTGTGATGAATTTGGTCAAGTTGGTGTTACTATAGCAGAGGATGATTTGGTAATCCTAGCTCTTCTAGGCCTTCCTAAGAGTTGGCACAACTACCAAGATTTGGTGAATGGGTGGGAGAAACTACCAAATTGGGAAATCATATGGTTTGATTTGGTACAGGAGGAAATAAGGCAGAATACTAGAGACGAGACTTCATTTAAGGGTGAGGATAAGGAAAAATTTGCCTTGGATGGAAAGGAAAAGAAGGGGAGGGAAAAAATCCTGATCCAAAATGGAATCTAGTCAAGGGGGAAAGAAGAAAGACTTGTCAAGAATCAAGTGCTTTCACTATCATGAATTTGGGAAATGTGCCACAAAGTTTCCACACAAGAATACAATCAAGAAGACCTCAAGAGGAGCAACATGTGAAGCTTTGGCTTCACAGTTCAAGATTTATTTTACTCTCATTGCATGCATGGATGACACAATGATAGGAAATGTGTGGTACCTGGACAAGGGTACCTCGTTCCATATGACAGGGAATAGATATTATTTTAGTGATTTGGAGGAGAAATTTCTCTAGATGCACATCAAGATGGGGGATGATGGAAGGTACAACATGACCAGGATTGGTACATTCACCTTTCAGAGGGAGTCTGGCTCCCCTCTCAAACCTAAGGATGTGATGTTTATTCTGAGTCTAAAGAAGAATCTTGTCTCTGTTGCATTTTTGGAAGACCGTGGTTATGACGTGATCTTCAACAAAGGAAAGACATTCATGAGACACATAGCCATGGGACATGTGAATCAAATCGAGATTTGTGTGAAGAATGTCTACAAGCTAGATGTGGAGGATTGTGTTATATTGAGAACAAAGGAAGAGAAGGTGTAGAGCCGCAATGTCGGTGAATTTTGGCATAGAATACTTGGTCATTTGCATCATGGTGCTTTGAAGATCATGCAGCGGATAACCACAGGCCTACCTAAAGGAGCACTAGAGTAGTAGGATACATGCAAAGGGCGTACATTTGGGAAGTACACAAAATCCACTTTCCATGATCAGGACAACAAAGCACATGCAGTTTTTGAAAGGATCCACTCTGATGTTTATGGACATTTCTTAACAACCTCCATTGGTAGACACATATTTTTTTTCATTTTTATTGATGACTTCTTGTGAAAGTGTTGGATCTTCTTCATGCGGAAGAAGGATGAGACTTTCTCCAAGTTTGTGGGGTTTAAGGCACTGATTGAGAAAGAAATGGGAAATAAGGTGAAGGATCTTAGGAGCGATAATGGTGGTGAGTACGCGTTGAATGAGTTTAAAAATTTATGTGCAAAATAAGGCATTTGATGAGAGTTGACAGCACCCCACAACCCACAACAAAATGGGGTGGATGAGAAGAAGAACCATATTATTGTGGCAGAAGCGAGGGTGATGTTGCATGAACAAAGCCTACCTCTGCACTTGTGGGATGAAGCATGTAAGACATCATTCTATTTATGGAATAGGAGTCCTCATCAAGTTCTTGGTATGATTACACTGGAGGAGGATTTCTTGGGGAGGAAGCCAGATGTGTTTCACTTCATAATTTTGGAGCCTTTGTTTACTGCCATGTCTCTAAAGAATCAAGGAAGAAGATAGAGCTGACAACAGAATTGGCGGTAATTGTGGGATACACAAAAACTCTCCACAACTACCATGTGTACTAAGTGCCATCCCTCAGAATGATAGTTGCATGAAGGGATGTCAAATTTGATGAAGACAGAGCCATGCGGTGCTCTCTTGAGATGGAGCTTCGAATCACACAAGAGCAGGAGATTTTAGCTCCAAAGGAGGAACCTCAAGATGTTGTGGAGCGGCGAAAAGTTGAGGAGTAGAGAGTGGATACAACCACTCAAGAAGAACCATCTAGAGAAGGTAGGAAGAGAGCCAAGGAAGCTACGAGACTTGTGAAGGATGCGAGGGAGAATGTGGGTGCTCCTTCAAATCAGCGCAGGCAGAAACAGTCACTAGATTGTTGGAATTTATAAGTCTAATTGTTAGAAACCCTTCATGTACTTTTCTGATTTATTTCTGCCTACTTGTTTTGATTTATTAACAAATTATTTACCATGTAAATACTGAAAATAAATACAAGTACATGCTCAACATATTACAAATCATCAAGTGAAGGAAACAAAACAAGCACACAAGTGACACTATTGTTTTTGGACCAATGTCCTTAGAAAAACCCAATGCGGGAAAACCGGTGCAGCTATCTGAGGGTTTTAATTATTAAGCAGTTTTAGAATACAATATGGGTGCAAAAACCATCTCACCCAACAGAGAATAATCTCTACAGTAGTACCTCTCAGTCGGAGACATATGTTCTAGCTGAAACCCTGGATAAACACTCTGAGAGCTCCCGACTCCAATCTGCCCCACGAAAACCCCAACGTCAGCCTCTAGGGACTGCATCAACCCTTTCTGGCCCAACGTCTGCCCATCATCACCCTGGCTCACCCCGCATCAGCCCTTAGAGCCTCCGTGTCACCCACGCTAGCTCTCTGAGGCACTGCGTAGCTCCTGGCTGGCTCCGTGTGAGCCTTGGATGGCTCTACGTGAACCTCTAGCTGGCTCTGCCTCCCTCTCTCCTAGCTTCTGCGCTGATCCGCCTGGTACTATCTCTGCATCTCTGATTCTATATTCACTGCCCCTCAACTACAAATTTGATCACTCTTTCAACTTCCTCACCAAACCTGCCCAAGAAAATTGAAATCTTGATCAACTCAGTGTGTTCTCCAAGCGACCCTCAAGCCTCCTCTTATACTTTTCTCGTTGACAATTCAATGATTGAAATTAAGTCCCTAATCAACGGATAATATTAGATATGGCTTGATCCATGACTTTTGGACCATTCTAACTCAATTTTATATTAATTCACATTAATATTTTATTTTCCCTAAGTTTAGAATTAGGGACTTCATTAAAAATATTAATTATTTTAATACCTCCCAAATTGGTTTGATTCTGCCAAAACCATTTCTGGGTATTGGAGATCTCATGTGCTTTAGCCTCTCCACGAATTTTCGCGGCTAGAGCACATTCGATGCTACCCAAAATCAACACTCCCTTGTAGCGAGGATTGTGCTCTAGTAATACTCCTTACTGAGCATCACTCTGATCATCTGGCATCGGTCCCTATGCTGATGCTAGGCCTGCTGCCCAACATCCATTACACTGCTGCATCATGTATTGCTACCCATGGCCCTGCCACTATCATTGCTGCATTTGTATGGTAGCTCCCTCTGCATCTATGCTTCTACCCATAGCCTTGCCACTGCCACCATTTCATCTACCCTGCAACCCCTCTCATCATGCTGCATCGTGCTGCTCATAGCACTGCCACTGCTAACTGTTGTACTGCAACTCAGTTACTGAGAAGTAAGTAACTAATCTCCTAACTCTGACATCTCTGTCAGGCTAGAAACACTCCCGATTTTGAAGCTCCCTCTGTCAATGACAAGTGCTCCGTCTTTGACCTCTGCGCTGCTGCAACAACTATGTGCATCTCACACTGCCGCCTCACGCTGTCCTAGGACTCCTGCACTATAGCTCCCTCTGTCGCTCCATCCACATCCATCTCTACCAACATACGCCAGTCTTGCTACTCCTATTCGGGGCACTCATAGCAAGGTATAATCCAAGAAGTTGGGTACCGCGAGGATCCGGCCCCTCATCGCTTGTAGTCCATTTGACTACAGCTCGATGTCTCCCCACTTCCTCTCAAGTGGTGCATGAGCACTCATGGCATAGTCATCATCTGTCTCCACTTCTTTCTCCACCCTTGCTGGCACAACCTTGGTCTCAGAAGCCTCTCCCTTGCTCTTCTTCCTTGGACACTGGCTCGCATAGTGACCTAGTTCCCCACAATGGAAGCATTTGACCTTGGGGAGGTCCTTATTCTTTAGTTTCTCCTGCTTACCCTTAGATGCTAGAGTAGCATCCTCCTCTTCCTCCTTCTTGATTCTGACCCCCTTGCCGGTGCTTCTTGCCTTGGTTAGCCTTCTGATCTCTTCTTGATGAAGAGCCACCCACAGTTCCTCCCAATCTGGAAGGGTCAACCTGCCCAGTATGCTCTGGAGAAATACCTCCCAATCCTCTGAGAGTGCGTTCAATGCAGTCCTCACCAACATCTCCTCATCTGGCATGGACCCTATGGAAGTCAATTGATCCCGGATCTCCTTTAATCGACCGAGGAAGGTGTCTATCTGTTCTCCCTTCTACATCTGGTATGACCGTAGCTGATTTTCTAGTAGCATCTTCCTCTGCACGGAAGTATGTTGATACAATTTCGTTAGGGTCTCCCACATCGCATTTGTCATGTCCTTTTCAGAAATATGTGGTACTACATGGTCCTTGACCCCATCAAGGATGATGCTCTTGTCCCTCGCCATTTCCTCCTCGTACTTTTTGTTCTCAGCCAGGTTAACAGGGATCGTTATTATTTTCAAAGAAAATTTCTTGAGACGATTCCTATCTAGAATGGACAAGATCCTGGCCTTCCAAACTACGAAGTTTGAGGCTCTATCCAGTCTGTCCTGATCTATTACCCCATTCAATGCCATTTCTCTGCTCCTCTTTTGACTCTTCTGAGTCTCTATTATTCTGTCCTGGAATTTCTCGGTGTGACTCCCTCTGAGCCTTGTTTTCCCTCCTGGAAACCCCTTTTCCAATATTGAGATGCCCCCACTCTGATCGTTAGTGCAACTACACCACTGATCCAGATTTCTTGGCTAGAAATCCTTGACAAAAACTCCCTCCTCCTTGGTCTTGCCCTGTTAGGTACTGTTCTGACCAGAGTACCCCACCAGTTTCACTCTGTAACTTACCCACAACCACTTATGCCCCAAAAAACTGAAGGTTAGAGCTTTTAGGCTCTGCGCAATCCCGGCACCAGCAAAATCTACACCTACTGGCCATAGGCATCAATCCTTCCTGACTGATAAAAATGACTAGGCATTGCGTAGGCCAGGTTTGCTCCTCTATGCCACTATGCTGATCCTCTTCCTGGCTCGAATTGATGATGCAGGCACTGCGTCACCCCTTCCTTGCTGCTTTTCCTCTAGGAACAACTTCTGTCACTTGGGACAATTGTTTCTGTCGCTGTTGCTGCTCTACTCAGCTGATGCCCTCAGTTATCCTGTGATCTGCAACCACCCTCTAACACCATGTTGGAATTTCTAAGTCTAACTGTTAGAAACCCTTCATGTACTTTCTTGATTTATTTCTACTTACTTGTTCTGATTAATTAACAAGTTATTTACCATGTAAATATTGAAAATAAATACAAGTACATGCTCAACACATTACAAATCATCAACTAAAGGAAACAAAACAATGATCTGGATTCAAACAGGAACGCAACAAATTACAAAGATAACCAAAAACACAGATATGCAGCGGAAATAATACTTCATTTCATTAATGTAAAATACTGAAATATGCTTACAAACAGTAATGGAAATAAACCAGCTAGGGCGATGGTAGCTTATCTCTGAGCAGAGATGTGGTGGCTACATCCCTCTGAACTGTGTTACAATGAGGCTCGAAGACTTATTTATTGTTGAGAAACAATGGAAAACCATTCACATTCCAAAACCTAACCCTAGAAGATGAAACTCCAAATTGTGGGCCCTGTTTCTGGGTAAGTTGGTACATCAACTTCCTGAGGTCGCGAATTGGTCATATTATCTCCATTTGACACGCATGATAGCCTATTGGAAATATCTCTCCGAGGACTACGACAGAAAGACGATTTTTCGTTAGAACAAATCGTTGGCAGTATATTTCCCAGAAAAACGTCGTTTAGGGCCTCAAAATGGCTCCGGAAGTTTAGGACCTGAAAAACTGCTAAAAATAGTAAACTGTGCAACAATTTAAGAAACTGAAAAGACTGAAAGAGATAGTTGTGGGGGTCCAAATGGGATAGGTTGGTGGCCACCAACATCCACCTAGATCATTCCTCCCCCCTTAGGAAGCAATGGTCCCTATTGCGTTGAGTTCCTCTCTGAGATGAGGAAGCTTCTGCTGAGCTGGATCTCTAGTGAGCTGTTCTACAATCCCTGATGTGTCCATAAATGGTGGGAAGCATGGTCGACGACGGTCCACATTAAACACTTGGTGCAAGCGAAGGAATGGAGGAATCTTGTTCTTCCAAGCATTGTTTCCCATAGCCTTGGTACTGGTGTAAGGACCATGTCAGAGTGGTCTGAGTTTCTGATGGGTTCTGGTAAGGCGTTCTCTCTGCAGATGCAACCAAACTTTTTTGCCCACTTGAAACTTGTGTGGTACCCTTGTGGGTGAGGAGAAGTTGTTCCTATGTTCTGTCATGACCGTATCCCTTTGCTGTTGCTGCTGTGTGGAGGAACCCTTTGTGGGGGTCATGGATGTAGCAACGATCTTCCCCTTACTTTGGGAGTGAACCAGACAGAAAATGAATTTCCTAGTCTGGGATATGAGCTTGCTGCCTTTCTTGGCAGTGATCAGAGAGGTGGCGGTAGGTGGGGCTACCTTCGGTATCCTATATAATGAATTATCCAAAGAAATAATGACAACGCGAGGCCTTGACTCATACACAGCATGTCGCCTCCACAAGTATGGCTGACCTAATAGTACATCGCAAACATCCAGAGGTGTAACATCACATAATACCTCGTCTGTGAAGGGCTTGATGCTGTAGGGAAGGCGGCACTGCTATCGAACTTTGAGATCTCGTCCTTCGTGAAGCCACCCGATATTGTACGGCTGCGGGTGTGGTGTAGTTGGTAGGCCCAATCGCTTCACGACCTCTGCTAAAATGAGGTTCTTCTGGCTCCCACTGTCAATAATGAATTGCAGCGGTGAACCCTTCACCCAAATTTGTGAGTGGAAAGACGCTCCCCCTCCTCTGGGTCTTTTGGCTCATTCTTCTGGATCTTGGCAGTGGCAACAGTGGCACTGGGCTCTGCATTAATGATCTGCTTCCCTTTGCCATTCCCCTTGTCGGGTTCTGGCTCAAGGTCGGAACATGCATCTGATTTGGAAGCCTTCAACTCGGCCACCAGCGACTGCTTGGTCCGACACTCACTTGTGTTATGAGTGGGACTCTTGTGGAACTCACACCACTTTCCTATTTCCTTCTTCGGCTTCGTGGTGTTGTTCTTTTCTTGCAGCTTCGACGGGTTGTCTTGGGTCACCCCGCCTTGGCTTTGTCCTTTGGGCTTTGGATTTGCAGATCTAAAGTCTCGCTTCTTTTGTTTGAACTTTTGCTCAATTTTGACAGCGCATCGGCATGCTGTGCCGAGTGAGGAGATGTTCAAGAACTCCATCTCTTCCTAGATGTATCTATGTAGGAAGCCGCGATATTTGAGTACCAGATGCAACTTAGAATATTTGATACCCAACTGTGTGCGAAGGGTATGGAAAATGTTTGTGAACTCTAACACATCTTGGTCTCGTCCCTGCTGCAGTGTGGTCCATTTGATGTATTTTTCCTCATAGCTTTTGACAGGGTAGTACTGCTCCTTGATGGCATCCCGAAAGTCATTCCAAGTGGGTGCGGCTGAAAATAGTGAGCCTATACTTTCATCCTTCTGCTCGCAGTAGGTTTCCCACCAGTCCTCGACGTGGGGGGCTGCTTTGAGAAGAGCGAAAACAATCTTTTCCCGACTTGAAAATTCATGAATAGAAAAATACCCATCTAGCAGATTTAACCATTTATTTACGGCATTTGTGTCTATTTGACCCTCAAAGATGGGGATTTCAAAATTAACTTGTACCTTAAAGGGTGTGGCATTTCCGGAGTAGCTGTTGGAAGTCGATGCGTCGCCTCTGGGTAGCCGCTGAAGGATCTGGGCAAAGTTGTCCATCATTGCGTTCCTTTGTCGCTCGAGGGCTTCTTCGAGCAAGATTTTGATAGGATCTCCTGCCCCCTTGTCTTTCTTCTCATCCGCCATGGGAGGTCGTTGAGATTTGCGAGGCTGGTATTGCAAAGGTTCAACCAGTTCAAGGCCTAACTCCTTATATCCCGACCTCGTTGGGGACATGCAAAGAAAAAACTGAGAAAAAGTAGATCGCTCTGATACCACTGATCCGGATTCAAATAGGAACGCAACAAATTACAAAGATAACCATAAACACAGATATGCAGTGGAAATAATACTTCATTTCATTAATGTAAAATACTGAAATATGCTTACAAACAGTAATGGAAATAAACCAGCTAGGGCGATGGTAGCTTATCTTTGAGCAGAGATGTGGTGGCTACATGCCTCTGAACTATGTTACAATGAGGCTCGAAGGCCTATTTATTGTTGAGAAACAATGGAAAACCCTTCACATTCCAAAACCTAACCCTAGAAGATGAAACGCTAAATTGTGGGCCCTGTTTCTGGGTAAGTTGGTACATCAACTTCCCGGGGTCGCGAATTAGTCATATTATCTCCGTTTGACGCGCATGATAGTCCATTGGAAAGATCTCTTCGAGGACTACGACGGAAAAGACGATTTTTTGACAGAAAAATTCGCTGGTGGTAGATTTCCCAAAAAAAACATTGTTTAGGGCCTCAAAACAGCTCCGGAAATTTAGGACCCGAAAAACTACTATAAATAGTAAATTGTGCTACAATTTAGGACACTGAAAAGACTGGAAGAGACAGTTGTGGGGGTCCAAATGGGATAGGTGGGTGGCCACCAACATCCACTTGGATTAAACAAGCACACAAGTGACACCGTTGTTTTTGGGCCAATGTCCCCGGAAAGACCCAATGTGGGAAAACTGGTGCAGCTATCTGAGCATTTTAATTATTAAGCAGTTTTAGAATACAATCTGGGTGCCAAAACCGTCTCACCCAATAGAGAATAATCTCGGCAGTAGTACCTCTCAATCAGAGACAGATGTTCCGGCTGAAACCTTGGATAAACACTCTGATGGCTCCTAGCTCTAATCTGCCCCATGAAAACCCCAGCGTCAGCCCTTTCTAGGCCATCGTCTACCTAGCGTCACCCTGGCTCGCCCTGCGTTAGCCTTTGGAGGCACTATGTAAGCCCTTAGAGCCTCTTCGTCACCCACGCTGCCTCTTTGAGGCACTACACAGCTCCTGGCTGCCTTTGCGTGAGCCCTGGCTGGCTCTGCGTGAACCTGTGGCTTGCTTTGCGTCCCTCTCTCCCAGCTTCTGAGTTGATCCGCTTGGTACTATCTCTGCCTCTCTGCTCTATATTCACTGCCCCTCAGCTGCAAATTTGATTACTCTTTTGACTTCCTCAGCAAACCCTGCCCCAGAAAATTGAAATCTTGATCAACTCAATGTGTTCTCCAAGTGACCCTCAAGCCTCCTCTTATACTTTTCTCTTTGACAATTCAACGACTGAGATTAAGTCCCTAATTAACGGCTAAGATTAGATTTGGCTTGATCCATGACTTTTGGACCATTCTAACTCAGTTTTATATTAATTCACATTAATATTTTATTTTCCCTAAGTTTAGACTTAGGGACTTCATTAAAAATATTAATTATTTTAATATCTCCCAAAATGGTTTGATTCTGCCCAAACCATTTCTGGGTATTGGAGACCTCATGTGATTTAGCCTCTCCACTAATTTTCATGGCTAGAACACATTCGATGCTACCCCAAATCAACATAGATCAGTACACTCGCTACATGGATATGATGATTCAGCTAGTAGATAATGATCCATCCTCTTTCAAAGAATTAATAGAGAAACTTGTATGGGTTGATGCAATGGTGGAGGAGTATGAATCCATTGTAAAAATAGTGTTTGGGAAGCACTCTCAAGACCAACAGACAAATCAGTTGTGGGTTCGAGATGGATCTACAAGGTGAATCATGCAACAATGGAAGCATGGAAAAGTAAAAGGCCAGATTTGTGGCCAAGGGGTACCGTCAGGTTGAGGGGATTGACTATGAGGAGACCTTTTCTCTTGTAGCAAGGTACTCATCCATCATATCAATCCTTGCTCTAACTATTATAGATGGGGTGGAAGATCCACCAGATGGATGTGAAAATAACATTCCTCAATGGAATTATTGAGGAGGATGTGTATATTGAGTAGCCAGAAGGATTCGAGACTTTTGATCGAAAACCTCATGTGTGCAAACTCAAGTGAGCATTGTATGGTCTCAAGTAAGTACTCCATTCTTGGTACACTAGGATTGATAGCTATCTCACTGGTTTTGGCTTCACCAAAAGTGAAGCGGATATAAACCTCTGTCATATTTTGGTAGAAGGTAAATTATCGATTAATTTTTTATATGTTGATGACTTGATTTTGACTGGTGATGAGAAACTGATCAGATCTTGCAGGGAGGACCTTTCAAGTGAGTTTGTGATGAAGGAAATGGGTCTCATGGACTATTTCCTTGGATTGGAAGTATGGCAAGGTGATGGGGAAATATTTGTCTCTCAGGGCAAGTATGCTAATGAGATACTTCAGAAGTTCCAGATGGGTAGGTGCAAACCCATAGAGACTCCTTTAGCAACAAAATAGAGGAAGGAGGATGCCACTTCATTTGAGGAAGTGGATGTGACTATTTACCAATAGTTGGTGGGTTCACTCATGTATCTTGTGAACACACAACCAGATATGTGCGTTGTAGTTAACCAGTTGAGCCAAGCTATGGTTGTGCCAACCAAACTATTTTGTAGGGCAATTAAGCATGTTCTATGGTATCTTAGAGGCCTCACCTAGTTTAGGCTATGGTACAAACAGAAAAAGGGAGTGAAGTTGTGTGGCTTCACATATGCATATTGGGCGGGTAGTCCATCAGATCGAAAGAGTACATCAGGTGGAATTTTTAGTGTTGGGTCTTCAACGGTTTCTTGGTACATCAGGAAGCAAATATATGTGACACTAAGCTCAACAAAAGAAAAATATATGGCTGCAAGTCAAGTAGCATGTGAGGCAATCTAGATGAGAAAGACACTTTTTGGCTTGTTTGGTCAGACGATGGATCCAACTGTTATTTACTGTGATAATCAGAGTTGCATCAAACTATCTGAAAATCCTTTTTTTCATAATCGATCCAAGCATATTAATATCTAGTATCACCATCTACGAGATTTTTGTTCCAGTACATTCTGACAGAGGAACAAGATGATGATTTCTTGAAAAACACCTTGTCAAGAGGGAAGTTCGAGTTCCACAGGTTCAGGATAGGGGTGGTTGATAATCCTTTTCTTGCGAAGAGGGAGTGTTGAAAATGCAATAAGAAAATCTCAGTTTGACTTTGCCTTGGTCAAACTAGAGAAAATTCGAATTTCTATTTCAGCAGCAATATTGGGGGTACTTAACTGAGGTGACATGGCACTTGTCACTCAGTTAACTCAATTAATTCGAGTTGGAGAAGCTTGAGTTTAGTTCAGTATGATTGCTTGCTAATTTGTAGCAATCTATTTCAGCCAATTTGAGTTATTGTCAGTTAAACTAGTTCTAACTATCATAAGAACTTCAACCACACTCAGTGATATACCAGTTAACTGACCAATGAGCTGAAAATATTTGTTGTATACAGAGAATTTGAGTTACCCAATTGAGATGGATATTCCAAGGAAGTGTACTATCAGTTGTAGCATATTCCCATGTGTATAGGTGGTGCATGCAATCAGAGGAAGGACCTAGAGGAATTGTGCAATTCAATAGTGGGAAATTCCTAAATAATAGGGGCTAATTTCCTGGAGGAACAACATAAGGAAATAGGAGCTTGGAGGGCTTGAAAATTGGCTAAAGTCAGTCAGTCAGTTATGGGGATAAACTATACACTCGCAGGGTGTGCTCAAGATTGAGCAAACATATGTATTTCATCTCTATTATCTGATTAATGCAATACAGATAGGAAGGGGTTTTGAGTAGTTGCTTTCCCCTAGATAAATCTCTGTGCATGTGTGATGTTTCATTTTGCATGTCTATGATTTGTGTTCTAGATGGTGAATATCAGTAGAGTAGCTTCGAGTCTTGTGATTTAGTAAATTTCATAAGCAATTTTAAATTTACACATTAACTTCTACAATTATAATTTATATGTCAATAATAATATTAATTTTGTATTCAAGCTTCTTTGATCCATAACGAATTAAACAAAGCCTTTCGTAGAAATCACATAAGAGAATTTTTTGGCAGATGCTTTTAGAACCAACAAGTGTGGTTCATCATGATTTTGATTCGAAACGTGTCAGCCAAAAAATTCTCTTATGTGATTTCTACGAAAGAGCTGCTTAATAATATTATTATTATTAAATTTAGAGACATAATTTTATGTCTCTAAATTTATGAAAATATTATTTTTAATATTATATTAATGTTAATATAATAATAATATTAATTCTCTTTTCTAATTGTTATATTTAATTTTTAATAATAAATCTAAATTTTAAGTGAATAATAATAATAATAATATGTAGTGACGCCAATAGGTGAATTTCAACCACATTTACTAATATAATTGTGGATGTGATTGATTCATATAAACCTATCAAAATATGTCGACCACTTTTATATTGTACTATGTATTTTCCAAAGATATATGGAATTACACAATGTGAAATAAAAAGTTTCTTTATCCTAGTGGACTTAACAAAATAACATACTATTTATAGTTTTGAAGTTACAATACATATGAAGTTAAAATTATTTTATTTATATGTGAATTTCGAATACCATACAATGAGCGAAAGCAAGGAGACAAAGGCCATATGCTATCCGAGAACCGAAGCCAAAACCCCCAAATTTCACATAGGCTACTCTTTACGATTAAGATAAAATGAAAATGAAGGCAATATATGAACTTCACGCATTTTTTCATGGTTAAATTGGGACATACTATATATATATTGCAACGACTGGATTTGAGATACATTCACCAACGCAGGTTTTCCAACATGCAGATTCTCATTCCAAAGACATCACTACATATATGTTTTCCATCGTTGGAGCGATTTCATATTATTTTTGTTACAAGAGGTAGTGAACTGAATATTGCATTGGTTATAGGATTTTTGTTACAAGAGGTAGTGAACTGAATATTGCATTGGAAGAAGATTAAGATGTCTTTTTATTCATAGGTGGTAAAACCTATCAAATTCAGGTGTCAAACCAACAGTGAGCACAGTCATTTCTGGCTGTTATCCGCAAATGTTGGTTTGACTCATCACTGTTATCAAGGAAAACCACCTCACCTGTAATAACCTGCTGGTGGTCCGTAAGGGAGCAGGCTTTCACTCCTGCCAGATGCCTCTGGGTCTTGGGCGGTTAACCTATTTCCTTACGTCCGAGGAAGACGAGCTCTTAGCCAAGCAAAAGCAGTTTTACGGCATACTCCAAGCCGAAAAGACTCAGATGTTTTATTGAGGTGTTTTTATTGAATTACCACCGTTGTAAGGATGGGGAAAAAGCTCCTTGATGGAAATGTCGTCGATGAGAGGACCACAAGCAGGATCGTCTTCCATGCCGGTATTGTGAACAATAATATCGGCCATGTTGGAGGCCACCAGTCGGTACTGCTATAAAGCGTTTGCATTGGCAGCTCCCCAGCGTCAGGGTGAACAAAGACATTCAAGGTCTCCAATTGGAGGTAGGTTCAAGCCATGCTGAAGGTGAGGGAGTAGTAAGATCATTTCTTTACCTCGGTTTTTTGGGTCAGTTGTGCCTCGTTTATGAGTCTGTTTGTGTGAACTCCATTTGGAATTACTACCAAGATATCGCCTTGCTTTTTCCCAGACGATATATATTCCCCAAAACCTCTGATCCGCTAGAAGGGAACGAATTTGTTACCGATGACCACTGTGCCATTCATGGCGGAGGCCTTCGAGGCGTACTCGAATTCCCCATTCGGAAACAAACCTACAGAAATATACATTATAACAACAATTAATCCATCAATTCAATCCAATATCAGTAATCTCAGAAACAGGGAAAGATGCATTACGTGCTTACCATCTCTAGTGAATATTGCTAGACTCTGTTACACGATCCATAGCACCCTTATGATATGAAAAATAGAGCCCAGAAAACTGGCATATGTGCTCCCTCTGGACATCTTGAACCAAAATCCCAGCCAAGCACGTGGTAACTTCATAACTCACTCCCGACTAAAACTGTATTGTCTGCAGAGGCTTGGCGTGGGCTTTTATAGTGGATGGAAGGCCAAGAATGATAGATAATTGATGAACATTAGCAAAGCCCCCTCTGCGTATCAGATGGCATTTGAGAGCCCTCCACGCGTAAACATGATCATGGAGCTGAGGACCCTCACCTTCAAAAAGAAAAATGAATAGGCAAGTTTCATGGAAAAGTGTAAAAGGTGGAATGCAGATCGTACATAGTCTTGTAGCCATTGTCTGGGATTGATCAATGATGTCATATCAGAAGAAAATCATATTATCGCATAACTAGAGCCCTTTTTGTGATCTTCTAATAAGAACTTGTCTGATCTCTCTCCTTATTTTTAGATTTTGAAATATTTTCAAAATATGGAATCAGGATGCCCTTTGAGTTATACTTACTTCTTCCATTATGCTTAAAATAAGCTAATTATTTCTGTATGAGAAGTTAGTAAAACTAGAAAGTAAGTGGAGTGTTAAGGGTTGAGTGATTGAGTTAAGTGATGGGTAATTTTTAGTCTGATTATATGTGGTTGTATCTCAAAGCGAGTAAATACTCTTTACTTGGTTCATTGTAAGCATTATATTTTGTGAGATCAATAAAAAAAAGCAGCTCATAGATTTGTATGTGAATTAATCGTTTTGTCTCTTCTTCTTTCCCAATAAATTAGTATCAGAGCAACCTTACAAAGAGCGAAAGCAAACAAATTAATATCAATCCGTGTGATAGGAGAGCGAGGGCGAAGAGATTGACATCAATCCTTGTGAGAGGAGAAACATATTTTTTCTGGTGGTATGTAAACATTAATGTGATGTTTAAACATTAACGCGTCCTACACTGATATACAAATCGTTATAACGCGTTAGGGATCAATAGAGAACCGCGTTAATTCTTGTTCTGTTTAACCGAGTCCCTTTGGTTTGTGCAGCGTTAGCAGACTAACGTAGTCCTCATGGAATGAAGGCGTTAGCATGCTCCGAAGCTTTAATAAACCAAAGAACTTTCGTGTCGTTTTTGTTAAATTACGAAGTCAAGTTCTTAAGATTTATCATAGACTATATATATAGGTTGAGTGGGAAGTTTTTATCAAAAAGAGAGCACCAAAAAAAACAAAGGTATTTTTATTAAAAGATTTTTTATATAAAGGTTTTCGAAACTTTATAAAATGATTTTTTTTTTAAGTTTTTTTTTAGGTTTTTTTTATAAAATAAAAAAAATAAAATTGGGGTTTTATTGAAAGGGTATTTTTAAAAAAGTTTAGTAATTTTTTTTGTTGTTGTTGTTTAAAGTGAAATTTTTAGAGAAAGATGGCTTTCTCAAATTTCCCCAACGCCCACCATTTATAGGGAAGGATTATGATGTGTGGGTCATTAAGATGGCAACCATGTTGCAGGCACATGATGTTTGGGATTATGTTTAGCTTGGGTTTTCAGAATCTAAGAATGAAGCGGAAGAACAAGCTATTAGTAATATAGAGAGGGAACAATTGAAGAAAGACAAGAAGAACAATGCACAAACGTTGCAGCTTATCCAACATGGAGTGGACCGAGCAGTGTTCCATAAGATTATGATCACGTCTTCAGCAAAACTAGCATGGGATACTTTGGCGACAAACTATACAGGTATAGCCAAAGTCAATATTGTTAAGTTGTAGAATACTATGAGAGATTTTGAAAGTCTGGAGATGAAAGAGACGAAAGACACCGATTCTTTCATGAATCAGGTCATAACTATCGTAAATAAGTTAAAGATTTATGGTGAAGATATTAAAAAGCAAATAGTGGTTGAGAAGGTCCTCAGATCTTTGTTTACCAAATTTGATGTTGTGGTAGCAGCCATAGAAAAAGCCAAGGATTTGGCATCATTAACAATTGATGAGTTGATGTGATCACTTCTATCGCATGAGGTAAGGATAGACAGAAATAAGGATTCCACTTTAGAGACCTCTTTCAAAAGTTAGGTTTATATTTCAAGAGACAGAGGTCGTGGCGGAAGTAGATCGAGAGGTAGAGGACGAAGCAATAGATATGGTGGTCAGAGAGATGGTCGAGAAGAGCATGAACATGAAAGTGGAAGCAACTACAGAAGCTTCTATAATAATAAAAGAGTTGACAAATCAAAGGTGAAATGTTATTATTGTAATAAATTTAGTCACTATGCTCATGATTGCAAGAAGAAAATAGTTGATCAAGGGAACCAGAGAGCTAATGTCACTATAGAGAATACTAATTCCATGTTCCTAGCTTTCCATACCATGCATGAACCTTCTGCTAGTGTGTGGTTGTTAGATAGTGGTTGCAGTAACCACATGACATGAAACAATGATTTGGTTGCAAATTTCGATCAATCCGTGAAAACAGAGGTAAAGTTGGGGACTAACAAGACTGTGGAAGTAGATGGCAAAGGAGTGGTCAACATTCTAACCAAGCAGGGGGAGCCGAAGACAATCTCAGAGGTATATTATGTTCCTAGTCTCAAACATAATTTGATAAGTGTTGGTCAATTGATAAAGAAAGGATACAGAGTTATCTTTCAAGGTCAAGAATGTGTTATATATGATAAGCCCCCAAGTAAGCAGCTAATAGAGAAGGTGTAGATGACGAGGAACATAATCTTTCCTCTAGTTATGAATTACAATGATCAGGTCCGTTCTTTTACAGTTGCATGTTTTGATGAGTATTGGTTATGGCACTTTCGATTTGGATACTTGCACTTTTCTGGTTTAAGATTGTTGCAGTAGAAACATATGGTCAGAGGATTACCTCCCATCAAAGTTCCTGCTAGTACTTGTGAGCGTTGCATCTTGGGAAAGCAACACCATGAAAGGTTCCAAAGGGAGTTGCATAGAGAGAAAAACAACCTCTTGAGCTAGTGCATACAGACTTGGGTGGACCTATGAGGACACAGTCGATTGGTGGAAGTTGTTACTTCATTACTTTCATTGATGATTATAGTAGAAAGACTTGGGTTTACTTCTTGAAGGAGAAGTCTGGAACTTTTGCAAAGTTCAAGGAATTCAAAGCCTTAGTAGAGAACCAAAGTGATCGACGGATCAAGATATTGAGGTCAGATCATGGTGGAGAATATGACTCAAAGGCATCTATGATTACTGTAAACAACATGGAATCATAAGACAATTTACAACCAGGTACACACCGCAATAGAATGGTGTAGCAAAGAGAAAGAATAGGACAATTATGAACATGGTAAGAAGCATGTTGAAAGGCAAAAACTTGTCTAATGATTATTAGGAAGAAGGAATTTCATGTGTTATTTATGTGATCAACAGATCTCCTACAAAGAGTGTGATGAACAGAGTACGAGAACAAGCATGACTAGGTATGTATTGCAGCATATCTCATCTCGTAATATTTGGATGTGTAGATTATGCACATGTGCCTAAAGAGCAAAGAGGCAAATTGAATGAAAAAAGTGAAAAATGCATATTTAATGGTTATAGTGAGCAATCAAAATCTTACAAATTGTATAACTCTGTCACAAAGAAGACCATAATTAGCAGAGATGTTGTGTTGAAAGAACAAGAGTCATGGAATGGAACTGTAGACAAAACAGTTGATGCACAAGTGCCATTGATGGAAGAAGATGATGTAGTAGAAAAGGAGCAGCAAGAATCACAGGTGAAGACACCAAACAGAGACACACCAACAAGGATTCCAAGATTTTTAGAGCAGCATGGATCTTCAAGCAGATCAACAGATCGAGATTCTCCCAGAAATCAATCAAGTGATGAATCAAGCATTGGTAAGAGAAAGATGAGAAGTTTGAAAGATATTTATGATGATTTGGATGTTAGTTAAAATTTTGCATTGTTTTCATTCCAACCTTCTTCGTTTGAAGAAGCAATTAGAGATGAAAATTGGGTGCAAGCCATGGATGAAGAAATTGAAGCTATTGAAAAGAATGATACATGGGATTTGGTTAATTTATGTTATGAAACCAGCTCAAGAAAAGATAGAAAAGATAGATCAACGCCTTAGAATTCAGCCTCTTCAAGGGGGCAACCTCCTTTACATTACATAAATGAAAAATTCTTGGATGATACAAATGAAAGGACCTCCTTTCTATATATAGGAGTCTAAGGGGTTATAACATAATCAGAGCCGACATAACAATAATAATGTAAGGGCACAATAATAACAATAGTGCGCTTCTATGGGGCACAATAGTAACAATATGGGCACTACATGGGTACATCAATATAATAAGTGGGTTATACTAATAACAATAAGGGGTTACACTAGTAGTATAGGGGCCTAACATGCCCCTCTCCTTCAAAAAGCATTGTCCTCAACGCTTGAGTAGTTCTTGATGCTTCTGTATAAAATTCTTGTCCACCAATGTGGAATATTCAGCGGGTAAGTTCTTCCACTTGATGAGATACTCTGAGATTGATCGATTTCGTAGCTGTTGGTTCTTGTTTCTGTGACTGCTCCAGGTTCCAATATGATTTTTCCCTCCTCTTCCATTTCTGGCAATATTGCTTGAATTGGGATCTTTTGCAACTTTTGAATAAGTAGCCATACTTCTTCGTCCTTCTTCCATTCATCCCTTGCTTCATTTATCCAATTTGGTTGGATAATATAAATAGCAGAAAATAATGCTTCCACATCCTCATCCTTGAAGAGTCTTCCCATTCGGTAAGGTCGCCATTTTTTAAGTGCATGTAGTATTGCCAACATTTCCTTCTCATAAATAGCTTGCTTGAGATGTAGCTGTAAAAATACCCAATCACCTACATCAAAACATTTTTCACTATGATGTTGATCTACCTGTTGTTTCGTATGATTTTGCACCGAAGTTGCATTATCCTTTAAAAGTTGGAGAACTTGCTGTTGATGCTCGATGTGACCTTTCTCTGCTTGAAGCTTTTTCTTCTTGATATGTCCTTCTATCTTTTGAGGAGTGCTAATTTCTTCTAGTCCTTTACAAGATATGGTCGGATTCATTTCTTGATGCTCGATGTGATTTTTCACTTCTTGAACATTTTTCTTCTTGATGTGTCCTTCTATATTGATAGTTTGAGGAGTGGTAATTTCGTCCATTAAATTACAAGATATGGTCTGATTCATTTCTTCTTTCTGTGGGGTGGTGTCCTGGCGTATATCCTCTTCTTTTGATGTTTCTTGATCCTTTTCTTCCTCCTCTTCATATTCTATGTAAAATAATTTCTTCTCAACACACCTATGACCTTTAGTGCATTTGCTATCACAATTGTAACAAAGCCCTTTTTCTCTTTTTTCTTCCAATTGTTGTGGTGTAACCCTTGTAGGTTGTGGAAGGCTAGGAGAAACAACACTTCCATTTTTATAGTTGTGAGGGGTATGCTTCCTGGTTTCCATAATTTTGCTTTCTATTATATCACAAAGCCCTTTTACTCTTTCCAATTGTTGTGGTGTTGCTCTAAAGAAGGTGTTGCACTTTGTATCCTCATAATGTGCTATCATTTCCTCCGTGAAAATTGACCACGTAACAAGTTTTTTACGAGAACAAAGCCCTTCATACCATAAAAATTGATCTGGTTCTAAATATGAAGATGCAATACATACCTTTTGTAATAGTTGTACACCATGTAGATCAAAATATTGCTCCATCTGAAGTATCCAATTTACTGGATCCTTGCCATCAAACTTCCTCATCTTGCTTTTTCTTGATTTTAGGAGCTCGACCTTGAAACGACTGTAACTTTGTACTTTCAGATCTTTAAGTTCTGAAATTGTGAACTATAGTAGCTCTCTATGTCCTCTTTCCAATGCCACCAGTCTGATCCAAATTGGATTCTCTAAGAAAGAGTTATTCACAATCTCCCAAGATGACCTAATTATAGACCTTTCCAGAAGAGTGAAATTGTATGAAGTGCCACGTGTCACTGTTTCAACCTTTGGATTTGAAAAACGCATACAAGAAACTAAAGTCCGTCCTCTTTCTGTACCTTCTTACGAAATTTCAATCCGATCCCCAGAGAGAAAGTTATGACGATTTTCCCCAGGTCACCTGTTTTGAATGTAATTCAGGAGTCTGAAAAAATACCAACTTCCTCAGATCATATCTCCGCAAATATTGCGCTAAAAGCTCTGAAATTGGGACCCAAGGTTCAACGCGATTTATTCTCAAATGGGTCTTGTTTGCAACTTCTGAAACATCACAGAAAAAATGTTATAGCGGAAATTCCACGATGACCTGTTTGGAGCAGCGAAACCCTAGAATCCAAAGCTTTGATACCAAATGTTATGAAACCAGCTCAAGAAAAGATAGAAAAGATAGATCAACGCCTTAGAATTCAGCCTCTTCGAGGGGGCAACCTCCTTTACATTACATAAATGAAAAATTCTTGGATGATACAAATGAAAGGACCTCCTTTCTATATATAGGAGTCTAAGGGGTTATAACATAATCAGAGCCGACATAACAATAATAATGTAAGGGCACAATAATAACAATAGTGCACTTCTATGGGGCACAATAGTAACAATATGGGCACTACATGGGTACATCAATATAATAAGTGGGTTATACTAATAACAATAAGGGGTTACACTAGTAGTATAGGGGCCTAACAATTTACCAAAGGACAAAAATCTCATTGGTGTAAAGTGGGTGTACAAGACAAAGCTAAATGAGAAAGGTGAAATTGACATATTTAAAGCTAGACTTGAAGCAAAAGGATACGTAGCAACCAGGAATAGATTTTGGAGAAACGTTTGCTCCAGTAGCCAGATTGGATACTGTAAGAGCAGTTCTAGCCACAACAACTTAGAACAAGTGGAAAGTATATCAAATGGATGTGAAATCAGCCTTCTTGAATGGAATTCTAGAAGAAGAAATTTATGTGTAACAACCTCCAGGTTATGAAGTTGAAAGTAATGAAGATAAAGTTTACAGGTTGAAGAAAGCGCTTTATGGACTGAAGCAAGCGCCTAGAGCTTGGTATAGTAGAATTGACAGCTACATGATCAAGAATGGATTTTGCAGAAGCAACATTGAACCTACCTTGTACACAAAGGTAAATGAGCATGGACAAATTTTGATTGTTTTCTTATATGTTGATGACATGATTTTTACAGGTGATTTTGAGATAGATGAATTTAAAGCATCCATGATGAAATAATTTGAGATGAGAGATCTTGGTCTCATGAAATATTTTCTTGGAATAGAAGTTGAGAAATCTAAAAAGGGATTTTTTATTTGTCAAAATAAATATGCCAAAGATTTGTTGAAAAGATTCAGGATGGAAAATTGAAAACCTATCCCTACACCAGTTGCAATAGGTACAAAGTTAAGAAAGGATGATGAAGGATCAGACGTCAATCCAACTCTATTCAAAAGATTGGTTGGTAGCCTCATGTATCTCACAAATACAATACTGGATATCAAGCAAGGAGTGAGTTTGATTTCTAGATTTATGGAAAATCCAAAAGACACATATTGGAGTGCAGGAAAAAGAATTCTAATATACATAGCAGGAACTAGAGATTGTGGCATAATGTAGGCAAGCACAAAAAAAAAGGATTTGATTGGATACATAGATTTTACAGGAAGTTTGGATGATAGGAAGAGCACTTCTGGTTTTGTGTTCCATCTTGATTCAAGTGTGATCTCATGGGCATCTAAGAAGCAGCACATTGTGACACTTTCGTCAGCAAAAATAGAATATGTAGCAACAACATCAGCAACATGTCAAGGAGTATGGTTAAGAAGAGTATTTGATGGACTCAAGTAGAAACAACAAGGATCAACAACAATATATTGTGACAACACCTCAACGATTGCACTATCTAAGAATAGTGTGTTTCATCAAAAGAGCAAGCATATTGATACTAGATATCACTTTATTAGAGAACTTGTGAGCAATGGATAATTTCACTTGAAGCCTTGTAAATCTAGTGATCAATTAGCTAATATATTTACTAAGTCATTAGCACAAGATCTGTTTGATTTTCATAGAAGAAACTTGGGTATTGTAAGATTAGCTCAGACATAGACCAACATACATGTTTGAGTTGTCATGAGTCAAGTTTTAGTTTAACAGTTGTAATTAAGGGGGAGTGTTAAAATAAGCTAATTACTCCTGCATGAGAAGTTGGTAAAACTAGAGAGTCAGTTAACTGAGTGTTGAGGTTAAGTGTTTGAGTGTTGAGTTAAGTCGAGTTAAGTTGAGTTAAGTTGAGTTAAGTCGAGTTAAGTTAGGAAGCCACCTAGTAGACCCCGTTTAATTATGGTGTTTGAATAATTGCTTCTCTTAAATATATCGAATAATAGGTATAAGTGTGTCAAATGACATTGTAATTATCACACACATATATTATTCGAGTTAAATTGTTGGACGTTAAGTATACAATTTATAGTCCTGGTACTAAATTAGGGAAGTACTAAGTAATTTTTAATAATATTTAGTAAAATATTTTTTTCAAGTTTTATATTACAAAAGAGATTTGTATCTTGAGGGATTTGATCTTTCTTAGTGTTTGGGTGATCTAGAATTAAGATGGATTTATGCTAGTTGATATTTTTTCATGATAATCTTGTGGTGAGGTAACCTTATAACTCCTATTATTAGTTATGTCATATTATACAAAATATTTTCCTTAAATATATCACAAATATGTAGTGTTTCTTATGTGTGGACTCCTTTGTGGTTATCATTAAAAGGGCATAGGGTCCCAAGATAATTCGACTCTATATATGTTAACAATGTAATTGTCTTTGAATTTTTTTTTAGTGATTATTCAATTTTGATTGTTCTACATTAAATAATGCCACATGAATTGGACCTTGTTATAGCGTATCTAATCTCACTTTGCAATATATAATACAAAAACAACTTTTTTCATAAATATACATGATTTTAGTTTGAATTTTTACCATTAAAAAATCAAAAATTATATCTTAAATTTATATCCTAAATCTTAATCATACATTGAATTAATTTTAAATTTTTAAATAAAATAAAAATAATAATCAATTATACTTTATTATTTTTCATATTTGAATTAATTAATCTATATGGTATTTATCAAGCCACTTCCCAGAACCTTCTAGAACTTTCGAGAATCAAATATAAGATAATCATAAGTCTACATAAGCTATACTTAGGATCAAATATTTCCCAAACATGCCAAACATATGATAAAAATTTAGACAAATATATGGTAAAAATAATAGCTACAAGTCATGAATGCATATCCGTTCATTGCCTCAATAATTTCATCAAAGGTTCATCAAGAAGGCTCATTGCCATCTCAATCTAGCTGCAACAACACTTGTTATTTCACACATTCATATAACCATTCAATAACTTATCGAATCATGAATAAGATCCATAACAACAACACAACATTTAACCAAAATGAATCCATGACAAACTAATCATAAAATCAATGCCATAACCAATACATGTGCTTATTGATCTCAATAAGAAACAACATATAATAACATATGCATAATGCCAACCAAGTCAGGGACTTCCTTGTACCACCAGACCATAGATTGAGTTAAACCAAATATCTCTTTCAACCAATCACCCCTGTGCCATATTCCAAGGATGAATGTGAGACCACAAGGGATAAACCAACATAGAACCAATCGGGGCTTCCAGAGGATAAACCACTTCAACCCTCATCCATAATGATTTCACCTTACCTGATCCATACATCACCAAAACCAAACAAACTTGGATGCCTCAAACTTTCTTCACCATACCCAAAGGAATTTTCCTACCTCCACCCACCTGTCAAGAGTTGTAGGAGAAAGCCCATCTCCACCCTCAACCCTTGGGAATTTTCCTGAGACCGCCTCAACTAAGATCCAAAATCTACCATCCATCCAAAGCTTAACTAAAACAAGGAACCCACTACATCATGGCTATCCAAGAAATGACAAAGGAAAGGTTGTAACCACTATTAATCCAGGAAAATCCCATGCCAATGATATAAAACATGAGTATAGATTGTTGTTACAGAGCACGCATACGAAGCCATTGGAGTTTGGCTACTAAATTAATTAATTCAGGATTGAATCACAGAGAATGAACACATGAAGGGGTTTAAGTATCTTTTTATTAATTCAAAATGTGTTGTTACAAACAAGAATTCAAATTACAAAATAGTCCCTCAGAGTGCTTGAATTTCCTACGTTGTTACATAACAACAACATGCACAACAACTAGACATGTTCCTGACTCACACAATAGCAAGTCACACTATCTGAAAATCGTGCAACAACCGACCAACGCTAGTAGTCCAACAACCAAACGTCCAAGATCTAAGAGGCAGAAGAAAAAGTCTGAATGCTGAAAAAAATTCACTTTCCTTCCTTGTTCTCACAATTTATGTCCACACTATTGACTTTTTCACATTCCAACTGAAAGAAATCACTTCCCACATCACTAACCTTTTTTCCTTCTAGAACTGAATCTACTCACTTCCTTTCACTATGCAGACAAATGGAAATTTGTAACTTCCATCCTACTCACAACGCATCTAATAGCGGTTGTTTTGTAGTAGCACAACTAAATATCTTTCGATTTTGGATGTGTCAGCAACTCCACACAACAAGAGTATCAACACATAATATTGGGAGTATCAACTACTCAACATCAGTTGTCACTTTGATAAAGTGTAGCTACAGGAGTAATAAAAAGTACCAACTTGGTGTGTCAACAACTAAGATAATAGGTGTATCAGCAACTTAAAACACATAGGAGTAACAAAACTTATTACAAACTCAAAAAAAAAAAATGGTTGATGAGGATTTCACGAGGCCAAGGATGCTCCTGCATCGCCATAGTAAAGGAGCTAAAGGAAAAGATGGTTTTAGGATATTTCACTCAATTGTGAACTATCTTGTTACTCTTAGGATAATTGCAAAGGAATGTTTCAATAAAAAGTTGATATATCTTATTGTTTTGTTGACTTTAGAAAAATTTTGACACTATTCCTAGAACAATGTCATATAAGAGGCTAGAAGAGATAAACGTTTCTCTCGAGTTGAGGGTTTTTGTCACAAGGTTATATGAGAATTTTATTTCCAATATTAGTACTGCTAAAGGCCAGCCAAAAGAAATTAAATGCAATATTGGTGTCAAGAAAGGGTGTCCCTTACCCTTTTTGGCATATACATTGATAAGCTAGGAGAGTGTCTAGAAGATGTAGGTTGTGATGGTGCCACACTCACTAGTATGGCCATAACTCTTCTCCTTTATGTTGACAATATTGTTACTTTAGCAAGGAGCCATTACATTCTGGCCAAGCAACTCAAAATCCTACAATATTTATACTCCAAGGTGGGTATGACTATTAATACCAAGAAAACTAAAGTAATTGTAATGCTCGTAGCCACCTATTGGGGGTATTAAGGCCCCTATTACCCGAGCCACTTGATTTTTTTTTGTTTTGTTTTTTAGTTAATTTATCTCCAATGACATATGCTATGTATGTCTAATGCATCCTATGATGTAATGCACTCATTTATAGAGATATAATCACATAATAACATCATTTAAATTATAATGTACAACAACACATGAAATAGTACATAATTAATTACAATGAAAGTCAAATAACATTAAAAATAACACTCGTCTGATAAAAGATACCAACTAGTTGTGGACCTTAGAGGTTCCTCAGAGCCATAGATCACAATGCCCATATTAATTCCATCCTTAAGATTAGATTCAAAATTAATTTTACTAGGGGAAATTTATGGTGAATATTGAATTAATTTCAAATGCAACCATACTTTAACATTACAAACTCCCATTATTGAAAATTTTGAAAAAGACAAAAAATTGAAAAGAACCTTTATAAGTTTAATGATGGAGGAGAAAAATTCATCTTACATCTCCTTTATGTGTTGAAGCACCTCTCAACATCTTCAATTCAATTACTTAATATACTCACGAAGGTTAATTCTATTAACAATCTCAGTCAATGAGAAATAATTGAGCTTAAAGATGCTCCACAACCCAATATGAGGGAGATATAATAGTGGTGCCCTAGATGAAGTTTTAGAATAAATAATAATAATGATAAAAATTAATACCCACTCAATTAAAAAATAATAAACAATAAAATTTAATAAAAATAATAAGTCCATTCAATCTAATTTAATATATTATGATTTTATTTTTATTAATAAAATATTTTCTAGTACAAAGTCTCTATATATAAACATAAATAATAATAATTAATATTGGTAATCATAATAATTTAGAATACATAATTATAGACATATAAAACCTTAATAAATTTAATTAATAAACATACAATTAAAAATAAGAATATTTATCATAATATTATTATAAATAAAAAGAAAAATAAAATAAACTCACGTATTAACTTGAAAATACTATTAAACCACCTCCATATTAACTTATTCAAATACATATATTAAATAATAAAATATTAACCCATTATTATTTAAGAATTAAAACAATATATGCAACCACTTTTAAGCAAAAATAAATAAATGACACTCAACCACAAAATAAAACGATTAAGGCCGCAATCCAGTGCCGGCTAAATGGAAGGAAGAACATGACTAAATGACTTACTATTAAATTATTAATTAAATCTTTGAATATGAATCTGGAATCTTTTAATCTGAAAGTTACTATTCCTCCATATGTGAATCATCCTTTATATGGAATATGTTTGTTTAACTTCCAGCTGGTCTTTTTCTCATATGGTTCAGTTTTATTTTTAATTTGCTAAGTTTGGGATGGCTGCTATAGAATCGAGATTCTGTAGCAACCGATGGTTTATTTTGATTGCAAGTCATTAATTTCATTTGTTTTGATTGATTGGAAGGTTGTTTGTTTGGTTTCTATGGAGTTGATGTTGAAGATGCCTTTCAGTTACACAAGGATTATCGATTAGTGCTTTTATGAGTTTTATTTTTATCATTTATCATATGGCGAATTGGTCGAATAGATAATACTATGTAATTTTGTAAAACAATTATATTTTCCAAATTTAGCTTTAGATCATGAGGCTAGCCTCATGGGCTTATACAAAACTGGGGAAGATGGAAAATTTGGAGGGCTTTTTGGGAGAGAAAGGAAATGTTGTTAATTTTAAGACTTCAAAATATCAATAATGATTATAAGTCGATGGACTTGATTTGATTCAATTACATATTTTTATTCTATTTACATTTTCCATGGTCATATCCATTATCTCCTTTATCTTGTCTGATTTGACTTCCCAACGTTAAGAAGATAGAAGTTTGTTGTCATGTGATTGAATTCCATAGGCACCCAACAATGCTATTGCATTTCTTTTCTATTACACATTAGCTTAATTTGCACTAGTTTACATTTGATCAATGTCGCATCTCTAGTGACTTGTGTCCCGAGGTCGATAATTGGTTTGGGAATTCACTTGATCTAGATCCCTGTGGTTTCATTCTAGAGGTCTAAGTTTTAAAGAAATGCCACCTTTTGTATGGAATTTGAATTAATGTTACCGCTGTAACGATTTTTCAATTGCATTATTACTTTGATATTCATTTATTGGTTTGATTCATAAACGAGTGAAAAAATCAATGTACTTTACAAAGATTGTTACAAAAGGCCATTATGTATATCTCGACCAAGAATTAGGAATTAGAAAGAATTACTTATTTTTTTTTAACTCTTGGTGCTAATTATTAGAACAAATATAGTTTGATATGCATTTGTTCGACCAAGAATTAGGAATTAGAAAGAATTACTTTTTTTTTTTTGACTCTCGGTGCTAATTATTAAAACAAATATAGTTTGATATGCATTTGTTCAAAAGATAAGTGAATTGAATTTTCATAGTTATTTATCTTTTCTTCAAGTGAATTGAATTTTCATAGTTATTTATCTTTTCTTCATTCACATTAAGAATTATTTCTTTTCTTTTTTTTCAATTCTAATTTATAATTTCATATATAAATTAAAATTAGGATTAAATTTTTAATAGTTCTTCAGAAACAATTGTATTCCATTCTTTTGAACCAATTACATTATGTTCTAGTCTTTTTATTTGTTGTATTAAAATCTTGTTATTATTTGTATAGATTTCATTGTATTTTTATCATTAATGATAACTTTATTTATGTTTAGTATTTATTTAACTGATAGTTTTATTTTTTTGACTAATAGTTCATTTTTACTTTATATGTAACAATAGTTAACTTGTGTATTGTATCTTATTCGCTGATCATTATTTTTTTAGGTATATTTAACAACATTTTAGGTTTGCTTTAGATAGTATAGGTTAGGATTAATTTTCCCATGGTGCTCTTCTTCACAAGAGGAGGAATCTAAAGGATAATGGAGCCTTAAAACTTGTTAATAGTGACCACACCAAACATACAGGGCCATTTAAAGAGCTCTGGTCTGGGTCACTTCTCCCTTTTTGACAGAGGTTTTAAAACTCGCGTCAACAAAATGGCACTAGAAGGAGGGAATACTCGAATTTAAATGGCAAAGGGAAGCCATAAGATACAAACCATTAAGTCCCCTATAGTCATGAGAAGTCATACAGATCCTCCCCCTGCTGAGACATTGGCTAGTTCTCACCCCCAACTTGAACAAACTAATAATGAACCTATCACTCCAACTCAATCACACATTCGATCTAAAATTTACAAAGTTCTTCAGAAATATCAAGAGCTTCTTTCTATAACTCAAGAGAGATTAGAATGAACTGTTGAAAACGGAACAAGAGAATCCTAATTTAATTTGTCCTTGAACTAAATTGGGAATTAAATTGTAATTCCACGTCCCATGATAACTTGTAACAGTTAACTAAGTTAATTTGACCTAGTTAGCTCAATTAATTCGAGTTGGGGGTCTAACTAGAGTCATGTACAATGTCTCCTACAATTAGGAGAATTGGTTGAGTTTATTTTGAGTTGTAATTATTTAATTCAGTTAACCTAGTTCCAAATGATGGATGAATTAGTCGGAGACCGAGTAGTAAGGTGTAGCCTGTAGTAGTGGGGTGTAACTTGCAGTAGTGGGGTGTGACTTACTCTAGTGGGGTGTGACTTACTATAGTGGGGTGTAACTTACAGTAGTGGGGTGTAACCTGTAGTAGTGGGGTGTAACGTGCAGTGATCAGTAAACTGAAGACTCACTCATAATTAACTCATGCATGTCACATCAAATAAATACGCAGTGGAGATTGGAGTTCAAGGAAAATGTACGATCAGTTGTATAATCATCCAAATTGTACATGTGGTGCATGCAATCAGAGGAAGGCATATGAGGATTGCATAATTCATAATTGTGGAATTTCCCAATTAAATATGGGGTAATTCCCAAGGGAACAATGCAAGGAGATAAGAGCTTGGTAGGCAGAAAAATTGGCTAAGTATTGGCTTGAGCTTGTCTGGGAAGCAGTGAGATAGATAGAGCTAGTGAAGAGGTTTCTCGGGCTTGAGAAAAGCATTATAATATTCTCATATTTTATTATTAATGCAATATATAGATAGTAGGGGTTTTTAGTTGTGGATTTCCCCAAAAAATCAATGTGTTATGTATGATTGAATTCTTTCTCTTATATGCTTTATGATTTCATCGATCATTTATTGTTTCTGCTGATGAGTAGAGTAGATTTAAGTCAATTGTTTTAGCATTTTACAATCTACAGTTTGAATCAATGATGAATTTGTACATGGTATCAGAGCTGAAATCACTATAAAAGATGAGAATATGAGTTTGTCTTTTACAGGAGAAATTGAATTTGCAGTATCATACTTTAGATCCAGTAGGATGTTATTCTACATATTGAGACTCAAATATTCCCTTGAGGGTAATTTGAACTATATTGCTTGGAAGGACATGATAGAGGTAGTGTTGGAAGACAACGGGCTTAAGGAATTCATGGAAAAAGATATTCCTAAGTCAGTTGATCCTAAGGATCTGGCAGAGCGGAGAAAGTGTGTGGCAAAGGTGAGAAGGATTATCCTAGAAGGAGTTCAAGATCATATTGTCTCGAACCTCCATGATAAGGAGAATCCAATTGTAATGTGCAAGACCTTGATAGATTTGTTTCAAAGCAGCGGTGACCACTGGCACTGAAGGGCAAGCTCAGAAAGATCAAGAAGGAGATGGGAAACTCAATACGTAAGTACTTGACCAAGTTCACCCAATGTCAGGATGAGATTGGAAGTGTTGACGTTATAGTTTCTAAAGATTATATGGTGATCCTAACACTTCTAATCCTTCCCAAGAGTCGGTATAGTTACCAGGACTCAATTAATGGGAGGGAAAATCTACTAGAGTGGGAGTGGTTGTGGTCCAACTTGGTACAAGAAGGGATTCGGTGGAACACCAGAGATGGATCCTCATCCAAGCATGATGATGAGGAGAACTGTGCCTTCGCTAGAAAGGTGAATAAAGGGAAGGGAAAATCATTCCATTCCAAATCATATTCCAGTAAGGGAGGAAAGAAAAAGGACTTGTCGCAGATTACATGTTTTCACTGTCACGAGTTGGGACACTGTGCCAAAAAGTTTCTGCATAAGAAGGTCGATAAGAAGCCCTCAAGAGGAGAGGTAGGTGAAGCTATTTCTTCACAATTCAAGCTAGATTTCACCCTCATCACTTTCATGGCGACATTTGTGATGGGTAGTGTGTGGTACCTGGAAAGTGGAGCCTCATTCCATATGGTTGAAAATAAAGAGTTCTTCATTGACTTGGAGGAGAAGGACCTCTAGATGCACATCAAGATGGAAGATGATGGGAGATATAGTGTGACCGACATCAGTACTATTACCTTTAAGAGGGATTCTGATTCTCCTCTCACATTAAAAGATGCCATGTATGTTCTAGGTTTGAAGAAGAATTTGGTTTCAGTTTCCATGTTGGAGGACCATGGCTACAATATGATATTTATCAAGGGAAAGGATTTCCTTTGTCACATAGCCTCGGGATAGATGAAGAAGATCAGGGTTTAGGTGAAAAACCTCTACAAATTGGATGTAAAAGACTACACTACTTTGAGCACAAAAGCAGAGAAGGTGCAGAGTCGAGACATCTATGAGTTGTGACATAGAATATTGGATCACTTGCACCATGGAGCTTTGAGAATCATGCAACAAATTTCTACAGGAATTCCCAAGGGTACACTAGAGCATAGAGATACATGCAAAGGGTGTACATTGGGGAAGTACACCAAAGCTTCCTTTCATGATAAATACAATTGAGTGCAAGCGATCCTTGATAGAGTTAACGCAGATGTGTGTGGACTGTTCTCAATAACCTCCATGGCCAAACACATGTATTATGTAATATTTGTTGATGACTTTTATCGTAAGTGTTGGATTTTGGTCATGTAGAAGAAAGATCAGATGCTTGCTAAATCTTTTGAATTTAAATCAGTTGTCGAGAAATATACTTGTAGGAAATTTAAAGCTCTCAAAAGAAATAACGGTGGAGAATATGTGTTGAATGAATTCAAGAACTTTTGTGCATCAGAAGACATTCGACAGGAGTTAATAACACCTCATAACCCACAGCAGAATGGGTTGGATGAAAGGAAGAATATAAGTATTTTGGGAGCTTCACGGGCGATGTTACATGATCAGGGCCTACTATTGCACTTGTGTCCGTTGAAGCATGAAACACAGTTATTTATTTGCAAAACAGAAGCCCTCATAAAATTCTAGGGATGAGTACACAAGAAGAAGAATTTTTAGGTAAGAAACCAGATGTGGCACACTTTAGGATATTTAGTTCTTCAGTCTACTTTCATGTTACCAAGGATGCATGGAACAAGGTAGCGCCAAGAGCTGAGTTGGGCATATTTATGGGGTACAATGATACACCTTATAACTATAGGGTGTACCTTCCATCCAACATGATAACAGTGGTTCATAGAGATGTGAAGTTCGATGAAGAGAAGGTCATGAGATGTTCCCTTGAGAGGGAGACTCTGATACATGTAGATGAGGATCTCTTAACTCCAAAGGAAGAATCTGAGGATGATGTGGAGTAGCCACATGCAGAGGAGCAAAGAGTGGAAGTACCCACTCTTGGAAAGACTTCTAGAGATCGAAGGAAATGCACCAGAGAGGCTAACATATTTATGCATGATGCTAGAGAGTATGTGGGAGCACCCACATCACAACGCACGCAGAGGAGGTCACCAGATTGGTACACTAGCTACATGGCTATAATGAGCGAGAGTGTAGAGGTTGAGCCATCGTCATTCGAGGAAGCAGTGCAAAAACTAGTATGGGTTGATGCCATGGTTGAGGAGTATGACTCCATTATCAAAAATAATGTTTGGAAAGTGATCCCAAGACCAATAGACAAGTCAGTGGTGAGTTCCAGATAGATTTACAAGGAAAAGTAAGCAACATATGGGAGTATGGAGAAACATAAGGTGATATTTGTGTCTAGGGGATTCTCTCAAGTGGAGGGCATTGATTATGATGAGACATTTTCTCCAGTAGAAAGGCACTCTTCAATCAAATTTATTCAGGCATTGTCAGCATAGATGGGATGGAAGATACATTAGATGGATGTCAAGACAACATTCCTCAATGGTATGATTGAGGAAGAGGTGTATATTAATCAACCTAAAGGATTTGATACCTTCAACATAGATTTGCATGTTTACAGACTCAAGCGAGTGCTTTTTGGACTAAAACAAGCACCTTGTACTTGGGACACCAAGATTGGCATCTATTTCACCGGGTTGGGCTTCACCAAAAGTGAAGCAGATGAGAACCTTTACCATATTATGGTTGAAGGTAGATTGTTTATTATAGTAGTATTATATGTCTATGATTTGATTCTCACAGGTGATGAGAAGTTGATAAAATCTTGCAAGATTATTCAAGATGAAGGACCTGGGGCTCATGCATTACTTTCTTGGTATGGAAGTATGGCAAGGATATGGGGAATTGTTTATCTCTTAGGGAAAGCATGCCAACAAGATACTGAAGAAGTTCCACATGGATAGTTGCAAACCCATGGAGACTCCTCTAGCAGAAAATTGGAGGAAGGAAGATGTTACTTCATGTGAATTAGTGGAGGATACTATTTATAGACATCTTGTGGGTTCACTTATGTATTTTTTGCACACACAACCGGGCATGTGTTTTGCAGTTAACTAGCTTAGTCAAGCCATGGTTAAGCCAACCAAACTCTATTGAAAGGAAACTAAACATGTGTTGAGAAACCTCAGAGGAACCACTTAGTTTGGTCTTTGGTACATAAGGACAAAGGGAGTGAATCTTCAAGGCTTCATAGATGCAGATTGGGTAGGGAGTCCATCCGACAGGAAGAACACATCAGGGGGAATCTTTAGTATTGGGTCAGCAACAATTTCTTAGTACAACAGGAAGCAAAGATCAATTGCACTCAGTTCAAAAGAAGCAGAGTACATGGCTGCTAGTCAAGCATCTTGTGAGGCTATCTGGATGAGGAAGATCCTTGTTGGGTTATTTGGTCAGAAGATGGATCCTACAATGATTTACTGTGACAATTAGAGTTGTATCAAACTCTTTGAGAATCTAGTTTTTCATGATCGATCCAAGAATATTGACATCCAGTATTGCCATCTATGAGATTGTGTGCAGAGGAGAATCATGTTGTTGTAGTACATTCCTACAGAGTAGCAGGATGCAAATATTTTGACAAAGGCATTATCAAGATGAAAATTTTAGTTTCACAGAGGCTGGATCAGGGTAGAAAATAATCCATTTCTTGTTGAGAGGGAGTGTTGAAAATGCAACAAGAAAATCCTAATTTAATTTCTCCTTGAAATAAATTGGGAATTCAATTGTAATTCCACATCTCGGAAATGCCCTATCTCAGAAATGCCCTGTCTCAACATGAGAGGAGTTACTCGGTTAGAATCCCGATTAGATTCTTTTCTGTTACTAGCAGTCCTGACTAGAATTTCGGGACCATTTTACCCTTCATAAATTGGTGCTCCAACGAATGAAGACTTGATTTGATGGAAGGAGATTTTTTTGCAATTTGGGAATATGAACAAAATGAACTGATCTAAGACTACTTTAAATGAAATTATCTAATTGTATTTATCTATTAGTGTATGTACAAGCCTAGGCTTAATTTTATATTAATGGAAAACAAAGATGGAAAATATACTCGACAACTTAAGGTTAATCGAAATAATATTATTGAAATCATTATTGCAAAAAAACATTCAAAAAATTTTCATGAACATGTAAAAGGGACCCCAAAATACATGATTAGAAATTCGTATGAAAAAAAGATAATGACAAACTTCATAAAATAACAATCCGATAACAATCGCGTTATCTTGGCCCTGCAAGTTAGTAAGCTCAAATCAAATAAGTTGAAACACGTTGATCACCACCTGAAACATCCATGCCCATATTACCAAAAAAATATGTGTGAAGTAGAAAAATATATAAAATTATCAAAAGACTCAAATCTATTAATAGTTCACCCAATCACTAGATTCTCAACCTATATATGCATGTAAAGAAAAACTGATAATTAGGGAAAATGTTCAAACTAAAATGTCTTTATAGCATCGCCTTGCAAACCAGTAAACGTTGTTGGAAATGAGCTCACTACTAAAAGGGGGTGGGGGTGAATCAGTAGTGATGTGGTTTATTTATCGTTTTAAAACTTTATCAAAACGAACAAATCAGTAACCCATAATTTAAGATATGAAATGAGCATAAAATTAACACATTGAAACACCATGAATGACATAAAAACATGCACACAAAAGAACACAAATTTTTTCTGGTGAAAAAACCTCTCCAGGGAAAAAATCCACCCGTTGTTGATGTTGCTTAAACATTCTATTAAGAGTTGAAATTTTTTTTACATAGAAGAGATAACACCCACTAGTTGGAAGATGCGGCTACTATGATAGTCTTATAGATGCATCAATTAAAAATACTCTTCTTTCTCAATTCCAGGAACAACCATTCGCTAGAAGCCACCACAACCAATGAGCATTGCCCAATTCTATTGGACTCTGGAGAAATTGCTTCCCTTTCTGATATGCCTTCCATAAGGCCCCCATCTTATCTACACATTGCATATTATGAAACCTCAAAGACTTCAACACTTCCATGTGAACCATGTTTCATGCATTTTCAAATCGGGCTCTCAAACTTGCTCAACATGGGAAACCCAAGAGCCTCACTGATCTGAATATGAAAATGATAAGCTGATCCAGACCCTCTACACAACCCAGCTACATATATGCAATATTCTAAACTAAAAATTGTAGCACCCTCTCACACTCACACACCTTCAATCCACACACTCACTCAAGCAATCTCACAACTCAATACTCTCACACAAGGATTTGCTAAAATATCCTCAAAAATTGTCCACGCAAATACAATAACAAAATACCATGGTTATCCCAATACCATGGACACCTGTACCATGGTAATCACTAAGTCAATACCACAGGTAAATACCATGGTTATATCAATACCATGGACACTTGTGCCACGATAATCTCCAAGTCAATACTATGGTTATGCCAATACCACAGACTCCTGTACCATGGTAATCTCTAATCCAATACCATAGGTAGATACCATGGTAATATCAATACCTATAATTCCAATACCAAGTGTTGACCTGGACCACCCACAGAAACATGTATCAATCACCCTTGAACCAATACTGAGGGGAAATACCAGTACTCATGACTAGTCCCATAACCGCATCGTCAACACATGAAAAACTCGGTTGCAACCACACCCACAAGATGGCATCCATGTGGTTAAAGGCCTAAAACCACACACATAAAAATGGCTCTCTGAGGTTGTGGAAGAGTATAGATAAAAAGAAAAAAAATCTCACCCCATACCTCTGCCAACCAGATCCACAACTCTCCAACAAATTGCAAAAATATCATCAACTATATGCATAAACTCATCAAGCATACATAATATATGCATAAGCTAAGCCAACATAAGTCAAGTTTCTCCATAAACATTTGTCACACTCATGCATACTCAAACCACTTGCAATACATGCTTCCATCAGGCAACTGAGTTGACATCAATGCCAACGAACAACACTGCATCCAACAACAACATCATCAATTCACCTGCAACAAAACATCATTGCCAATAATCTCCCCCTTTGGCATTGATGGAAACCCCAACTGAGCCATCCAATTGATATTGAACTATTAAACTAATCTACTTGTGCACTCCCCCTTTGACATCAATGGCAAAGTGAAAAAGTCATCAAAGACTCTACTACAAACACAAAAACTCCCCCTGAAAACTAGTTGGATATGATCATAATGCAACAACAAAGCATCATGCTCTCTAGCTCGTCATAGAAACATACAATAGTAGTAATCTCTCCTTAAGCAACTCCACATCGCCATGTCCTGGCGGCAGTAGTAGCACAAACAACAACTCAATCTCAACCAACCATATTTTCAAGCATATGATATCATCAATAGAATTAACAAGAACTCTATCTCCTATAGTAGCAACAACAAAAATAACCAACAAATCCATCCACATCAACAAGATTCTCAAACCAAGATAGCAACAACAACATATCATAAGCACTGACAACAACATTAACAACATCCTCCCAAGAAACAATATACCATAACCATCAATATAGCCACCATTCAACAACACAACAACCATATTTCACTAACAACATCTTAGCAAGCATGCTCCCCTCAGCACGTACTCAAACTAAAGTCATCATCATTAACCTGCAAGGAGAACCCTTTCTATAAAAGTTGACATTTGACCAAGTACTTGACCACAAACTACAAGGATTTATAAGCATTTTACATGGCTTCAATGATTCTATGGACTCAATATGTGTAACAACCCTGGTGAAAAGTTCATGTAATAAAATTTAATAAAGGAAAAATAAGACCATGGTTAAGGGACACTTATTCCAAGCTGAATGCTCAGAAAATATATCCTAGTGGGCATCACTGGATGTGTGTTTTAGCTAAGGAAATTGGCAAGGCTAAGGCAAAGGAATTAAAAGGAAAAAGGAATTTTTGGCACATTTATTTATGAAAATAAAGGAAATTAGGAGAAAAGGAAGACAAAAGGTCATAGGTTGCATGTGACGAGGAAATTGAAGAAAAATAATGGAAAATGAAGAAATTAGAGGCCTCATGCATAAAAGGCTTTTGAGGATCAGTTCATGGCTTTTGTCAAGTTCAAGTTTGGAGATATCTTATTATTATCTCTCTCTCTCTCTCTCTCTTGGTCACTTAGAGTTTTCTTGGAGCACTCTAGTTTGGAACAAAGGAAAGGGAAGGCAAGGAAAGGAAAGGAAAAGAAAGCAAGGAACAAGGAAAGGAAAGCAGGATCAAGTAGTTTCAACAGGAATACTTGCAGGTAACCTTTTGCATGTGTGATTTCCTAGCTGGTTTGGACATGCATGGCTTTGCATGTTGGTGTATGGTTCTCTTGCTATTGGTTGCATGGTTTTTCCAAGTTATGACTGTGGATCTCAGCTTAGCCTAGCCTTTTTCTAGAAGCCATGGTATGTTGGGATGTTTATTTTGGTTTTCGAACTTTGGAATTGCCGGATGGATTTCGAAATTCGTAGAGGAGGTGGTCTCAAGGTTCATTCGCAAAGGCATAGGACTCCCTTGACTGGTTTTTGCGGAATACACAGTAAATCCTAAGGGAGAAGTCTTGGTTTAGGGCCTAGTAATTTGGGTGTGGATTGCGGTAAAGCCTGAGAGACAAGGAAACATAAAATTCCTCAAGGATAGTGATGGATTCCGGATGGCACTCCAAGTTTTGTTCAGTTGTGATCAGAGCACCGGTTTTGGTGTGATCACGGTTGGATGAGGGTGGAGGTGGTTTAACCTCTGGATTCCCTTGATTGTTCTTGGATTGGTTGTTCTATGAGATCCCACATTCATGCTGGGAATATGGCATGGGGGGCGACTGGCTGAAAGAGAGATTTGGTTCAACCATGTCTATGGTTGGGTGGTACGTGTAAGTCCCGAATGTGGTTGAATTTTCCTATGATTAATAAAAGCTAAGTTCTCTTACTTTTGCATTGAATTATATATGGATTTAATGGTTGTCCTATCTCTGCTATTTACATGGTTTAATGTTTATTATAAGCATGGTTATGTGGCTAGTTTATGTCATGGTTATTTCATGTATTTACTTGTAATTGTTAAATGGATGGATGCAAGACCTAATTTATGATCTAGTAGCTCAATGGAGAAGGGGGTGATCCTTCTGATGATGTTTCAATAGTCGTTTCATTGATTTATGCTTTGTCTTCTATCCTAGACATGTAGGTTGCATTGATGCCAAGTGTTTGACAAAATTTTAGTCCTGGTTAGGGGTGCTCAGGCTTAGTCCTGAGAGTGAATTTTGATTGATCAACATTGTTATTGTGTTTTTAATGATTTTTGAAAGTTACAAAAAGTTATGGGCAGAGGCCAGGATTTTGGGCTAGAAAAGTGGCTCAAATCTCGGAGTCCCTGGCATAGAACTGGTAATTCTAGACCACAGTCACTGGCAGGTAGGCCTGTGAGAGTGAATTTAGGTTGTTGGTCGCTCCCTTTCCCATAGAATGAGAGCAAATGAGGCCTAAGAGCCGCAGAATAGTAGTGGCACCCAAGGACAGGCTAGTTGACTTGTCTCTTGAGGGGTTTGTTGATGATGTTGGATGACTATATGTGATGTTCCGTCGATTCCACTTCCTAAAGGTGACATAGAAGGTCAAATTTGATTGTAGTAGCATCTCTCCTTATGCTTACCCGTGTTAGCATGGTTACTTTGGGTAGAATTGGGAGGGGGTGTTATAGATTGGTATTAGAGCATGGATACACTCTCTTTGGGTCATATTTGGTGCTACAGATATGGGTGAATGTGTTGGTCATGCATGCATGTCAGTTGCATGTGTGGCTCTTACACTAATGTTCCATGTGCTATTGCATTGCATCATATTGGTCATGGTAGTAGTAAGGTTATCATGAGGAACTTGATGTCGATTTTATGGAATGCATCATCATGAAAATATGATTGGTTATACAACTACATGCATCTTGATTACATTATTGTATGTTGGGTTACATTCTTGGTTATTTGATTACATGAATCAATCTTGTAGGTTGATTACAAGAATTGACCACTTATGATTGACTATGTGTGGTTATGTGTATGTGTAGTTGATTAAGCATTTCTTATGTAGGTTGATAGTTGCATGAGGCAATGTGTATACTGGAGTAATGGTTGTTGTCATGCATGAGGTCATATCATGCATTATTGATATGGCCTTGCATTGATGATTGTACCCTAGTTAGTATGACGGTTATGCATTGATCCACTTATTGATATATGTCTATATGTTATTATGGTTACATTTTACATGCATCACGATGATTTGATGGTATTGCAGACAAGGTATTCTCCCCAAGTATGCTAAGGTACGTTGATTTATGGTGATTTAGTTTAGCTGACATAGTATGCCTTGTAGGAAAGAGATTAGATGGCTATCAAGGTGGTAGCCTACATAGAATCTCCCTATGAATCATATGGGAAGTGTGGTGTGGGGAACTCTTCTGACTTAGTAGATACCTTCAGAAGCCTGAAGGAGGAAATAAGGAGTTACAAAGCAGAGAATGACAAAATCATGCAAGCACAAGAGAAACAAGCAGAGGTGAATGCGATATTACTTTAGAGTTTGTCAGATTTGTAGCGACAGGGACCTCTTCGGATCATCCATGGACATGAGGATATAAATAATGGGGCATATGGCAGCATGTATCATAGTAGACACAGGTCATATAGATCTGACACTATCAAAGATGACAAGTTTTTGGACACTCCGGATAGGAGAGGCACTGGACACAGGTATTACTCTAGTTCTGGTTCTGACAGACATCATGATCGTCATCATTATCATCAGTATAGGAGGAATGATAGGGGATATTTTTAGGATCAGTTCAAGAAGGAAAATACACCTACCTATGATGGAGAGATGAAGAAATCGTAGGATGCGAACGCTTGGTTGCTTGGCATCGGGAAATTATTTAGATTGCATGATTACTCATAAAATATGAAAGCAAGGATAGCCCTTTTCAGTCTCAAAGGTAAAGCAAATATTTGGTGGGAAGATGTGAAGAATGTTAAGGACATACATGAGGATGAGTTGACTTGGCATGCATTTGAAAGGCTCTTCAAGAATAAGTACTTGTCTGAGAGGTACTATGATGATATAGATATTGCATTTTATGAGTTGCGGATGGGTAATATGACATATGAGGAGTATACTAGCATATTTTTGGAGTTGTTGAGATATGTGCCTTACCTTAGAAAGGAGAAGACCAAGGTTTAGAGATTCATCAATGGATTTCCAGTTGCATACAAATACCAAATTGAGTTCGATGAGCATGGATCATTGGATGAGGCCATTCGAAATTTGAAGCATTGTTATGAGCAGCTGAAGCACAAAGTTGAGCCTAAACATGACTTGAAAGGAAACGACAAAGCTAAAGGAAAATGGTCACCAGAGAGAGGAAGACCTCAAGATGCAAGTGAGAAAGATAATGCAGTTCCTTACAAGAAATTTAATACAATTGAGAAGGGACATGGAGAGTAGCAGGTTAGAGGTGGTGGTAAGGAACCATTGCAATGTTGGATATGTGGTAAGGATCATCGTAAGAGGGATTTCCACTATATCAGAGTGGTGGTAGACCCCAGATCTACAATGCTAAGGAGGCACATACAGTTGGTGATGTTGTTCATAGGATTCCTCAGATTTATGCAACAGTGGACAACGCATAGGTAGATCATCAGGGATCAATCATTGAGATGGACAGTAAGCTTTGTGATCAAGTTATTTCTATTTTGATTGATCTTGGATCTAACTATAGTTATATTAATCCTGACCTGGTGGATAAGTGTGGTTTGAGAAAAGACGTGCTGCAAAATCTTGGTTGGTACAGTAGGCTACAGGTACAAATAAGCGAGTTCACCATTGGGTGAGAGCTTGTGCATTTGAGTTAAACGGTATGCCTATAACAACACATTTGAATGTATTTCCATTGGGATCATATAATATGCTTTTGGGTATGGACTAGATATACCTTCACAGAACCACAATGGATTTCTTTGACAAGGCCATTAAGTGTGTGGATGATAGTGGGGAAAAGAGGACCTTGCAAGGAAATAAGAAGCCTACATTAGTGAGGATGGTTACCGCTATGCAGGCTAAGCATAGTTATAGAAAAGGTTGTGTGATGTTTGTAGTACACATTTCTAGTGGCAAGGGTAAGGAGGTTGAGGATGCCAATGTGTTGAGAAGGTACCCAGTTTTGCAACAGTTTCATGATGTATTCCCTGAGGACATTATAGAGTTGCCACATCATAGGGAGGTAGACATTTTTATTGAGTTAGTTCCATGGGAAGCTCCAGCATTGAAAGCACCTTACATGATGAACACGCCTGAGTTGGTAGATTTGAAGTTGCAGCTAAAGGAAATGTTGGACAAAGGATGCATTAGACCCAGTGTATCACCTTGGGGCGCACCAGTGTTGTTTGTAAAGAAGAAAGATGGTACTCTTAGATTATGCATTGATAACATGCAGGCGAACAAAGTAACGATCAATGACATGTACCCTTTGTCGAGGATTGATGCTTTGTTTAATCAGCTAAAGGGAGCAATAGTGTTCTCTAAGATCGACTTGAGACTGGGATACCATCAGGTATGCATCAAGGAAGAGGATATCTTCAAGACTGCATTCAGGACTAGGTATGGGAATTGTGAGTTTGTTTTAGTTCCATTTAGCTTAACTAATGCTCCAACTACATTCATGTGTTTGATGAATGGCATGTTGCATATTTATTTGGACAAGTTTGTTATTGTATTCATTGATGACATATTGGTATATTCTAAGAATGAGGAGGAACATGCTGAACATTTGGCAGTATTGTTGAGATTTCTAACAGAGCATCAATTGTATGCTAAAATTAGCAAGTGCAAATTCTTTGAGACTGAGGTACATTATTTGGGACATGTTGTCTCCAAGGACAGCATAGCAGTAGATTCAAAAAAGATCGAGGCCATCATGGAATGGGAAGCTTCTAAGAATGTAGATGAGGTGAGATCATTTATGGGATTGGCAGGTTAGTACAGGAGGTTCATCATGAAATTCTCACACATTGCATATCATATCACATCATTGCAGCGGAAAGGTAAGAATTTTTAATGGACGATGGAATGTGAAGATAGTTTTGAGAATCTTAAGTAGTTGACACACGCACCAGTGCTAAATATTTCAGATCTGGAGGAGGAGTTTGTTGTGTGTATAGATTCTTGCAAAAGGGGACTTGGTAGCGTTCTCATGCAAGAAGGATAGGTAGTGTGCTATGAGCCACGGAAACCGAATAAGCATGGAAATAACTATCTGACGCATGATCTTGAGCTAGCAGTGATTATACATGTACTGAAGATGTGAAGACGTGATCTTCTGGGCAGGAGGTTCACATTGATGAGCGACCACAGTGGGTTGAGGTATTTGTTTGACGAGCTGAATCTAAATGACAGGCAAGCTAGATGGTTGAACACCCTTAGTGAGTTTGACTTCGAGATTAGATACATCAAAGGGAAGGAGAACTAGGTTGCAGATTCTCTTAGCAGGAAGGTACAGGTAAATCATATAACGGCTATAAGCTCTTATGAGACAGAGCTATAGGATAGGATTTTACAAGCAAGTCAGCGGGATGACAAATACATGGAGATCATGCATAGGTTACAACAAAGTATATGTACAGGTGCAGGTGTAGACATAGGTACAGGGGATCAGGATGCATACTATTGTCTCACGACAGATGATTTAGTGAGGTTTCGAGATAGGATCTATGTGTCGAATCGCAGTAAGTTCAAGAAGCTTATATTGTGGGAGTTTCATCTGAAACTGTATTCGGGTCATCTAGGATATCAAAATATATTGACGACGGTAAATAAGTTCTATTATTGGCCGAATCTCAAGAAAGAAGTGGTTGAGTTCGTGGCTAGATGCGTAGATTGTCAACAGGTAAAGGTAGAATGTAAGCATCCAGGTGGTCTACTACAGCCTATAGAGATTTCGTAATGGAAATGGGAGGTCATTTCCATGGATTTCATCACAGGTATTTCGAGGACAATGAAGCAACACAATTCTATTATAGTCGTGGTCAACAGGTTGAGAAAGGTAGCTCACTTTATTATGGTAAAGACCACATATTCAACTAGTGAGGTAGCACATGTGTTCATTAGAGAGAGAGTGAGACTACAAGGTGTTCCAAATAAGACTGTGTCAGACAGGGATGCAAAGTTCACTTCCAAGTTTTGGAAGGAGCTATTTGCAGGCTTGGGTATAGAGTTGGCCTTCAACACAGCTTATCATCTACAGAAAAATGGTCAGACAGAGAGGGTCAACAAGATCTTGGAAGATATGTTGAGGATGTACGTTATGCACCAATAGAGGAAATGGGAAGAGTATCTACCATTGGTTGAGTTCGCATACAACAATGGTTATCAGGAGTCATTAAGGATGAGTCCTTTCGAGGCATTATATGGGTGGATTTGTAACACTACCATCACCTAGAGTGATCCGGTGAACATGGTACTTAATGGACCAGACATGTTGGCAGAAATGCAACAGGAAATGCAGGTTATAAATAAGAATCTAAAGGAAACATAGGATAGATAGAAGAGTTATGAAAATAAGCACAGCGTGTTTAAAGAGTTTTAGGTTGGGGAGCATGTGTATTTGTGCATCATGCCCAAGAAAAGATATTTGAGGATTGGTTCATGTGCCAAGCTGGCACCATGATATTGTGGGCCTTTCGAGATCCTTGAGAAGATTGGACCAGTGGCATATCGACTTGCACTGCCTCCAATAGTGAAATTCCATGATGTTTTCCATATTTCATTGCTTAAGAAGTATATAAACGATGTTGATCTTGTTATTGATTGGCCTGTATTGTAGGTGGAGCAAGAAGGAGAGTTCCAGCCGGAGTCTCAGTGCATACTGCAGCGGAAACATCTCATGCGTAGGAACAAAGCCATAGAGAAAGTTAAAGTGAAGTGGAAGCACTTTGGGCCTGAAGAAGCTACATGGGAAATGGCGAATCAGATGTGGGCCTTGTATCCTTCATTGTTTTTTGGTTGAGGAAAAGAAGTTTTGGTTTGATGTTGGTAATGTTTGGCATATGTTTTTTGATGTTTTGGTATATGTATGTATATGTATACGAATGTAAATACCACCATGAGCTAAGTTATAAAGCTCCAATAAGTGGTATGGATGTCATGTTATTATGGTTATTATCTTGTGATGTTGTCATGATGTTTTGATTTTGAGCAGGTTCTTCATTGTAAATACTGCAACGAACTAAGTTATAAAGCTCCATAGGCAATATGTTTTCTTTTCAGTGGTTTTGATGAGGTCTTGGTGTGGTTTAACACCAAGGATGATGTTCCCGAAGGGGGAGGGTTCTGTAACAACCTTGGTGAAAAGTTAATGTAATAAAAGTTAATAAAGGCAAAATAAGACCACGGTTAAGGGACACTTATTCCAAGTTGAATGTTGGAAAAATATATCCTAGTGGGAATCACTGGATGTGCGTTTTGGCTAAGGAAATTGGCAAAGGCTAAGGCAAAGACATTAAAAGGAAAAAAGGAATTTTTGACACATTTATTTATGAACATAAAGGAAATGAGGAGAAACGAAAGGAAAAAGGTCACAGGTGGCATGTGAGGAGGAAATTGAAGGAAAATAATGGAAATGAGGAAATTAGAGGCCTCATGCATAAAAAGGCTTCTAAGGATCAGTTCATGTCTTTTGTCAAGTTCAAGTTTGGAGCTCTCTCATTATTCTCTCTCTCTCTCACACTCCCTTGGGCACTTAGAGTTTTATTGGAGCACTCTAGTTTGGAGCAAAGGAAAGGGAAGGCAAGGAAAGGAAAGGAAAATCAAGCAAGCAACAACGAAAGGAAAGCATGATCAAGAAGCTTCAACAATAATACTTGTAGGTAACCCTTTGCATGTGTGATTTCCTAGCTGGTTTGGACATGCATGACTTTACATGTTGGTGTATGTTTCTCTTGTTGTCGGTGCCATGGTTTTGTTGGGTTATGACAATGTATCTCAGCGTAGACTAACCTTTTTCCAGATGCCATGGTATGTTGGGATGTTTATTTCAGTTTTAGAACTTTGGAATTACCAGATGGATTTCGAAATTCGGGGCAAAGGTGGTTTCAAGGTTCATTCCTAAAGGCATAGGAATCCCTTGACCGATTTTGGCGGGATATATGTAAAACCTAAGGGAGTAGTATCAGTTTAGGGCCTTGTGATCCGGGTTTCTGTTGCGGTAAAGCCTGAGAGACAAGGAGACAGAAAATTCCTCAAGGATAGTGATGGATTCCATATGGCACTCCAAGTTCTGTTTGGTTGTGATCAAAGCACCAGTTTTGGTGCGATCACGGTTGGATGAGGGTAGAGGTGATTTAACCTCTGGATTCCCTTGATTGTTCTTGGATTGGTTTTTCTATGAGATCCCACATTCATGCTTGGAATATGGCATAGGAGGTGACTGGCTGAAAGAGAGATTTGGTTCAACCATGTCTACGGTCGGGTGGTACGTGGAAGTCCTGAACTTGGTCGGATTTGCCTATGATTAATAGAAGCTAAGTTCTCTTAATTTTACACTAAATTATATATGGATTTAATTGTTTTCCTATTTATGCTATTCACATGGTTTAATGCTAGTTATAAGCATGGTTATGTGACTAGTTTATGTCATGGTTATTTCATGTATTTACTTGTAACTATTCAATGGATGGATGAAAGACCTAATTGAAGATCTAGTATCTCAATGGAGAAGGAGGTGGTCCTTCTGATGATGTTTCATTAGTTGTTTTAGTCATTTATGCTCTGTCTTGTATCCTAGACTTGTAGGTTGCATTGATACCAAGTGTTTGAAAAAATGTCAGTCCCGGTTGGGGATGCTCAGGCCTAGTCTTGAGGGTGATTTTTGATTGATCAACATTTTTATTGTGTTTTTAATGATTTTTGAAAGTTACAAAAAGTTTTGGGCAGAGGCTAGGATTCTGTGCTAGAAAAGTGGCTTGAATCCTCGAGTCGCTGGCACAAAACTGGCAATTATGGACCACAGTCACTGGCAGGCAGGCCTATGAGAGCGACTTTAGGTTGTTGGTCACTCCCTTTCCCATAGCATGAGAGATACTAAGGCATAAGAGCTACAACATAGTAGTGGGACCTAGCGATATGTTGTCTAAGTGGTTGACTTGTCTCCTGAGGGGTCTATTGATGATGTTGGATGATTGTATGTGATATTTTGTCGATTCCACTTCCTTAAGGTAACATAGGAGGTCACATTTGTTTTTAGTATCATCTCTCCTCATGTTTACCCCGATTGGAATGGTTACTTTGGGTAGACCTGGGAGGGGGTGTGAGAATATGCACTAATGTGTGCTTACGTGGTTGAATGACAATTTACACACACCTTACAAGACTTCGTCATGAAAATGCTAGATTATGAAATTGATATCCAAGCCATGATATGGTTTAAGTATGAACTCCATGGACACATAACTCTTTTCATGACAATGACTAGCCAAAACATCCTCCAACCTATGGACTCTAGGGACTCTTACCATAATAACCAATGAATTTACATGACATGACAATAACAACCAAACTACCTCCAAGTATGGACTCTCAAACTATACTTTGATTGGCTCACAAATTTACGTAGCCTATTTTTTAAAGTATAATACATGAATAAGAAAAAGGATTACAATGTGTCAACGAAGATAATGCCAATGATAGTAAAGGTAAAATTCTCCAAACAACTTGATCATAAGTAGAAATATAGTCATGTAGATACCACATGGAAGCATGCAAATTGTAAACCAAGTCACTGCTTTATTATTCTGCTATATGCATTGCTTCTTCTCTGCCTTTGTCTCAAGCAAAGACTTTCCCAGTCAAGTCAATCAAGGAAGTGTGGTTGGCTACAAACGCCTGCCTTGGATGAACACTAGGTTGTGGTCCATGGTACTAAACTACCATGGTTCATGAAGCCATAAATACACTGCATACATTAGAGGAAATTTGATTTTAAAGAGTTAACTTTGAATTTTCATGTCATAATGTATAATCCAATCAAAATCCTTTAAAATTCAAATAAATATAGGTGTGACTAGGCACTAGCAAATTTTCTAAAAATATAGTTCACCTACCTTAAGCACGAATGGTGCCCAAGTGACCAAAAACTATATTAAATATCAAAAACAAATATAGTATCTTATTCTATAAAAGTTATAACATTGATAACATTTTCAATGAAGGGTAAAATATGGGTTTAGTGTTTTTTAATGACGTGTAACTAATTTAAATTTATTTTTTTTTTTTTTAATTTAAATTTGATTAAATCTTGTGTTTCTACACACACACGATTATTTTGATAAAAGTAAATTTATTTGGGTAATTTAAATCTCTATTTAAATTTTAAAATTAATTCAGATTTTAAATTTACTTTTAAAATTTAAAATTGATTAAATATTATGTTAATAAATTAATTTTTATATAAAAATATATATATACAATTACTTTCTTTTAAATTTACTTTTAAATTTAAATTTTCTTAAATCTTGTGCTAATAAATTAATTTAAATATAATATATCTATACAATTAATTTGATATGTGTGAAATTTATTTGAGTAATTTTGATAAAAGTAAAATAATAAAAATGATATATTGAAAAATTGTCTACATGGAATTGTATTATTAATTTATTAATTATTTCTTAGGTGGCTATTTTTGAGTTACTTCCACCAAAACCCTCTCTAGTTGTCGTTGGAATTTATCCTGATTTTTCAAAACAAAATGTACATGAATAAATAGAGAAAGAAATATCACCCATCTAGCTTCCAATAGCACAAACCTCACAGGGAAAGTATCAAATATTGAACTAATACTCCAAAGCACCATAAAGGAAATAAATAAAGGTTCCAGTTCCATGGCTCTGGAGGGTTTGACTTGAAGCATCGTGTAAAAGAATCATCAACTATTGCACTTGTCGCTTCTGTCCAAACACACACACATTATTCTTTAGCATTCCCATGCTCTCTAGAGGTGATTCCTTTAAAACATGCACGCAATGCATTCTCCATGCTTTCCCCACTTCGGATAATTAGAACTTCACACAAATTTTGCAGAAATCAACTCAAGTGTAGATGGATCCTGTAAGAGTGACGTCATTTTTTTCAGTGAACGGAAGATGGCCTAGGCCATTCTAAACAACCAATCGAATGAGTTGATCTGAATGGAAGACAAAATCATGCTTTGTGGTTTCACAATCTCTTATGCATCCCATGAATCTAGATGCTTTATTTCTCCATAATTATTTTCTCCATGCAAATCTTACTCATGAGTGCATTTTTCTTAGCTTCTATCACAACCATTTTCATTTGTGTTTCATCTTCCTTTTCCATTACCTTTTCCCTCTTCATTGCTATTAGAACCTTAGCGTGCTGTTCTTCCATTTTTCATAGTTTCGAGCAATGACCACTGGAATTTTAGGTTTTGTCACTCTCACATTAATGATTTCAATACCAGGAGCATAAATGGTACAATCCTTTTGAAGCGCCTATTTCATGTTCTCGTCAATATGATCAAACTTGTCAACGTACACGTCTTGCCAAGTGTGCGTGCTGCAAACCTGGTTGATTTCATGATGAATTTGATCATAAATCCAAGTCTTCTCATAAGTGAAACCATAATTCAATATGGTATCATAGACATAATCCTTTCGAAGGCGATTAACAACCTCAATCTTATCAAAATAAATCATCGCTCCACCCTTGGTACCATATGGCATAATTTTTTACCTCATCTGTTTGGATGATCACTTGAATTGGCTCATACTAAGTCAAAATAGGCATCTTCATACTGAGTTTCTCGCCCTTATTACGAGGATACGATAGTGGTTGGAGATTTTGGAGCATTTTAGAAGGGTATTTTTGTGTCATGCTATGTTGATAATGTAGGTCCATATTCTTCTTTTATTGGAAAAATGACGGCATGGATAACCACAGAAGGTGGTAGCATCATCAACTGAGAGTTCCCAGCTCCTGTGGTGCTTGGTAACAACCACAAATACAAGGGTTTATCTATTAACAAGGGAAGAGGGTGGGCTATGAGTAATTGGCATATGGTAAAACTGCGTCAAGTAATGAAACTGTGAATCCATTCCTAGTGGTAAGCCTTAATTCTAAATTGGTGAGTGGAAAAATTGTGTTGTGTGATTCAGAAGTAACAATAGCAGATGGAATTGGTTGTGCAGCAAGTTGGTAGTGTAGGGTTGATTCTTGCCAACCAACCTCAGGACGGGGAGGATTTAATGGAAGAGTTCCATTCCTTACCAACGATGAGGGTGGGTTCAATGTCGATAGAAGATATTAAATCTTATATCAACAACACCAAAAATCCTAGAGCAATAATTAAGGTGGAGGGACTGACTGTGGTGGGTAAAAAATGAGATACAATGGTAGGATTTTTCTCCTCCAAGGGGACAAATCCAGTCATTTATAAGATCCTTAAACCAGATCTTATTGCTCCTCGCATCAACATATTGGTGGCATGGACTAGGCACGTCGAGCCTACTGGCTTGATTTGTGGTGAGATAACAATTTATTACAACCCGAAGATCTGAACAACCTATCATTGTCTGTGGTGGGATTTTTCCTCGATGGGTATGACTTAATTGGATTTGATTAAGGAGAGCGTTAGTGGAATAGCCACAAGAAAATAAATAAATGAGGCAATGTGTCATGTAAATTTGTCTCCTACTAACATTAGCCTTAGAGAGTTCCTTAGCTCTCACACATGAAGAGTCAAACGTGTGCTTTGATGTGATTGTTTTATCCATAACAATAATCATACAAATGTTGCAAATAATTTTAATTTTCTTGTATCACATGCTTTCTCATAAAACTAATATTACTTTGCAAAAATTCAATAAAACTATTTAAGTGTAAATATATTTAAATAAATCACATTTTAACTTATAGACAAAATATCCTTTTTCACCAGCAATAAAAATTTCAAGCAAGATTGTAATTTGTTGTTTTTCAAAATATGTTTTCTAATCCATAAATGGATTGAGTGCCTTGAAAAACCCCAGGGAACTTTAATTTTACATATTAAGCAAACTTAAACTCAAGTTTTAAATATTCTCTACTAGATTTTGGCTACCTATATATATATATATATATATATATACCATGTAAGAATGTAAAAATCCTTGAATACCTTTATTTTAGTGAAATGAGTTCTAAACATAATCATTGAAATCACAATATTTAGCTATATATATATATATATATATATATATATATATATATATATATATATATATATATATATATATATATATATATATATATATATATATATATATATATATATATATACCATGTAAGAATGTAAAAATCCTTGAATACCTTTTTTTTTTTAGTGAAATGTGTTCTAAACATAATCATTGAAATCACAATATTTGGCTATTTTAAGTACCAATTAACACACCATGTGTTGGCCTAGTTGTTGTTGCACTTTTACTAGTGTAAGTATAATGTTGGTAAGGTTCTAACATAATATTAGAGATATGTGGAAAGTCTTGGACATGTTTTCATATTGAAGTTTAGTTGCTAATTGCGAAGTGATATAGGGGTTCAAATAGAATGATTCCAATGGAAGACTAATTTGGTGAAAAGGATGTTGAGGTTGTGAAAGGTTGAATTAATAAAGTATTATAAACATTTATGAGAGAGTGGAACAATGTGTATTTTTAGGTTATTTCAATGCAATTGAATGCATTTCATTATTTGATACCCGATACTTATTTTAATTATGTAGAGTACCATGATGTGTAATAAATGTTATTCCAAGGGTTCGTGCCTAGTACATTCACTAAACCTTTTTTTATCTTACTTGTGTTGAAGGATTTTATTAGGTATATGGATGTTCAAAGTATTATTAGGATGGTTATTGAATATCATGTTGTCATTAACATACAAATATATTTGGCACATGTATTGCCTTCAAATAAGCCAATGATATCTATATGGTGAAAATCAACAAAAAACTCAATTGGTTGAAATTTATGACTTTCTGTGCATTGAAGAGTCAAGACTTGAGTAAAAATATATATTTAGTTAATATTAATATAAGGTTGAAGGTTATATTTTTATTTGTCACATATTTTCACCTTTCAATGAACATAATAAAGGTAAAAAAATTCCCATACATTATAACAAATCAATGTTCAACTAATGAAAAAAATGAGGGATGACCATTGCTACCAGTTAGAAAGAAAAGAAAAGTTTCTATTATATTAACTACACCAATTAGAAATACCACTACTATTAGTAAGAGTAGGGGTTGATTCAACACCTATGTGATTCATCTGTGTAGTCACCATAGGATGAGATTGGAAAGACATTGTTGAAGATTTATAGAAAGAGGCACTCTGCATGATGTACCCCCATCAAGAAGACCATCAAACGAATCAAGGATTATTTTGTGGAAATTATTCATGGTAGGGAACAAGTTTCCCTTGATGCTTCCTTCCTTAATAGTTGTGAAATGGCGTCTTCCCGTGCTTTTCTTCCTACAGAAAGAATCCCTCTTCCCTTGAAGGGTTTACAAGGGTTTCCGTAGAAGATCATTGCTTGGGAAGGTATTGGTGAGAAGGTTGAGTCTATCACCACATTATATCTCTCAAAGCCTTTTCAAATATTTATAAGATAAATTTGGAGGCATTCGATGCTTTTTTGGGTGAGATCTATGGATTTGGTAAAAGACCTCAAGCTATCATTGGAACTCAAAAAAAGAATACCCTCTGGATTACCATGTCTTCTTTTCAAAGGTAAGTAACTGGAATATCTCTATCCTCTCCTTGTTTAGAATATATGTAGGGATGTCCCATTTTTCTTGGCCCTTCGACTGCATGGGGGAGCTTTGGGAAAGCCTTCCTCTTCCCAAGCCTTTTCTTATAAAGACGTGGTCCAAAACCAAGCTTCCCAAAGTGCAATGATGCCTCAGGCACATCCCTAATCCTTAGAAAAGGCATCTCATGCCCAAGTTGCTCCAAGCCCTTTTATAGTGAACAAATTTGAGGATGTCCCTTTGGTAGAAATTGTTCATCTAGATCTGGATGAACTCTATGAGCTCTTGGTAGAAAATGCCCTCATTTTTCACTTCAATGGGTTGTGACTACGAACAAAAAACCTTTACCAATGGATCCATTCAACTTGGACCAAGGTTTATAGGGTCATCTTTTGTTCCAAGAGTTTCTTCATCATCCTGTTTTCCAACCAAGAGGATTATCATAATACTCTTTCTAAGGGGCCCTAGTTCTGGGAAAAATTTGGGCTCTTCCCGACCCCTTGGTTCCCAAATTTTGGTCCCTACACAACAACGATCACAAAGATGCCCATTTGGTTTTGCTCATGAATTTGTTGGCTCATCTATGGATTTTTTCAGTGTTTAAGGGTATTGGTTAATTTTCTGGCCATAGATCCCTCCCGAGGCTAGTGTGGAGTCTACACCTATGGCAAAATTTGTGTAGAACTCAACATCAGCAAAGGTTTTCTTGTAAAATTTAAATTTAAAATAAGTTATTTTCACTAGATCTATTTGCTTGATTACGAGAACACTTCTTCCCAGTGTCAACTTTTACATCAAATAGGCCATATTTAGAATTCCTATTCTCAAAAACCAATCAAACGGAAGCTAATATGTAAGGCATGGAAGCCATGCATCTCACTTCCTTGAGAAGAGGAGGATTCCTCTTCCTCAGATTAGGAATATACTAAGTCCGATGATGACATGATCTCTTTGGACGAGGCTCAGAATTCAGATCTTCAAAATCCTTGTGAAGAAGGTAAGGAAATCCAAGTTCCACCAGCAAGAAGAGAAGAAGTTAGTAATAATGCTTCAATAAGCCCCATGAAGCACACCCATGAATCAACTTCCTTGGGCTTTGACAAGGATGCCTCCTTAGCTTGTCAGAACAATCTTCAAGTAGCTTTGGTAGTCCCACCTCCAGAAGGTTGGGTTAAAGTAGAAAAAAAGAAAGGAAAGAAAGGACACACCGATGATCACCCCCAAGTTGGGTGATTAAAAAGCTTTTTTTTTTTTTTTCGGGTTCTTTTCTTTCTCTAGATGAGTAGGTTAGCTTGCTGCATAAACCCAAGCTTCCTTGATAACTCTATCCTTTATAGAACTCAACATTAGCAAAGGTTTTCTTGTAAAATTTAAATTTAAAATAAGTTATTTTCACTAGATCCATTTGCTTGATTACGAGAACACTTCTTCCCAGTGTCAACTTTTACATCAAATAAGCCATATTTAGAATTCCTATTCTCAAAAACCAATCAAATGGAAGCTAATATCTAAGGCATGGAAGCCATGCATCTCACTTCCTTGAGAAGAGGAGGATTCCTCTTCCTCAGATCAGGAATATGCTAAGTTCGATGATGACATGATCTCTTTGGACGAGGCTCAAACTTCAGATCTTCAAAATCCTCGTGAAGAAGGTAAGGAAATCCATGTTCCACCAACAAGAAGAGAAGAAGTCAGTAATAATGCTTCAATAGACCCCATGAAGCACACCCATGAATCAACTTCCCTAGACTCTGACAAGGATGCCTCCTTAGCTTGTCAGAACAATCTTTAGGTAGCTTTGGTAGCCCCACCTCCAGAGGGTTGGGTTAAAGTAGAAAAAAAGAAAGGAAAGAAAGGACACACCTATGATCAACCCCAAATTGGGTGATTACAAAGTTTTTTTTTTTTTTTTCGGGTTCTTTTCTTTCTCTAGATGAGTAGGTTAGCTTGATGCATAAACCTAAGATTCCCTGATAACTCTATCCTTTCTATGTAAATATTGTATTTTATGATTCTCTATAGAAAGTTCCTCTCTAGCTTACAAAAAAAAAAAAGTAGGGGTGATTCATTTTTTAAATTTTTACCATACATTTGATTAAGGCCAATAAATGAACATAATTATAGACTTGATTAAAGTTGTGTAAAATGAGAACTCTCATTTTAAAGACACACATTTTTGAGTTAAAAACATCAAAATAAACCCCCCAAATTTATAAGTGGTGCTATTGGTAGCACCCTTTTTTTCCAAGGTTAAAATTAACACCTTTTGTAACCATGGTGTTAACCACCTTGTACATTTTTATATTAAAACAATATAGATTAATCCCCAAATTGAAAAGTGGCACCAAGGGCAACACCAATTTTCAAGGGAAAATTTACAACTTCTTTGAAATGATGAGATTAACAATTTATATGATTATAACCATAATTTTCATATTAACCCCAAATTGAAAAGTGATGCTTCTAGTAGCACCCCCTTTTTTAGGGGGTTAAAATTACAACTTATTTGGAACCAATAGCCTTGATAAATGATACCCTTTCAACCAAATTATTAAAATAAATTGTTAACTTTTTGGTATTTATGTAATATGGCCTAAAAATTGGGTTTTCTTGCAAACAAAATATTGAGAAAAGGAAAAATAAAAGGACCAAAAATGGAAAAAATAGATAAAAATAAAGAGGAAAAAATGAAAAACAATGAAGAAATAACCCCATAGTAAGGGGAAAACATGTTTGTTTTTAATTAAAAAAATCTAAAGAAAATTAAGGTCCCCTACCTATCTTTACTAAAATATTAATAATGAAACCACACTAAAAATGAATTAATTAAAAAAACCCATTTAAAATCATTAAGAAGAAAAAAGAAAAGAAACAAATTGAAATACAATTTAAAAGAAATTAAATTCACATACACACACCTTAGAGAAGGATATTCATAGTCTAAGGAGTGAAGGTAATATCCTCTTGTTAGGAGACTTTAATGCTAGAACCACATCTAACTAAGATGTTATTCTAAGAAATGATTCAAACCCTAATCCTTTTTTTTGTTAGATGAGGCCCATGATTTAGTTAGGAGATTCAAAAGAAAATTTGAAGAACTAACTCAGAATTTATTTGGTATTGAGTTAGTAAAACTCTCATTTTCTTAATACTTTTTATTTTTTTGATTTATAATATCATATTGAAATGGTCAAACTATGACTAGATGACTTGTATTCATGGGCTTGGAAGTATTGTTGTGGGTGGTGTGATATTTGATATCCTTGTTTCCAACCAAGTTGTAAACTTTGACCTCTTAAATGACCATCAACGTAACTTTGATCATATACCTTTAACCTTAACTCTAAAATTTGTCATGAAAAAAAACATGCACATGAGAATTGTGAGATTCAAAGCCACCTAATTTATAACAAGAGTAAAAGGGATATCTTCTTAAAGGATTTATATCAGAGTTTATACATCTTAACTTATAAGGATAACATAAAAAAGTCCCTATCATAATTTATTACAACCCTCTTTGCTACTATTATCAAGTTCTCTATTGAGGTGTCATATAAAAGGAATAATAGAAATACCAACCCTTGATAAGGTAGTGATTTTAAAATTGCTAGAAAATGTGATTAGGGATGCTCCTAATGAAACCTTAAAAATTAATAAGATAAATACATAAAATTATTTTATTAAAATAAGGAAGAGATAATAAATAAGTAAAAAGGAATATTAGTTACTATAAATCTCTATGTCTAACCCTAGAAAGTCTTGGAGGAAAAATTTGATTCATAAGGCTAATGAAAATCATTTGATTGCCTTGAAGAACTAGAATATTTACCTTAAAAACCTCTATGCATCCCCTAATGCCTTGGACACCATTTTGAATTCCCTACAGAGGATGATATGTTTTCCTTGGAAGACATTGGGTTTGAGTTTCAACAACTTGCTAATGGGAAAGATAAGGACATTGAATGCTACCAAGCTTAAAATTTTAAAATGGGAGAACTTACCCCCATCTCGAGCATACACAAGCCCTCTAATTTGGAAGTGAAGCAAGGTTTCCCTAAGATTATGATGTAGAGCCTTATTGTGGCTATATTTAAGAGTGGGAATAAAATATTTCCCTCTAATTACAAGACCATTATGATTTTCCATATTTTATCAAAGTTATATGGGATTATTTGGGAAAAGATGATTAGCCTTTCGCTTGAAATCCTTGGTAAATGTTCTAAAGGCCAAGCTGGGTTTAGGATATTTCATTCAATTGTGGACCATATTGTTACTCTTAGGATAACTGCAAAGGAATTTTGCAATAAAAAAATGATCTCTTCTATTGTTTTGTTGACTTGAGAAAACTTTTGACACTGTTCCTAGAACAATGTTATAGAAGAGGCTATAAGAGATAAGTGTTCCTCTCGAGTTGAGGGTGGTTTCCACAAGGTTGTACAAGGATTTTATTTCCATGTTTAGGGCCACTTAGGGTTGATCAGAAGAAATTAAATGTAATATTGATGTTAAGAAATGGTGTCTCTTATCGCTTACCATTTTTTCCATATACATTGATAAGCTAGAAGAGTGTTGGAAAGATGTAGGTCATGTTGACCCCACACTCACTAGTATCGTCATAACTCTTCTCCTTTATACTGACAATCTTGTTCTTTTAGCAAGGAGCCATTACAATATTGTAAAACAACTCAAAATCCTACAATATTTCTACTCTAATATGAGTATGAATGTTAATACCATGAAAGCTAAAGTCGTTGTAATGTCCCCAACCACCTATTGGGGTGTATTAAGGGGCCTTATTACCATAGTCACTTGACCTTTCTAAGTTTTTTCATCTAATTTGTTTATGATGACATATGTTATGTATATCTAATGGATTATATGATGTAAGGCACTCATTTATAGGAATATAATCACATTAATAACATCATTTAAATTATAATGTATACACAACACATGATATATTACATAATTAATTACAATGAAATTTAAATGACATTAAAAATAACACGTGTATGATAAAAGATACTAACTAGTTGCTTTGATGTGATTGTTTTATCCATAACAATAATCTTACAAATGTTGAAAATAATTTTAATTTTCTTGTATCACATGATTTCTCATAAAACCAATATTACTTTGCACAAATTCAATAAAAGTATTTAAGCGTAAATATATTAAAAAAAATCACATTTATCTTATAGACAAAATATCTTTTTTCACTAGCAATAAAAATTTCAAGCAAGATTGTAATTTTGTTGTTTTTCAAAATATGTTTTCTAATGCATAAATGGATTGAGTGCCTTGAAAAACCCCACGGCACTTTAATTTTACATATTAAACAAACTTAAACTCAAGTTTTAAATATTCTCTACTAGATTTTGGCTACAATTAATGAGGAAAAATGCTTTGAAAAAGGTCATTTTGTCTATTAATTAGACTACGCGTTATATATATATATATATATATATATATATATATATATATATATATATATATATATATACACACACACACACCATGTAAGAATGTAAAAATCCTCGAATACCTTTTTTTTAGTGAAATGTGTGCAAAACATAATCATTGACATCACAATATTTAGTTATTTTAAGTACGAATTAACACATCATGTGTTGGCCTAGTTGTTGTTGCACTTTTACTAGTATAAGTATAATGTTGGTAAGGTTCTAACATAATATTAGAGATATGTGGCAAGTCTTGGACATGTTTTCATATTGAATTTTAGTTGCTAATTGGGAAGTGATATAGGGGTTCAAATAGAATGATTCGAGCGGAAGACTAATTTGGGGAAAAGGATGTTGAGGTTGTGAAAGGTTGAATTAATCAAGTATTATAAACATTTATGAGAGAGTGGAACAATGTGTATTTTTAGGCTATTTCAATGAAATTGAATGCATTTCATTATTTGATACTCGATACTTATTTTAATTACATAGAGTACCATGATGTGTAATAGATGTTATTCCAAGGATTCATGCCTAGTACATTCACTAAACCTTTTTTTATCTTACTTGAGTTGAAGGATTTTATTAAGTATATGGATGCTCAAAGTATTATTAGGATGGTTATTGAATATCATATTGTCATTAACATACAAATAAATTTGGCAGATGCATTGCCTACAAATAAGCCAATGATATCTATATGGTGTAAATCAACAAACAACTCAATTGGTTGAAATTTATGACTTTCTGTTCATTGAAGAGTCAAGACTCGAGAAAAATATTATATTTAGTTAATACTAATGTAAGGTTGAAGGTTATATTTTTATTTGTCACATATTGTCACCTTTCAATGAACATAATAAAGGTAAAAAAATTCCCATACATTATAACACATATCAATGTTCAACTAATGAAAAAAATGAGGGGTGACCATTGCTACCAGTTAAAAAGAAAAGAAAATTTTCTATTATATTGACTACACCTATTAGAAGTACCATTACTATTAGTAAGAGTAGGGGGTGATTCAACACCTATGTGATTCATCTGTGTGGTCATCATAGGATGAGATTGGAAAGGCATTGTTGAAGGTTTATAGCAAGAGGCACTCTACATGATGTACCTCCATTGAGAATACCATCAAATGAATCGAGGATTATTTTGTTGATATTATTCATAGTAGGGAACAAGTCACCCTTGATGCTTCCTTCCTTAATAGTTGTGAAATGGCGTCTTCCCATGCTTTTATTCCTGCAACAGTAATCCCTCTTCCCTTGAAGGGTTTACGAGGGTTTCTGGAGAAGATCATTGCTTGGGAAGCTACTGGTGAGAGGGTTGAGTCTATCACCACACTATATCTCTCGAACCCTTTTCAGATATTGATAAGATAAATTTCCAGGCATTCGATGCTTTTTTGGGTGAGATCTATGGACTTGGTAAAAGACCTCAAGCTATCGTTGGAACTCAAAACAAGGATACCCTCTGGATTACCATGTCTTCTTTTCAAATGTAAGTAACTAGAATATCTCTATCCTCTCCTTGTTTAGAATATATGGAGGGATGTCCCATTTTTCGTGGCCCTTCGACTGCATGGGGGACCTTTGGGAAATCCTTCCTCTTCCCAAGCCTTTTCTTATAAAGACCAGGTCCAAAACCAAACTCCCCAAAGTGCAATGATGCCTCAGGCACATCCCTAATCCTCAGAAAATGCATCTCATGCCCAAGTTGCTCCAATCCCTTTTATAGTGAGAAAATTTGAGGATGTACCTTTGGTAGAAATCGTTCATTTAGATCTAGATGAACTGTATGAGCTCTTGGCAGAAAATCACCTCATTTGTCATTTCAATGGGTTGTGACCACGAACAAAAACCCTTTACTAATGGATCCATCCAACTTGGACCAAGGCTTGTAGGGTCATATTTTGTTGCAAGGGTTTCTTCATCATCCTGTTTTCCAATCAAGAGGATTATCGTAATACTCTTTCTAAGGGGCCCTAATTCTGGGAAAAATTTGGGCTCTTCCTGACCCCTTGGTTCCCAAATTTTGGTCCCTACACAATAACGATCACAAAGCTACCCATTTGGGTTTGGCTCCTGAATTTGTTGGCTAATCTATGGACTTTTTTAGTGTTTAAGGGTATTGGTTAATTTTTTGGCCATAGATCCCTCTCAAGGTTAGTGTGGAGTCTACACCTATGGAAAAATTTGTGTAGAACTCAACATTAGCAAAAATTTTATTGGAAAATTTAATTTAAAAATAAGTTATTTTCACTAGATCCATTTGCTAGATTATGAGAACATTGCTTCCCAGTGTCAACTTTTACATCAAATAGGCCATATTTAGAATTCCTATTCTCAAAACCAATCAAATGGAAGCTAATATCTAAGGCATGGAAGCCATGCATCTCACTTCCTTGAGAATAGGAGGATTCCTCTTCCTCAGATCAGGAATATGATTAGTTCAATGACGACATGCTCTCTTCGGACGAGGCTCAGACTTCAGATCTTCAAAATCCTCATGAAGAAGTTAAGGAGATCCAAGTTCCACCAGCAAGAAGAGAAGAAGTCAGTAATAATGCTCCAACAGGCCCCATGAAGCACACCCATGAATCAACTTCCCTGGACTCTGACAAGGATGCCTCCTTAGCTTGTCAGAACAATCTTCAGGTAGCTTTGGTAGCCCCACCTCCAAAAGGTTGGGTCAAATTAGAAAAAAAGAAAGGAAAGAAAGGACACACCAATGATCTCCCCCAAGTTTGATGATTACAATGTTTTTTTTTTCCTTTCTCTAGATGAGTAGGTTAGCTTGTTGCATAGCCCCAAGCTTCCCTGATAACTCTATCCTTTCTATGTAAATATTGTCTTTTATGATTCTCTATAGAAAGTTGCTCTCTAGCTTACTAAAAAAAGGAGTAGGGGCGATTCATTTTTTTAAGTGTTACCATACATTTGATAAAGTCCAATAAATGAACATAATTATTGACTTGATTAGAGCTGTATATTCAAAATGATAACTCTCATTCTAAAGACCCATATTTTTGAGTTAAAAACATTAAAATAAACCCCCCAAATTTATAAGTGGTGCTATTGGTAGCACCCTTTTTTTCCAGGGTTAAAATTAACACCTTTTGTAACCATGGTGTTAACCACCTTGTACATTTTTATATTAAAACAATAAAGATTAATCCCCAAATTGAAAAGTGGCACCAAGGGCAGCACCAATTTTCAAGGGCAAAATTACAACTTCTTTGGAATGATGATATTAACAATTTATACAATTATAACCATAAATTTCATATTAACCCCAAAATTGAAAAGTGATGCTTCTAGTAACACCCCCTTTTTAGGGGGTTAAAATTACAACTTATTTGGAACAAATAGCCTTGATAAATGATACCCTTTCAATCAAAATCTTAAAATAAATTGTTAAATTTGTGGTATTTACGTACTATGGTGTAAAAATTGGGTTTTCTTGCAAACAAAATATTGAAAAAAGGAAAAATAAAAGGACCAAAAATGGAAAAAATAGATAAAAATAAAGAGGAAAAAATGAAAAACAATGGAGAAAGAAGCCCATAGTAAGGGGAAAACATGCTTATTTTTAATTAAAAAAATGTAAAGAAAATTAATGTCCCCTACCTCTCTTTACTAAAATATTAAAAATGAAACCACCCTAAAAATGAATTAATTAAAAAAACCCATTTAAAATCATTAAGAAGAAAAAAGAAAATAAACAAATTGAAATACAATTTAAAAGAAACTAAATACCCATACACACACCTTAGAGTAGGATATTCATAGTCTAAGGAGTGAAGGTCATATCCTCTTGTTAGGAGACTTTAATGCTAGAACCACATCTAACTAAGATGTTATTCTAAGAAATGATTCAAACGTTAATAATTTTTTTTGTTAGATGAGGTCCATGATTTAGTTAGTAGATTCAAAAGAAACTTTGAAGAACTAACTGAGAATTTATTTGGTATTGAGTTAGTAAAACTCTCATGTTCTTAATACTTTTTATTTTTTCTATTTATAATATCATATTCAAGTGGCCAAACTCTGACTAGATGACTTGTATTCATGGGCTTGGAAGTAGTGTTGTGGATGGTGTGATATTTGATATCCTTGTTTCCAACAAAATTGTAAACTTTGACCTCTTAAATGACCATGAGCGTAACTTTGATCATATACCTTTAACATTAACTCTAAAATTTGTCATGCAAAACAAACATGTACACGAGAATTGCAAGATTCAAAGCCACCTAATTTATAACGAGATTAAAATGGATATCTTCTTAAAGGACTTATATTAGAGTTTACACTTCTTAACTTATAAGGATAACATAAAAAAGCCCCTATCATAATTTTATTACAACCCTCTTTGCTACTATTATCAAGTTCTCTATTAACATGTCATATAAAAGGAATAATAGAAATACCAACCCTTGATAAGATAGTGATTCTAAAATTGCTAGAAAATGTGATTAGGGATCCTCCTAACGAAACCTTAAAAATTAATAAGATAAATACATAAAAATATTTTATTAAAATAAGGAAGAGATAATAAATAAGTAAAAAGGAAGAATAGTTACTATAAATCTCTATGTCTAACCCTAGAAAGTCCCAGGGGAAAAATTTGATTTGTAAGGCTAATGAAAATCATTTTATTCCGTTGAAGAACTAGAATATTTATCTTCAAAACATCTATGCATCCCCTAATGCCTTGGACACCATTTTGAATTCCGTACAGAGGATGATATGTTTTCCTTGGAAGACATTGGGTTTGAGGTTAAGCAACTTGCTAATGGGAAAGATAAGGACATTGAATGCTACCAAGCTAAAATTTTAAAATGGGAGAACTTATCCCCATCTCGAGCACACACAAGCCCTCTAATTTGGCAGTGAAGCAAGGTTTCCCTAAGCTTTGGATGTAGAGCCTTATTCTGTCTATATTTAAGAGTGGGAATAAAATATTTCCCTCAAATTACAAGACCATTATGATTAGCCATATTTTATCAAAGTTGTATGGGATTATTTGGGAAAAGATGATTAGCCTTTCGCTTGAAATCTTTGGTAAAATTTCTAAAGGCCAATTTGGGTTTAGGATATTTCATTCAATTGTGGACCATCTTGTTACTCTCAGGATAATTGCAAAGTAATTTTGCAATAAAAAAATGATCTCTTCTATTGTTTTGTTGACTTTAGAAAACTGTTGACATTGTTCCTCGAACGATGTTATAAAAGAGGCTAGAAGAGATTAGTGTTCCTCTCGAGTTGAGGGTAGTTGCCACAAGGTTGTAAAAGAATTTTATTTCCATGTTTAGGGCCACTTAATGTTGTTCAGAAGAAATTAAATGTAATATTGATGTTAATAAATGGTGTCTCTTATCGCTTACTATTTTTTCCATATACATTGATAAGCTAGAAGAGTGTCTGGAAGATGCAGGTGTGTTGATCCCACACTCACTAGTATGGTCATAAGTTTTCTCCTTTATATTGTTCTTTTAGCAAGGAGCCATTACAATATTGGAAAACAACTCAAAATCCTACAATATTTCTACTCTAATATGAGTATGACCATTAATACCATGGAAGCTAAAGTCATTGTAATGTCCCCAACCACCTATTGGGGTGTATTAAGGGGCCCTCTTACCATAGTCACTTGACCTTTTTACTTTGTTTCATTCAATTTGTTTATGATGGCATATGTTATCTATGTCTAATGGATTAGATGATGTAAGGCACTCATTTATAGGGATATAATCACATTAATAACATCATTTAAATTATAATGTATACACAACACATGAAATATTACATAATTAATTACAATGAAATTTAAAAGACATTAAAAATAACACATGTATGATAAAATATACTAACTAGTTGTAAACATTAGACGTTCGTCTGAGCCATAGATCACAATGCTCATATTAAGTCCATTCTTAAGACTAGATCCAAAACTCATTTTACTTAGGGGGAAGTTATGGCGAATATTAAATTTATTTCAACTACAATCAAGCATTAGAAACTCTAATTTTACTTAGGGGAAATTTATGGTGAGTATTAAATTGATTTCAACTACAATCAAACATTACAAACTCCCATTGTTGAAAATTTTAAAAAAGACAAAAAAAAAATGAAAAAAAACCTTTATAAGTTTAATGATGAAGGAGAAAAATTCTTCTTACATCTCCCTTATGTGTTGAAGCACCTCTAAACATCTTCAATTCAATTACTTGATATACTCATGAAGGTTAATTCTCTGAACAATCTCAGTTAATACTCCACAACCCAATATGAGGGAGATGTTGTAGTGATGCCTTAGATGAAGCTTTAGAATAACTAATAATAATAATAAATAATAATGTTCACTTAATTAAAAAAATAATAAAAAGTAAAAATTAGTAAAAATAATAAATTGATTTAATCATCTATTATATTGTAATTCTATTTTTATTAATAAAATGTTATATACATATCATATTAAAATTAACTTAAAGAATAATGACTAGTATTAATAACCATAATAATTTTAAAAATATAATTATAGACATATTTAGTAGATTTAATTAATAAATATATAATTAAAAATAAGAATATTTCCATATATGATAAATAATATTGTTTTGTAAATGAAAAATAAAACTAAAATATTTCTCGACCATAAATTGAAAAATCCATTAAAACAAAACTTATATATATATATATATAATAGAACCAGACTTTTATATATAAAATATAAAGTTTTATAAAATTAATTTAAAATGTACTTCTTGTGAATTGAAGATAAGAATGTTAAACTTCTTGTGAAGCTTGAATTGATTTCGTTTCAGTCATGCAACTTGACAACGACCACATATTGAAAAGTCTTTCATCATCATTTTCAAGGCTTAATTTATTCATGGAGGCTACTCCTAGGTCAATGAAAAAAATTGGGATACTTCTTGGCAGTCCTTTCGGTTGATGGGGTCACCCTGTCGGAGGTAGTAACCATGGTCGATGGAAACAAATTGAGATCGTCGTCGTCAAAATTTCGTCGGTCCATGGCACTGTCGGATCGTAGTCGTCAAAATTTCGTCGGTCCATGGCACTGTCAGATCGTAGTCGTCGAAATTTTTGTGGCGATTTTTAAATTTAGATGTTCCTGCACACTAAGAATAGTAGAATGTCAAGTGGAGAAGCGGACTCTCCAATATTACATCCACTCATCTCTTATCACTGAGGAGCCAGGGATTCAGCCTTAACCTGTTGGCAATATCATCCGCCAGTGCTTTGTATCATATGGTGTACAGGGCCATGGAGATTAACAAGGGTTGTCATGCAATCATTTTCATCGTTTCCTTAACATTATGGGTGCCGAGTTCAGACGCGTTGGTTACATCCCACAGTCAGGACACGGAAACTACGATGATTCCAAGGCAGTCCTACATAATTTACATGGATAAATCCATGATGCCCCACCATTTCAATCTCCACCAACACTGGTACAGTGCGATGATAAATGAAGTTTCAGAATCGAATTCGGATCCCCCTGCAATGCTATATACATACGATACAGTAACGCAGGGGTTCGCCGCCTGTCTGACCAGCACGGAGGCTCAAGCTATGGAGAATATGGACGGATGCCTCGGTGTATTTCAAGACTCTACCTATGGACTCCATACTACGCGAACACCGGAATTTTTGGGGCTAAGCTCCAGTGATGGTCTGTGGCCACTGTCACGTTACGGTGATGATATTATCGTGGGCGTCATGTATACAGGAATATGGCCTGAGAGCAACAGGTTCAACGACCAAGGCCTCACTCCGGTGCCTGCTAGGTGGAAGGGAGAATGTGAAGTGGGTACAATTTCTGGGAAATTATTCCACAGTGATTTCCCGGAAACCGTATTGGCCAACAATTTCTGGGAAATTATTCCACAGTGATTTCCAGAAAAGCATATTTGGCCATATGTGAGAAAAACACAATCATGTAATTTTAATGGGTATAACATGGAATTATGGGACATGCCCATTCAATTACATGGGTATAATTCTGTAAACATGCTCTTTCAATTACAGAGGTTAATGCACCAATGCTTAAAGTTGTCCTTAAAAATGCACAGACCATCTTTACAAACGCAGACCATTCGAAAGGTTCATGCGTTCATGTTTAAGATGTTAAAATATTTTACTATTTTCATAGTTGTTGACTGTGATGTAACTTAATTGTGAGTAACTCTAACGCAACAATTCGCTTCAAATTCATGATAAGCATCATTTCATGGAAAATGAAGAAAATGTTGTCATTGTCTCATTCTCATTAGCATCTCTTTCTTTAAAAAAAAAACCATCACTGTCTCATTCTCATTAGCATCTCTTTCTTTAAGAAAAAATCATAAAAACAATGGTGTCACTGTCTTTTAAATCGACGGTTGGCTGATAAACGTAAGTTGAAAAGTCATTGTCGTTATAAAAGTGAAAGTGAATCAAAATATGTGGTACTTCAGAGTTTTTACATGATTTTATTTATTTTTATTGATGTAAATGAATAAAGTTTATATTTTAGAAGAAATGTAATTGCTTTGTTGGATTGAAAGATGTCATTTAATCATAATTTTTTTTCCCAGTATTTATTATAATTTTTTTTTTTATTTTTTTATTTTTAAATTAGTTATTAATAATTTATTACTTGATGTAAAATTAAATATAGTCCGATGTACTTGGAAAATTAGATAAATTGTGTTGTTTGGATAACCAGAAAAGTAATAGATTAATTTTTAAATATGTAATAGATTAAGCTTTTTGTTTAGAAAGTTGGAGGCAAATTATGTATATCTAAATCTACTGTAATTAATTATAGTTGGCATATATATTACTTATATTTCTAGTGATGTAGTGAAACACAAATATATTGTTGTAATTTAGAAAATATAAACAACAAAACAAGTATATCTCAAGGAGTGAATGAGACATCATATGACTTAGTGGTGTGTAGTTGTTGGGTTAACATCTACCAATTCTAGGTCATGGATCTTCTAAGAAATTGTTTCTACTATATCATTCATTTGTTGTATCTACAACTGCAAATCATCTAAGCATAGTAGGATTTTATTATGTGTCTCATTTCGCTGAACTAAAACTTTTCCCATGATTGTTTTCAACTATTAGTAGATGTCAATGGTTTGAAAATATGTTGTGTTGTGGATGTCAATGTTTCCTAATTCTATGATCCATTAACTAAAATTTGGATCTACTTCATCATTCATAAGGAAACTTTATTTCTGCATGAGGCTCTTCTTTTGTAAGTGTCTAGTTTTTGTACATGGCGTTGTTATGTAACAACGTAGGAAATTCAAGTGCTCTGTGGGAATTGTTTTGTAATCTGAATTCTTGTTTGTAACATCACATTTTGAATTAACAAAAAGATACTTGAATCCCTTCCAATGTTCATGCTGTTTGATTTGATTGTGAATCAATTAATTTAGTAGCCAAACTTCAATGGCCTGGGATGTTCGCACTGTAACATCAATCCAAATTCGTGTTTTCTTTCATTGCCATGAGATTTTCCTAGATTGATAGTGGTTACATCCTTGCCTTTGTCATTTCTTGGATAGCCATGATGTAGTGGGTTCCTTGTTTTAGTTAAGCTTTGGATGGATGGTAGATTTTGGATCTTGGTTGAGGTAGCGTTAGGAAAATTCCCAAGGGTTGAGGGTGGAGATGGGCTTTCTCCTGGAACTCTTGACAGGTGGGTGGAGACAAGAAAATTCATCTAGGTATGGTGAAGAAAGTTTGAGGCATCCAAGCTTGTTTAGTTTTGGTTATTTCTAGACTAGTTTAGGTGAAATCATTGTGGTTGAGGGTTGAGGTGGTTTAACCTCTGGAAGCCCTAGTTGGTTCTGTTTTGGTTTATTCTTTGTGGTCTCACATTCATGCTTAGAATATGGCACAAGGGTGATTGGTTGAAAGAGAGAATTGGTTCAACCCAATCTATGGTCGGGTGGTATGTAGAAGTCTCTGACTTGGTTGGCTTTATGCATATGTTAGTATGTGTTATTTCTTATTGAGATCAAGGAGCACATGTATTGGTTATGGTATTGATTTTATGAGTGGTTTGTCATGGCTTCATTTTGGTTAAATGATGTGCTCTTGATATGGATCTTATTCATTATTCAATAAGACATTAAATGGTTATATGAACCATTTAAGATAACAAGTGTTGTTGCAGCTAGCTTGAGAGGGAAGTGAGCCTTCTTGATGATTCTTTGATGAAATTATTGAGATAGTGAACATATATGCATTCATGACTTGTAGCTACTATGTTTACCATATGTTTATCTAAATTTTTATCATGTGTTTGGCATGTTTGGGCAAGATTTTGTCCTAAGTATAGCATATTTATACTTGTGATTATCTTAGATTTGATTCTCTAAAGTTCTGGAAGGTTCTAAGCAGTGTCATGTGGGATAGCCCTCAAATTGTGGCAGTGAATTCGTGATCCTAGGTATAGAAGTAAGGAATTTTAGTTGTAGCCACATGGACGATGGCTTGTGCATGCGGTTGGAGCCTTTTGGCCGCATGGACCACCTGGCATGTGTGTGGCTGGGTTGTGAACTGAGTCAAGAAGGTAGTTCCAGTCCAAGAAAAATGATCAGTGGATGTTGTTGACATCTTGGTGATTAGGGGTTCCTGTAGGTTGCGGTAAAGTTTTAGTATTGTAGACCCCACTTGTTGGAGTAAAGTTTTAGTATTGTAGACCCCACTTCCATAACCGGAACTTGGTTGTTGGGTCATGCATAGTAACTCTTGTTTCATGTTTACCTTTGTGAGATTGTAAAAACAGGTAAATGTGGGATGGGGTGTTAAATTTTAGTTATTACTTGAAGAGTGAAAGTGAAATATAAATGAACAAAGTGAGATGTTTTATAATGATTTTAATTAAAATTAACCAAATGTGTATAATCAATTATATTTTTATTATAGCCGATAATTTTTTTTCAATTAAAGTATATTTTTTAAGGGGCGTGTCAACTCCAAGTTGAACACGGATGAACTTACACATCACCCTCATGCTATATTATAGAATAAGTTGTTGGACAACTGGCATTTTCTGGATGGTCAGTAGCCTAGTGAAGGCATCTGCAAGTGTGTTGGCATTGATGACAATAGTCATGCTGAGGAGATGTGTTGGGCAGTTGGCATTGCCTAATTGTTCGCAGGGGTGTTGGCATTAATGTCAACCATACTAGCTTGGATGCTTGTCACAACGGATGTTCGCAGTAATGGCCCAGGAAGGATCTCATGGTAGCTGCAGGCTTCATGTAGAGAACCATCACAGTATCAAGCTTATTGGAGAATCCATAAATCGATGATTACAATGATGGACTAGATGGAATTCCATGGTAGATGTAGGCTTCATGCAAAAGATCACCTTGGTGGTTGTGAGTTCATTTATCTGGAGAGTCAAGGAGTAGAAGAGTGGCAGAGAGTTTGGAGCCATATTAGAGGTAGAAGATGGGCTCAAAGCCTACATCAGACGCACTCCATTGGAAAGTGCTCTGGAAGATCTTTCCAATGATACACAAAAGTCCATAAATGGATTCCTAGTTTAAAAGTTATGGTTTGCCGATGATTAGGGACTTGAGGTCCTAAGAAGGCTCAAATATCGGAGGTCTAGCATATTAGAGATTGAAAGATCGAAGTTCAACATATCATTGCATCGGTGATCGTAGGTTTGCATATCAGGGCATCAACAATCAAAGTTCAGTGTATAAACGCATCAGCGATCAAAGGTCAGCGTATTGATGCATCAGGAGATCGAAAGATTAGAGGCCACCATATCGGTGCATCAAGAGATCGGTGTATAAGCTCATTGGAATGTCAGATTTTGGCATATCAGTGATATCAAAATATCGAAGGTGTGATACATCAGAGCAGGCGATATAAAAGGTTGGAGGATATCAAAATCTGAGAGATCGGCATATTGGAACATCGACATATTGGACATCGCAATATCCGAACTTTGTCAATTGAGGAACCTTTAAAATATTGTGATATCGATAAGTGTCGATAAGCCTTTAAAAGAACTAAGGAATTTTGAAAGATAATTAACAAATGGTTTCAGTGCAAAACCAAGGTTGATGGGTCCTCCTCTCTCTCCTGTAGTAGGACACATGGTTGTATGTGATTGGCTCTTATAAGAACACATGGCAATGTCTGGTTTGCTCTGATAAGGAGACATCATAGCGTCTGGTTGGCTCTGATAAGGACACATGGCAGCATCTAATTGACTTCATAAGGTACAGTGGTAAATGACGTCAGCATGACATGGCAGTATGACAGGACATGTGGAAGGCATATTCAACTTTATTGGGTAGGCTAATGGGCCAAAACCGGGTGACACGTGTCACCACTTAGGAGTTGCCACATGTGGTGATGACATCATATTGCAAGTCGACAATTAGAGGTTAAGGACATTGGAACTTTAGAATGGTGGCACTTTGGAAAAATTTTGATATAGAGGGCTTTCGATAATTAGCCAGAACATGGTCGCGAGAGGTCAAAGAACCAAGGGCGCAAAGTTGTTAACAAAGGGAGAATGGCCACCGACAGGAGTATGAAGGCTTAGCACTTGAATACTATGTGGCAGGTCACAAGCAGCGGTCCTATGGTGAGAAGTGCACTATGACGACTAAGAAAAAGGACCTCGCCAATCGAAGGATTAGGATATCGAAACTTCAGAACAATTGGTTATTGAAAAAGTTTCGATAGATGGAGCTTCTGATATTGGGTAGGATCTTGATCATGTAAATTCATAGAGGCAAGCACGCAGAGTGGTAGAAAAGAAAGATTGGCCCCCGCAGGAACTTTATACCATTGTGGTGTAACAATGTGGAATTTCTTTGATAGCGCAGTACAGAGAGGTAAATCTATATGGGTCGACAGTTGCGAGATTGAATGCGGCAATAGAGGACTTTGTCTCAGAAGTAATGGTGATTGTCACATATCATTGGGTCAAGGTAGCAAGGACCACGATCTTCGGGAAGGAGTGTTGGGTTTGCCTTGAGGTGAGAAAATCCATCTTTGTGCTCCAATGCATGTCTTCAGTGAGTTAAATGAAAGTATGGGACTCATGAAGTAGTGTGCAAGTCATCTGAGAATTAATTTCTTAACATGGAGCTCCATGCAATCAGGCGATGAAGGACTGCAAGGCCGATCATTGTTTCTACATTGTGACAAGAAATAGACAGGAGACGCTATAGTGGTAAAGAAGGCCATTCCTGAGTATAGGGGGGAAGCAAGAGGATAGGTAGCAGAGTCTACCTTGCATAGAGAGCCTCAGTGAAAAGAGAGTTGCACACAGAGAGGATTGTTCCTTGTTGGTTTGTGTAAGTGGACTGAGAATTCATTCTCAGTATAGAGAAATTGTCAATTGCCCATTCTCATGGTTAATGAAGTGGTAGAGACCAAGAAATATGCAACAAAAGAATGGAAGAGCCATGTTGAGGTACAATCGTGCAGTGTGAATGCAAGACATAGTGGAAGCATTGATCGAGGGCGGGTGCAGAAGAACAAAACCGAGGAGCTTAAATGAGAAATGGGGGGAAAGAAACATAGTTTCAAGTGAGCTAAGTGGAAAATATCTGAGTGAGTGCACTGTTGTGTAAGGCTAAGAGAGAGTTAGTTCCGTAAAGAAAGGTCAAGAATTCCTATGCAGAGGTAAGAGACCCTGAGAGTTGTGCTATTGTGAGTAAAGCTGGAAGTTTCTTGTGTGCTCTGTGAGTAAGGCAAAAGTTTCCTATGCACTTTGTGAGTAAGGAAGAAGTTTCATGTACGCTTTGTGAGTAAGGCAGAAGTTGCTTGTGTGTTGTTGTAAGCAAGGTTGAAGTTGTCTGTGATGTGTGAGTAAGGTCGAAGTCACCTGTGTTGTGCGAGAAAGGTCGAAAGTGCATGTGCTACAAGAAAGGTTGAAGTTGCCTATGTAGAGAAAGAAGACCAAGAGTTGTGTGTGTGCTTTGGAGAGGAAAAGGTCGAGAGCTGAGTGACTGTTGATGAAGAGAAGAGAATAGATTTTTGTGGACTATGATGAGTGACTGTTGTTGAGAAGATCAATGGGCTACTACAGAGTGAGCAGTGTGAGTAGAGAGAACAAAGTTGTTATTAGGTAGAGTGGCTCCAAAACTATGGGGAACATTCAGTTCCTATTTAAGTGTGGGTTGGTGCCTACATACAAGAAGTTGGTGCTTCCATCTCTAGTGGGTGCTTCAGAAGACTCGAGGGTTGGTGCCTCCTGCAAGTTGGCTTGCAAAAATCCAAGGAGCTATAAGTTGGTGCTTACAAAAAATCTACAAGGCCGGTGCCTCACATGGTGCTTCTAGTAAGCTGGGCATGTGTTTACAAAAATAGGGAGTTGGTGCTTCCTACTAGTCAGTGCTAGGAAACAATCAAACGGAGTTGGTGCTTCCTATGAATGGGTGCTCACAAAATTTGTTTATGTAATAGAGTAGGTGCTCTTATTTACATCAATAACAACAATAAGCTTTGGTGGTTTTTTTCTGAAATGGTTTGCACGTAAAACCTTGTGTTTCATGTGTATGATGCCAATGGTGTGTATGCTTTTATCTTGTGTTAATGTTGTTACCATATTACATATTGCTTTTGATTATATGGATGGGCGCCAAGCTTGAATAAGAAATCTAAATAGGCTTAAAATGTTAAAATTAGCCTTAATATTGATTCAACCCCCTCTCAGTATTATCATTGTTTCCAACAATTGGTATGAGAGCCAAGTTCCTTCAGGAATAACTTAATCACTAGAAGGTAGATCAAAGGGAAAAAATGGCTAATAAAGTTTGGCTAACAACAGATGAAGTTCCATTATTAAATGAATCAGACCATGAGCTTGACTATGAAATCTGGAAGGTTAGAATATTTGCCTATTTGACACTTTGGGATGTAGATATTAGTTTCTCTATCCATTATAGAGAAAAGAATGAGCAGAATGTAAAATCCAAGTAGGTCATCATGAGAGGGCTATCTAAGCTAGATGTTGATAAGGTGAGGCATTTTGTGTCAGCAACGAAAGTGTTGGATAAACTGCAATGTCCGTATGGTGGAGATAGAAATATGGCTCAAGAAGAGGCTGAGGATCCCTGCTACTCTAGAAACAAACCAAAATGTGGAGAAGTTTCTTCTCATCACACTCATGTTGATGAGGAATATGTCTCAGAAGAGAGACCATGCTACTCAGAATCTAGCACCTTTGGTAGTGAGGAAAAGGATCTAGATGAAAATATAATTTCTAGAAATAGGTTGATCTCGACTCTAAAAGAGATTAAGTACCTATCAGAGGAAAATATTAAGCGAGAGGAGCAACTAAAAATCTATGATCTTGAGAATAAGAAGTTGAGAAAAACAATGCTTGAACTAAATGCTCAATAAGAAGAGGCTAGCAAATTAATTGGGATGTTAACCAATCAGCTAAGCGAGAAGGAAGTTTACTATGAGAGATTACAAATTGAGGTAGTATCATTGAGACATGACTTAGAAAATTCAAATAAATAATTGTCTCAATATCAGAAGATAAATGGATTCTAAGATTCCAACGACAACAAAGAAAGAAATCTTGTTAGATAGCAACAATAGCATGGAAAGCAACAACATCGAAAGAAGGCTAAGAAGCAGCAGCTAGTAGTGCAGTAGAAGGCTAAAAAATAGCAGTCGTTAATGCAATAAAAGGCTAATAAGCAGCGACAAGAAGTGAAAAAGAATATGGCAAGGAAGCTGCAAGGAAGAGTGCATGATAGTAATGAAATTCGTCATAGAAGGCTCATGAAAAGCCAGTAGAGGACTCCTCCTTCTCAACGAAAGAACCTTCAAAGAAAAGGTAACTTCTGTCAACATAAGCCTTTTTGTGGAAATTATTTTTCTTGCAATAATTTTGTACATAAATCCATAAACTGTAGATGGCAAGAAAGGAAACAAGATATTCTTAGTAGAAATAGCCTAGGAATGTAAAAAAATGCTAGGAGAAGGCATGCTGGCCACGAGAGGAGTTTTGACAAAAGAGTTGTCAAAAAGAGTAACTCCTCTACCCCAGTTTTTAGCCATGTTGAATGCAACAATTGTAGCAATGTGGGGGACAAGAGAAATGGATGCAGAAATAAGAAGAAATGGCATGCTCCTCAGTGTATGCATGTGAATGTAGCAGCTCGGATTTTGAATACAAGCACAAAAAATGGAGTTGAAAAATACAAACTTGTCTTTAGTGATCTATGTCAAAAGGGCAAGATGAAAAGATTAGGAAGAAATAAGAATTTGGGCGAAGAAAGAGGAGGTGAAATAAAAGTTTCCTCTACCCATGTGAAGTCGAGAAGAATCCCAAACAGGGGAAAAGAAGAAGATGGAGAGAAATGCTTATGTCAGGACTCGACTATTGAAGGTTTGGAGGAAGAAGGAGGATGATCTGCTCGGGGGGAGTAGATCATCTGTTACTCTTTCGTGAAGGAAGAGAATGGCCTCAAGGGAGGCCAAATAAGTTAGATGCAGGAAGACAAAAGGAATAAACAGAAAGGTGCATCTGATCGTGAAGTTATGGTTGTGTTTTCTTGCTGATTACAAGAACAAATTGATTTATTTTGAATGTATCCATATTGAAAAGGATTAGTGGAGCCAGGATGAGGAGTACACAAAAATATCTTATCTTGTGGGAAGAATATGGGGTGCAGTGGAATGACATTAAGCTCATAGTCAAGTCAGTTCCACAGGATTAGTCGTCATGCAAGAGGCAATAATTTTTTTGCAGGAGCTAAAGGAGCATTGGCTCAGGGGCAACTTCTTTGATAAGAAGTAGAAGATAACAATGGGTCACCTCCGAAAGGGAGATTGTTGAGCAAATGAAAGGTTTGCATCTTTGGTGAAATACCCTTATTTCATTTAAGTTGTAAGTTTGACTATGCATAGCATTCTTGTGCTTGTGAAACACTATTGGTGCAAGATTTCCATGTCCCTTAGCCCTAAATTGGTATCGCTATGTCAATTGGTTGTGTTGGGCTCATGTTGAGTAACCTTGTGTGAAAATGGAAATTTCTTTTTGAGAAAAGGAATATTAGAGTTTTCCTTGTGAATTTCTCCATTTGTATCATTTCCTTTGGGGCAATAGGTATTAGTTGAAAATAAGTCCCTATTGTATGAGTATGATCTCAAGGAGAGAAGTGGAGATGCTTAAATAATGTGAGCATAGTCTTAGAAGCAGCAACAGTAGCGAAGAAGTGTGAGCTAAAATGTATCATCATTAATTGGTATTTGCAACAGCATAAATACCATGAGAAGTTTAATGGGTATCAATATTTTTTATAAAAAAGATGCATTAGTGGAGAGAGTGCTCAACCAACAGCCATAAGGTGTCCAAAATTGGAGGCATTCAAATCAGAGGCAGTATATGTTCAAGGGGATCATATCAAATATGCCCATTGTATGGAATAGTAGCAACGAAATTCCTGGAAGAGATGTTTGTGAAGTAGAATTCACATCTCAATAGCTAGACTCTAGCCTTCACAACCAAGTGATTGCATGCTGAGAGAAAGGTAGCTTGTAGCCCATTTACATTGATGTTAAAGGGGAAGAGAATTGTGGAGAAGTTGTGATGGATTGTGTAGAAGAAATAAGGCCATTAGCGTCTCATGCAATGAGATGTGTGGAAGTAGCATGAGGTTTGGCCATCACATGAAGAGAAGGATGGAGTGTTTCCATCAATGCTAAAGGGGAGATTGCTGGACAATTGGAATTGTTTGTGTGGCTAGTGGCCTAGTGAACACCTCTGCAAGTGTGTTGGAATTGATGAAAACAGTCATTCTGGGGAGATGTGTTGGGCAGTTGGCATTAACTAAATGTTGGCAAGAGTGTTGGCATTGATGTCAACCAGACTAGCTTGGATTCTTGTCGCAGCAGACGTTGGTAGTAATGGCCCAAGATGAATCTCATGGTAGTTGTAGGCTTCATGTAGAGAATCATCACAATATCAGGCTTATTGGAGAAGCCATAAACTAATGATTAGAGTGATGGGCCAGATGGAAGTCCATCGTAGCTATAGGCTTCATGTAAAGGATCACCTTGGTGGTTGTGAGTTCAGCTGTCCGGAGAGTCAAGGAGAAAAAGAGTGGCAGAGAGTTTGGAACCATCTTAGAGGTAGAAGATGGGCTCAAAGCCTACATCAGACCCTCTCCATTGGAAATTTCTTGGAAAAGCTTTCCAACGATATGTGGAAGTTCAAAAATGGTTTCATGGTTCAAAAGTTATGGCTTACCAATGACCAAGGACTTGAAGTCCTAAGAAGGTTGGAATATCGGAGGTCCAACATATCAGATATTGAAAGATCGAAAGTCAGCATATCGGTGCATCAGTGATCAGAAGTCATCAAATTGGCGCATTGATTATCGAAGTTCATTGTATCAGCGAATCAACAATAAGAGGTTAGTGTATTGACTGATCAGGAGATCAGAAGATCAGAGGTCAGTGTATCGGCACATTAGGAGATCGAAACCCCAAAGATCGCCATATTAGCACATTGGAATTTCGAAGGCTGTCATATCAGTGATATAAAAATATTGGAGGTGTGATACATCAGACCAGGCTGTATCGGAGGTTGGAGGATATCGAATTCCTGAAGATTGGTGTATTGGAACATCGACAACTTTCTCAAGTGAGGAACCTTTAAAATATTGTGATATCCATAAGTGTCGATAAACCTTTAAAAGCACCGAGGAATGCCAAAAGAGAATTGACAAAGGATTTCGGTGAAAAACAAAGGTTGATGGGTCCTCCTCTCTCTCCTCTAGCAAGACACATGGCTGCATGTGATTGGCTCTAACAAGGACACATGGCAGCGTCTAGTTGGCTCTAATAAAGACACATGGCATCATCCAATTGGCTCTGATAAGGTACAGTGGTAATTGACATCAACATGATGTGGTAGTATGGAAGGACACATGGCAAGCATATTCAACCTTATTGGGTAGTGGTGGGCTCCAGTATTGTAGCAATAATGCTACAACTCCTGGAGCTTCCTTCTTTAATTTTATCAACCCGGTAGTTCGTAAAAAACTTGGAAGCGATGGTGCTGTATGCACAAGTACTAGCTCTTGCCGCAGCTGTCACCTGGTCAGCTGGCACAAGTCCGCTAGGGGCTCAAGCCAACTTCTATGAGCTCTTAGAAGAAGCTTTTTAACTGATGGATGAAAGCTAACTCAAAGGAAGCTAATCTATTTGCAGAAAGGAACTGAAAGCCAACAAGAAACGCAAACCCTAGCAAACCCTAATTCTACCAACTAGTCTTACTGATGCAGAGATGGAATGAAAACTACTGAAGGAGATGCCATTACTTCTATGAAGGTAAAATGCATGTGTCTAGACTACCTCTATCTGAAGAAAACATCTTTTGTATTTTTGTTTCAATTATTAGAATTATCATGCATGTGCTTTTAACTAGCTTTTTACTGTGCAGAGGTGGATCAAGGAGGAGAAAGGCTTGAAAAAGGTTGGGAAGGTTCAGAGAGGGTCTAAGGGGTCCCTAACACCCTTCCAGTGAGTCTCACAAAGTTTGGCTGCCAAGAAACCGTGTTTATGAGCTTCTACAGGAAGTCTGCAGGGGTTCTACAGGATGTTTCAGAATTTCTACACGATGTTCAGTAATTCCTACAAGATGTTCTACAATCGGATTTTGGGTGATGGGTGAGTGGAAGAGGCTGCATGGGTGGATAGGGAGGTAGGAGAGGGGTTTGTAATGACTTAGTGACAGAGAGATGAGATGATGAGGGGGTGTGCTAAGCTAGTTTGTCTGAAGGAGGGTAGAGGGAATGGAAGGCCGAAAAGGGAGGATAACGTGGGACGTAGAGTAGCTGAGAGACAAGGGGTCTAATTGGGAGATGAGCAGTTGGCCTGAACAAGGCTTAGAAGGATGAGAGGGTGAGGGAGTAGCGCTGCACAGTGTAAACTGAACCAAATCATCCACGCCCTGCACATAATCAAAACATTCTTAACTGTTTAATGGAACCAATGAACAGTAATGTTATTTCTAAGGAAAACCATGTATGGTACTGAAGCAAAGAAACATTCCAAGAGGTCTGAACGCATGGACAACTTCTACAAACGAAAATATTGCACCAAAGATTGCATGAACACGTAAACCAATGTTTTTGGTGGGTAGCACTATCTGTAATTCCAGCCCCTAGAAAGAGGTGAAAATGAGTGTGCAGGCAACCATTTTTTGGAACTTTTATCAACTCCAATCTCTTCACTCTATTCTAAACAGCTGAAGCAACTCTATCTTCTAACAATGACCTACTTAACCACACCAAGAAATCTAACTCAACAAACTGCGTTTCAAATGCATGTAAAGAAAACCATAATGCTGAAAGAAAAGATAACAATACAGAAGAAGGAGGCCTTAGGCTCTCAGGTTGGGCCCAACCCCGTGAGCTATGGCTCCTTTAAAAGCTCAGAACTGAGATCAAATCTGACTGCTTTCCATTAAAAAATAATAATCATAAGTCAAATAGCATGCCAATAATGGCTACAAAAGAGCAAAACCAAGCTAGCAGCTTGAAGTGCAGAATGTGCAACAATGTTTCAAAAGTCCTTTTCGAAGGCTAAGGCCTTATCATTTATACATCACGAGGCCCCAAGCTAGCCTCCTAAATCAGTGGGACTTGGCTGACCAAACTAGGAGTGAACTACTGCTTCCTCAAAATCCGTTTGGTTGCCTTCTAAATCCGGTTGTGGTGGCTGTTGGAGCTCGGAGTTGGGGGTGAAGATCCCGAGGAAGGCCATTTAATGTTGTGGACAACCCTCCTACAAATCCTCAACCCCATCTTGGCTGTCTCCTGGTCCTTATCTCCCCGGTTTTGTTCCAATCATGTGTCAAAAAACCTGAAATGAGCACGTGTTAGCCACCTAGGAATAGTGACTGCCCTTATTCGTACAAATGACATAAACATACTAAAAAATGATGCATAAGTTATGAAAAATGAAGGATTGAGCAAAGGTAGTTAGGCCAAATGAGCCCAAAATGTTACCAAATTTGGGGCTCATCATCACCCCCTAGCTAAAATGATTGCTCATCCCTGAGCAACTAATCCAGCTCCTCATCCTTCATTGCTTTCACCGCCACCCTCACATCCCAGGCTTCTGAAGTGGTCTCCTCCTCACTGGCATGGAACCCAGCCTTCCTTTCCACCTCTTCCCACTGCTTATGCTCTTCTTTTTCTGTGCTGCCTTCCATCAATCCTAACAGCAGAGGTGGGCTTAGCTTGAGGCCAATCCAGCTGGCTTGGAGGTTCTGTATGGACTTCTTGTAGAGGGGCACCCGTGCTATAGCTTCCCTCATTCGAGTTGGAGTATGATATTCTCTGATTTTGAGGCTGTGGGACAATGTGTTCCATCGGCGGGTGCAAGCATGAACATAGTTGTCCCCTAATAGTCGCTCCATATCCTCAAAATGTGCTATGGCATGAGCCTGCTGATCCATGTATTTCAATAAAGTTTGAGGGTTGGTGGCTAAGTGTTGGTGGGCCGATATCAATGCAGTGGGATCCCCTGGCTCTGCTCTAATCAGCAGTGGCTCATGTAATTCTCAGTCCATGACCTCTTTGACCTCTGCTTCCCTCTTTTCTTCATGGTTCAACCATGAGGCAAATGCCATCAACTGCATATCCCCTACAACTGTGTTGGGATCCCATGAAGTCACATTAGGAAGGGCCAAATTATGGAGATAGAACTCCGAGAGTTTGGCCTTATCCTCTAATGAACTGCTATTACATAACGCTGTGAACTGCTGGGGGTCTTGGAGTTGGGAGATACCCCTCTGTGCCAATGCATTAATCTGAAATTGCAGCCACTGGTCTCGTAGGTACAGGCCATAGGATTTGGCCGGCTGTCTGCATTGTAGAGCATCCATGGCCCAACTGGCCATGCAAGCCAGTTGTGCCTCTTTTTGCTGCAACTGCTATTTGAGAGCTTGTATCTCGATTTGTGCTTGCAGTTCCCTTTCCTGTAGATGCGAGGTTGGCTCCCCAAGACCAACTTGTAGTCCTTCTCTGCCTTGATGTTCTGCTGTAGTGTCCCCTGAGGATGTGCCCTTTTCCTTCTTCAGTTCCTGTAGCTGCAGTTTAAGTTTCTCGTTCTCTTCCTGTAGGAATACCCGCTGGCAGTTTGCCACGTGTTTGGCCATAGCTAATTCTTTTCTTGCCTCCTTGAGTTGTTCCTCCAAGGGGCCTATATCTGCCACTCCTTTTGATTTAGCTATTTTCATCCACGTGTGGGTTCTCACTCTTTCTTCCTCCAACTCAAAGAAAAGCGGCACTGTGAATTTTTGTGGAATAATTTTCCCAGCCTCCAAAAAGTTATAATACGAGCTCAAGCTTGGCTGGGGACTAGGTTCCAGAATATGCTCTTTCTCTTCTTCCCTCGGTGGCTCTACTTCGTCTTCCCTAAGTGGTGATGAGGGTGCCTCTCCCTCCATCCTCTCTGTCTCCTTAATCCGGGCTAATGTTTCCTGTAGAATGGCCTCAACATCTTGTAGCCGGGCTTTTGAAGCCAACCTGTCCATTCTCTCCTTCCAAGTAGTTGTATTCGGGCTCCCCCGCTCATAAGTGACTGATATTTTTGAGGGGGACCTCTCCCTTGGCGAGGTAGGGGTATCTTCTATAGTAATTGGGCTGCTGGATGGAGGTTGGGGCCTGCCTGTTTTGATTCTCACACTTCTCCTGGCTTTGAAATACAGAGGGATCTCCCTCTTTCATTTTTCCTTCGGCTTAGGAGGTGTACTAAGGGTGGCCAGCACGGCTGCTGCCTCCCTTACAAGAATTTCGGCTATCTTCTCCTTTGGTTTTCCTTTCTCAGGGCTTCCTTTAGAAGGCCCTGTATCAGCTAATTTCTGGCTTCCTGTAGAAGCCGTTTTTGGTTTTCCTGTAGAAACAGGTGGCACCGTTTTAGCCTGTTTGGCTGAGGGTGCTTTGCCTTTTGACTTGGTTGAGGCTGCTTTCGAGGTGCCTTTACTGACGTGGACTTGTTCCGTCCTTTCCACCCTACCCTGTAGCCTTTTCTCTCTGGGTGTCAATGTGGATTTGTCACCCTCCTTTTCGGCAACCTGGGGTTTCTCTTGCCTCCCCTTTTGTTCTTTCTTCGGTGCTTTGGCCCCGGTTTCTTGGCCTTTCCCTTTCTTCTCTGTGTGTACTGGCTCGTTCTCCTCGCTGCTGGAGGAGGTGAGCTCCTTGGTCAACATTTTGATATCGCCATCCTTAGTCAGATTTCGGAAGGCTTCCCACGAGAGAGGGACTGTGTAGGTGTGGAGTGCATCCTCCACGAGGAGCTTAATGAGCCCATGATGGGCTACCTGGTCTAGCGTGCCCTCTCGTAATTTGGTGGCACATTCAGTCATAGACTGCAGGAGGAAGTAAGGAATACTTAGCTTGTTTTCTGAAGGTAGGTCCATTTGGTGCCTCAATTCTGTGAGTAGCCGGAAATGGTACCCATATACGATGTTGAATCGTCCTTCGCACGTGATATATTTCATAATTTGGAGGCTGACCTCACTCCAAAGCGGCTGTAGGCTAGCTCTGCGAACCCCGTTCTTATCCTCTGAGAATTGCTCCTCCGGTGGAAAGAACTCCTTTTTAGCCTTCTGGCCTAATTTCCTCTCCTCCTTGTCCCACGGTACCCCCATTGGGAGGTCAGTGACTCTGCTGATGAACTGTGGGGTGAGTCTGAGATTCAAACCCCTGAAATTGACAACGGCCAGCGTTTTTGATTTTGGCTTCAAAGCTCGCAGGAACTCCTCTACCACCTCATCATCATAGCCTTGAAGCTTGTCGTAGAACGACATCCATCGCGCATGAGTGAACAGTTCTACCACCTCCGGGTTTTCCCGTAGCTTCTTTGAGTTTGTCGGTTCCTTTCTGATGAATCCACCCGGCATGGTGAAAGCCTGCTATGTTAGCCGGAGGTGGCGGGGGCGTATCAAAAGATGGCCTTTCGGATTGCTTGAGATAGAGCGCAGAACTACGCCTCTGTCACGCACACAATTCGTGAATTCTTGGCTATCTACAGATGAGCCTTGGCAGGGCCTTAATTACGAACCAAATCCTATAGAAAACCCCGCATATACTACAACGACGATTTTCATGCAAAAGGAAGACGACGCTTGCAATTTTATGCTCAGACTGTAGTTTTACATTTTTGAGGACGTTGACTTCGCCACCCTTCAAACCAATTGCATGGGAGGAACAGGTTTAGGCTTACCTTTTCCAATTCGCCACCTTTGACGTGAATAGATCAATTTTCCTCCGTAGCGGCGAGCTTCCTGTAGCGCAGCTTCCTGTAGAAGTCGCGCACAGGTTCCGGAGAGCACGTCAGTGGTTCTGCGCCTTCTGTGCCACCACCAGACGTCTGAACGAGCCGAGGACTTGGAGTAACGAGCTTCAGAGAAATTCGGACGCTTACTCGACTGCAAAACGGCTGGTGATAAATGAGTGGAGTGACGATCTAGCCGGTGGATTTGAATCCTGGCCGAACTCGTGGCGCGGGGGTGAGCTGTCCCTGCCGGACTGTTGGACGACGTCACCTACTCATTTCACTGCAAGTCTCCCTGACTGCCACATCATTCCCTGTAGATCTGCCGCCGCCATTTCCGTTAAATCGCCGCTTCTCCCCGACTGGACGCTTCTCACGTGTCCATTACCCATTTTGCTTGCCACGACCACCACTTTCCAAATCTGACGAGACCATCTGACTGGTCGTGGTGGCCAGTTGAATGGCTACCCGACTGCTCAACCCGTTCATTTCCACACTTGCAAACATTTTAGAGTATTATTCATGTAATTTGACGAAAAAAGGGTGAGGCACTTACCTGTGCGGCCGCGACGTTATTTTCAGGTTTCGGGACGAGGGTGATTGGATTTGCTTGTTGCTGCTTCATGCACAGGCACGGGGGTCCCTCCTTGCAGACTGCTGCTGATTACGAAGCTTGTTACTTGGCTGCGGGTGGTGCATGTGCCCGCTCTATGTGTTGCAGGCGCCTTGATGGTGTACACTCTAGCTGGATGAACTGCTACGGGATTCCTGTAGGATGTCCTGTAGCAGTTTTTCCTCCTCGGGTGCATGCCGAAACGGTGGAGACGGTGGCATCACGGTCACGATCGCAGGGCCCTCGGATGGCTTTGATAAGTAGTGCATGGTGTCTCTGCATCTTTTTCCATTTGAGAATCGCTTCCTCTGATAATTCAATGTTCTGATTTGACTGTGCAGGTATTTCCATTGCATGGCAACTGGGGTGGTAGAAGGAGGCGACAACAGTGCGTGATGGAGAAAACATTAGCTTGCATGCCTCCGTGTCGGACCTCGGGCGTTAGATCTCCCCACACAGTCGGTTCTGGGCCGTCCAAAGATTCTACAGGAAGTTTCCTGTAGAAATACAGAACTTCCTGTAGAAAGTCCTGTAGCTTCCTGTAGAAGGCTAAACGGTGATCAAATCATGCCCAGACCTTGGAAGAGATGAGTGTTTCTAGAGGGAGTGCTGGTGAGGTCACCTGGTAGCATAGTAGGGACCCTTGTCTTTGAGTTGAGGGGCCTCTTTTCCTGCATGGAATACCTGCAACCTGCATGCATTGCCACATTGTGAACTTGCTTTCCCTGTTTTTTTTTTGTTTGTTTTTTCTTTTTTCTTTTTTTTTTTTTTGAAAGACAGCAGGGGCGCCTCCATGAGGTTTTCACCCTTACCATCTGCCTTGAGCGCCTCAGAGAGGTTTTCACTCAAGGGTCTTTTTCAAACATTTTCAGAAAGACAGCAGGGACGCCTCAATGAGGTTTTCACCCCTACCATCTGCCTTGGGAGCCTCAGAAAGGTTTTCACCCAAGGATCTTTATTTATTTATTTTTATTTTTTTTTAAGATCTTCAGGGTATGCCCAAAACAGAGGCAGAACCCTTCTCTATGACCAGCACTGATTTTTCCACAGTTTTGATGAATTCTTGCCTTGACAGAGGTTTTCTGTAGATCTTTAGTCGATGCCCATTGACAAGCATAGGGATGGCCTCCTCATCAATGGTCCAAATAAGAACAGATCCATTGTCATTACATTTTTCCACTGCATATGGTCCCAACCATCTGGTTCTCAGCTTCCCCTTGAAATCCTTATGCCTGGAATCATACAACAGTGCCCAATCTCCCGGCTGAAATTTCTTGTCATTGAGGTGTTGGTCATGCCACACCTTCCTCTGAAGTTGAACCACTTCTGAGTGGAGAAGGGCCTGCATTCGGTGCTCGTCCAATCCATTCAGCTGCAATAACCTTTCTTGTTGGGCATGGCTGAGATCCAGGTCCAGCTGAGCTGCCATCCTCAAGGTGTTGTATTCGAACTCAATTGACAACAAAGCTCTCTTCCCATAGACCAGCTCATAAGGTGTGAAGTAGGTTGTGGTCTTCCAAGTGGTGTCGTAAGCCCATGTGGCCTCAACCAGGCGATCTGCCCAATCTTTCCTGCTGTTGCTCACCACCTTAGTCAAGATCCCTTCCAATGCTCTATTGGTGACTTCCACTTGCCCATTTGCTTGAGGATGATAGGGGGTGGAAGTCCTATGCTTGATTTTGTGATGAGCGAGTAGGTATTCAATTAAATTGGAGGTGAACTGGCTTCCTTGATCGGTGACTAGATCTCTTGGGTAGCCAAATTTGTAGAAGATGTTTTCTCTTAAGAACTCGGCCACCTTTTCTTCTGTCGCTTCTTTGATTGCCTTGGTTTCTGCCCACTTTGTCAGGTAGTCTGTGCACACGATGATGTAAGACCTTTGCCTCGAAGGAGGATTGATTGGACCCACAAAATCCATACCCCACTTCTCAAATGGCTCAAGAGTCACTTGAGGTTGGAGAGGCATTTCGTCCCTTGGAGTCGGTTTCCCCATCCTTTGGCATCGGTCACATTGGCTGATATACCTTCTGACATCTTGATGAAGCGTGGGCCAATAGTAGCTTGCCTGCAGGATTTTGAAGGCAGTCCTTTTGGCTGCAAAATGTCCTCCACAAGGCCCGTCATGACAGGTTAGGAGGATATCAAAGACTTCCTCCTCCCTTACACAACGCCTTAAGATCTGATCAGGGCCAAGCTTGAATAGGTTGCCCCCGATCCAAGTGAATGAGGCACTCTTCCTTACGATCCTGCTCTTCTCCCTTGAGGATAGGTGTGGAGGGAACTGTGCTAAGACAAGGTAGTTTGCTATATCAGCAAACCATGGAGAGAGTATTGAGATAGCAAACAGATGTTCATCTGGCATCTGGTCATCCACTGTTCCATCCTCTCCTGCAGGTAAATCCAATCTAGACAAAAAGTCAGCAACAACATTTTCTTTACCTGGTTTGTCAACGATAGTCAAATCAAACTGCTGCAACAAAAGTAACCATCTAATAATACGAGCATTCACATCTAGTTTATTCATTAAATATCTAATTGCAGCATGATCAGTATGCAAAAATGTTTGATATCCAGTGATATAATGTCGGAATTTGTTCAGTGCATGGACCACGGCCAAGAATTCTTTCTCAGTTACAGTGTAATTCAGTTCTGCCTTGGATAAGTTTTTGCTGACAAAGTATATGGCGTATGGAAGTTTTTGTTCAACTTGTCCTAAGGCTACCCCTATGGCTTTGTTCGAGGCATCAGTGTGGATGTGGAAAGGTAGGGCCCAGTTTGGACCTCTCAAGATTGGGGCATACACCAACTTGTCCTTTAATTCATTCAGAGCCTTCTGACAATCGTCATTCCATTTAAACTCAACATCTTTTGCCAAGAGGCTAAACAATGGCGAGGCTAGCTTGCTGAAGTCTTTAATGAATCTCCTATAATACCCTACTAATCCTAAGAAACTTCGAACATCTCTTACCTTCTGAGGAGGTGGAACCTTCTTGATTAGAGCAATTTTGTTAGGATCCACCTGTAACCCTTGGCAAGAAATGGTATGGCCTAGCACGGTCCCTTCAGTCATCAAGAATTCACACTTTTCAGGACTAAGGGACAGGTTCATCTCAATGCACTTGGTTAGGACTTTTCCCAGATTGGACAATGCTTCCTAGAAGTTGGACCCATAAGGAGTGAAGTCATCCATATAGATTTCCACTGAATCATGGACCAGCTCAGAAAAGATGCTCAAGACGGCTCTCTGGAAGGTGGCAGGAGCATTGCATAGTCTAAAGGGAAGAACTCGGTAAGCAAAGGTACCCCAAGGACAAGTGAAGGTGGTCTTATCTTGGTCTTCCGGGCTGATTTGGATCTGGTTATACCCGCTAAACCCATCTAGGAAAGAGAAAAACTTCTTTCCTGCCAGTCCATCCAACACTTGATCTATGAAGGGTAGAGGAAAATGGTCTTTCTTGGTGGCCTTGTTCAGTTCTCGGTAGTCCACACAGATTCTCCACTTCCCGTTTTTCTTGGGAACCAACACCAAAGGGGACACCCATTCACTATCCGAGATGGGGTAAATGAATCCGGCATCCAACAGTTTTTGTAGTTCCTCCTTGACGATGTCCTTAAGGGCTGGATTCATTCTCCTTTGGGGTTGCCTAACCGGTTTACAATCTTCTTTGATGTAGATGTGATGGGTACAGACCGAAGGATGGACTCCTTTCATCTCCTTATAGCTCCAAGCAAAAGCATCTAGATGACTGGCCAACAGACTACATAGCTCCTTTTCCTGGGAAGGAGATAGGGAGGAGCTGATCTTTAACGTTCTCTCAGGGCCGAACTCCACATTTTTGACTCTAGGAGTGACAGGGTTGGTCACACAAAGGTCCACTAAGGTGCTGGCTTGGGCATCCTCCACCAATTCCTCTAAGGACAATGCACTGGGAGGTGGAGTCTGGATCAAGGTCTCAATCAAATCATCCTCGGTCGGGAGGCCTCCCCTAGTGGTGTCTAGGGTGCACAAAGGTGCTGAGTACAGCTCATCCTCTTCTCCTTCCTCCAACCAAAGTGGTAAGTCATGCTCTAATAAGGGTTGGGCAGGAGGGTACAGGACTAGCTGCTTGGACATAGGACCATTTTTGATGGTCATGTTTCCTGCACGGTAGCTTATGTAAGCATCTGCAGTGGCTAACCAAGGCCTTCCCAAAATAAGAGGGTATCCAGTAAGCTTTGCCTTTGGTTGCAGAACCAAGAAGTCTGCAGGGTACTCCCAAGAGTAAACAGAGACCAAGACATCCTCTACAATCCCTTCGGGAGTCACGGTGGAGCGATCTGCTAGTTGTAGGACTGTCGAGGTCTTTCTCAGGGAACCCTGAAGGTTGAGTTTGAGCATGGTATCTCTGGTCATCACATTAATGGCAGCCCCCAGATCAATCAATGTGTGAGGTATGATGGTGCCGTTGATGTGGACATCCAGTACAGGACTCCCAGGATCCAGATACTTTGGGCAGATGGCCTGCCCCAACATAAGATCAGACAGTTGTCCAATGACATTGATGGTTGAAGCATCTCTTTTTCGCCTGCCTGGGTATCTGAAACACTTTTCCTTAACCAGTTTGTTGTATATCGGTACATCTTTGATGGCTTGGAGAAGTGGTATTCTCACACACAACTGTTTGAGTTCTCCCAGAAGCTCATCCTCCTTTGGGTTGGGTTGTGTGGTGGCTGTTAGTCTCTCAGGAAAGGGTGGAATGGCCTTTGGTTCACTTTCATGTTTATCTTCCTCGTCCTCTGGGGGAGGAGGTTGGCGATCCGGAAGAGTCTTTCCAGATCGCAGATTGATCTCCTGGATCTCTACAGCATAGGTAGGGCATGATGTTTCCCCAGTATATACCTGCTGGGCTTGTCTGTTATTGGGGTTCGGGTTCGGTTGAGCAGGCATTTGGGGTTGCCTTGGAGGAGCAGGAGGTAATGGTTGTGGTTGAGTTGGTGGTGGAGGCAAAATGGCGGGAGGAGTATTGTACTAGGGCCTCCACCCTGATTGAGGTGCATTCCACTGAGGTTGTGGCTGGGCATGTGAGTGAAACAAATGAGTAGTGGGCTGAGTATGGTACTGAGGCGAGTAAGACCATGGAGGAGGTATAGACCAGGAAGGATGAGCAGGGGGACCCCAGGAAGGCATAGGAGCGGATTGGTTGGGGTTGTAATAAGCTTGGGGTGTCCCTTGCATCCCCTGTTGGTAAGGTCTAGGTCCATGCGGCCTCCTTTGGTTGAGGAAATAGAGAGGTTCAGTGGGCGCTTCTGTCCCTTGATACATGGCTTTAAGCCCAGGTAAGGTCGGACATTGGTTTGTGGGGTGGTCCTCCTCACAAAAAAAACATACCTCAACCGAATGTAATGGGCACTAGTTCTTAGGGTGTTTCCTTGTACACCTAGGGCAGAAGATAGCCAAAGCCCTCTCAGCTTCCTCTTTCTTCTGCTGGATTCGGAATGTATCAAGTTGCATGGTGATGGTCTGTCTCACCTCACTCTTGAGGTCCTCTAATTGATTTGCAAACTCATGTTTGGAGAAAGGAATACCAGCTGAGAGGAGGTTTCCTCTACCTCTTTTTCGGGCTGCCCTAGAGTGGTTTCTAAACACAGTCTTTATGTCCTCATAAGGCAGTTGGTAAATATCTCCTCCAGCTAGCATGTGAAGGGTATCTAATAGGTCTTCAGGGACTCCTCGGAGCAGGACCAACTTGAGGGATTCAGGGTCAAGTGTGCACCTGGCCCGTTTATAGCTAAGTTGGAACCTTTCCTTGTAATCTTCTAAAGACTCATCATTCCCCATGGTCATCCGAAAGATTTCTCCCTTGGTTTCCTTGGACCTGCAGTAGTCCCGGTATTTGGTATTGAAAGCTTGCTGCATCTGGGCCCAAGTGGTGATATTGTTCCCAGGTAAGCCCATGAACCAACGTAATTCTGCATCCTTAAGGGTAGAGGGGAAGAGTTTCAGTTTTTGCTCATCTTCGGTATAGTCATAGGTTCGACAAAGGACGACAAACTCAAACAAGAAGGTATCAGGGTCTTCAGTAGTCAGTCCATGGAAGTGAGGTAAAGCGGAGGGGTTGATGTTCTTCATTTTCATGTCTCCATTGGTATCTCGGATGGGGAAGGCACCTTCAATTCTCTCATCTTCTCCCCTATTGTCAGCCATAGCTTCAGATGGAGTGTTCTCTAACTCTTCTTCTGCTATAGGATCTTCGTATATCTCAGGAGGTTCGCCTATAGGTTCTTCTGGATCACTGTCACCAAAGAAGAGAGAAGGGTGACTCAGTGATGTGGTGGGGGTGTTGGGTAAGAATTTGCCTGTTTTATCTCGATTTCTACGAGGCATGAAATGAAAAGACTTCTGATTTCTTTTGTTTTTTTCTGGTACCTGAAAAACTAAAACAGATTGAACTGCAACTAACTATCTTGCTGAAAGGGAAATGCGGAATTGAAATGAAAGCATGAAAGAACTAATCTATTTTGCTCAAATGAGATTGTAGGAATGAAATGCTAAGCTACGCTTGCGGAATTGAAATGCTAATCTACGCTTGCAGAAATGAAATTGCGGAATTGAAATGTTAATCTATGAAAGCAGGAAATGTCTATGCTACTTTTGCAGAAAGGAAATTGCAGAATGGAAATGAAATACTACTTAGCAGAAGGCGAGAGTAGGAAAGTAGAAGAAAAGCAACAATCACCAATACTCTGACGCTTCCCTGGCAACGGCGCCAAAAATATGGTGGGCTCCAGTATTGTAGCAATAATGCTACAACTCCTGGAGCTTCCTTCTTTAATTTTATCAACCCGGTAGTTCGTAACAAACTTGGAAGCGACGGTGCTGTATGCACAAGTACTAGCTCTTGCCGCAGCTGTCACCTGGTCAGCTGGCACAAGTCCGCTAGGGGCTCAAGCCAACTTCTATGAGCTCTTAGAAGAAGCTTTTTAACTGATGGACGAAAGCTAACTCAAAGGAAGCTAATCTATTTGCATAAAGGAACTGAAAGCAAAAAAGAAACGCAAACCCTAGCAAACCCTAATTCTACCAACTAGTCTTACTGATGCAGAGATGGAATGCAAACTACTGAAGGAGATGCCATTACTTCTATGAAGGTAAAATGCATGTGTCTAGACTACCTCTATCTGAAGAAAACATCTTTTGTATTTTTGTTTCAATTATTAGAATTATCATGCATGTGCTTTTAACTAGCTTTTTACTGTGCAGAGGTGGATCAAGGAGGAGAAAGGCTTGAAAAAGGTTGGGAAGGTTCAGAGAGGGTCTAAGGGGTCCCTAACACCCTTCCAGAGAGTCTCACAAAGTTTGGCTCCCAAGAAACCGTGTTTATGAGCTTCTACAGGAAGTCTGCAGGGGTTCTACAGGATGTTTCAGAATTTCTACAGGATGTTCAGTAATTCCTACAGGATGTTCTACAATCGGATTTTGGGTGATGGGTGAGTGGAAGAGGCTGCATGGGTGGATAGGGAGGTAGGAGAGGGGTTTGTAATGACTTAGTGACAGAGAGATGAGATGATGAGGGGGTGTGCTAAGCTAGTTTGTCTGAAGGAGGGTAGAGGGAATGGAAGGCCGAAAAGGGAGGATAACGTGGGCCGTAGAGTAGCTAAGAGACAAGGGGTTTAATTCGGAGATGAGCAGTTGGCCTGAACAAGGCTTAGAAGGATGAGAGGGTGAGGGAGTAGCGCTGCACAGTGTAAACTGAACCAAATCATCCACGTCCTGCACATAATCAAAACATTCTTAACTGTTTAATGGAACCAATGAACAACAACGTTATTTCTAAGGAAAACCATGTATGGTACTGAAGCAAAGAAACATTCCAAGAGGTCTGAACACATGGACAACTTCTACAAACGAAAATATTGCACCAAAGATTGCATGAATACGTAAACCAATGTTTTTGGTGGGTAGCACTGTCTGCAATTCCAGCCCCTAGAAAGAGGTGAAAATGAGTGTGCAGGCAACCCTTTTTTGGAACTTTTATCAACTCCAATCTCTTCACTCTATTCTAAACAGCTGAAGCAACTCTATCTTCTAACAATGACCTACTTAACCACACCAAGAAATCTAACTCAACAAACTGCGTTTCAAATGCATGTAAAGAAAACCATAATGCTGAAAGAAAAGATAACAATACAGAAGAAGGAGGCCTTAGGCTCTCAGGTTGGGCCCAACCCCGAGAGCTATGGCTCCTTTAAAAGCTCAGAACTGAGATCAAATCTGACTGCTTTCCATTAAAAAATAATAATCATAAGTCAAATAGCATGCCAATAATGGCTACAAAAGAGCAAAACCAAGCTAGCAGCTCGAAGTGCAGAATGTGCAACAATGTTTCAAAAGTCCTTTTCGAAGGCTAAGGCCTTATCATTTATACATCACGAGGCCCCAAGCTGGCCTCCTAAATCAGTGGGACTTGGCTGACCAAACTAGGAGTGAACTGCTGCTTCCTCAAAATCCGTTTGGCTGCCTTCTAAATCCGGTTGTGGTGGCTGTTGGAGCTCGGAGTTGGGGGTGAAGATCCCGAGGAAGGCCATTTAATGCTGTGGACAACCCTCCTACGAATCCTCAACCCCATCTTGGCTATCTCCTGGTCCTTATCTGCCCGGTTTTGTTCCAATCATGTGTCAAAAAACCTGAAATGAGCATGTGTTAGCCACCTAGGAATAGTGACTGCCCTTATTCGTACAAATGACATAAACATACTAAAAAATGATGCATAAGTTATGAAAAATGAAGGATTGAGCAAAGGTAGTTAGGCCAAATGAGCCCAAAATGTTACCAAATTTGGGGCTCATCAGGTAGGCTAATGGGCCATAATTGGGAGACACATGTCACCATTAAGGATTCCCCACATGGGGTGATGACGTCATATCGAGAATCGGAAATCGGAGGTTGAAGACATTAGAACTTTAGAACGGTTAGAGTTTGGAAAAGTCTTGATATAGAGGGCTCTCGATAATGGACTGGAACATGGTCACGAGAGGTCAAAGAACCAAGGGTGCAGATCTATTAACAAAGGGAGAATGGCCACTGATAGGAGTCTGAAGGCTTAGCACCTTAATGCTAAGTGGCAGGTCAGAGGCAATGGTCCTATGGTGAGAAGTGGACTATGAGGGCTAAGCAGAAGGAGCTTGGACATTGGAGGATTAGTATATTAGAACTTCATAAGAATTAGTTATTGAAAAATTTCCAATAGAGGCAGCTTCTGATATTGGGTAGGCTCTTGTTCATGTAAATCCATAGAGCCAAGCGCCTAGAGAGGTAGAAAAGGAATATTGGCCACAGTAGGAACATTGTACCACTGTGGAATTTATTTGATAGGGCAGTATAGAGAGGTAAAGGTGTATGGGTTGGCAGCTACGAGATTGAATGTGGAAATATAGGAGTTGGTCTCAGAAGTAATGGAAACTGTCAGATATCGTTGGGTCAAGGAGACAAAGACCATGATATTCAGGAAGGAGTTTTGGGTCTGCCTTGAGGTGAGACAAGCCATCTTTGTACTCCAATGCATGTCTTTAGTGAGTTAAATTAAAGTATGGGGCTCATGAAGTAGTGTGCATGTCATCTGAGAATTAATTTCTCAGCATGGAGCTCCATGCAGTCAGTTGGTGAAGGACTACAAGGTCGATCACTATTTCTACACTCCGACAAGAAACAAATAGGAGATGATACAACAAAAAGGAAGGCCATGCGTGAGTACAGGGGAGAAGCCAAAGGATAGGTAGTAGAGTCTACCTTTCACAGAGAGCCTCAGTGATAGGAGAGTTACACACCAAGAGGACCGTGCTTGGTTGGTGTGTGCAGGTTGACTGAGAATTCATTCTTAGTATGGGGAAACTATTAATTTCCCATCTGACAGTTAATGCAGTGGCAGAGACCAAGGAAAACACAATAGCAAAAGGGAAGAGCCATGCCAAGGTACATTCACATGGTGTGAATGAAGGAAAGAGTGGAAACATCGATTTGGGGGTAGAGAGGAAAAAAGCCTAGGAGCTCAGATGAGCAATGCGGGGAAGAAACATAGTTACAAGTGAGCTAAGTGGAAAAGCTCTAAGTGGTTCCACTACTATGTAAGGCTGAGAGAGAACCAGTTCTGCAAAGAAAGGCTGAGAATGCCTATGCAAAGGTAAGAGACCCCAAGAAGTGTGTTGTTGTGATTAAATGAAGAAGTTGCATGTGCGCTCTATGAGTAAAGTGGAAGTTTCTTGTTATGTTCTTAACCTGCAAAGTAATATCGAACATAGAATATGCAAAGAAAAGATACCCAGAACACAGAATATGCGAAGAAAATATACCCAGAACACAGAATAGCAATGATTTTATTACTCAGAGAGAAATGTTCATAGGCCTCTTCGAGGGGGCAACCTCCAATAGAGCAGAGCTCGATTACAAAACAAGACACGATACTCCTCGCAGGGAGTCTCTATCCTTTATATATGACTCATACATGCAATACCACGGGCCAATACCATGGGTTTTATTAATACCATCTATCTAATACTACCGCCCATTTGCAACTAACTGTGGTCCCGTCATTAATTACGGGTTAACCACTTACAAATATTAATATGGACTTTATTGACTCTTGACTATGACGTGATCCCCTGACATAAATAAGGGGGTTAGGGTGGGACCCTAACATGCCCTCCCCCTTAAGACTAGCCTTGTCCTCAAGGCTGAAGCTGCGGAAACTGCTGAAGAATAGTGGATAGTTCCCAAGTTGCATCTTCCGGAGAGGTGTCTTTCCATTTGACGAGGACCTCCTTAATCATGCGGCCGCGTAGGTGCTTGTCTCATGTGTCTAGAACCTGTTCAGGTTGAAGCCAGATTGACCCTTCTTCATCCAATTCAAGTAGACTGGTTTGAACTCGGCAATTGTTCCCAATCACTTTCTTGAGGCATGATACATGGAAAACTGGGTGGATTTTTGCTGTAGGTGGCAAAGCCAACTTGTAAGCCACTTCTCCAATGCGCTGAAGTACTTGGTATGGTCCGTAGAATTTTGGAGAGAGCTTTTGACAACCCTTGTCTTTGAGTGATGTTTGCTTATATGGTTGCAGCCTCAAAAAGACCTGATCCCCTTCTTGAAATTGGCGCTCTGAGCGATGTTGGTCAGCCTGTTGCTTCATACGGTTCTGAGCTTGATGAAGATTCTCGCGCAGATGGGCAAGCATGGTTGCGCGGTGTTGTAGGAGTTGATCCACGGCTTGTACTTTGGAGCACCCCATGAGATAAGAAGTAGGGGAAGGCGGAAGTTGTCCATAGACTGCTTCATAGGGAGTCATTTTGGTGGTGGCATGATAGTTGGTGTTATACCACCATTCCGCCAGAGGTAACCATTGTACCCAAAGGTGTTGCTTTTCTGAAGTGAAACACCTAAGGTAGGTTTCTAGACATTTGTTGACGGCTTCGGTTTGACCATCTGTTTGCGGATGATATGAAGTACTGAGTTTGAGTTGAGTGCCCTGTATTCTGAAGAGCTCCTGCCAAAAATTACTGGTGAAGATTGGGTCGCGGTCGGACACAATAGAAGTGGGCATGCCATGCAATTTGAAGATTTGATCCATGGAAGTTTGAGCAACCAAAGTTGGTGTAAATGGTTGGGGTAGGGCGCAGAAATGAGCATACTTTGACAGTCGGTCCACAACCACCATGATGACTGACTTGTTCCCAGACTTTGGAAGACCTGTAATGAAATCCATGGAGACCTCCGTCCAAATTGACGCCGGAATGGGCAATGGTTGTAATGTGCCTGGTGTGTTGACGGTTTCCCCTTTGTGGCGTTGACAGACGTCACATTCTACTACGAAAGTAAGGATGTCATGTTTCATGCCGGCCCAAAAAAATGATCTTCTGGTGTGAGCATACGTCTTCTGAAAGCCCGAATGTCCTGCAATGGGAGATGAGTGCAATTATGCCAAAATGCGACTTTTGAGGGTGGATGTTGGTGATATTACGACTCTGTCCTTGTAGCGAAGAATATCATTCTGCCACAAGTAGCCCTTGCTAGAATTAGGATCTACCTGCAATTGAGAAATGAGATGGGAGAGCCCAGGATGTGAAAACCATTCCCTGCGAGCCTCTTCAATCCAGTCTGGAATGGGGAGGGAAATTGCGAGCAGAGTACTTTCCTCCTCAAATTGGCGCGACAATGCATCTGCTACCCTGTTGTCTTTCCCTTTCTTGTAAATGATCTCATAATCATATCCCAGCATTTTGGCTAGCCATTTATTTTGTTGTGGGGAAGATAGGCGTTGCTCCAAAAAATATTTAAGATTGTGATGATCTGTGCGGATTTGGAAACGTCGCCCCAACAAGTAAGGTCACCAGGTCTCGACTGCATGTAAGATGGCCATCATTTCCTTCTCGTAGGTAGATTGGCCCAGATTCCTCCCACTTAGTTGTTGGCTGGTAAAGGCCAATGGTCGCCCTTCCTGCATTAAGACTGCTCCAATACCTGTTCCCGAAGCATCACATTCAATGACAAATGATTTGGTGAAGTCTGGTAGTGCTAAGACAGGAGTGGAACACATGGCGGTTTTGAGAGCGGTAAATGCCTTTTGTGCTTCCTCGTTCCAGAAGAAGGAATTTTTATTTAGGAGTTGCGTTAGGGGCTTCACTATGTGGCCATAGTTGCGGACAAATTTACGATAATAGCCTGTGAGGCCCAAAAATCCTCTCAATCTTTTCAAGGTCTTAGGTTGAGGCCATTCTTGCATTGCCTGGATCTTTTTGGGGTCCACCTTGACACCTTCATGCCCCACAATGTGGCCCAAATACTCAACTTCTTCCATGCCAAACGAACACTTAGACATCTTGACAAATAATTTATGCGTGCGGAGCAGTTGCAAGAGTAGATCTACATGCTGAAGATGTGCCGCCCAAGTGCCACTATAGATGAGGATGTCATCGAAGAAGACAAGGACAAATTTTCTGAGATATGGTTTGAGGAGGTGATTCATAAGGCTCTGAAAAGTAGAGGGGGCATTACAGAGACCAAATGGCATGACCAGGAACTCATAATGGCCTTCATGAGTTCTGAAAGCTGTCTTGGGAATGTCGACTTCCTTCATGCGAATTTGGTGGTAGCCTGAGCGAAGATCCAACTTAGTGAAGAATTGAGCCCCATTGAGTTCGTCCAGCAAATCGTCAACCACCGGGATGGGAAATTTATCTTTGACTGTTAACTTATTGAGGGCCCTGAAGTCGGGACACATCCGCCACTCCCCATCTTTCTTGAGGACCATGACCACTGGGGATGAATAAGGACTAATGCTGGGACGAATGACACTTGCTTCCAACAATTCCTTGATGATTTTTTCTATTTCATTCTTTTGGGTGAACGGATATCTGTATGGCCGCACATTTGGGGGTTGGTCCCCTGGAACCAATGTGATGCTATGATCATGTTCCCCTCGCGAGGGTGGAAGCTCATGAGGCTTGTCAAAGACCGTCCGATGTTTATTTAAAATCTGTTGCATCTTAGGATGAATTGGCTGAGACATGGTGTCTACTACCTGAATGGCATTAAATTGAGCTACCACTCCATGATGGCCCTTTTTTAACAATTTTTCCATCCTATGCGAGCTGATGATAGAAGGGGCTCCCGCCTGTAGTCCACGGAGGGTATGTGTGGAGTTGTTCTGCTTAAAACTCATATATAACTCCTGGAAATCCATTGTGATTGGCCCAAGAGTGCGGAGCCATTCCGCGCCTAGGAAAATGTCGCAACCCCCCATGTGTATTGCAAACATGTGGGTTTTCAATTGATAATCCCCCATTTGAATTTTGACATTTTCATAGCGACCTTCACATTTCATTGTGCCCCCATCTGCAATCTGGACTTGGAAGTTAGAAACTTCCCGGACGAAACAATGTGCTGCTTCAGCGATCTTTTGATGGATGAAATTATGGGTACTTCCACTATCAATCAAGACTACTACTGGGCGATGTTTAAGAAAACCCCTGATTTTGAGAGTTTGAGGGGAAGAAATTCCTGCCAATGCATTTAGCGAAGTAATTGGTTCATCAGATACAATCTCCTTTTGGTTATCTTCTTCGATCTCCTCTGGTTCCTCAAGTGGTGGATCTTGCTCGGTGGAGCTGTAGTCAGTGGCATCTATTTGAAAAAACTTGTGCTCTTTGCATTTATGACCCGGGGAATATTTTTCATCACAGTAGTAACATAGTCCTTGCTTCCTTCTTTCGGCCATTTCCGCAGGTGACACCTTTTGAATCTTAAGTGTCTGAGTCGTATTGGGAGCCTGTGAGGGACGACCTTTAGCGGGGAAGTTGGGGCGGCTGGATTGGGCTGTTAAATTCACGTTCCACCTTACGGGCTACCTGGAAAGCCTCTGTCCATGTGGGAGGGTGGTGGAGTAGAACCTGACCTTTGATGGCTTCTTTAAGACCGCTGATAAAGCATTCCATGTAGAACTCATCTGTGAGACCCCTAGTGCGGAAGGCTAAGGCTTCAAAAGCAGTAATATATTCCTCCACTGTACCCGTCTGTCGGAGCTTAGTGAGACGCCCCAAAAAAGAGTCTTCCTGTTCAAAGCGACTGCGAAGAGTTTTGGCAAATTGGGCCCAATTCTGAAAATGTCCATTGCAACGCTGATGCCATTCCTTCCATTGCCATCATTCATTGTCCAAGTACATGGTGCCCACCATAAGCTTAGTCCCCTCATCTATGATATGATTCAATTGGAAATACTGCTCCATTTGTGCTAGCCATGCGGACGTGTGAGAACCGTCAAATTTATGCATATCCAACTTGGGAGGTCACTGACTGGGTGGTGGATGGGTGTGCCAGACGTGATGAGAGTGGCTAGACTCACCCTCATGGTATTCATGGCCATTATACGCCTCCTCGTGGGCTGGCTCCTTGCCCTTTGGGAGTGCATCATGTATCTGGTGACTTATTCCTTTAAGCTCAAGTTCGATATTCTTCACCGCAGTTTGGAGGGAGTTCACATGGTCTTCAATTTTGTCAATCCTTTCATTGGCCATCGCTTGAGCGCGAGTTTCTACAATACACCAACCTGATGAAAAATTGGGACCGCCTAAAAATTTTTTACTAAGAAATTGAATGGTACCACCTTGCTCAGCTCGTCGTCCTGATTCTGATGGGCTAGGTCACTAATAAGCGCCCCGGAAGATCTCAGACTCTTTTTTTTATTTTTTTTTATTTTTTTGGAAAACTCCTAACGGAGTTTTTCTCCTTCCTGATCAATACTACAGTCGCCAAATCCTCAAAATGTCAATGCCGCCAAAAGTCCTGCGAAAATTATATCCAAGGACAGGAACCCTTCACAACTACTCCGATCTGGTGGATCTGAGAGATCTGAATGGTGGAACAACTGCTGCTGCTGATCTGATGGAGCTGCGGGACTGATGTCGACTGCTGCTGCACTTGCTGATCTGGAATAGGTGATGTGTGATCCCCCGATAGAAAGGGAACTATGGTCTTGAGGAGTGTCAGGTGCTACAGATCGCAATATACATAAGGGTCTGACAGTAGTACTCGGCCCAATGTTTCAGGGCTCTAACTAAGGAGGATCGACCGTACCCTTAGCCGTACAACCCGACTACCCTATCGTACGGGCGAGTAATCTCTCTGAGTGCTATTCTCGGTGTACTGTAGCCACAAGACGGCCGAAGGTTTATCTATGGCGAGGTTTCAAGGGAGCTAGGGGGCTTCCTATATACCCAGAGGGTATGTGGAAGACAGTCCGTGCGCGGTTCTGTCTAATGCGCTACTACTCGAAGGGGTACCCACAGGGGTTACAAGGGAGTCCAACAGACGTGACCACCTCTTGTATTTCCTGCGTGCATGCTTCCCCAAATCCGCAGGTTTATGCGCTTAACGACAGATCCCGTGGTTTAAAGACGCCGGAACACGTCTCTAGCCAAAAAATTCTTTTGCTAAAATTTGGAGATCCCACCGAGCCCTGGAAAGTGCTTTGATACCACTTGTTATGTTCTTAACCTGCAAAGTAATATCGAACATAGAATATGCGAAGAAAAGATACCTAGAACACAGAATATGCGAAGAAAATATACCCAGAACATAGAATAGCAATGATTTTATTACTCAGAGAGAAATGTTCACAGGCCTCTTCGAGGGGGCAACCTCCAATAGAGCAGAGCTCGATTACAAAACAAGACACGATACTCCTCGCAGGGAGTCTCTATCCTTTATATATGACTCATACATGCAATACCACGGGCCAATACCGTGGGTTTTATTAATACCATCTATCTAATACTACCGCCCATTTACCATCTATCTAATACTACCGCCCATTTGCAACTAACTGTGGTCCCGTCATTAATTACGGGTTAACCACTTACAAATATTAATATGGGCTTTATTGACTCTTGACTATGACGTGATCCCCTGACATAAATAAGGGGGTTAGGGTGGGACCCTAACATTGCTTGTGTGCTATGTGAGTAAGGCAGAAGTTTCCTATGTGCTCTGTGAGGAAGGAGGAAGTTTCTTGTGTGTTTCTGCGAGCAAGGTGTGGTGTAGGAATATCCTGTCTATGGACAAAGATGATCCCTCCAGCCCAAGAGAGTGGGTCTAACGACAAACGATGGTATGGTGAGTACAAGTCTGTGCTAGTGGTATCTAATGCAAGATCGTTGTGAACGACAATGGCTAGGTTTAAAGATGTCGGAACACATCTCTAGCCTAGAACACTAAATGTGAGTGTTAAGTTTCAATTCTTCCTTAGGTTAATTCAAAAAAAATTAACGGTTTATCTTGAAACAGGTTTCAATTTTTAGGCCATATCGATGTCACCTGAAAAACTCTTATATGCAGCTATATGAGACAAAACCCTTTCAATTCGATGAATGCTTACACTAATTTAGAGAAGAAAAAACAATCAATGCAACAAACAAGCAATCGAAAATAAGATGGCTCTTCACTACTTCACTTTTCAAAACAAAATAATGAAAATTATTTCCATTTCCTACTCTTCCTATCAAATGCACTTCAACTAGTCCTTTTAACAGCAAAAGAAATTCATTTCATTTCAAATGCTCATGATGATGTAATTCTAGCTTTCAATGATGCTAATCAATGCAACATATCAATTAATCAAACTAGAATGATGTATTTCTTCAATGCAATGCTAAAATGAATCTTTCACATAAACATTTCAATGAATATTTCCAAACACCCAAACACCAATCAAATGCAAATCATGACAAGAAGAACTCCTTTCAAATCAAATGCAAAGATTCAACTAAAACAAACCGAAAAATGTGATCTATGCTCGGAAAAGAGACGTTCAACAAAAGAAAAGAAAACGAAACCTTTTTTTTTACTTGTTCAATTGAAGCCAAAGAATAATAGATGCAAGGAATAAAAAACGAAATGCACTAAGATGCAAACCAACAACTCGACTTGATGAGAAGATAAACAAATTAATGGACATTGACCTAAATGCCTTAGGGACACAAACCATCCAAAAACTCAAAAAACCAAGTAAATCAATCTCAAACCAATCAAGCAAACAAAGCATTCTAGCTAGGGAGAATACAGGCAAACAAGTCAAGAAACAGAATTTATGAGGACAAGACACATTGCCAATGATTTAGGAGAAACCCTTATTTTAAGCTAGAAGCATCGACGTGACTGTCTAACTAACAACAAGTGTTAGATGGGGCTATGGCGCGACTGTTCAAAGGTAACTCACACTCGTCGGTGCTACTATTAGCAAATTAATAGCGTCGATTGAGGGATTCAAAGAAAAAATAAAAAAAATTCACAAACCAGAACTAGACCTGTCACTCTAAATTCAAGAATCAAAGCAACAGATGACTTGAAGTACAGATTACCAAAGAGAAAGAATGAAACAAGAAAAGTTTTCACAAATCATGAAATGAAAAACAATTTGAAGAGTGGGATGGATCCGCAGTGGAGTTGCCAATTTGTGGAGTAGGAAGATTCTCTCTGCAGATAGAGACAATCCCTCTAGCCCAAGAGAGTGGGTCTAGCCACAAACAAGACAATCTAATGTAAATTTCCTTATATTAGAATCGAATAAGAGGACCTACCTCTTATAACACTAATCCACTTGATGGTGATCCTGCTTCCTTGCTCCAACTTCCTTTCATTCCTTTCGTTCAAGTACCTGAAACGAACACACAAGAAACAACAACAAACGTGATAGCATAAAATCGAATCCAATCTACTTAAAAGGTCAAGGAATTCTAAGCTATCAAATGTAATATTACACCCGATATAGGAAATAAACCATTAGTTGTATTAAAATAAACTTCAAAGAGAAATACAACTGAAGCCTTGACGTTGGAGATCTCCTTTGAAGTATCCAAGTCTGCTACACGGCTTTTCAACACTCTTTTCCTTCTCTAGCTTGACATGAAATGGCTTCCAAGATCTAACTCTCTCTCCTCATGCTTTAGCTACCAAAGACTAGTCTTTTGTCATCTAAGACTAATCTTCTTCTATCAAAAGCTAAAGATTTCAGAATTTTGCATTTGGTTCTATCTCTCCAACACTTTCACTGTGTTGTATTGTAACGAAAATGGGTAAGAGGAAGTGGTTTATATAGGGAGAGGAGGATAATAATGAGATCCACTCAAGGGAGAAGAAGGTCTTATCTCCTTGGGAAGGTCCACTTTTAAGGGGAAAGAACCTTATATGAAGTTCTTGGCCCTTATCCAACAAAACGAACATCCAGCACATCACCACTAGAAGTTTCTAGACATCAAACTCTGTTTCATTTTATAAATTAGTCCAGAAGTTGATTAGCGTATGTATTGGGTTAAAAGTAGTGTCGATCGACATGGGTCACAGTGTAAAACTCTGCTATCGGTGCGGGTGAGACACTGAGAAAGAGCGTTGATCTTAAAAGCTAGGTTTTAAGAAGGATTCTCTAGAAATGTTCTGAAGGGAATGGGGACTACTTTCTTCAAACTTCAAGAGATGCAAGAGAAAAGGTTTCATGGTGAAATTGTAACACAATAGTCACTACTAGGGTTCTCTGGGATCAAGAATGGGGAGTGATAGGAGAGTGACAAATTACTATGTAACAGATGCCCCCTAAAGCATGAATTCAGAGCTAAGAGCGATGGATGAAATGCTTTAAGATGGAACGATGACTTGGAATACCAGGATCGGAAGACCTACAACTCAAACATACATGTACATATCTAAAATCTGATAGTCATGTCTGATAAACATGAGAGGCATATAAAACTACATGAATCCATGGTATAGGCGCAACTATCCATCAAGAAAAGGATCATGTGTATGGATCCTCCGCATGGATGCAACCATCTGACTGAAGGGATCATATGAAATAGATCCATAGCATGGGTGAAACCATTCGCATTGAGAGGATCAAAATGAAAAGACCCACGGTATGGTCACAGCCATTCAACTGAGCAAGATCAAAATGATACCCACAGCATGGCCACAACCATCCGTCTATAGAATCATGTATATAATCACGAATGACTCATTACTCCTCGAAACCTGGACTTTTGTGATCTAAGCCCAGGGTCTTGCGCTCCAACATGACCCCATCAAAGTATAAAATTCTAACATGTGATTAGATGTGTTGAAGTCGAACAAGCTAGAAAATCACTTGATTACCGGCCAATGATGTGAACCGTTAACAAGCGCATGAGAAACCACCCATAATGTCAGTGGCTCTCAAGGTACTATCACTATAATTCATGAACTATGAATAAGGAATTGAAGTCAAACACCTTTGAAATCACTCGATCGAGGGCCAATGATGAAAACCAGTCATCAAGTTTGAAGAACATGCCATTGAGGCATGTAAGCTCTAAGGTACTGGAAAGGAGTTTCTAGATCAACTTCCTAGATAATGAGTTGAAGTTGACAGGAAGCGATCTGTCGAAGGAAGGTCATAATGGATCCTTCATCATCGGCACGAAACAGGAAACACAATGAATGAGAGTAATCCAAGAATGTGACAGATGATCAGACAATGTATAGGCAAGAAGACTTCTCTTGAACATGTGGATGACACGACTCCAGAGTTTGGAAGCATTTTACATCATAGGATCAAAGGTGATGGTGACGTGGCAAAGATCAGATGATAGGTTAAAATGGATAACCCAAACCTAGGAAGGAAAGTGACAGAGTGAGGATGTCCAAAAACCCGACACGAACAAAAAATGAGTGTTAATGTTCAAGAGCGACATGCTGCCTCAAGTGAAGAATACAACTGATGAATACTTCCAATTTTCCTGCACCATTTCTGGCGAGTACCCTAGTTATTTTTTAAACAAAAGCTTAAAGGGGATAACATATACATGTAATATAAGCCCATCCTTCAGATGGATCCTACCTACTAAATTTTAATGAGCCCTAGGAAGGATAAGCTCGGTCTCGTTATAATGACAAGTCCTATGTCGTTTAATATTTTAACGAGTCCGACAAAGGTGAAACCCAAAATCCTTTTTTTTGTAAAGTTGTCTCTCGAACCCAAAAACATAGAAAAAAATATTCAAGAGAACCTCATATTCATGTTTGACAAAGGTATACCTTTTTCGTAAATATTTTTATCGCAACCCGAAAAGGGGTAAACGTATACTGGGTAAACGACATTCCGCAGTCTTTAACAAGTTCAAAACGAAAATATCTTGGCAATATTTTCATATTTTAAGAGTCAGAAAAGAGATCAAAGATGATTCCCTACTTTTATTTGCTTTAACGAGTCTAAAAGGGAAAATACTCAGTAATCCTTTCATTTTTTACGAGTCAGAAAAGATCTTAAAGGTGACTCGTCTTGGAGGAATGAGTAGTATAAAGGGTAGCAACTGGTTCCAGTTATGGTGGAACTGCTCAAAAATTAAGAGGTCAAGAGGCTGGCTAGTAAAACCACTCATCGTTGCGGTTCCTTAAGAAAGGGTAAAACAACCAAGTGAAAGAAAATGATCGGCCAAAGAGATGGTGGCCATGGTATGGAGAAAAATCCAAGGCTTATCTAATGGGAGAGGCTGATAAAAATAGCAATCATGAGGGTTAAAATGGAGATGGGTTCATTTTTATACAAGCCTGAACCATGGGGAACTATGCTTTGTTTCGGTTTCATGTTTACACAAGCTTGAAATGAAAAACTATGCTTGGATTTGGTTTCATGTTTACACAAGCTTGAAACGAAAAACTATGCTTGGATGAAAAAATGGCATGCCCCGAGCATGATGAGAGCCGAGGCACATGCCCCCCAAACTTCATTTCATTCACCGAAGTAGACATCGAGTGGATGGAATGAAGTTTCACTTTCAAGATCAAGGAAAGACTCAACTGGAACTTGACGAGATCTTAATAAAATATTTAATGTGGAAGAGGGAGTTGTTTCATTTTTTAACGAGGTTGACATAGTAAAAGAACTATCCTCAAGACTCCTTGTTTCATTTTTAAGGAGCTTGACACAAGACCAGGAACCATGCTTCGACACTTTGTTTCATTTTTTAACAAGGTTGACACAAGACCAGGAACTATCCTCATGACATTTGTTTCATTTTTTAACGAGGTTGATACAGGAACAAACTATCCTCGAAACTGTTTCATTTTTTAACGAGGTTGATACAGGAACAAACTATCCTCGCATGTTGTTTCATTTTTTAACGAGGTTGACACAGAAAAAGAACTATCCTCATAATAGTTGATCATGGACCATACGAGAACATGTCCCCCAAGAGGTCCTCACTGGACGGGAGAACTACGCTCTGGGAGGAACACATGTCAACTAGTACAAATGACAGATCAGGTTCCAATGCCCCCAATACATAATGTACCATGCCATCCGCATGTTCATTAGTAGATGTGGAGACAAAACGGGTAGCCACATAATTGAACTGTGTCAGGGAAGGTACGCTTGCAAACAAGAACCAATAGGGGACATTGATTACAAAAGAGTCACCTGGTGACCAATGAACAACAATTGATCAATTGTCACTATTCTCCCTTCGTGTGGAAAACAAACCACATGGAAAAGCAAAGAAACAAGAGCTCCCATGACGTAAACATAGTCGAATCCAAGGAGAAGATTGAAATCTAAGGGACTGTGGACTACCATTACATCTATATAGATGGTCTTTCCTCTTAAAGTAATAGGGAACTTCGGAAGGATCCCTAAGGGATGACTGGTCCCTCCGATGAAAGCAAATAGATTCTGGGTGACAGGAACAAGTTGTGGGGAACCCAAAGCTTTCGAAGTAGTAGAAGACATGATTAAGAGACACACCTTCATCTAGTACAGTGCCATGTACAACCATATTATAAGCCTGTACTATGGTCTGGAAAGGCACATAAGACAGAAGGAAGAAAGTAGTCGATGGACTCCAATCAAAAGAAACAACAAAACTACTTGGTGGGGGTATCATAGGATTCCCCCCATGTTCTGTAAGAAGAGGAGAAGGACTCTCCTGAACAATTGAGATGAGAGGTCCAGTCTTCAATTCATGAGAATCCGAGGAGACGAGAAGAACATGAGTAGTATGATCACTACTTGCATCGGGACCAGAGTGAGCAACTGAAGGGAGAGCCAAGTCGACACTCGTTCCTACCAATGGTTGTTTGGGAATAGACACAAGAGAGTCACGCTCAAGAAGAGCAGGATGGGAAAGAGATAAATCCAAGTCAATCTATTTACCAACTAGGAGAGGGTTAGAAGAAAGCCTTCGATAACCAATAGGAATTTGGGGTTGAGGAACTGTAAGGTTTTCCAAAACTGTGGAAGCTTTATCGATGAAAGGACAAAGGTGAAGAAGATGCTCTCCTTCACATAACCTACAGGGGAATTTAACTTTTCCCTTCTTCTTACCATCATTAGATGAAGGTATAGCATCGACATGATCTCCAGACATTGATGGGGATGGTGGATCCAGATTTTGAGACCATACCTCTAAGACTCTGGGAATACCAAGACAAACCTCTAAGACTCTGGGAATACCAAGACAACCTCGAAGGAGATGGTCACCCTTACATAGCCTGCAAAGGAATTTCACTTTCCGCAAATGATCAAAAGGTTTTTCAATGGGAAGTGAATTTGGAGAAATAGTTGCTTGGTTGGCCCCTCGCTTATCCAACTTCTTCTTCTTCTTAGCCTCTTGGTTACTGGATTTCAAACTTTCACCAGGTAAAGTAGAAGAGGTAGATGAAGAAACAAGCGAAGAAGGTGAGAGGTTAACCTTAGAATCAATGTGATCTAGTTCAACTAAAGGAGATGGTTGAACACGAGTCAAGACACTTGGGACCACTGAAGTAAAAAATAACCCAATAGGTAAACCAATGGTTAGCTCGGGGAGGGACATCGCTACCATATAAGGAGCACCAGCATTTCTGAAAGAAGGAAAAGGACCAAGATTTCCATCCAAGGGGAATCCTTGACTGGTGGACTTTGGAAATGTTTCCATTGCAATCGACCGTTAAAGAACCACTAAGGAAGATAACTTTAACCAGGAATTTTTGATGGGAAGTTAATTTTTTAAGACGTTGAAACAGACGGATGCCTTTTCATGTTTTAAGAGTCAAGAAAAAGGTAAAGATGGTTGTAGTCTCTTTCGGTTTGAATGAGTTCGAAAGGAAAATTGGTCTATGATCTTTTAAATTTAAAGAGTCAAAATCATTGCTCAGGATAATTTAGACAAAAGGGATTACCAGGTAACCATGAGCTGTAGAATACCTCCCGGTGAACCGAAAAGTACGAGCAGGCAATCTCCCCGAATATTGTGTTCGGTGTATCACGTTTACAAGGCTGCATACTCGGCTTCCTATGGATAAAATATTGCAACCTATAGGGGTCTCCCTTTATATACACGATGGTATGGGGAGCACAAGTCTGTGCTAGTGCTATCTAATGCAAGATCATTGTGAATGATAGTGGCTAGGTTTAAAGACGTTGGAACACGTCTCTAGCCTAGAACACTAAATGTGAGCGTTAAGTTTCAATGCTTCCTTAGGTTAATTCAATAAATTTTAACGGTTTATCTTGAATTAGGTTTCAATTTTTAAGCCCTATCGATGTCACCTGAAAAACTCATATATGCAGCTATATGAGACAATACCCTTTCAATTCGATGAACATGATGAGCCTCGGTATTGCAACAAGAATGCTGCAACTCCCAAGGCTACCGACTTTAATTATCAACCCGGGGTTCATACAAACTTAAGAGGTATCGACACTATATGTGCAGCATACAATTTGTCTTTATTTTGCTGTCATGATGTAATGGAGTGCATGTACTGAAGTCAAATCCTAAATTAATTGTAGAAAATGAAATGTTCAAAATAGAATCTTAAACTATTGCAAGAAAGAAAGTACAAGGAAAGAAACCTATTCTAATTGCATAAAGATCATGAACTAAATGTGAAAGAAACCTAACTTAACCCTAATTATCACATGTGATGATTTAAACTAACTGAGCATGAAATCTAATCTAGAGACTACAAACAATTGTGTGCATGTGTAAATATAAAAGAACTCATTTTTTAAATACTTTTTCTTTATAAATGCAAATGCTAATCTTTCCTTGATCTTTAGCAAGGGAGACAAGTGTGGAGCAAGAGGGTTAAAATGGTCTTGATGGCATGGAAGGTTAAAATGGTCTTGATGACTAGGATGTCTTAGGTCCCCATTCCAGGTGGAATCACTCAAAAAGACCTCTGTTAACCCATGCTAAAAAATAGCACAAAATTACTAGTCGAAAATCTAGAAATCGAGAACTAGTGAGCTAGTAAATCTATAAAATGCCTAACATAATCAAGTGCAAATGAAATGGGGTAACTCTTTTTATGAACTAGAATTTTTCTTTGATCTAATGCAACTGGAATCAACTCAATTGAAACTCGTTAGCATGCTCTAAAAAATAGCAGAAATTTATTGTTCTTTGCCACAAACGAGTTCCAGAAATATATATTTGGGAATATGAAATCTAATGCAGGTTTGTTGACCACACACTCACTAGTATGGTCATAATTCTTCTCCTTTATATTGTTCTTTTAGCAAGGAGCCATTACAATATTGTAAAACAACTCAAAATCCTACAATATTTCTACTCTAATTTGAGTATGACTGTTAATACCATGAAAGCTAAAGTCATTGTAATGTCCCCAACCACCTATTGGGATGTATTAAGGGGCCCTCTTACCATAGTCACTTGACCTTTTTACTTTTTTTTCATTTAAATTTTTTATGATGACATATGTTATCTATGTCTTATGGATTAGATGATGTAAGGCACTCATATATAGAGATATAATCACATTAATAACATCATTTAAATTATAATGTATACACAACACATGAAATATTACATAATTAATTACAATGCAATTTAAAAGACATTAAAAATAACACATGTATGATAAAAGATACTAACTAGTTGCGAACAGTAGACATTCGTCTGAGCCATAGATCACAATGCTCATATCAAGTCCATTGTTAAGACTAGATTCAAAACTCATTTTACTTAGGGGGAAGTTATGGCGAATATTAAATTGATTTCAACTACAATCAAACATTACAAACTCTAATTTTACTTGGGAGAAATTTATGGTGAATATTAAATTGATTTCAACTACAATCAAACATTACAAACTCCCATTGTTGAAAATTTTAAAAAAGACAAAAAAAAATTGAAAAAAACCTTTATAAGTTTAATGATGAAGGAACAAAATTCTTCTTACATCTCCCCTATGTGTTGAAGCACATCTCAACATCTTCAATTCAATTACTTGATATACTCATGAAGGTAAATTCTATGAACAATCTCAGTTAATACTGGACAACCCAATATGAGGGAGATGTTGTAGCAATGCCTTAGATGAAGCTTTAAAATAAATAATAATAATGATAAATAATAATGTTCACTTAATTAAAAAATTAATAAAAAGTAAAAATTAATAAAAATAATAAATTGATTCAATCCAATCTATTATATTGTAATTATATTCTTATTAATAAAATATTATATACATATCATATTAAAAAATTAACTTAAAGAATAATGACTAGTATTAATAACCATAATAATTTCAAAAATATAATTATAGACATATAAAAATTCAGTAAATTTAATTAATAAATATATAATTAAAAATAAGAATATTTCAATATATGGTAAATAATATTGTTTTGTAAATGAAAAATAAAACTAAAATGTTTCTCGACCATAAATTGAAAAATCCATTAAAACAAAACTTTTATATATATATATATATATATATATATAATAGAACCAGACTTTTATATATAAAATATAAAATTTTATAAAATTAATTTAAAATGTACTTCTTGTGAATTGATGATAAGAATGTGAAACTTCTTGTGAAGCTTGAATTGATTCCGTTTCAGTCATGCAACTTGACAACGACCACATATTGAAAAGTCTTTCATCATCATTTTTAAGGCTTAATTTATTCATGGAGGCTACTCCTAGGTCAATGAAAAAAATTGGGATACTTCTTGGCAGTCCTTTCGGTTGATGGGGTCACCCTGTCGGAGGTAGTAACCATGGTAGATGGAAACAAATTGAGATCGTAGTCGTCAAAATTTCGTCGGTCCATGGCACTGTCAGGTCGTAGTCGTCGAAATTTCTGTGGCGCTAATTAAATTTAGATGTTCCTGCACACTAAGAATAGAATGTCAAGTGGAGAAGCGGACTCTCCAATATTACATCCACTCATCATGAATTCTTATCACTGAGGAGCCAGGGATTCAGCCTTAACCTGTTGCCAATATCATCCGCCAGTGCTTTGTATCATATGGTGTACAGGGCCATGGAGATTAACAAGGGTTGTCATGCAATCATTTTCATCGTTTCCTTAACATTATGGGTGCCGAGTTCAGACGCGTTGGTTACATCCTACAGTCAGGACACGGAAACTACGATGATTCCTAGACAGTCCTACATAATTTACATGGATAAATCCATGATGCCCCACCATTTCAATCTCTACCAACACTGGTACAGTGCGATGATAAATGAAGTTTCAGAATCGAATTCGGATCCCCCTGCAATGCTATATACATACGATACAGTAACGCAGGGGTTCGCCGCCTGTCTGACCAGCACGGAGGCCCAAGCTATGGAGAATATGGACGGATGCCTCGGAGTATTTCAAGACTCTACCTATGGACTCCATACTACGCGAACACCGGAATTTTTGGGGCTGAGCTCCAGTGATGGTCTGTGGCCATTGTCACGTTACGGTGATGATATTATCGTGGGCGTCATGGATACAGGAATATGGCCTGAGAGCAAGAGCTTCAACGACCAAGGCCTCACTCCGGTGCCTGCCAGATGGAAGGGAGAATGTGAAGTGGGTACCCAGTTCAATTCTTCTCACTGCAATAACAAAATCATTGGAGCCCGTTACTTTCTTAAAGGATATGAAGCTCAATTCGGTCGTGTAGACGAAAAGGACGATTACAGATCTCCTCGAGATGCCAATGGCCACGGTACACATACTTCATCTACTGCGGCCGGGTCGGACTCCGTCGCGGAGGTGCCTGGTTCAAGTCTTCTTGGGTTCGCCGCGGGAACTGCTAGAGGCATCGCTACCAAAGCTAGATTAGCTGTCTATAAAGTCTGTTGGGAGACGTGCATAGGTTCCGATATACTTGCCGCGATGGAGGCGGCTGTTTCCGATGGAGTCGACTTGCTATCCATATCACTGGGCAGTATTGCCGTTCGCCCTTATTATAATGATATGATAGCGGTTGGAGCTCTGGGAGCGATTCAGAACGGTATTTTCGTGTCCTGCTCGGCTGGTAATGCAGGGCCATATTCTTCTCTGATTGGCAACACGGCCCCATGGATAACCACAGTAGGTGCTAGCACCATCGACCGAGACTTCCCGGCTCCCGTGGTGCTTGGGAACGGCAACAGCTACAGGGGTTCATCTCTTTACAAGGGAAGACCGGTGGGCTACGAGCAATTGCCTTTGGTATACGGGAAAACTGCGTCAAGAAACGAAACTGCGAATCTATGCGTTGCGGGAAGCCTTGATCCCAAATTGGTGAGTGGAAAAATTGTGTTGTGTGATTTTGAAGGAACAACCGCAGAGTTGGAATCGGCCGTGCAACAAGCCGGCGGTGAGGGGTTGATTCTTGCAAACGAACCTGAGGACGGAGAGGACTTATGGGCAGAGTGTCAATATCCCTTACCAGCGACGAGGGTGGGTTCCAAGTCGGCGGAAGATATTAAAGCTTATATCAACGGCACCAGGAATCCTAGAGCAACAATTAAAGCGGAGGGATTGACCGTGGTGGGTAAAGCACGAGCTCCAGTGGTAGCTGCTTTCTCCTCCAGGGGGCCAAATCCAGTGGTTCCCGAGATCCTTAAACCCGATGTTATTGCTCCTGGCTTCAACATATTGGCGGCGTGGACTGGGCACGTCGGGCCTACCGGCTTGATCTGCGGGGAGAGAAGAGTAGCTTACTACATACTCTCTGGGACTTCCATGGCCTGTCCGCATGTTACCGGCATCGCAGCGCTTATACGGGCGGTGCATCCGGGGTGGACACCTTCTGCAATAAAATCGGCTATTATGACATCTTCTGCTCCTTTTGATAATACCGGAAGCCTTATAGGCGACTCTTCCACCGGGCAAACTGCAAACACCTTCGCCATAGGCGCGGGTCATGTGAATCCCAATGCTGCCTTGGATCCCGGTCTCGTTTATGATGCAGGAATTGATGACTACGTTACCTTTCTGTGTACCCTAAATTACACCCAGAGCCAGATTCGAATTCTGACAAAGAAGGCCAGCTCCTGCACCAACATCAGCTCGCAGCCTGGAGATCTCAACTACCTGTCATTCTCCGTGGTGTTTAATAAAAGCAATTTAGTTCGTGTTACAACGAGGACTGCGAGGAACGTTGGCGGAACCCCCTCTGTGTATGAGATGGCAGTTGAGAGCCCTCCAGATGTAAACATAATCGTGGAGCCGAGTACGCTCACCTTCGAAAAGCAAAATGAAAAGGCGAGTTTTACAGTGAGATTTGAAAGCAAAATAGCATCCGCTAAAAAGCGCCAAGTGTTCGGGCAAATTTCATGGAAAAACGTAAAAGGCGGAACGCAGATCGTACGAAGTCCTGTAGCCATTGTCTGGGATTGATCAACGATGTCTGTCTCACAATCAAATCATATTATCACATAACATTAGCTCTTTTCTTCTGTTTGTAATTACGCCTCGTCCGTGATTCCATAATAAGAACTTGTAATTACGCCTCGCCGCTGATCGCATAATAAGAAGTAAGAACTTGTTAGACGTCTATCAGTCTCAGATTTTTGAAATATTCCTGGAACCTGTGCCCTTATAATTACACCTGGTCCATTTTCCTTTTCTGTTTTTTAAGTTTTTTTTTTTTCCAGAAGGAAAAAACGTTTTCCTGAGAATACATAGTTCATATAGTAAAAAGTTTTTCGACAGCTTCTCTAATCTTCTCGTGACCGATACATATATGTCTGATATGTCCCAAAATTCAGATTTGTTTATCTACATAGCAATACAGTCTTACAAATAAAATTTCTGCCTTCCTAGATGCAAGTGCCCTATAACAAAAAAACATAAACTGGTAGAAAAAAAAATACTAAAACAGGTTTTGTCCATATTATCTTGTATGATGTATATCTTAGGAGTCGATGATGTATATGTTAGGAGTCGATGATGGAAAGAGCTAACCAGCCATATATTGGGTATTTAATGCCCTCAGAGCAGCAACCGACTTAACACGATAACATGGGAGCGGGCAAATTCGGCATTAAATAATATTTGCCCACTCGCGTGTTATCGGGCTAAGTGACGTGCTGCTCTGAGGACATTAAATACCCAATATATGACTGGTTAGCTCCAGCCGTCGATAATGTATCCCGCATCAATCGGTGTACCTCAATCGGTGTACCTTGTTCATACGCACGGAGCAAATTGTACCTTGCCGGGATCCTTTGATATTCATCTTTTTGAGAGATGGTGACGATTTTATTGGAGAAGGTGACCAAAAGCCATTTTTTTAGGCCTCTTCGCATAATTAGAGGAGCTCTCTTTTATGTTTCTCTAAAATAAAAAAATATGTTCGCCAATCAAAGTGTGCTCACACTAATAGAGATTGGAAAATAAAAATGGCTTTTACTTTCAGAATCAGCAAAGAAAAGCACTTCTAGAGAAATTAATAGGATTTACATTATCAAATTTTCGCTTATTTGTATGGTAGCAAGTGATTTTATTTTTCAGAATTAAAATTAAAATTTTTAGAAGAAAAAATACAAAAGTTTATAGTAAAATTATTTTTTTATTTTTGCTATCTAGGGAAATAGGTAACTGAATCTTACCCTGTCCCAAGAACTAAATTTTACTGGCTTGTCATTTGAATTACATTACCAGCTAGCAAGAAGAGATATATTATTCTAACGCAACAATTCGCTTCAAATTCATGATAAGCATCATTTCATGGAAAAGGAAGAAAATGTTGTCATTGTCTCATTCTCATTAGCATCTCTTTCTTTAAAAAAAATCATAAATACAATGTTGTCAATGTCTCATTCTCATTAGCATCTCTTTCTTTAAGAAAAATTCATAAACACCATGTTGTCACTGTCTTTTAAATCGACGGTTGGCTGATAAATGTAAGTTGAAAAGTCATTGTCGTTATAAAAGTGAAAGTGAATCAAAATGTGTCGTACTTCAGAGTTTTTACATGATTTTATTTATTTTTATTGATGTAAATGAATAAAGTTTATATTTGAGAAGAAATGTAATTGCTTTGTTGGCTTGAAAGATGTCATTTAATCATAATTTTTTTTTCCAGTATTTATTATAAATCTTTATTTCTTTTTTCTTTTTAAGGTTAGTTATTAATAATTTATTATTTGATGTAAAATTATTTATAGTCGGATGTACTTGGAAAATTAGATAAATTGTGTTGTTTGGAAAACCAGAAAAGTAATAGATTAATTTCTAAATATGTAATAAATTAAGCTCTTTGTTTAAAAAGTTGGAGGCAAATTATATATATCTAAATTTATTGTAATTAATTATAGTTGGCATATATATTACTTATATTTCTAGAGATGTAGTGAAACACAAATATATTGTTGTAACTTAGAAAATATAAACAACAAAACAAGTATATGTCAAGGAGTGAATAAGACATCATATGACTTAGTGGTGTGTGTAGTTGTTGGGTTATCATCTACCAATTCTAGGTCATGGATCCTATAAGAAATTGTTTCTACTATATCATTATCATTCATTTGTTGTATCTACAATTGCAAATCATCTAAGCATAGTAGGATTTCATTATGTGTCTCATTCCGCTGAACTAAAACTTTTCCCATGATTGTTTTCAACTACTAGTAGATGTCAATGGTTTGAAAATATGTTGTATTGTGGATGTCAGTGTTTCCTAATTCTATGATCCATTAACTAAAATTGGGATCTACTTCATCATTCATAAGGCAACTTTATTTCTGCACGAGGCTCTTCTTTTGTAAGTGTCTAGTTGCTATGCATGGCGTTGTTATGTAACAACGTAGGAAATTCAAGCGCTTTGTGGGAACTGTTTTGTAATCTGAATTCTTGTTTGTAACATCACATTTTGAATTAATAAAAAGATACTTGAATCCCTTCCAATGTTCATGCTATGCGATTTGATCGTGAATCAATTAATTTAGTAGCCAAAATCCAATGGCCTGGGATGTGCACACTATAACATCAATCCAGACTCGTGTTTTCTTTCATTAGCATGAGATTTTCCTGGATTGATAGTGGTTACACCCTTTCCTTTGTCATTTCTTGGATAGCCATGATGTAGTGGGTTCCTTGTTTTAGTTAAGCTTTGGATGGATGGTAGAATTTGGATCCTAGTTGAGGTGGCCTTAGGAAATTTCCCAAGGGTTGAGGTTGGAGATGGGCTTTCTCCTAGAACTCTTGACAGGTGGGTGGAGACAGGAAAATTCCTCTAGGTATGGTGAAAAAAGTTTGAGACATCCAAGCTTGTTTAGTTTTTGTTATTTCTAGACCAGTTTAGATGAAATCATTGTGGTTGAGGGTTAAGGTGGTTTAGCCTTTGGAAGCCCTGGTTGGTTCTATTTCGGTTTACCCTGTGTGGTCTCACATTCATGATTAGAATATGGCACAAGGGTGATTGGTTGAAAGAGAGATTTGGTTCAACCCAATCTATGGTCAGGTGGTATGTGGAAGTCTCTGACTTGGTTGGCTTTATGCATATGTTAGTATGTGTTATTTCTTATTGAGATCAAGGAGCACATGTATTGGTTATGGTATTGATTTTATGAGTGGTTAGTCATGGCTTCATTTTGGTTAAATGATGTGCTCTTGTTATGGATATTATTCATGATTCGATAAGGTATTGAATGGTTATATGAATGTATGAGATAACAAGTGTTGTTGTAGTTAGCTTGAGAGGGAAGTGAGCCTTCTTGATGATTCTTTGATGAAATTATTGAGGCAGTGAACATATATGCATTCATGACTTGTAGCTACTATGTTTACCATATGTTTGTCTAAATGTTTATCATGTGTTTGGCATGTTTGGGCAAGAATTTATCCTAAGTATAGCTTATGTCAACTTGTGATTATCTTAGATTTGATTCTGTAAAGTTCTGGAAGGTTCTGGGTAGTGTCATGTGAGATAGCCCTCAAATTGTGGCAGTGAATTCGCGGTCTCAAGCATAGAACTGAGGAATTTCAGTTGCAGCCACATGGAGGATGGCTTATGCATGTGGTTGGAGCCTGTTGGCCACATGGACCACTTGGCATGTGTGTGGATGGGTTGTGAACTGAATCAAGAAGGTAGTTCCAGCCCGGGAAAAAATGATCAATGGACGTTGTTGACGTTTGAGTGATGAGGGGTTCCTATAGGTTGCGGTAAAGTTTTAGTATGGTAGACCCCACTTGTTGGAGTGAAGTTTTAGTATGGTAGACCCCACTTCCATAATTGGAACTTGGTTGTTGGGTCATGCATAGTAACTCTCGTCTCATGTTTACCTTTGTGAGCTTGTAAACATAGGTAAATGTGGGATGGGGTGTTACATTTTAGTTATTACTCGAAGAGTGAAAGTGAAATATCAACAAACAAAGTGAGATGTTTTACAATGATTTTAATTAAAATTAACCAAATATGTATAATCATTTATATTTTTATTATAGACGATAATGTTTTTTCAATTAAAGTATATTTTTAAAGGGACATGTCAACTCCAAGTTGAACACAGATGAACTTACACATCACCCTCATACTAGATTATAGAATAAGTTGTTGAACAGCTGGCATTGTGTGGATGGCCAGTAGCCTAGTCAAGGCATCTACAAGTGTGTTGGCATTGATGAAAATAGTCATGCTCGGGAGATGTGTTGGGCAATTGGCATTGCCTAACTATTGGCAGGAGTGTTGGCATTGATGTCAACCAGACTAGCTTGGATGCTTGTCACAGCAGATGTTGGAAGTAATGGCCCAGAAGTAATCTCATGGTAGTTGCAGGCTTCATGTAGAGAATCATCACAATAGAAAGCTTATTGGAGAAGCCATAAACTGATGATTACAATTATGGACCAAATGGAAGTCCATGGTAGTTATAGGCTTCATGCAGAAGATCACCTTGGTGGTTGTGAGTTCATTTGTCTAGAGATTCAAAGAGCAAAAGAGTGGCAGAGAGTTTGGATCCATCTTAGAGGTAGAAGATGGACTCAAAGCCTACATCAGAGCCTCTCCATTGGAAAGTGCTTTGGAAGAGATTTCCAACAATATGCAGAACTCTAGAAATGGATTCCTAGTTCAAAATTTATGGCCTGCTGATGATCAAGGACTTGAAGTCCTAAGAAGGCTAGAATATCAGAGGTCCAACATATCAGAGATCAGAGATTGAAGGTCATCATATCAGTGCATCGGTGATTATAGGTTGTCATATCAGCGCATTATTGATTAGAGGGCCAGTGTATCGACGCATCGACGATCAGAGGTCAGTGTATCGGCGCATCAGGAGATAGGAAGATTGGAGGTCACCGTATCGATGCATCAGGAGATCAGAACCCCAGAGATCAGTGTATAGGCGTATTGAAATATCAGAATTTGGCATATCAGCAATATCAGAATATCGGAGGTGTGATACATCAGAGCAGACTATATCGGAGGTTGGACGATATTGAAACCCTAGACATCACCGTATCGGAACATTGGCATATCAGAGAGTGCAATATTAGAACTTTTTTAAGTGAGGAACCTTTAAAATATTGTGATATCTATAAGTGTCAATAAGCCTTTAAAAGAATCGAGGAATGCCATAAGAGAATTAACAAAGGATTTAGGTGCAAAATTAAGGTTAACGGATCCTCCTCTCTCTCCTCTAGTAGGACACATGGTCGTGCGTGATTAGCTTTGATAAGGACACATGGCAGCGTCTGGTTGGCTCCGACAAGGACACATGGCAGCATCTAATTAGCTTCGATAAGGTACAGTGGCAGCTGACATGAACATGATGTGGCAGTATGATAGGACACGTGGCAGGCATATTCAACCTTATTAGGTAGGCTAATGAGCCAGAACCTGGTGACACGTGTCACCACTTAGGAGTCGCCATGTGGGGTGATGATGTCATATTACAAGTTGACAATTGAAGGTTGAAGTCATCGGAACTTTAGAACAGTTAGAGTTTGGAAATGTTTTGATATAGAGGGCTTCCGATAATTGGATGGAACATGGTTGCGAGAGGTCAAAGAACCAAGGGCGCAGAGCTGTTAACAAAGGAAGAATGGCCACCAGTAGGAGTCTGAAGGCTTAGCACCTTAATACTAAGCGGCAAGTCATAGGCAACGGTCCTATGGGGAGAAGTTCACTGTGAGGGCTAAGCAGAAGGAGCTCGGAAATCGAAGGATTAGGATATCGGAACTTCAGAACAATTGGTTATTGAAAAATTTCTGATAGAGGGAGCTTCTGATATTGGGTAGGCTCTTGGTCATGTAAATCCATAGAGCCAAGCACGCAGAGTGATAGAAAAGGAAGATTGCCCCCCGCAAAAACATTATTCCACTGTCGTGTAACAATGTGGAATTTCTCCGACAGCGCAGTACAAAGAGGTAAATGTGTATGGGTAAACAATTTCAAGATTAAATGCAGCAATAGAGAAGTTGGTCTCATAAGTAATGGAGACTGTTAGATATCGTTGAGTCAAGGAAGCAAGGACCACGATCTTCGGGAAGGAGTGTTAGGTCTGCCTTGAGGCGAGACAAGCCATCTCTGTGCTCCAGTGCACGTCTTCAATGAGTTAAATGAAAGTATGGGACTCATGAAGTAGTATGCAGGTCATCTGAGAATTAATTTTTGAGCATGGAGCTCCATGCAGTCAGGTGATGAAGGAGTGCAAGGTCGACCACCGTTTCTACATTGCGAAAATAAACATACAGGAGGCACTACAGTAGTAAAGAATTCCATGCCTGAATACAAGGGAGAAGCGAGAGGATAGGTAGCAGAGTCTACCTTGCATAGAGAGCCTTAGTGATAGGAGAGTTGCACACAGAGAGGACCGTTCCTAGTTGGTGTGTGCAGGTGGACTGAGAATTCATTCTCAGTATGGAGAAACTGTCAATTTCCCATTCTCATGGTTAATGAAGTGGTAGAGACCAAGGCAGACACAGTAGCAGAATGGAAGAGCCATGTCGAGGCACACTCGTGCAGTGCGAATGCAGGATAAAGTGGCAACATCGATTGGGGGGCTGCAAAGGAACAAAACCCAGGAGCTTAGATGAGAAATGGGGGGAAAGAAATATAGGTGCAACTGAGCTATGTAAGGCTAAGAGAGAGTTAGTTCTGCAAAGAAAGGTCGAGAATTCCTATGCAGAGGTAAGAGACCCTAAGAGTTGCACTGTTGTGAGTAAAGGCGGAAGTTTCCTATGTGCTCTGTGAGCAAGTTAGAATTTTCGTATGCACTTTGTGAGTAAGCCGGAAGTTACTTGTATGCTCTGTGAGTAAGGCGGAAGTTCCTTGTGTGCTATTGTAAACAAGGCCGAAGTTGTCTATGTTGTGTGAGCAAGGTTGAAGCCACATGTGATGTTTGAAAAGCTTTGAGTGAGTGCACTGCTATGTAAGGCTAAGAGAGAGTTAGTTTTGCAGAGAAAGGTCGAGAATTCCTATCCAGAGGTAAGAGACCCTAAGAGTTGCGTTGTTGTGAGTGAAGGCAGAAGTTTCCTGTGTGCTTTGTGAGCAAGGTGGAATTTTCGTATGCACTATGTGAGTAAGCCGGAAGTTACCTGTATGCTCTGTGAGTAAGGCAGAAGTTCCTTGTGTGCTATTGTGAACAAGGCCAAAGTTTTCTGTGTTGTGTGAGCAAGGTCGAAGCCACATGTGCTATTTGAGAAAGGCTGAAAGTGCCTGTGCTCCGAGAAAGGCCGAAGATGCCTATGCAGAGAAAGAAGACCGAGAGTTGTGTGTGTGTTATGGAGAGAAAAATGCCGAGAGTTGAGTGACTGCTAATGAAGAGCAGAGAATAGATTTGCGTGGATTGCGATGAGTGACAATTGTTGAGCAGATCAGTGGGTTACTATAGAGTGAGTAGTGTGAGCAGAGAGAACAAAGTTGTTATTAGGTAGAGTGGCTGCCAAACTACAGAGAACATTCAGTTCTTATTTGAGTGTGGTTTGGTGCCTACATACAGGAAGTTGGTGATTCCATCTAGAGTGGGTGCTTGAGAAGGCTTGGGGGTTGGTGCCTCCTGCAAGTTGGCTTGCAAAAATCCAAGGAGTTGCAAGTTGGTGCTTGCAAAAAATCCGTGAGGTTGGTGCCTCACATGGTGCTTCTGGTAAGATGGACAGGTGTCTACAGAAAAAGGGAGTTGGTGCTTCCTACTAGTCGATGCTAGAATAAAAATTGAAGGGAATTGGTGCTTCCTCTGAGTGGGTGCTCACAAAACAAATTGATGTAATAGAGTAGTTTCTCTTATTTACATCAATAACAACAACAAGTTTTGGTGGTTTTTCCCGAAATGGTTTGCATGTAAAACCTTGTGTCTCATGTGTATGATGCTCATGGTGTGTATGCTCGTATCTTGAGTTAATGTTGTCACCATATTACATATTGTTGCTGATTATATGAATGGGTGCCAAGCTTGAATAAAAAACGTAAATAGGCTTAAAAAGTTAAAATTAGACTTAGTATTAGAACCAAGTTCCTTCAAGAATAAATTAATCGCTAGAAGGTAGATCAAAGGGAAAAAATGGCTAATAAATTTTGGCTAACAGCAGATGAAGTTCCATTCTTAAACGAATTAGACCATGAGCTCTGGTGAGCTCCAGTATTGTAGCAATAATGCTACAACTCCTGGGGCTTCCTGTCTCTTAATTTTATCAACCCGGTAGTTCGTACAAACTTGGAAGCAATGATGCTGTATGCACAAGTACTAGCCCTTGTCGCAGCTGTCACTTGGTCAGCTGGCACAAGTCCGCTAGGGCTTAAGCCAACTTCTATAGGCTCACAGAAGAAGCTTTATCAATGATGGATGAAAGCTAACTCAAAGGAAGGCTACGCTGCTTGACAAACTGAATCAAAAGCAATTTAAAGCATGTAAATCCATGAAACCCTAATTTAACTAGTCTATCTTCTATAATGCAAAGAATGCGGATGCAACTCCTATGAATGCTGTCATTACCTCTAACAAGTGTAAATGCATGGGTCTAAGCTACTTGCATCATGAGAAATGTGTTTTTGTGTTTTTCCTTTAGGTGTGTGGGATGAGTGTGAACTTGGCCTAATTAGGGTTTGATTGTGCAGGTGGGATGGAGAAGGAAGGAAAGTGTGGGACAGGTTGGGGAGGTTAGGAGAGGTTCCTAAGGATCCTTAGCACCCATCCACAGAGGTCCCTCACGTTCAGAAGCTCGGCAACGAAGTGAATGGCCTCCTACAGGAAGGCTGCAGGGGATCCTACAGGATACTCTGTTTTCTACAGGATGGCTGTGCACGTCTACAGGATGGTTGGCCGTGGAGGTTTTTAGGAGTTGACGGAGTGTTGGAGTGGTGTGGGAGGCTAAGGGAGATGGAGATGGACCTAATGATGTCTTAGGAAATGGCAAGTCAGACGAAGGAAGGGTGCATGCAATGGGTTGATGTTTTGGAAGGGTGGAATCAACGAGAGTGAAGGAGATGGAGCTGTACGTGAAATGAGAGAGTTGGAGGGCACGTGAGTGAGATAGAGGGTGAATAGAACTTGTAGGTGGATGAAGAAAACGACGAAGGAAATCGCTTGAGCAAAAGCAGTGTAAATAAAACAAATGACCTGTGCATGAAAACAAGGAATTCATTAACCTATTATGCCATGAAACCTATAAATCCAAAATGGAAACCAAGCAATAAAACTAATGCGTGAGAGTGCAGTATGGATCAATGTCGAGAATGTATGAATAAATCCTTAATGAAAAACGTTCATGTGGCAACTTGCGTGGAGATGAAACGACTGTTGTTCTTTTTGGTGGCTGATCATGGTCTACACCCCAATCCCAAACAGTGAGATGGCAGTGAGCCTTTACAACCTGTTTTTGTTGGAGCTCCAAGAGATTTATTCTACCAACCTATCAAACTTGAATACTGAAAGCAAAGCATCATACCAATCCTATCTATGCTAATGAAAACAATTAAACTAACAAGTTGGAAATCCGAATTGCATAGGAAACTAAACAAACTCAAGTGCTGGACCTAATTGTAAATGCATTACAACACTGAGGAGGTCTATGGCTCTCAGGTTGGGCCCTAACCTGAGAGCTATAGCTCCTTGAGAAAACTCAGAACTAACTCAAAAGTGGCCTTCTTTATTCATAATCTGATAACATGCCAAATTGGCTTACAAAAGAGAACGAAACTTGAGCTGTGCTCCAAAATTACAATAGTAATACGAGAGTTTCAACAACCTAACCAAGGCTAAGGCCTCTATACTTATAAAAAATGATGATCCAACAAGTATCCATGATTCTAGGAGCTCGGCTGTTTAATCTAGAGTTTAACTGCTGATCCTGTAGGATGGTCATAAATGCTGTTTCCTGTAGAGCAGTTTTGAACTGCTGTTCCTGTAGAACAGCTGGCCGTGTATTAAGCTCGGAGGGAGGATGGAGTGGGGCTCGGAGTTCTTGGTGAGGATCACGAGGAATGTCCCCCAAGACCGTGGACAACCTCTCCTTACGTCAGCAATGCCAACTCGTTGTCTCCTTGCCACCTTTTCGTTGTCTTTTGCTCCCTTTTAATGCCAAAACCTGGAATCACAATGCATTAGCTACGTAGATAAAGTGCCTATCCTTTCTCCTACAAACAACATGAATAAACTAAGAAGTGTATGCATAAACAATAAAAATGAATGGTTTGAGCAAGAAGAATAGGCCAAAATGAGCCCAAATTGTACCAAAATTGGGGCTCATCAAGCTCGACTATGAAATCTAGAAGATTAGAATATTTTCCTATTTGATGCTTTGGGATGCAGATATGAGTTTCTTTATCCATTATAGAGAAAAGAATGAGCAGAATGTAAAATCCAAGGAGGTCATCATGAGAGGGCTATCTAAGCCGAATGTTGATAAGGTGAGGCATTGTGTGTCAGCAACAAAAGTGTTGGACATATTGCAATCTATGTATGGTGTAAATAACAATATGGCTCAAGAAGAGGCTAAGGAGCCTTGCTGCTCTAGCAACAAACCAAAATGTTGAGAAGTTGATGCTCATCACACTCATGTTGATGAGGAAGAAGTCTCAGAATAGAGACCATGTTTCTCAGAAGTTAGCACCTCTGGTAGTGAGGAAAAGGATCTAGATGAAAAGATATTTTCTAGAAATAGGTTGATCTTGACTCTAAAAGAGATCAAGTACCTATCAGAGGAAAATCTCAAGAGAGAGGAGCAACTGAAAATCTATGAGCTTGAGAATGAGAAATTGAGCAAAACAATGGTTGAACTAAATGCTCAATAAGAAGAGGCTAGCAGATTGACTGGGATGTTAACCAATCATCTAAGCGAGAAGGAAGCTTACTATGAGAGACTACAAATTGAGGTAGTCTCATTGAGACATGACTGAGAAAAGTCAAATAAATAATTGTCTCAATATCAGAATCTAAAGGGAGTCTAAGGTTCTTGTTATCACCCCAAGAAACTCTCCTAGGTTGTAGCTCAGAGATGCTCGGGAACATATAAATTCAACTTATTGTTGTAGATGGATGAATGGAAGGAATGATGCTTGTTCAAGTCAGATAACCACTTCTACTTAGCTTAAATTCAAACATGTGTGAACACCCCCAGACTACAAGGCTTTAGACCACTAATTACTCATAGTTTAAGGATTGGGTGAATATGGAGAATACTGACCACACCAGCAGATGCACAAGACCATGTGATGGTCGGCTGCAACCAGTAAAGAAGTCTGCAAATCTAATTCCCTATGCACAGACAGGATGACAGCTCTCTGGCACTAGGTGAAAAGAAACCTGAATAGCTTATCCACTGATACATACAAGACTTTAACACAGAGATAGGATGACAACTTCTCTAATGCTAAACATCAAGAGCTCAGAAATACAACATATCAGGCACAGCTTAGAACATATGTGTTATAGCTCCAAATCTCACTCTTATGGTTTGTGATGCTGCACTCATGGCCTAGGGCAACCCCTCCTTCCAGACTTGGTCCAAAAATTTTAAAAACAGTGTTTTTTCCCTTATACGCGACATTGCCCTGAGTTAAACGCGTGTATACGCGGGTAGGCATATACCCAACCCGTGTATATGTATTAAAACACTTAAAAAAATATAAAACTCCTTAATTTCGGGCGGAGATCGCGGGTTTTACCTGCTGATCACCTGTTAGTGCCTGTGGCCCAACTGTTCCCAACCAACTCCCAACTAAAAAACTACTTTGGGAGAGGTATAAAAAGACCTCAATGGGAATGCCTAAAGGAGGAGAGAAGAGAGAGAAAGGTTATTATGCTGAGATTTTTCCCTCACCAGGTCTGAAGATCCTTGTGCCTCCTGCACTTCCCCCATTTGTACAGGAAACCTTTGTTTCCTTGTGTGTTGATGTTCATCCACTACTTGTGACATCATGGAGTAAGTCATGGAAGGAGTTTTGTTAAAGGCTTGAGGTTGGACGAATCCGGAAGAAAGCTTTGCTTGGAGCCTGCGAAAGGTGACTCAGGTGAAATTATTCCTTTTCTGTACTTTATTTGTCTATAATAAAAGAAACACATGTCTTGGTTCCTGATATAAATCTTCTTTATGTTTATGATATTCATGTTGGAATTCATATGTGAATGGTTGTTTAAATTTCATAACTAACTACCTTTCTTTATAACATGAAGATGGTTTCTTTATAAGGTTTTGTCCATATACTGTTGTGCTCTCCGGAATTGGTTGTTTTGTAGGACAAAGGAGCAAGAGGAACTTGAAGAAGGGTTTGGACCCTAAAGGACCTTCTCAAATGTAGGACCTAAGGTATGCCCCCTTATCATAGAATTTGCTTATAATAGCATAATGGCTCTGTGAATGTGTGTTTCTCTGTATAGACAACTTTCAGTATGCAAGGGTTTCAACCCAAAATCCCTAGGGGAACATTTCCCTTAACAGAATTGGCGACTCCGCTGGGGACAACATTGTTGTTGTTCCTAGTTTGGGTGTTTTCAAGCCAATCAGTGCTCAGCTGCCTGCTTGCTTGCTGTTGCTGTGTGGTCTATTCTTGAATTGTAAGTTTTGCCAGTTTCTTCAGTTTGTTTTTCATTTTTCTTGAAATCTTTTATATACGCTATTTTTCTTAGTTACAGAAGCATATATACGCATGTTTCCTTAAGTAAACCCGCGTATACGCAGGTTTCCTTAGGCACAGTCGCGTATACACGCAATCTGTACATAAGTACTGTTAGCCTCCTGCTGCAGCAGGTATTCATTTTTCATGATTGACATTTTTACATGCCAAATATGTCATACTCTGCAAGCTGCAGTATTCCATATTTCCACAAGAAGCAATGAAAGTATGCTGGTCCAAATGCCACTGCTGTATTCTATTTGTGATGAGTTTTTTCAGTTAAGGGAAGGTCAAACAGCTTAATCTTGGTCTCCCTAGATTTCAATTTCCTATTGTAGAATATAGAGAATGTATCTGTCCAAACAGCTAAATCTTGGCAGATTTGTAGATAAGTAGAGAATCAAAGGGACCCAACTATTTAATCTGGGCCCTGGCAGAAATAAGTGTAGATTTAGATAGGAAAAATTGAAAAAAGAAAAATTGTAAAGCTGGGTCTGCAAGTCTAAATGCACCCACCCATAAAAAAAGAAGAAAAATGTTAGAAAAGTAGGCTGGGTAGGTAGCTGTGTGGTTGCAGAATGATAATTTGTGATTAGTTTTGTGGTACAAAGTATTTTATCTTTTCAGATCACAGTGCAGGCAATTTTATGCAAAAGGGCTCAAAGGTGAACATCACTAACTCCCCTTCTTCTCATTTCCCCCAAGTCACTTACTAACATCCCCCAAGAGGTCAAGATCTTCTTGAGCCTCTCAGTTTCATCATTTTCATGACATTCGCCTTGGTGAGGATCTGCTTCACCCAAGGATTGCTCACTCATCTTCTGTGAGCCTTCTTTTCCCAACAAAGCCTAAGGTCTCATACCTTAGCGCCCTCTGTTCATCTCCATATTAACTACTAACTTTATTATATAACTCCCTATCAGTTTTTCCCTTCCCCTATTAAAATCATGTATATAAAACTCCCCTATGTAAATATTCCCTCCCTGGCAAATATAGCCATATTTTTATAAGTCCGGGAAAAAATGGTCCATCTGGGGCTGTTTTTAGCCCATCCGAGTCATAGCAGGGATTAATCTGACACCTGGTCAGACTAATAACCTCTTCCCTAACTCTAAAGCCCTCAAAAACCCACTTTTTATCCCTTTACCCCAAGTTTCGGGCATAAATTGCTAACCCGCGCTCAAAAAACCCATAAACCCGCCATTTCCTAAGTCTAAACCCACCGCGCACTGTATTTAAATGGGAATATTCCCGCGAATATCCCCGCCCGCTAACCCGTCGCCGCCTCGCATCTACCGCCAACCGTTGGATCTTCCGCCCCGCAGATCGACGGGCCGTCCCATCTCCAAAACGCCCGAGCTTTAGCGTCCGGGAGATGGGCGGTATTGCCGCCGTACCTCCCGCCACGCGTCAAGCGTTGGGCCGTGGCGGAGCCCTCTCCCTCGAAACCGCTGTTGTCCATAAGCGGTGCGCCCAAACCAGAAACCGCCCCTGCCTGCGTCACCCGCCTGCCCAGTGACGTCACTCCCTGCCTAGTCACTATGTCGAGTCACCTGCTGCGTGGCCTCCTGCCACGTCACTGCCACGTATCCCTGCCACCGTACCTTCCATGTCACCATCCGTACATGATGACATCATCCCGCCACATCGTCCTGCTGACGTCACCCATCGTACATTGTCACATCATGCTGACGTCATCAGCACTTTTTGGGCGCAAAGGCGCGAAAATCGCACTTCGGAGCCCCGGAATCCGATTCTGAGGCAATTTTTGATGAGCGATTTGCACCTAGATTTTTTGGGCCTGAATGGGGAATCTTCGGGGAATCTTTTCATTCTGCGGCCGCCAGCAAGCCCGAAAGGCGCCGAATGACCCATTTTTCCTCGCAACGCTTGCCGGAAGGAGCAGGAAACAGTTTCGAAAGAAACAGAGGGCGAGCAGCGGCCATTTATTTGTGAATAAGACCCACAGCACCTCAGAACAACATCAATTTATTGCCAAAGGGTATCAGAAGAAGAAGGAGAGCCAAAGAGTATCAGTTGAAGATTTTTAAAGGGCTTGAGGTACTTAAACATTGATGAGCCCCCCAGAAAGTCAAATCAAGAGGAGTAAGCCCATCCTAGCTCTCAAATCACAGTCAGAGGCATTTAAAACCGCTGAACAGTAAGGGTGCAAATACCAATGCACAGTTATGACAGATGAAGAGCATAGAGCCACCAGGACAGATATTAACTCATTTTGATACAGCTGCCCCCAGCAAAGCTCAAAGATATTTTCTGGCATTTATTTCTAGATAGGATTAGGTTAAAGTAATTAATTTTCTGTCAGACCTGTTAGGTCAGCTGTAATAGATAATTTTGGATAAATCTTCCCTATATATACCACCCTCTGTATTGTTTAAAGGGTCGGTTGGTTAATTGAGAATTTTCACTAGAGACCCGCACTGTATACTTGACTGTTTCTATAATCAAAGATTGCAGAAAGCTTGGAGAGAAAACTGTTTGTTGTAAATGAATGTTTTTTTTGGAGATTGAAGATGGAATTCTTGTGCTGCAGCCTGAAACAATAAGTGCATCTTACCTCTGTTTTATTGTTATCACTATCTAAATGGCAGAAAGAAAGAATAGCTTAGAATTAGTTTAAATACTCTCTATGCTCAATTTCTGCCGTTTCTTTATGTTTTCCTCTGAATGAATTGGTTATGAATATGAATTTCTTCTGGCTCATGTTTACCCCGATTCACTTGTGTTTGCCAATTATCTAGGGATTCTTAACTGCCCTTAGGTAGCGCTCTGTTACTTCCCACTGCTAAGTTGATTGAGAGATTCTTAACTGCCCCTCTTCGCTTAGCATTTCTTTCCATCACTTAGACCTGAAACATTGTTTCCTGCGCAGCTGTCTTGCTCCATTTTTCCTCTGTTGTGACCAAGTGAAAGCACCAACAGTCACACTCCTCGACTCCACGCCCAATGGTTTGAAACTTCCAGACTATGCCTTGCCTCTCTGTCTGAAAACATCAATTTTCCCACCGAAAACAAAACAAAAACCCTCTGAACTCGAGACCTAGCCTAAAATCCTTTTAAACAAAGCTAAATCATAAAGAGAGAGCCCTCTCTGATTGCAGGTTGGCTAGAACCTGCAATCCAAAGTGGTTTGTGGTTACCTCGGCCGTATCCTTTTCCAGAGCTTTAAGGACAACCTGAGTGATAACATAATGGCGACTCCACTGGGGAACTTCCTCAGATAATTTCACAGAGTTTCACAAAGAAAGTTGGAAAGCTCCACTGAGAGAACCAGACCTTCAGGAGTATTATTACAAGTTCAGTTCTGATCTCTGATGGTGGACAAAGATCAGGCATTTCAGAGTTGAATCATTCACCTGGCGACTCCACCTTATTTTCAAACAAGACTCCACTGGAGGAGCGAACCTGAAAGGGGAATGCCTAATTTTTTTTTTTAGAGATCTAAAGCTTCAAAGTTCTAGAGCACCCCTTCGGCAAATCAATTCCATGTCAGAGAGTCAATAGTGAGACAAGATGACTGAATGTGTGAAAAATCTTGCAATAGAGCAAGCTTTAGATGAATTCAGGAAGCTGTTATCCCAATATGAGCTTGATGAAGATTTTGTTAAATCTGTGCTGTTAAAGGTCAAAACAATAGAGCAGCCTCAAATCAGAATATCCTTTCTGGACCTATTGGTAAAAGAGCATGAGAAAGAGATTGAATTTTTGCACTCTCAAATCCAGTTATATGATTTTCCTAACCATGCGGAGTTCTTCCAAAACCTCCCTTCTCCTACTCATAAGGAAATCATATTACCTTCTGACTTGCAAATTAAAGTTGATCATACTTTTAAGAGAAAGAAAGATGTATTGGCTGCGGAGGTAGTTACTGAGGGTGCAGCTGTTTCATCAGACAAAGAAAGCGTAGAAGACACTCTCCCACATCTTGCTTTCATAGATCCTGTAGCAGAGTACATGGAGGATTTTCTTTGCTCAAAGTCTTCAACAAATTTTCTCTATAAAGACCAAGATATTCAGCAGATACCTTCACATGTCACAGTCTGGATTCTGAGAGCACATGACCTGACAATGTTTCTGATTTCACCGACTATCGGTCAAGCAGTTTGTTTTCTTCTACAAATGCTAAAATGGTTGCACTGGTTGTTTCATTTTACCTAACCAGCAAACAAATACTGGTTAGGGTAGGTAGGTAGGATCAATAAGGCAACCGGCCAAGCAAATTTTGCAGAATACAACAGCAATTGAAGACAAGGCAGTCTGACCTGCTGTTCTTGGCTTTTCACAAGGAAAAGCCATCCCCAAGTGGAGCCACTGTTAGCCTCCTGCTGCAGCAGGTATTCATTTTTCATGATTGACATTTTTACATGCCAAATATGTCATACTCTGCAAGCTGCAGTATTCCATATTTCCACAAGAAGCAATGAAAGTATGCTGGTCCAAATGCCACTGCTGTATTCTATTTGTGATGAGTTTTTTCAGTTAAGGGAAGGCCAAACAGCTTAATCTTGGTCTCCCTAGATTTCAATTTCCTATTGTAGAATATAGAGAATGTATCTGTCCAAACAGCCAAATCTTGGCAGATTTGTAGATAAGTAGAGAATCAAAGGGACCCAACTGTTTAATCTGGGCGCTGGCAGAAATAAGTGTAGATTTAGATAGGAAAAATTGAAAAAAGAAAAATTGTAAAGCTGGGTCTGCAAGTCTAAATGCACCCACCCATAAAAAAAGAAGAAAAATGTTAGAAAACTAGGCTGGGTAGGTAGCTGTGTGGTTGCAGAATGATAATTTGTGATCAGTTTTGTGGTACAAAGTATTTTATCTTTTCAGATCACAATGCAGGCAATTTTATGCAAAAGGGCTCAAAGGTGAACATCACTAACTCCCCTTCTTCTCATTTCCCCCAAGTCACTTACTAACATCCCCCAAGAGGTCAAGATCTGCTTGAGCCTCTCAGTTTCATCATTTTCATGACATTCGCCTTGGTGAGGATCTGCTTCACCCAAGGATTGCTCACTCATCTTCTGTGAGCCTTCTTTTCCCAACAAAGCCTAAGGTCTCATACCTTAGCGCCCTCTGTTCATCTCCATATTAACTACTAACTTTATTATATAACTCCCTATCAGTTTTTCCCTTCCCCTATTAAAATCATGTATATAAAACTCCCCTATGTAAATATTCCCTCCCTGGCAATATAGCCATATTTTTATAAGTCCGGGAAAAAATGGTCCATCTGGGGCTGTTTTTGGCCCATCCGAGTCATAGCATGGATTAATCTGACACCTGGTCAGACTAATAACCTCTTCCCTAACTCTAAAGCCCTCAAAAACCCAGTTTTTATCCCTTTACCCCAAGTTTCGGGCATAAATTGCTAACCCGCGCTCAAAAAACCCATAAACCCGCCATTTCCTAAGTCTAAACCCACCGCGCGCTGTATTTAAATGGGAATATTCCCGCGAATATCCCTGCCTGCTAACCCGCCGCCGCCTCGCATCTACCGCCAACCGTTGGATCTTCCGCCCCGCAGATCGATGGTGGGCGGGCCGTCCCATCTCCAAAACGCCTGAGCTTTAGCGTCTGGGAGATGGGCGGTATTGCCACCGTACCTCCCGCCACGCGTCAAGCGTTGGGCCGTGGCGGAGCCCTCTCCCCCGAAACCTCTGTTGTCCATAAACGGTGCACCCAAACCGGAAACCGCCCCTGCCTGCGTCACCCGCCTGCCCAGTGACGTCACCCCCCTGCCCAGTCACTATGTCGAGTCACCTACCTGTGTGGCCTCCTGCCACGTCACTGCCACGTATCCCTGCCACCGTACCTACCACGTCACCATCCGTACATGATGACGTCATGCTGACTTCATCCCTCCACGTCATCTTGCTGACGTCACCCGCCGTACAATATCACATCATGCTGACGTCATCAGCACTTTTTGGGCGCAAAGGCGCGAAAATCGCACTTCGGAGCCCCGGAATCCGATTCTGAGGCAGTTTTTGATGAGCGATTTGCGCCTAGATTTTTTGGGCCTGAATGGGGAATCTTCGGGGAATCTTTTCATTATGCGGCCGCCAGCAAGCCCGAAAGGCGCCGAATGACCCATTTTTCCTCGCAACGCTTGCCGGAAGGAGTAGGAAACAGTTTCGAAAGAAACAGAGGGCGAGCAGCAGCCATTTATTTGTGAATAAGACCCACAACACCTCAGAACAACATCAATTTATTGCCAAAGGGTATCATAGGAAGAAGGAGAGCCAAAGAGTATCAGTCGAAGATTTTTAAAGGGCTCGAGGTACTTAAACATTGATGAGCCCCCCAGAAAGTCAAATCAAGAGGAGTAAGCCCATCCTAGCTCTCAAATCACAGTCAGAGGCATTTAAAACCGCCGAACAGCAAGGGTGCAAATACCAATGCACAGTTATGACAGATGAAGAGCATAGAGCCACCAGGACAGATATTAACTCATTTTGATACAGCTGCCCCCAGCAAAGCTCAAAGATATTTTCTGGCATTTATTTCTAGATAGGATTAGGTTAAAGTAATTAATTTTCTGTCAGACCTGTTAGGTCGGCTGTAATAGATAATTTTGGATAAATCTTCCCGATATATACCACCCTCTGTATTTTTTAAAGGGTCGGTTGGTTAATTGAGAATTTTCACTAGAGACCCGCACTGTATACCTGACTGTTTCTATAATCAAAGATTGCAGAAAGCTTGGAGAGAAAACTGTTTGTTGTAAATGAATGTTTTTTTTGGAGATTGAAGATGGAATTCTTGTGCTGCAGCCTGAAACAATAAGTGCATCTTACCTCTGTTTTATTGTTATCACTATCTAAATGGCAGAAAGAAAGAATAGCTTAGAATTAGTTTAAATACTCTCTATGCTCAATTTCTGCCGTTTCTTTATGTTTTCCTCTGAATGAATTGGTTATGAATATGAATTCCTTCTGGCTCATGTTTACCCCGATTCACCTGTGTTTGCCAATTATCTAGGGATTCTTAACTGCCCTTAGGTAGCACTCTGTTACTTCCCACTGCTAAGTTGATTGAGAGATTCTTAACTGCCCCTCTTCGCTTAGCATTTCTTTCCATCACTTAGACCTGAAACATTGTTTCCTGCGCAGCTGTCTTGCTCCATTTTCCCTCTGTTGTGACCAAGTGAAAGCACCAGCAGTCACACTCCTCGACTCCACGCCCAATGGTTTGAAACTTCCAGACTATGCCTTGCCTCTCTGTCTGAAAACATCAATTTTCCCACCGAAAACAAAACAAAAACCCTCTGAACTCGAGACCTAGCCTAAAATCCTTTTAAACAAAGCTAAATCATAAAGAGAGAGCCCTCTCTGATTGCAGGTTGGCTAGAACCTATAATCCAAAGTGGTTTGTGGTTACCTCGGTCGTACCCTTTTCCAGAGCTTTAAGGACAACCGGAGTGATAACAAGTATATTCGCGTATATCTTGCAATTTTCAAGATTTTTAAATCTTTTTGTCTCTGAAGGTCTGTCTGGTGGTTTGATTCAGTCTGAAACAGTCACTTTCCAGTATCAGTTGTTAGTTTTACAACAAGCATCTTGTTCCAAATTCTCTCTGATTGTAAGGAGTATTGGTCTTGTTTTTGTTGTTGCAAGCGTCATCGTTTTTTGCTTAAGCACGCAAGATTTCTTGCTGGGAATCTTGGCTGCTCTGATTCATCAGGGCAGGAAGATTGATCTCAATCTTTGTGTTAAATCTTGCTTTTGGTGACTTTTTGTTTGCTTGACAAAACCACTTTTTGTGACCATCCACTTCTTTGTTTCATGAAAGTTGTTGATTGATACTTTCTTGAAATTTGTCTTTTTGATCTTTTTGGTCTTTGTTGCCAAAGCTTTCATTGTTGCTTTTGATTGTTAAGAGCATCTTTAAACACATTTCTTTTTGTTGAGTTTTCATCCATTGTGTGGTGTCAACTTGCAAAAGTGTTTGTTGCCTATTCTTCAATCACAAAGTTTCAGTCTTGTTGAGAGCATTTTTGAAAAGACTCTTTTGTTGTTGCTTTTGAAGAAAACTTTTTGAAAAACTTAGTTTTGCTTTCTTGAACTTGGTTTTGATTTGGTTTCCTTTTAGTGAATGAAAGTGCTTTCTGTTTGTCTTGGAACTTGTTTTTAGTGTTTAGACGAAATGAATGATAGCATCTCATATTCCATCTGAACATTTTAAGTGGCAAAATAGAAACTGATAAGCAAGCAACTTTCATTTCTTGATTTTAGAGTAGTTTTGAATCTTGCATCAGCATATATTTGTTGCATTAGGATAGATTTGCATATCCTTTTAGGCATCCATAGTTTTGTTAACTTTTGTGAGTGTGAAGCGTGAATTAACAAAAAGAAAAGAAAAATTTGTTTTATTAGAAGTTCCTTTGAACCATGTAGAAATTGCTTTTCATCGAAAAACAAAAACAAGTGCATGAGCATGTAGTTTGGTTTTTATTAATTTCTTTTGTGTCAAAACACCACTAGTTTCACTTCCGTTTATCCCGTGACTTAAAGAACAGCCTATTTTAAAATCAAGCGCTAATTAAAATTCACTAAAACTTTTTTTTAAGTTAGATACACCAACAAGTTTTAGGATTTTAGGGCCTTGGATTAGGCGAGTGGAGAGTTAACTCTCCAAGGCCATTTAAACCGTCAAACATAGGAGTCTGAATAGTGAGTGAAAATCCAATAGCGTTAGGAAGACCAAGAAAGCTCCAGATCTGGGAGTTAAGCACGAGGGTCTGTGAAGACAGGGAAGAGAGATACCCCCTCTCCTACTTGTCTGAACTTACCTCACGACTGTTCTGCCTGGCTTCTGCGACGAGTTGGTATCCATAGTTGCTACTCCTAGGGATCTACACAGGTGGTTGTGGAGGGGAATCCCATGGCACCTGAGGTCAACGTTGCATCACTCTCAACGGTACTACTGGAGGGCACCCTTGCGAAGCTTGGGGGCTTGCACCGATGCAGGCTGTTGTTAGGAGGTCAGCGTAACTTCCTCTGTTACCTTCGCTGATAGGACTGGGCCCTCATCATCCCAGACTATCTTCGAAAGGCCCCTTAATTCACTTTCTTGTATTTTGGTGTCCGGTCCTAATCACCCGGAGTGGAAATACTTGGAAGTTGTTTGACTGGCTGATATCTTTAGGGACTTTATAGTGTGTGCTCTGTGCTCTTAGTTGGCCTAGCTTTCAATTTTTTGAGTCTTTAGTTAGATCTTAACAAAAAATTCAAAGTGGCTGACCGATCACCTAGACGGTCTCGAAGACTTCGTGGTCTTTCACCACCAAGTTTAGAGCCTTCTCCTAGAAGGCGCAGAGGTAATACTGCTGGTGGGTTTCGTCCCACGACAGTTGACGCATCGGGGATTGATCCTCCTCTCGGGGGCATTAGTGTTCAAGCAAGGCCTGGCACTTCCGCAGAACAAGAGAGGAACACTCCAGTTCTTTCTCGAGTTCTCTTTCAAGCGGAGAATAACATAGAGGTAGAAGAACTCTCAGAGTCGTTAGCGGCTCCGAATTCTCCCCTACCATCTAGCCATTCGGACGTATTACAATACGTTGGGACTCCGACGCATAGACCGTCAAGTCTAGGTTACGCTATGCGCTTACCATCGATGTCCACTACTGGAAGCATGGCTTCTACTACAAGTGCTACAACTATGCAAACTCCAACATCAGTACAAGGGGGAGGAACGATTTCCATCTCCTCTACTTCTTTGTTTGGATCTTTTGCTAGCACATCTTTAGTTGGGTCTACCTCCATTCCGTCCACGAGTGGAAATTCCCAAACCAATGCTTTTGGTTCTGGATTCTTCCCATTTGGCACCCATTCACAGGGTATTCCATCAATTCCGTTTAGTGCCACCACATCCATGATGGGTGGATCGGCTTCATTCCAGGGTTTTCCTTTCGGAAGTGGTCATATACCACATTCCAACCCGACGATAGGATCCATGCCTTTTTCTTCTATAGGACAAAGCAGCAATCCTTTCCAAGGTTGGACTAACCCTGGGGTTAGTGGTGCGGGAACTGGGAATCCGTTTTTCGGCCAACAAGGGAATAGGCCGTACTCCACAGTTAGTTCATTTCAAAGTATTCCTCCCTTAGCTTCGGCTTGGAATCCGTATCAGGGGTTATCAACTCCTTATAATCCTTTAGGAGGAAACTTTGCTGGTTATGGAGGCTTTGCGGCCGAAGTTGGTCAAACTCCGAATTTTGTTGGATCACAAGGCTTGCCTTTTGGTTCAGCCGGTTCTGCTGGTTACTTCGGGCAGCCTGGTGCCTTCCAAAATCTAGGCCAATCTTTTCAGAACTTTGGGAGCTCTGCCCAGTCTAGGTGGAATCCCCAAGGTCCTCCTAGGCTTCCGTTTCTGGAAACTTTGAACTTGCCAGATCTCACTAAGTTAACAAACGATCCAATCAAGTACAATTCGGCCTGGCCTCCGGTCCCAACCAAACTCCCTTCGGACATTCCAAAATTCGAAGGGAAGAGCGGTGAAGACCCAGGCGACCATGTAACCACATTCCATTTGTGGTGCTCATCGAACTCCCTTATCGATGACTCGATTAGGTTGAGACTTTTTCAACGCACCTTGACTGGTAATGTGGCCAAATGGTATATAGAGTTGCCAGGGGGCAGCTTTACATCTTTCGCTGACTTAGCTAATATTTTCTTAAATCATTTCCAGTTGCCCGTCCATTATGATACCGGAACTGAACTTCTGGCCACTTTTCGTCAGGATAAGGCAACTCACATTTCTGACCATATTCAGGAATGGAGACGGAGAAAGAGGCTCATTAAAGCTGAAATCCCTCCAGAGTACCGTCTCGAATGGTTTTTGAAATCGTTACAACCCGAGATCTCTAAGGATGTCTCCATGTCTGGAGTCTATTCTGAGGAGCAAGCCATTTTTAGGGCCCAAGAATTAGAATTGATCTACTTTCAGTCTGGGATCCTACAAAAATACTTGCCAGATGCTCCTGGGTCTAAGGTTGACATAGCCAAGTCGAAGCTAGGTCCCCATGCGGATGGTATCGTTGGGTCGGTAGACACAAATGCGGTGAACTTGTTGAACCAATTGCAGCAGTTGTCTTTACAAACTGCTTCTAACAACCAAGTCACATCGTCTAACCCTCCGGCTTCCCAAACCTCTTCGATTAATGCTGTCCAATCTGATAACCCCAAAGGAAATCAAAATCCCAATGGGAAAAAGAAAGGACGAGGTAAGAAAAAGAACCAGGATGGGAAGGCTGACGCAAATAAATCCGGCAATAATGCTAGTGGTGGTAGAAATGAGTCTAGAAAGAAAGTCAAGTTTCCATGCAAGTTGTGTAGTGGAGACCATTTAACTCACCTCTGCCCCAAGATTGAAGACGCTTAGCGCTTGTTAGGGCAGCAAGGGACTTCTAGTTCTCAGGCTGTGTTAACCAACCCTTTTCCCCAAGGGCAGCAACTTCTTGTTGGCGCGAGTTCAAACCCTGGAACCTCCGCAGGGGGCAACCAGGAAGGGGAAAAATCATCAAATGTTTTCATGATGGGTTCTAACGTCCATGTGGCTACTCAGTCACGTGATTACGGTGAAGCCGAAACTTCCAAGGACAAGACTGCTCCCGGAAATACTGACCTTCATATTGAGCGACCCCCTGTCGAGACTATACCACGGATACCGAAAGGTTCCGCTAAACGCGCGACTATTAATCCTAATGCTAGGGCCGCCCAGAATTACTCCATTGTTGAGGATCTGGCTCAGAGTCCATGCGCCATGTCCACTTTAGAGGTTCTCCAGTCATGTCCGGCTCAACGAAGTGCTTTACTTTCCGCGATTGGGGCAGTCGATCCAACTAACTCTTTAGTGCTCACTTTTGACATGTTAAATGTCAAAAAGCGACTCCCTCATCATATGGATTTCCAAATAAAGTCTACATACCGGAAAATCAACATTTTTCGTACCGTTATCGATGAAGGAGCTTCCACGTGCGTCATGTCGATGTCATGTTGGAAGGCTATTGGATCGCCTTCGGCTATTCCTTCACCTACCGTCTTAACTGCATTTGATGGTCATTCTCATAAGCCGCATGGGATTATCCCGGCCTTTCCTATATGTGTTGGGGGAAGGTCGTCAATATTGAAGTAGAAGTCATAGATGCTAACCTAGACTACAATATCCTCTTGGGAAGGAACTGGGTATACGAAATGGACGCCGTTGTTTCGACTCTGTTTCGTGTCATTTGCTTTCCTCATGAGGGGAAAATCGTTAAGGTTGATCAATTGTATTATTGTCCAGTTGATCCTCAAGCAAACTCTGACTCTACTATTCCTTTAGTGGATAACCCTCGTCTGTCTACTGAGAATTTAGGAGTAGGGATGTATTCCTCATTGATGGGTACCTCTGATCTTCCCTCTCCTTTCCCTAGAATCAATGTCGTTTCATCATCTAAGGAGTCCCCTCGAGAAGAGTTCTTCCGAACTCATTATTTTTCAGACCCTTGGACCTTGCCTTCACCTACGACCACATTAGTTGAAGGACAAGTAAATGGAATGGCATTCCCTATATCTACAGCTGAGCTTAGATATCAGTCTATCGTCAACTCTGCAGACCACGACTCTACTCCTTTTTCTGAAGAGGAGTTAGATGGTGATGTGGCCCCGGCCTGGAGCCTTGATTCTGCCTCTGCCTTGGACTGCTTAGATTCAGTTTTACCTTCTGAAGAAGCAATCCTCGAAGCAATGATGGGTATAGATCGACCTTGGGAAGACTTACACCATCGTTCATACTTTCTTCCTCCATTGCAGGAAGTAGAATCTAGATTCTCCAAGCTTTTTACTAGTGATGTTTGTATGGTGTCAAATCCTTTGGCTCTAGCACACGTTCGTGCCGAAGGTAATATGTCGGTAATTTCAAAAATGATACCTATAAACATCTCTAGGGACCCTAACGTGATCGAGAATCTCTTCATCGGAATTGAATGTTCCCCTGAAGAAATTCAAATTTACACCGACCTGTTCAAGGAATTTCGAGATGTATTTGCTTGGTCTTATGAAGAAATGCCTGGCATTGACCCATCTATAGTTCAACATGAGATCAAGACGTATGAGAACGCCAAACCGGTTCGTCAAAGGCTTCGGCCAGTTAACCCTAGGAAAGCAGCAGCTATCAAAGCTGAAGTTGAGAAGCTGCTAAAGGCGGGTTTCATATACCCTGTTCCTCTTACTGATTGGGTTTCTAATCCAGTCCCTGTGGATAAAAAGCAAGGAACAATCCGAGTATGCATTGATTTTAGGGACCTAAACAAGGCTTGTCCGAAAGATAATTACCCCACGCCATTCATTGATCAGATTATCGACGAGTGTGCGGGTAATGAGATTTTTTCCTTCATGGATGGTTTTTCTGGTTATAATCAAATTTCTATCCGTCCTGAAGATCAACATAAGACAACCTTTATATGTCCCTGGGGTACCTTTGCATATAGAAAGATGCCTTTTGGTCTTAAAAATGTTGGAGCCATTTTTCAGCGGGCCATGTCATATGCTTTCCACGACATCAAACATGGCATCGAAGCATACTTGGACGATCTTGTTGCTCGTTCTCGAAAGAGAATTGATCACCCTAGTCATCTTTGAATGGTTTTCGAGCGATATCGTTTTTATAAAATCCGGTTGAATCCCAACAAGTGCGTTTTCGCGGTTACGTCCGGTCGGTTGTTAGGGTTCATTGTGTCAAATGAAGGGATTCGGGTTGATCCCTTCAAGGTTGAGGCAATAGTTCAGTTGCCTCCCCTGTCCTCAATTCGACAACTTCAAAGTCTTCAAGGGAAGGCTAATTTCTTAAGACGGTTTATAGCAAACTATGCCGAGATCACTAAAGGGTTCATGTGTTTGCTACGGAAAGGAGTTCCATTTGTGTGGGACGACTTTGCGCAGTGGTCGTTCGATGCTTTGAAAAAGGCATTAGTCTCTGCCCCACTTTTGAGTCCACCGGATTATGGTAGAGACTTCCTTTTATATCTCGCTGCAGCAGAATCAACCATTGGTATGGTTCTCGTTCAGGAGGACGATGCTCTCACCGAGCATGTGATTTATTATTTGAGCTGAGGCTTAATAGGTCCTGAACTTCGCTATTCTCTGGTTGAGAAGTTGGCCTTGGCAGCTGTCCATGCTGTCCAGCGGCTCCGTCATTATATCCTGCTACGCAAAACTTTTGTCTTAGCGGCGGTCAATCCATTTCAATTTGTCCTCAGTAGGCGAGTGATTGGGGGCAAATATAATCGATGGATAGTCATTTTGCAAGAATTTGATCTCGAGTTCTTGTCTGCCAAGTCTAAGAAATCCATGGTTTTCGCTGAGCTAATTTCTGAGCTGCCTTGTGGAGAGGATACTGTTTATGAGGAAAGTTTTCCCGACAAACATTTATTCCTCATCTCTTCACTCGACCCTTGGTATGGAGATATCATTGTCTATCTCCAGACTTCGAAGTTTCCCTCTACTTTCTCCAAGGATGAACGTCGAAAATTACGTCACCTGGCTAAAAATTATGTTATCATTGGTGACACATTATACCGTCGAGGGGTTGATTCAATCCTTCGGCACTGTTTAACCTTAGAGGAAGCAGAGTTAGTGCTAAATGACTGCCATAGTGGAGCTTGTGGTGGTCATCTATCAGGGCTTGCTACAGCCCAGCGCATCTTACGTGCCGGCTATTTTTAGCCTTCACTCTTTAAAGACTGTGTGGAAGCGTTCAAACGTTGTCACCCCTGTCAAATTTTTACTCGGAATATGCGCGCGCATCCAGCTCCTCTTTTTCTCGTTGTCACCGTCGGTCCCTTTACTAAGTGGGGTATTGATTTTACAACTTGTAATCCGCCTTCAGCGGCGAATCACAGGTACATTATCGTGGCTGTAGACTACTTTACGAAGTGGGCCGAGGCCATGCCCACTTATAAAAACGATAGTGACACAGCAGCGTTGTTCCTTTTTAATCAGGTTATCTCAAGATTCGGTATCTCGAGAGAGATTGTCACTGATCATGGCAGCCATTTTCAGAATCAACTGATGTCTGAATTGGCCCTCAAATTGGGTTTCCGGTAGGAGCATTTGTCTCCCTATTATCCTCAGGCCAATGGAAAGGTCGAGGCAGTCAATAAAACTCTTAAGACGATCCTCCAATGGAAAATCGACAAAAATTGGTCCAATTGGCACGTTATGTTGTATTCGGCTCTTTGGGCATACCGAACCTCCGTAAAGACTGCTACTAGTTTTACACCTTTTCAGTTGGTTTATGGGATGGAATCTATCTTTCCGGTTGAATGTGAAATTCCATCTCTTAAGTTAGCTGTTGAGCTCCTTCCAGAGACTTCAAGTCTCGAAGAGCACCTCCTTCACTTGGAACATCTCGATGAGCAGCGTCGAGATGCCGCCACGATGAATGAGGCTCATAAGAAAAGGGTTAAAATGCAGTATGATAAATCTGTCCGTCCTCGAGTCTTTTCTGAAGGTGACCTTGTCTTGGTCTATGACCAAGATAAAGACACCTTGGGGGCAGGAAAGTTTAAGCCTATGTGGTATGGTCCTTTCATTATTAAACGAGTTTTAGAAAAAGGGTCGTATGAGTTAATCGATTTTGAGGGAAACAAGCTGGCGGAGCCGCAAAACGGGTTCTACCTAAAGAAGTACTTTGCTTAAGTAGGAGTTAGGCAATGGCTTCTTTGTACATTATGTATATTTGTACATATATCATTGAGAGCTTTTTGATATCAACACTTTTTGGTCTGTTGTGGCAGGTGTTGATGGATGACTTGGTCTATTTTGGATTCACCGATGGTGCTAGTCGGCACACCCGGAATCTCGCTTCCGCAGCTTGGGTACTCTATTATCCAACTGGTCAATTGATGGTATCAAGAGGCGTATGCATTGGTCCCGCTTCAAATAATATGGCTGAGTATACCACCGTTATTAATTTACTATCTGAGGCAATTTCTCACGAGATCGACTCGTTGGTAGTTTATCTTGATTCTCAATTGATAGTGTCACAATTAAACAACATTTATCGGGTAAGGGATCCATGTTTATATCGCCAGTATTTAAGGGTGAGGTTGTTGCAAAGATCATTTACTTATATTAATTATTTGCACATTCCAAGATCTCATAATTGGTTAGCTGATTCTATCGCTAATCAAGCATTAGACTGGCACATCAATCATTCATCACAATAAAATCAAGCATCAAAAAGTCGAACTGTATATATATATATATATATATATATATATCATAAAGCGTCTCGAGTGTACATATGTTTGTCCAAAAAATATACAAAATTGGGACTCAAATGCCCATAATCATGTCTGGCATATCTAATGCCCCGGCTCAGGATGAGCGGCTAAGTAGGTAACTATCGCATTGGCCACACGCCGAAAAGTGCGAACCCAGTCATGTGGCATGCCAACCACATGACGCTGCATATCCTCAAGAAGTTCCGCTATGGCAGCCATCGGTACTCGACAGCTCAGTCTCGCCAAGTGTCGCTGGACGTTATGTAGAGTTCATTCTATATCAGCAGCCGCCTCTTCGGCTCCTCGGCCGCGCCATCCATGCCGCAAGAACCCATATGGTCGTACCGGCCCAATATCTGGAACATGATCATCGTATTAGTCATTTGAATCCCATATATTTTTCAAAATTCATTATTATATTTGAAAAATCCAAAAAATCATAAAATCAAAAATTCTTACCAATGTCGCCCCATGTTGCGTTTGGTGGTAATGCTAGATCAGGATCTCCTCGGAAATCCAACCCAGCATAGGGGTAGTCATCTATGGCGATGATCTGCTGATCCCACCAGGTGAGGAAGTCATCGTCAAATGCAGTCCGTGGGACCTCCCCACCCCCTAGATGTTTCATCAGGTCAACCCACTGGCCCATGCATGGATCTCGTGGGGTGCTGATGGAAACTGCTACCCTAGGGCGGAGTGCAGGGACCTTCTCAAAAATAAAGAACACAGGATAGTCCCATATCCAAAGTTTTTGGTCTATCCCCTCTTGATAGAAGTGAGTTGGCTCTTCCTGTTGGCCAGAAGAGGAGTACACTAGTCAAATACAGTGGTGAGACAGTCAACTGCAACACTCATGGTTAGCCGTGATGCCTGATGCAAAGAGGCCGATCCGTTCACTCGAGCTATGGTGAACAGGATTATCCTCAGTGATAAACTCGCCACGTGTGTGATGGAAATCTGGCTCCCAACCTTCTTGGGATGTCTCGGGCAATATATCTGTACGTAGTCCTCGATCGTGAGACTGCTCCGTGTCCTGCCCCGGGAATGTACTACCTCTCCCCTTCGGGAAAGGCCCGTGATGAAATAGATATCCTCCACTTCTATCCTGAGTGGCATCTGGTCAATCATAAAGGCATCCTCCTCGACATCCCAATAATCAATGAGCATCTCAAGCAGACGTGTGTTTGCTTTCATATTCGGCAGTTTGAAGAATTTAAGCAAACCACATCCCCGTAGGGCTTCCAAAGCATCAGGATCGTTCATGACTTCATTATCCACCGTTGCATGCTCTCTTTCTCGCCAGGTGACCGGCATTCTGAGCAAAAAATGATTTTCAACCGTTAGTTTTTTGGTTAAAAATGTTCGCGGCGTATATGCGGGTCCCTGTGCACACAGTCGCGTATAGGGCCCGTGTGTACGCGGGTTTCATATTACCAACCCGCGTATACGCCGCGGTGAAATTTTTGGCAAAAAATTCAACGGTGAAACATCAATTAAAAATCTTAAAACCAGTCATAATCAATTGCAAGATAAGTATAAGAGTTACCTGGAGGTTTTTGAAGAATTTGAATGGTTGAATCTGGCATACGGGAAGTTTGCTCCTTTTGCTCCAACTCTTTGCTCTCAAACTCAAATGGTGAAAATGGTGAGTCCAAAAGCTCTTTTATAGGTTTTGAAAATGCAAATTTTTTTCAAAATTTTATTTTATTTGGTCTCATGTGACTTTTAACTTGGGAGCTTGGAATGTCGAGAATGGTTTGATTTTTAGGACATTTTGGATGTTTTTTCGACAGTTTCGAGACGGTTCCATGACTGCCGACCCGTCATGGCAGGTATCATTTTCTCACTGGCATATAGGTTAGGGACACCATTTTTCCATTGCATTATGCATACTAGCCTCCATTTGTTGATACATCTGCCATAGGGTCGACCCCATCGTGTTATGGTTCGTAAGCCATATTCACTCGCCGATTCTTTAAATCATGACACGATGGTAGAGCCATCCTTTACATGGGCATCGTAGTTAGCACCTCACTGACATTTGTTGCCCATGCTGGTACGATTTGAGTAGGCTCAGGAGTCCTCTGTAGTCCCGCCATGACTTATGCATTGAAGACTCATTCCTCTTTGCTTCTTCGCTTCGTTCTGGCCCTATACCCTAGAGGCTCCTTTATGTTGAGTTGTACTACTGCATTGCATGTTGACCACTTGCACCTTTTGACCTAGAGCCGGCTTCACTTGGACTCGTGTTTAAGCCAACTTTTGACCATGACGACTACAAAATCAACCTTGCATACCTTTGACTTCTGCAGCTTGACACACCTTGACCCGTGGAAGGAACGCACCTTTGAGTGTCACTGACCAGTTTTCACCTCCCTGCATTGAGCATAGGAATGTTCCATTCCCAGGAACTAGATCATCTGTTTCACCGACACTCGTTCTTTCCACTATACCATAGCATTCTTTTATTCTTTTTCAAGCTTAACAGAAAAAGACAAAAAAAATTAAATATTCCAAAAAAGAGCGGGAACGGGACAGTATTTCCATTTATTGTTGGCAGCTAGAGTCAGTCGTGTCGCCCTTGAACAAAGCACTCAAAGCAAAGTCTCCTCCGTTTGGGCGGGATTTAGTTTGACTTAGGTATGCCTTAACCTTGTTATTGAGTCAGTTCTCCCCCGATTGGTTATCTCTTCCAATCATATGGAGGGTTCGTTCGTGCCTCCTGCATGACGAACTTATACAGAGTCATCATATGCTGCCACATAGTCACATTGAGTGGTGCTTTTGTTCAAGGGCAGTTAACCTGAGTCGGTCTCTCTGCGGTGTCTCTTGACTCATTTTTCAGTCGGCCATCCCTGGTTGTCAGTATCATGTCTATCATCACATCAGCTATATTGGTCCTTTACTCGTGCCAGTTTGAGAAGGTCTCCATTGACTTCTTGCTGGCGGGTCTTGTCCTTATCGACGACGACACCTTGCTCTGAGGACAGGCCTAGAGTTGCACCCTGGCCCTCTTTTCATTATTGATAGGTCACCTTGTGCTCAGCATCGATTAGTATCATGGGTCTTTGACTGAGTGGTTTCCCTTGTGTTCGACATCAGCTTACATTATCACACATTGGGATTCGTGCAGTACCTTGGTTTCCATTTGACCCTATTGGTGGATACCTCGCCTTTGTGTCAGGTTCCATTATTGGTTGGTTTAGAGGGTTTCTGTCGTGCGCTAGCCACATCTTGTGTACGCCGGAAACGTACTTCGGTTGGGTTACTACATCTCTTTCATCTGATTCCTTCCACATTATTGGCCTACGGGTTACACTCGCGCTAGATTGATGAAGGATGCCTTAATGCCTTCCTTCTAGCGGATCTTTCCCTATTGACTCCGACTCATTGCTCTGGGGCAAAGATCTAGAGTCCATTTCGCAGTACCTTGGGGTTTGGAGTCATTAGTGGCATATCCTTCTCTATCGACAGGGGGAAACCATCATTGTCTCCTGATCGATAGATTCTTACAGGTGTTCGACTCCAGCTCATCTATTCACACTTGTTAGATTGTACTGGGTACCTTGACACTCATTATCATTATCGGTGAGTAGTGTTGTGTTTGTTAACGGTATACATCAATGACCGATAATCAAACGATTTCTCACATGGTCGACTTCAGATCATTTATTCCCATGGTGTAGAAATGTACCACGGAAATTGGTGAAGACCTCAGGTTGTCTCAGCATTCATTGGTTCACTTGACAGTTGCTCCTGTTGCTGCTAGTTGATACCACTCCACCTTATATGTTGCAATCATTCATGGCGACATTCTATATGCTGGCACCTGAGTTTGCAATGTAGTACCATCCTATTCCATCATGTTCAGTTGGTACCTTTTGGGATCAATCTTTGATATCAGTGATCCGTTGCATCTTTCAGCATCATTGACAGTCTTATATGTGATATTCAAACATTTATTTGTTCGATCATGATCAGATGATCCATTATGTATTTTCCAGTCATTTATACTTGTATACTTAGTGGATCCACTTGTACTTGATATGCGGACATGCTTTACTTTTTTTTGAGCATGGGTATGCCCGCCTTAGACAGTGTTTCTTTCTGATCTCCTTTTGTGGCTTGGCAGGCTGGATTCTGGTGAAGTCCTCCTCGGTTTTTGACAGATTTCCTTTCCATGTACTTGCTTAATACATTTCGGCCATCATGTACCCCTTCTGACCTCATATATTAGGGGGCATCTGTTATAGCTCCAAATCTCACTCTTATGGTTTGTGATGCTGCACTCATGGCCTAAGGCAACCCCTCCTTCCAGACCTGGTCCAAAAATTTTAAAAACAATGTTTTTTCCCATATACGCGACATTGCCCTGATTTAAACGCGTGTATACGTGGGTAGTCATATACCCAACCCGCGTATATGTATTAAAACACTTAAAAAAATATAAAACTCCTTAATTTCGGGCGGAGATCGCGGGTTTTACATGCTGATCACCTATTAGTGCCCATGGCCCAACTGTTCCCAACCAACTCCCAAATAAAAAACTACTTTGGGAGAGGTATAAAAAGACCTCAATGGGAAGGCCTAAAGGAGGAGAGAAGAGAGAGAAAGGTTATTATGCTGAGATTTTTCCCTCACCAGGTTTGAAGATCCTTGTGCCTCCTGCACTTCCCCCATTTGTATAGGAAACCTTTGTTTCCTTGTGTGTTGATGTTCATCCACTACTTGTGACATCATGGAGTAAGTCATGGAAGGAGTTTTGTTAAAGGCTTGAGGTTGGACGAATCCGGAAGAAAGCTTTGCTTGGAGCCTGTGAAAGGTGACTCAGGTGAAATTATTCCTTTTCTGTACTTTATTTGTCTATAATAAAAGAAACACATGTCTTGGTTCTTGATATAAATCTTCTTTATGTTTATGATATTCATGTTGGAATTCATATGTGAATGGTTGTTTAAATTTCATAACTAACTACCTTTCTTTATAACATGAAGATGGTTTCTTTATAAGGTTTTGTCCATATACTGTTGTGCTCTCCGGAATTGGTTGTTTTGCAGGACAAAGGAGCAAGAGGAACTTGAAGAAGGGTTTGGACCCTAAAGGACCTTCTCAAACGTAGGACCTAAGGTACGCCCCCTTATCATAGAATTTGCTAATAATAGCATAATGGCCGTGTGAATGTGTGTTTCTCTGTATAGACAACTTTCAGTCTGCTAGGGTTTCAACCCAAAAGCCCTAGGGGAACATTTCCCTTAACAAGAAGAAGGATGAAAAGTGAGCAATTAACAGCAAAAGAAGCTTGTACTAGCTAAAAATGAAGACGAGACGCTGCAAGTGCCAAAATAGCTACAGTCTCCAGAAGTTGAACCTTACATCAAAACAACAACCATCAACCCTGATTACATCTTGTTTCTAGGTATATATAGAGTTTCATTACAAAGGCACTCGGCCATTCTAAGTATGGAGGGGTCATAATTGACCACCAACCACATTTAGTTGCCTGAGGGAGCTTCTGAGTGTGTTTACTTGTCTCTGTGAGTGAATTTGATCTCCTCGGTTGCTCTGTTGTCCTCTCAGGTAGCTGGAGTGTCCTTATCCATTAAGTTCCATAACTGTTGAATGCAGCTACATACTCATACTTGGTCCTTTTCCTTCTTGGCCATACTACCTGTTGAATACGGTTGTTGTGGAGAAATTGTTACTGGTATTGGTGAGTCGGTCGTCTTCGTCCTTCGGGTGCACGGAATGGTCAGGGCAAGTGGACTGCATGGCGAATGTACAAGCTGAATGGAGGAGCGAGACTAGCCATCGGATTAAGGGGATAGATGGCGAGGATTACTTGGTTGAGGGTATCGGGAGATATGGAAGCGGAGTGAGTGTGGGCCGTTGGATCTCGAGCGGACAGATCCAATGGCTATCGGATGGAGGAGACGTGCGGGAGTTAATGCGTGGGGGCCTAGGATGGGCGGTAAGTGGTATTTGCCCACACCACCATTGATCGTTGAGCGGTAAAGGTACCGATACCACTCAGAGTGTGACACGTGGCGGCGGGGGAAGGATAAATCTACTTTCTATCGCGCCATCACTTTGCAGGCGCGGGGTAAGCGATCACCGTCTGATCGTGGTGGGGATGATAAGACGGTGGGGATTTGGTCCCGCAGATTCTCATCAGGTGCGATGGAGGACTGTTGGATCGGGGTGCAGCGATCGACGGCCATGATTAAAAGGCCACGATGGGTTATGGAAGCGCGAGGTCATGTGGATGCGGTGTTATAGGGGTTTAAGCTTTGCGCTCGGGGCTTGAAGGAATAGGGGTTTATGCAGGGTTTTAGAGGAAAAGCAAAGGCAGCGGGGGTGAAAGAGAGGAGGTGGAGTAAAGGAGAAGGAGGAAGATGAATGCCATGAGCTTCTTTTGAGCACAATCAATACGACCAGGCTTATATTCAGCCTTTAAAAGATCATAGTTATAGCAGACCTCCTCCCTGTGAGGTCTCAAGAACTGTAGATCGTTGCCTTTCCTGTGAAAGCCGAATTAGCAAAATTTCCTATTGTTCCATTGGGCATGGAGTCTAACTGAGTCTACACTAAAAATAACATATTTACAGATTTAAGGCCAAAGACCTTAAATAACATAAATTTTCAGAAAACGCCCATTAACTAGGCCATCAAAAACTGTCTCCCCTTCCATACTCTTCAGTATGAAAGTATTGTTCCCTTGGATCTGAGAAATGATAAAGGGCCCTGTCCATAAAGCATCAAAATTCCCATGGTTGCCTTTTCTCTCTTTCAATGCATCCCACTTAAGAACCAAGTCTCCAACCTGAAAATTGTTTGTTTTTGTCCTTCTGTCAAAAGCTTCCTTGATTCTCCTTTGATGTGCTACAGACCTTTCAACCAGTTGTTCTCTGATTTGATGTATCTCTGCTAAATCAGTGATTCTTTTAGCCATTTCCTCTTCCTCGTTCTGCTCTTCTTGCAAGAACTTTGCCACAGGGAGGATCAACTGTATTGGGAATACAGCCTCAGTGCCATATACCAGCTTGAACGGAGAATTCCCTGTGGATTTCTTTGGTGGTTACTCTGTCAGCCCATAGTTTAGAATCCCAATTATTTTTGTTGTCTTCCAATAGTTTCTTAATTATCCTTATCAGGCTCTTGTTGGAAGATTCTGCTAGATCGTTTCCTTGAGGGTAGTATGAGGTGGAATGAACTAGCTTAATGCCCATTGAGTCACACATGTCCACCAATTCTTTTGCCCTGAAGGCTGCTACATTGTCTATAACCAGTTTATATGGACAGCCAAACCTAGTGAAAATATTTTCATTCAAGAACTTCATGACCACATGGTGATCAGCCTTTCTGGTAGGGATTGCTTCAATCCAATTAGTGAAGTAATCAGTGGCTACTAAGATCCATCTGTGCTAGCCACTGGAATGTTGATTGATTTCTCCAATGAAATCCAAACCCCACTGCTGGAAAGGGCCACTAACATGTATGGGTTTTAGGGCAGGGACTTCAAGTGCTGCTTTCCTTCAAATCTTTGGCACCTGTCACAAGATTTAACAAATGAAAATACATCAGAAAATAAGGTGGGCCAATAGTACCCTGCTTTGAGGATCTTGTGGGCTGTAGTTTTCCAATATTGTTGTCCCCCACATATGATGGAATGAAACTGCTACATCACTTCCATGGATTTTTCTTTGTCCAGACACCTCAAGAGAACTCCAGAGGGGTCCCTCCAGTAGAGCAGATTTTTATGAATGCAATATTTAGCTACCCTGAGCTTAATAGTTCTGGATTGGCTTCAACTAAGGCTTGGAGGAATTTCTAGCTTCAGCAAGAATTGAGCCATGGCAGAATACTATTCACAAGAAGCTATATTTTCTCCCAATGACTGATCTTTCCCCAGTTCAGCTATTTCTTCTCCTACCTGTCCATCTTCTAAGACCGTGCTTGTGAGATTTATGTCTAGCATTCTACAGTTTTCTTCGGCCATCAATCTGGCAAGGCCCTGACCTTTAACAAGCTTGGTGGGCTTCAGTTCTATGTTAAATTCAATAAGCTTTGTAATCCATTTAGCCCTTCTTCCATCAGCATCAAGCTGTATTAGGACATCTTTTATTGAAGTAGAGGGCACATATGCAATTATCTTGGAATGCAGAATGTAAATCCTGAAGGCTTTCAAAGATTTTATATGAGAATATGCTTGTTTCTCAATGATATCATACCTTAGCTCCGCATCCCTTAAGGTTTTACTGAAAAATTCCACTGGATGCTCTGAGCCTTCCTCATCTGCTTGCATCAAAACTGTTGCAAGGGTGTCCTCAGAGGCAAATGAAAATATATGGAATTCCTTGCTGTAATCTGGGCTAATTAAAGTAGGAGCTTCCATAATAGCCCTTTTGATGGATTCAAAAGATTTTCTTACTGCATCAGTCCATTTGATTTCTGACCCCTTTTTTAACATGGAGGTGATGTGTTTCACAAGTTCTGCAAAATTTGGGATAAACCTCCTTACAAAATTTATCTTGCCCAGAAAGGACTAGATATCCTTCTTTGATCTCGGGACAGACAAGGTCTGTATTTCTCTTACTCTTTCTGGGTCAATTTTGACACCTGTAGCAGAAACAACGTGTCCTAACAACTTGCCTTCTTCTAAAGCAAACTGTGACTTTTTAGGATTGACCGAAATCCCAAACCTTCTGCACTTCAGGAACACTTTCTTCAAATGCTGCAAATGGTCTTGATGGATGTTAGAGTACACTGTTATATCATCAAGGTAGACAAGGACAAATTTGTCCTTATCTCCCACAAATGCTATATCCATAGCTCTCTGAAAGGTGGCTCTAGCATTCATCAACCCAAAAGGCATCTTAGAATACATAAAAGTGCCCCAAGGAGTAGTGAATGCAGTCTTCTCTTGGTCATCTGGATGTACAACAACCTGATTGTACCCTGAAAATCCATCCAGGCAAGACATCACTTTGGCTCCTGAGACTTTCTGCAGCAAATGCTCCATCTTGGGTAGAGGGTAATTTTCTTTCTTAGAGCATTTGTTTAAGTTTCTGAAATCAATGCAGAGCCTGATTTCACCACTTTTCTTCTTCACTACCACTAAGTTGGCTACCCATTTTGAATATCTGAGAGGGACTATGATTTTGGCAGCCAGTAACTTCTTGATTTATTTTTCAATCAATGGAAGGAGCAAAGGATTTATGGGTCTCAGTTTCTATTTGAAAGGAATGGTGTCTTTCTTTAAAGGGATTTTACACTGGATGATCTTTTTGTCATATGTTTTCAGGTCACTATATTCCCAGGCAAAAACATCAACAAATTGCTTCATTAAATTGCAGTACTCAGAACTCTGGGCAACAGATAGATGAGTGGACAGATTTATATATCTTGGATGATCTGGACTCCCTATGTTATGCCTATGTACTGCAGATTGGTCTTCTTTTTGGGCAGCCTTATAAGGGACATCATTCTGGTCAAACAACTTCTCTAAAGGGACTAGGCCTTTAGGTATATGATTGCTGGGCAGTTGGACAATGCTATCTTTGCCAATTTTGTTTCTAAGCTGGGGCTGGGGATTTTCTTCCAAGGCTTCATTCTCTTGATCAATTTGCATTTCAGAGAATTCATCAATGACTTGAAGAAACCTATTCACTTCATCATCATCTTCAAAAACTTTCCAATGCTGGACATTATCAAGCAAGGATGGTCTATATTTCATTTGGACTTCATAAACTAGTCTGGAGGCATGGGAGGGATAAACATGCTAGCAGACACAACAAGGGAATCAGCAAGCTGATTTTTGGCTCTAGGGATGTATGAGATACAAAAATTATCAAAAGAATCTTTGAGTCTCCATACCTCATCTCTATATGCTTTCAGCCTTGGGTGCTTTTCTTGAAAAGTTTTGTTCACTTGCTGAATGATAAGATCAGCATCTCCAAACACCTTTATGTTTCTAATTCCTCTGTCTTTAGCTGCGTTAAGGCCTAATATCAGAGCTTCATACTCTGTTATATTGTTGGTGACTTGGAAAGCCATCTTAAAAGACAGATGTGTGCTATCTTGTTTTGGAGATATCAGCACCACCCCTGCTCCTGCAGTCTCCCTAGAACAAACTCCATCAAAGAACATTTCCCAAACTTGACTTCCTTGCTCCCCCTCAGCCTGAACTGTTGGTTTCTTGAGTTGCAATGAGGCCTTTTGGGATTCTTCAATTTGGAGGATGCATGCTCCAAAATTGGTGTCCACAGCATAAATGGGATGATTAGAAGGATTCTTCTCATCACTAATGATGTAGGCCAGCTATGCTTCTCTATACAATCTCCTGCTTTCTCCCCCAAAGACTGGGACAGTGGCATAAGATAAATCATTTTGTAATTTCCCACCTAGTCTCTTAATCCACCCCCTGGACAGCAACATGCCAAACTTGGGAGGGACATCTGCTACCACAATATCCATAACCATGCTCTTCATGGGAAACTGAGTTAGGGTAATGGCTAGGTCTTTGATTAATCATAGGCATTTTACCTTTCTTGAATCAAATGAGAATAAGTCATGATATGGTCTAGTGATATCAAGGCCTAACTCTTCCATGACAGCTTTAGGCATCAAATTGTGGTTGGCCCTTGTGTCTAGCAGGCAGTTATGGAGGGTTTTGTCATGAATGGTCAAGGAGACATAGAATGACGGGGAGCTATTATCAGCAGGTTCAGTCATTGGGCTAAGCACAACCGTAGGCTTATCATCTTGCAAATTGACGTAGTCAGTGGAGGCTCATGTGGCTTTTAGCTCAAGAGCATCAAGGATAGACTTTCTAAAAACTTCGCTCTTTACAAGTTCTATCAAGGGTACAGATATTTTTAGCTTCTGGACTTCTGATTCAAAGCTGAAAGGGGAAGGAGACTTGTCAGGACCTCTTACCTCTTGGGCTGGTGCTTTGAGGATGATTGGATCAGCTGCTGGTCTTTTCTACCTAATATTCTATTGCTCTGTTGGGACAACAGCTTTTTGGGCAGGATTCTCCTTGACATTGTTTCCTTTTGACCTCAGATTATATCTTTGTTGTTCACCAGTTTGCAGAACAGCCTCTTTGTCCCACTCCTGACTGGTTTGGTCTTGGAGTAATGATTCTTCATAGGTAGCCAATGTCAAAAAGGCAGCACTGCCTTTATCTTCCATGCAATGAATTTCATCCCCTTCTTCAAACTGCTCCTCTTCCATGACTACGTTCTAGAAGGGAGCCTTCACTCTTTGTTCTTCATGGACCTCTTTACCCCTCTGAATGATTTGCAGTTGTTCATTTGCCCTTCTGAATGGATTTGGGTTTCTTTGAACAAATGTGTTTGGAAGCCTTGCCTTTCCAGAGCTTTGCTCAACCTTCAGCTTAGATATCTCAGCAACCAATGACTCTATCATTTTAGTCATTCTGTCTAATTTAGGCTCTGAAGATGAAGCAGAGGAAGAGGAAGACTCACCTCTCTGCCTCCTTCTATCAGCATGACTTTTGAGCTTTTCTGTAGCCATGATATTCGATTCCACCTCTAGAGCTGCATCTTGCATTTCAGCTAGAGTGTCACATCTTCTTTCTCTTAAAAGAAGGCAGAAGTCAGAGTCAAAAGCATTGGCATAGGTGAGTTTGGTAGAGGTGGGGGTAGGCTTTACTTTAGCTAGTATCTTACTATACATACGATTGAATCTTTTATTAAAATCAGGCAATGATTCCCCATTCTCCCTCTTAAGGTTTCCAAACTCGGTATGGTAATATAGCAGGTATTTTTTATCCCCCCAATGCTTCAAAAATGCATCATTTAAGGCTTCAATGTCTATTATTGACCGAGGGGTCAACTCTCTGAACCACTTTCTAGCCTCTCCATCAAGGCTCTGGACAAACACTCTCATTGTTGGAAATAATACTGAGAGGGGGGGTGAATCAGTATTATCAGATTAATCAAACTTTTCAAATGCCCAAAACATATACGCTACTTCAGTTAAGTGAACCAGCGTGTACACGCTACTGTGACGAAGTAAAACAGCGTATAAGCAGAAAACTCACAATTTAGTTGGCTTATTCTTCAATTAAGTGCATCAGGACATTATTCATCATATTAACAGTAAACATGTGCAGTATAACAGAACAGATAAAAAGCCACACACATGAACACCAAGATATAAGGTGGAAACCCAATGTGGGTGAAAACCACCTGCTGCAAGTTGTCTCTATCTTTCTTAATATGAAACTTCAGTTTACAATCTTTTGTACTGGTGCAGCCTTATACCAGTACGCAGGCTACAACCTGCAGAAGGCTTCAACCTTCTCTCGTTCTCCAAACTTCCTTGGAAGGGAGCTCCAACCCCCTTTTTCTTTTGTACTAGCCAAGATACTAGTACGTAGGTGCTGACCTACAATCTTCCTTCTTCCAGGTATCACTTTTCATACATTTTCAGACTTGGATATTCCTGAAGCACAACATTACAATCTGAAGACCACAATTCATTCAATTTTCACAACAGATCATTGAAGCATAAAACAACCAACTTTGAATCACTGAACCACTGAACCCTGTCAATCACCAGTTACCAGAACACAGAGCAGACTACAGAACTCTGTAATAACAGTCAGATCCCACTGTAAACCCAAATCAAGCTTCAAAAGATATACGCTACTTTAATGAGCAGAAACCGCGTATACACGCGCTTTTACCGAAGCCAACCTGCGTACAGATCTAAAAATAAACTTTCTCAACTTGCAGCTGTACCAGATATTAGTTAGACTCAGAACGTAACATTGCGACAATATGCAGATCTAGAAATACGCATAATCAACCATAACATGATAGTGCATTTCAAACCATTTGATCCCGATCTCTCCTTAGATCTAGTTCTCCATCAACCGATGAGATCTCTCCTTAGCTCAGATCAACCAACTCAGAACCTGCATATCAGATCTCTTTCTCTCGTAGATATTCATGCCTTGTCAAAAGATGATCTTTGCCTAATGATCTTCTTCTCCTTATATAGCCTTAGGCCTTTCTCAATACCAAGAGCCAAAACCATAGTAACACAATACCATCAACTTTAAAACTAGGGATCGACACGCCCGTCGAGACATAATGGTCCGAAATCATAGGAACAACTTCCAAGGTCTAACCACCATGAACCAAAGGAACCTTTCCACATACACGCGCTTTTTCTGAATCGAACTTGCGTGTACACGCGACTTGGGCTTAACGAAACAGCGTGTATGAGCTTTCTTGCCATGCTGTACTGAGATCTGTCTTCTGATTAAGTTGCCATCACCTGTACTAACCTTTGAGCACCTGTTCCATCCACTGAGTGAGTTGCCATCAAGGACAACACTTGAACCATAATGCCAACAATCTCCCCCTTTGGACTTGATGGCAACCACCACACCAAGTCACTCTCCCCCTTTGACATCAAGGGCAAAGGGAGGACCAAGATATTCTCTTCCTTGGTAATCCTTCTGCTGTCCATACTGCTGTCCATACTCCCCCTGAGTACATGCTGAAATCTCCAAGTGTGCTCCCCCTTTGTGAATGCCAAAGAGTACCAATCTATCCATCCTGCTCACCAAGTGCTGTTCATGCTCCCCTTGACTGTAGGCAAGATCTGCAAAAGATGTTCTTCAAGAAGAACATGACTCTATACATCATAAAAGACCTTCCTATAACCAAAGACTCATACATACATCCATTTCTCAACTAAGTGAGGATATACAAAAAAAATGACTCATCCACCCAACCAAGTGGGGATACATCAATATTGACTCATCCACCTAACCATGATAATACATGAACATTTCATCATTCATCCCAGGCATAGTGGGGAAACCAACAAAGGTCGTTACATGACCTTGACACCATAAAAGAGACAAGAGAGATACATGACATAGAGACAACAGATCTAGACCAAGACTTAGGAAAGACACCAGCAGCATCTGATAAACATCTTGTTAGATCAGCAACGAGAATTTCTTTCTGAGCTCCTTCTTAAACCAATTAACCAAAACATCTGAATGCCAACAATGCTTTATGAGACTTTTGAGCTGCTCCCCCTGAACCTGTGCCTGTTGCACTCCCTGAAACTGTGCCTGAATACTTCTGACATTCCTATTGCTGTTCAGAACTTCAGAGTTTTCCTTTGCTGTTCAGAACTTCATATACGCGTTTTATCCTGTATAAAGCAGCGTATGTACGCGGATATTCTTTCTGCAACAAGCGTCCAGCATACACGTGACTTACTCAACATAAATCCGCGTGTATACGCTCATATCCCTTCCGTAACCTGCGTATACCAACTTTTCTGTAGAACAAACAAATTTCAACAACAGGATGAAGCATCAACTACTCCCAGCTTTTGTCTGAGATATTCAAAAGTTTCCCTGGGCAGTGGTTTTGTGAGAATATCAGCAACTTGCTCCTTAGAAGGAACATACTCCAATTTGACCTTCTGCTCAAGCACTTGTTCCCGAAGAAAATGGTACTTGATTGGTATGTGCTTGGTCTTTGAGTGCATGACTGGATTCTTTGAAATGCTGATTGCACTTGTATTATCACATAAGATAGAGACAGGTGGAGTGCAAGTGATTTGAAAGTCCTGCAAGGTCTGCATCATCCAAAGAAGTTGTGTGCAACAAGATGCTGCAGCCACATATTCTGCTTCAGCTGTAGATAAGGCAATCGAACTTTGCTTCTTGCTGAACCAAGACACTAATCTGGAACCCATGAAGAAAGCACCTCCACTTGTGCTTTTCCTATCATCCACACTTCCAGCCCAATCTGCATCTGTGTAAGCATGAAGAGTGAGATCTGTATTTCTAGGATACCATAAGCCATAGTTTTGGGTCCCTTGAAGATATTTGAAGATTCTTTTGACTGCCTGAAGATGGGTTTCCTTTGGGTTGGCTTGAAATCTTCCAACCATCCCTACTGCATGAGTAATATCTGGTCGAGTACCTGCCAAATAAAGCAAACTCCCAATCATGGATCTATAAGTGGGTTGGTGAACTGCTGCTGATTCATCATTTGCACTGAGGCTGCATCCTGTAACCATGGGTGTACATACTGGTTTTGACTCTTCCATGCCATACTTCTTCAAGATCTGCTTGAGGTATTTGGTTTGAGACAAGAAGATACCTCCTTCATTTTATTGGATTTGCAATCCAAGAAAATATGTCAATTCTCCAAGAAGTGACATTTCGAACTCTTTCTGCATAACCAAGGCAAAGTTTTGACTCATAGTTTCTTCATTGCTGCCAAAAATAATATCATCTACATAAACAACAAGAATTAGCAATTTGTTATTTTCAACTTTTATATAGAGATTGCTATCTGCTGATCCTTTTGAAAAGCCTTGTTGGTGAAGATATTTGTCCAACCGATAGTACCAAGCCCTTGGGGCTTGTTTGAGCCCATAGAGAGCCTTTTTCAATCTGCATACAAGGTTTGGATCATTCCCAAGAATGAACCCATCTGGCTGCTCAATATATACTTCTTCTTCTAAGTCTCCATTCAGGAAGGCTGATTTCACGTCCATTTGAAATACCTTGAAGTTTTGAAAGCTTGAGAGAGCAAGGAACATTCGGATGGCCTCTAGTCTTGCCACAGGAGCAAAGGTCTCTTCAAAATCTATTCCTTCTTGCTGTGCATACCCTTTACAAACAAGTCTGGCCTTGTTTCTAATTACTTCTCCATTTTCATTTAACTTATTCTTGAAGACCCATTTTGTTCCTATTACATTCTTATCTTTTGGTCTAGGAACCAATTCCCAAGTGTTGTTCCTTTCGATTTGCTCAAGTTCTTCATCCATTGCTTTGACCCAACATTCATCTTTGCATGCTTCTTTCACATTTTGTGGTTCAATGGAGGAGAGTAGAGCCAAGTAGCTTGAAGCTTCTGCAAGTGTCCTTCTTGTTTGTACTCCTGCTTCTTTCTGCCCCACAATCTGAGTTTCTGGATGATTCTTTTGGACATATCTGGATGGAGTCTTCTCTTCTATTCTTGTCTGCTCCTCTGGTTCTTCTTGAGATTCTTCTTCTTCTTGAGGTTCTTCTTCTTCATCATTTCGCCTTTGAGAGTAACCTTCATCTTCTTCATGATGAACTTGCCTAGGAATATATCCCTTCTCATCAACCACTATATCAATACTGTCAACAATTCTGCCAAGTCTTTTATTGTAGCACTTGTATGCTTTGCTATGTGGAGAATAACCAAGAAGAATGCCCTCATCTGCTCTAGGTTCAAGTTTGCCAAGTTGCTCATCAGTGTTCTTAATATAACATTTGCTCCCAAAGATTTTGAAATGCTTCACGGAAGGAGTTTTACCACTCCAAAGCTCATGAGGTGTTTGAGTGCTGTTTACTCGGACATTTGTTTTGTTAAGAATGATAACAGCAGCATGTGCGGCTTCTCCCCAGAAGGTTGCAGGAGTACCTGATTCATTGAGCATAGCACGAGCCATTTGTTGGATAGTTCTGTTCATTCTTTCCACAACCCCATTTTGCTGAGGAGTTCTAGCTGTAGAGAATTCTCTTCTTATCCCATGTTCATCGCAGAAATCAAAAAATTCATTTGATGTGAACTCCCCACCTCTGTCAGATCTGAGGCACTTGATTTTGTGTCCTGATTCATTTTCGGCCAATGCTTTGAAGGATTTGAATTTTTCGAATGCTTCATCTTTGTGCTTCATAAGCCCTAACCAAACAAACCTTGAGAAATCATCAATGAATAATATCAGATATTCTTCTCCTCGAGGTGACCTTTTCCTAAATGGACCACATACATCTGTATGGACTAGCTCAAGAGGCAAGCTAGCTGACCCTTCCTTCTCTGGAAAGTTAGTTCTGGTCTGCTTTCCAAACTGACAAGATTTGCATATGGTGTTGTCTGGAATTTTGATATCTGGAAGATCGCGAACTGCCTGATATTTGCATGCTTTCCTTATTTGTGAGAAGCTTAGATGTCCCAACCTTCGATGCCATAACCAGTGCTCTTCATCCTTGCTAAGATAGCATTGTTGTTGTTCTTCTTCAAATATGTACAGATTATTTGGAGTTCTTTTGCCTTTGAGAACTGTTTTACCTGTATCAAGATCACGAACAAGACATCCATTTGATCTGAAAATAACCTCTGTTTTTTGATCACACATCTGGCTGACACTTAGAAGATTATGTTTCAATCCATCAACATACAAAACATTTCCAGCCTTGACCTTTTCTTTTAAAGGAGCAATACCTTTTCCTTTTATAGTAGCAGGAGTATCATTTCCAAAAGAGACTTTCTTTCCCTTTTCTAAAGTAGAATAAGATTCAAGTTTTTCTTTATCACCTGTCATATGTTTCGAACATCCACTGTCAATGTACCATAGATTTTCCTGTCCTTCTGCATAAAATGCTATCCCACATCTTTCTGTTTGAGGTTCCTTTATTCTCCATGTTTTGGTGCTTGTGGCTTGTTCCTTTTTCTCCTGAAACCTGCTCCTGCATTCAGAGTCTTTATGACCAAAATTATTGCAAATAGAACATTCAACTTCATTTTCAAGCACCGAAAAGTTGTTATAGGTCCTTTTTGTAATCCCTGTCATACTTCTTTGTTTTTGAGCTTCCCTAGTCATGATTGTTTTATATGCAACACATTGAGCTGCTCTGTGACCAAAGTTGTGGCAAGAAAAGCATTGTCCATTGAAGAAGCTTCTGCGGTTATTGAATCTACCAGCCAACTGATTGTAATTTCTATTTTCATCTGTTCTTGAGCCAAACTGAGAAGATTTTACCTGTGGTTGGTTGTAGCTTTTGTTCATCCTTAAGGAGGATTGTCCCTGATAGTTTCTGTTTGTAACTCGTCCCTGCTTTACCTGATTATCTTCAATGTTCTTCCGCTCATTTCCTCTTGCTGCATCAAGATAACTTTTTGAGGTGGATGCTTGAGAGGTTTCTCCATTATAGCCCAAACCTGTTTTGTTTAGAGGAGACCGCTGCACACTAATAATCTCATCCAAGGTTTCAGATCCTTTGACAAATTTAAGATTAATAGTTTTTGTTTTCTCAATTTCTTTTCTGAGACCAACAATTTCACCTTCTAGTTTTTCAAGATGTTTTTCCTTTTCATCAATTTGAAATTGCAAAGTATCAATAATCACATTCCTTTCTTCTATGCTTCTCTTGAGTCTAGTGATTTCATTATAGAGATTATCCACATCTATAGCATCCTCATAATCATCATCTTCAAATGCCATTAACAGCTTATATTTATTACCTTGTTCATCTTCATCACTGTTTGATAAGCCATCACTATCTTCATGGGTGTAGTAGCTTTTCCTATTTGCATTTTGTTTCTTGTTCCATCTAGCAGGTTCTTTTCCTTTATCCTTATAAGGACATTTTGCAGCATAATGACCTACTTTCCCACAAGCAAAACATTTGAAAGGTAGCTTACCTCTGAACCTTCCAGAACCCTTTTGAAGATTTCTGACAAAATTTGATTCTTCTTCCTCTTCTTCTGGAACATGGCTTACTTCATAGTAATCTTCTTTTCCTGATGCCTTAAAAGCAGCTTCCCTTCTGTCAGATGGACCTCCCTTTCTCATTTCATAAGCGGTTAGAATTCCATGTAGCTGAGACATAGTGAGAACACGGAGATTTTCTTTTTCTTCTATTGCAGATACTTTAGATTCAAACTTGGGGGATAAAGATCTTAGAACCTTTTGAACTACTATAGTTTCTCTTATTTCTTCACCCAAGTTTTTCATACAATTAACAATCTCATCTACCCGGAGAAAATAATTAGCCACACTTTCATCATTATACATCCTGAGAGTCTCATATTGAATCCTGAGTGTTTGAAGTTTAGCTTCCTTTACCTGTTCATCTCCTTCATAGCTAGTGATCATTTTGTCCCATATTTCTTTTGCTGATTTGAAGTGCATGACCTTCATGAATTCTGTTTGAGATATACTTCCTAATAGGGTAGCGACTGCTTTTGCATTTGTTTCATATGCCTTTTTTTCATCTGGATCTGTAGGAGTAGCTGAAGGAAAAGCATAGCCTTTTTCTACAATGTCCCAAACTTCTGTACCAAGAGATTGAAGATATGCAGTAACTCTTACCTTCCAATAATTGAAATTTGTTCCATCAAAAACCGGTGGCCTGATTGATGCTTCTTTCTCGTAGTTTCTCATGATGAATGATCTTCCTTCAAGCGATCAAGCTTCTCTGAAGGACCTGCTCTGATACCAATTGTTGGAAATAATACTGAGAGGGGGGGTGAATCAGTATTATCAGATTAATCAAACTTTTCAAATGCCCAAAACATATACGCTACTTCAGTTAAGTGAACCAGCGTGTACACGCTACTGTGACGAAGTAAAACAGCGTATAAGCAGAAAACTCACAATTTAGTTGGCTTATTCTTCAATTAAGTGCATCAGGACATTATTCATCATATTAACAGTAAACATGTGCAGTATAACAGAACAGATAAAAAGCCACACACATGAACACCAAGATATAAGGTGGAAACCCAATGTGGGTGAAAACCACCTGCTGCAAGTTGTCTCTATCTTTCTTAATATGAAACTTCAGTTTACAATCTTTTGTACTGGTGCAGCCTTATACCAGTACGCAGGCTACAACCTGCAGAAGGCTTCAACCTTCTCTCGTTCTCCAAACTTCCTTGGAAGGGAGCTCCAACCCCCTTTTTCTTTTGTACTAGCCAAGATACTAGTACGTAGGTGCTGACCTACAATCTTCCTTCTTCCAGGTATCACTTTTCATACATTTTCAGACTTGGATATTCCTGAAGCACAACATTACAATCTGAAGACCACAATTCATTCAATTTTCACAACAGATCATTGAAGCATAAAACAACCAACTTTGAATCACTGAACCACTGAACCCTGTCAATCACCAGTTACCAGAACACAGAGCAGACTACAGAACTCTGTAATAACAGTCAGATCCCACTGTAAACCCAAATCAAGCTTCAAAAGATATACGCTACTTTAATGAGCAGAAACCGCGTATACACGCGCTTTTACCGAAGCCAACCTGCGTACAGATCTAAAAATAAACTTTCTCAACTTGCAGCTGTACCAGATATTAGTTAGACTCAGAACGTAACATTGCGACAATATGCAGATCTAGAAATACGCATAATCAACCATAACATGATAGTGCATTTCAAACCATTTGATCCCGATCTCTCCTTAGATCTAGTTCTCCATCAACCGATGAGATCTCTCCTTAGCTCAGATCAACCAACTCAGAACCTGCATATCAGATCTCTTTCTCTCTTAGATATTCATGCCTTGTCAAAAGATGATCTTTGCCTAATGATCTTCTTCTCCTTATATAGCCTTAGGCCTTTCTCAATACCAAGAGCCAAAACCATAGTAACACAATACCATCAACTTTAAAACTAGGGATCGACACGCCCGTCGAGACATAATGGTCCGAAATCATAGGCACAACTTCCAAGGTCTAACCACCATGAACCAAAGGAACCTTTCCACATACACGCGCTTTTTCTGAATCGAACTTGCGTGTACACGTGACTTGGGCTTAACGAAACAGCGTGTATGAGCTTTCTTGCCATGCTGTACTGAGATCTGTCTTCTGATTAAGTTGCCATCACCTGTACTAACCTTTGAGCACCTGTTCCATCCACTGAGTGAGTTGCCATCAAGGACAACACTTGAACCATAATGCCAACAATCCACACATCATCCTCATTGATATCTAGGTTATCAGCATAACTATAAAAAGACTCAAGGTGTTCTTCAGCTATTACTCCCTCTGTACTAGTGAACTTAGGCATATATATCTTATATCCTCCTGCAAGCATGGAATTCAAAGGAATAAGCAAGGCCAGGGGTCCATACCTAGTAGCTATGATTCTTTCCATCTTAGTGGGTGCTTTCTAACCTGCCATGACTCAAATAGGTGGAAGGATACTGGCAGATTGAATGGTAGGAAGTCACGAAATAGATGACAGAGACAAAGGAGTATGATGGATTGTATGGGAGGCTTTCTTTGGACTGAGATCCAAAGGGGAACTAAATGAACAAGGAGCTTTATGAATCTCTGAAGGTATTTCTTTACTAACAATTCTAGGCTCTATATCTTCAAACCGTATATTCTCAGCTATAATCTTCTCTTTAGAGATACATAAGATTTCGTAGGCTTACCTGATCTTGATGCTCCTTTCTGTGATGTTTTCCTTTGCTTAGCAATCTTCTCAGGTCAGGCGCTAGGTCAACAGGTGATTTCTGAGGATTTCTCGGGGTATGCCTCACAAACTGAGCCAGAACTGTAATGTGGAGTCACCACTAGGTTGGTTCTCCAGTAGAGTCACTAGATAGATGATTACAACCAGGAATGTGTCCAGACCTTGTCTATCGTCAAAGCATGGAACTGTGTCATTCTCCCAGGGAAGATGAGCTTCAATCTCCTTTCCCCGGCAACGGCGCCAATTAATGTTATCACCCCAAGAAACTCTCCTAGGTTGTAGCTCAGAGATGCTCGGGAACATATCAATTCAACTTGTTGTTGCAGATGGATGAATGGAAGGAATGATGCTTGTTCAAGCCAGATAACCACTTCTACTTAGCTTAGCTTTAGACATGCGTGAAGACCCCCAGACTACAAGGCTTTAGACCACCAATTACTCACAGTTTAAGGATTGGGTGAATATGGAGAATACTGACCACAGCAGCAAATGCACAAGACCATGTGATGGCCGGCTGCAACCAGTAAAGAAGTCTGAAAATCTAATTCCCTATGCACAGACATGATGATAGCTCTCTAGCACTAGGTGAAGAGAAACCTGAATAGCTTATCCACTGATACATACAAGACTTTAACACAGAGATAGGATGACAGCTTCTCTAATGCTAAACATCAAGAGCTCAGAAATACAACATATCAGGCACAACTTAGAACAGAAGAAGGATGAAAAGTGAGCAATTAACAGCAAAAGAAGCTTGTATTAGCTGAAAATGAAGACGAGATGCTGCAAGTGCCAAAATAGTTACAGTCTCCAGAAGTTGAACCTTACATCAAAACAACAACCATCAACTCTGATTACATCTTTTTTCTGGGTATATATAGAGTTTCATTACAAAGGCACTCAGCCATTCTAAGTATGGAGGGGCCATAACTGACCACCAACTACATTTAGTTGCCTAAGGGAGCTTCTGAGTGCGTTTACTTGTCTCTGTGAGTGAATTTGATCTCCTCGGGTGCTCTGCTATCCTCTCAGGTAGCTGGAGTGTCCTTATCCATTAAGTTCCATAACTGCCGAATGCAACTACATACTCATACTTGGTCCTTTTCCTTCTTGGCCATACTGCCTGTTGAATGTGGTTGTTGCAGAGAAATTGTTACTGGTACTGGTGAGCCAATCATCTTCGTCCTTCGGGTGCATGGAATGGTTAAGGCAATTGGACTGCATGGTGAATGTATGAGCCAAATGGAGGAGTGAGAATGGTCGTCAGATTAAGGGGATAGACGACGGGGATTACTTGGTTGAGGGTATCGGGAGATATGGAAGCGGAGTGAGCGTGGTCCATTGGATCTCGGTCGGACAGATCCAACGGCTATCAGACAGAGGAGACGCGCGGGAGTTAATGGGTGGGGACGGAGGACGAGCAATAAGTGGTATTTGCCCGCACCACCGTTGATCATTGAGCGGTAAAGGTATAATGGAGTGCGATACCACTCGGAGCGTGACACGTGGCAGCGGGGGAAGGATAAAACTACTTTCTATCACGTGTTATTGCGCCGTCACTTTACGGGCGCAGGGGAAGCGATCGCCATTCGATTGTGGCAGGGATGATTGGATGGTGGGGATTTGGTCGCGCAGATTCTCGTCAAGCGCGATGGAGGACCATTGGATCAGGGTGCGGCAATCAACGGCCATAATTAAAAGGCGACGATGGGTTATGGAAGTGCAAGGTCATGTGGATGCAGTGTTATAGGGGTTTAAGCTTTGTGCTCAAGGCTTGAAGGAATAGGGGTTTATGCAGAGTTTTAGAGGAAAAGCGAAGGCAGCGGGGGTGAAAGAGAGGAGCTGGAGTAAAGGAGAAGTAGGAAGATGAATGCCATGATCTTCTTTTGAGCACAATCAATATGACGAGGCTTATATTCGGCCTTTAAAAGATCATAGTTATAGCAGAGCGAACAGTTCCAACGACAACAAATAAAGAAAGGTTGTTGGACAGAAGCAACAATATGGAAAGAAACAACATTGAAAGAAGGCTAAGAAGCAGCAATCGATAGTGCAGTAGAAGACTAAAAAGTAGCAGCCATTAATGCAACATAAGGCTAAGAAGTAGCAGAAGGAAGTGCAGAAGAAAAGGGCAAGGTAGCTGCAAGGAATAGTGCATGATAGAAATGCAAGCCGTCATAGAAGGCTCATGAAGAGCCAGCATAGGACCCCTCCTTCTCAATGAAAGAACCTTCAAAGAAAAGGTAACTTCTGTCAATATAAGCCTTTTTATGGGCATTGTTTTTCTTACAATAATTTTGGACATAAAGCCATATACTGTAGATGGCATGCAAGGAAACAAGATGTCTTGGGTAGCAACAACCCAAGAATGCAAAAAAGGGCTAGGAGAAGGCATGCTCAACATGAGAGGAGTTTTGACAAAAGAGTTGTCAAAACGAGTAACTCCTCTGCCCTGGTCTTAAGACATGTTGAATGCTACAACTATGGAAATGTGAGGCGCAAGAGAGATGGATGCAGAAATAAGAAGAAATGGCATGCTCCTCAGCGTATGCATGCGAATGTAGCAGCTTGGGTTTTGAATTCAAGCCCAAACAATGGAGTTGAAAAATACAACCTTGTCTTTAGTGCTCTATGTCAAAAGGGCAAGATGAAAAGAGGATGAAGAAATCAGAAGAATGATCCTCTTACCCATGTGATGGACCTCTCTATAAGGTAGAAAGGCATCAAAAGCATTTGGGTGAAGAAAGAGGAGGTGAAAGAAAAGTTTCCTCTACCCATGTGAAGCTGAGAAGAATCCCAAGTAGGGGAAAAGAAGAAGCTGGAGAGCAATGCTTCTATTGGGACTCGACCATTGAAGGTCTAGAGGAAGAAGGAGGATGATATGCACAGGGGGAGTAGATCCTCTGTTAATCTTCGGTGAAGGAAAAGAATGGCCTCAAGGGAGGCTGAATAAGTTAGATGCAGGAAGACAAAAGGAATAAATAGAAAGGTGCATATGATCGTGAAGTTATGCTTATGTTTTCTTGTTGATTACAAGAATAAATTGATTTATTTTTAATGTATCAGCATTGAAAAGGAGGAGTGCAACCAACATGAGGAGTACAAAAAAATATCTTATGTTGTGGGAAGAAGATGGGGTGCAATGGAATGACATTAAGCTCATAGTAAATTCAGGTCCACAGGATCAGTCCTCACGCAAGAGGCAAGAAAGTTGTTGTAGGAGATTAAGGAGCATTGGCTCAGGGGGAGTTGCTTTGATAAGCAGTAGCAGACAACAATGAGCAGCCTCAGAAAGGGAGATTGTTGAGAAAATGAAAGGTTTGCATCTTTGGTGAAATACCCTTATTTCATTTAAGTTGTAAGTTTGATTATGCATAGCAGTCTTGTGTTCATGAAACACTATTGGTGCAATATTTCCATGTCCCTTAACCCTCAATTGGTATCGCTATGTCAATTATTTGTGTTGGGCTCATGTTGAGTAACCTTATGTGAAAATGGACATTTATTTTTGAGAAAAGAAATATTAGAGTTTTCCTGGTACATTTTTCCATTTGTATCATTTCCTTTGGAGCAATTGGTATTAGTTGAAAAGAAGTCCCTATTGTATGAGTATGATCTCAAGGGGAGAAGTAGAGATGCTTAAATAATGTGAGCATAGTCTTGAAAGCATCAATAGTAGCAAAAACGTTGTTGAGAAATGGCAACAAGAAATTCAAGTTTAATTTGTCCTTGAATTAAACTGTGAATTAAAATAGAATTATTTTTCTCATAGCAATTTGAAAATAATTAATTAGTTTAATTAACTTAATTAATTTAGGAAATTTGAATTGGAAGTATTTTAGAAGACATGTATATGTTCTCCCTAACTTATAGGAGTTAAGGATGAGTTATGAATGAGTTGTAATTAGTTAACTAAGTTTATTGAGTTAAGTCCAGTTAAATTAGTTCCAATCGGTTTCAGGAACTAATAGTGAGTAAACAGTCAGTTGGGACACTAGTGACCTAATTAGTGCTACTCTAGTTAACTGAAGATTCCACCATTAGAAACTCATGCATGTTGATTCTGAGAAAGACCCAGTTGAGACTAGAGTGCAAGGACAGTGTACTATTTGTTTTATGTTTTTCTGAGTTACACTGACAATGCATGCAATCAGGAACTGATCCTTGAGGGATTGTGCTAATGTTAGAGGCTTTATTTCCCTTCAAATACAAGCTATTCTTCATAGGAATTACATATTGGAATAGATACTTGGAGAGCTTGTGAATTTGCTAAGCTTTGGCCTTGAGCTTGCTTATGAGTTGGAGATTGAATTTGCTGAGTGTCGGGGATTGTTCTTGAGAGAACAAGCATTGTAATTTCATCTTGATTTTCCAGATTAATACAAAAAAAATAGTGGGGTTTTGAGTTGTGGCTTTTCCCAGATATTTCTTGTGTTATGTGCCTTTAATTCTCACCATCTATCGATTATTGTTTGCTCAATGTTTATGGGCTTCCGCTGTAAAGAGTAGAAGTATATTCTTGTCTCTTGTTTTAGTAGATTACATCTACATGGTATCGAAGCAAGATTGTTTTTTGGGCCGAGAGTTTACAGAGAAGTTTTGGGAATTTCTGTGCAAAATTTTCAGAATATATATATATATATATATATATATATATATATATATATATATATATATATATATATATATATATAGATATATATATATATATATATATATATATATATATATATATATATATATATATATATATATATATTACAGATTTGGATTCCTTGGGAAAAGATACCCAAATTCAAAAAACAAATCGGCCGAATTGGAGTTCAGATGAGGGAGATATCGCTGATTTAAAATCAACTCTCTAGAGGAGATTTTGAAGTTTTGAGTTTTTGGGTTACAGGTGAAAGTCAAATTTGCATACATACTTCAGGATTGGTAGATGGAGTTCCATGGGTTGAGGCTTGAGTATGCCTTGGAAGGAAGATCGAATTTTATAGCCTTGAGGGACAGGATGGAGGCTTTGCTAGAAGATAATGGCTTGAAGGAATTCATTGATCAAGAAGTCCCCAAGCCAGCAGCTATGGATGCACAAAAGTTGGTCGAATGGAAGAAGTGTGTGGTGAAGGCAAGGAGGATAATCCTTGAGGGATTTCGAGACCACATTGTCTCGAGTCTCTATGGCAAGGAAACTCCGCATGCTATGTGTAAAACATTGATGGACTTGTATCGGAATAGCAATGATCAAAGGAAGTTGGCACTGAAGGATAAACTTTGTAAAATCAAGATGGAGAAAGGCGAGACGATTCCAAAGTACTTGAACAAGTTCACTCAATGTCAAGATGAACTTGGAAGTGTCGGAATGAAAGTTGCGGAGGAGGATATGGTGAGCCTTGCTCTTCTTGGACTACCAAAGAGTTGGCATAGTTATCAGGACTCTGTCAATGGTTGGGAGAAGCTTCCATATTGGGAATGACTATGGTTGGATTTGATGCAGGATGAGATCAGGAGGAACACCAGGGATGGCTCTTCATCAAAGACTGATGATGAATATAACTGTGCCTTAGCGATTAAGGCAAGGAAGAGGAAAGGTAAAATTTCTTGTTCCAAATTAGATTCTTATCATGGAGGTAAGAAGAAGGACATGATGAAAGTTAAATTCTTTCATTGTCACAAGATGGGTCACTTTGCTACAAATTGTGCATTGAAGAAGTCCAAGGAGAAGTCCTCAGGAGGAGCAGCGGGTGAGGCTTTGGCCTCCCAATTTGCATTGGACCTTTCCCTCATTGCATGCATGGTGTCTTCAATGATGGGAAGTGTCTAGTACTTAGACAGTGGAGTTTCTTTCCACATGACTAGTGACAAAGAGTTATTCAGTGAACTAGAGGAGAAATATCTCAAGATGCATATCGAGATGGGTGATGATCGTAAGTATAGTGTTACTAGTGTGGGCACTATTACTTTTCAGAGGGAGCATGCGGCTCCACTCACCTTGAAGAATGTTATGCATGTAATCAAACTGACGAAGAACTTGGTATTAGTTTCCATGCTTAAGGATAGAGGCTATGATGTGATATTTTCAAAAGGAAAGGCATTCCTTTGACACATAGCCATGGGTCAAGTAAAGAAGATAGGGATTCGAGTTCAGAATATCTATAAGATAGAGGTAGAGGATTGTGCTGCTTTGAGTTCAAAAGCGAAAAATATGTTGAGCCGAGACATCGATGAGTTGTGGCACAGGTGATTGGACCACTTGCATCATGGTGCTTTGAAGATATTGCAAAAAAGCTCTACCAGTTTTCCCAAAGGTACGCTTGAGCAAGTTGATACATGCAAGGGTTGTACTTTGGGAAAATACACCAAGTATTCCTTTGCAGATAGAGACAATCGAGAAGATTCTGTTCTAGAGAGATTCCATTAAGATGTGTGTGGACCATTCTCGACAGTATCCACTACCAAACACAAGTATTATGTTATATTTGTAGATGACTATTCTCGTAAATGCTGGATATTTTTCAGGTAGAGAAAGGATCAAACATTCACAAAGTTTTGTGAATTCAAAGCGTTGGGCAAGAAAGATTCAAGGAAGAAGGTTAAATCTCTATGGAGTGATAACGGTGGAGAATATGTCTCTAATGAGTTTAAGAACTTCTGTGCAACAAAAGGGATTAAATGAGAGTTGACGACACCTCATAACTCTCAATAGAATGGGGTTGCCAAGAGGAAGAACAGGAGCATAGTAGGGGTAACAAGGGCGATGTTGCATGATCAGGGCCTACCACTACACTTGTGGGCTGAGGCATGAAACACATCAGTTTATGTTTAGAACTGTAGCCCGCATTGGATACTTAAGAGTAAAACACTATAGGAAGCTTATTCTGGTAAGAGGCTAGATGTTCGTCACTTTAGGACTTTTAGGTCATCGGTTTATTTCCATGTGACCAAAGGTGCACGGAAGAAGCTTGAGCCAACAGTAGAGTTGGGGATCTTTGTGGGGTAGACTGATACTCCCCACAACTATCGGATGTACATGCAAACCAGTCGGATGACAGTGGTTCACAGGGATGTCAAGTTTGATGAGGAGAAGGCCATGTGATTATCCCTTGAGAGGGAGCCTAAGTTACATGCGGAGGAGGAACTTTTAGTTCCTAAGGTTGAGGAGCCTCAAATTGATGTGGAGTAGCCATATGCAGAGGTTCCGGGAGTGGAGACATCCACTGAGGAAGAGTCTTCCAGAGAGGGAAGAAAGTGCACTAGAGAGGCTGGCAGATTGTTGGATGATGCATGGGAGAATTTGGGAGCACCCTCTTCTCAGCGCAGATAGAGGAGGTCACCATAGAGGTACACTGGATACATGGCACTTATGGGTGCATGTGTTGTGATAGAGCCATCTTCCTTTAAGGAAGCAGTACAACAACTAGTTTGGGTTGATGGAGTATGACTCCATAGTTAGAAACAGTGTTTGGAATGTGGTCCCGAGACCGGAGGACAAGTCAGTTGTGAGCTCTCGTTGGCTTTACAAGGTAAAGCAAGTTGTAGATGGTAGTTTGGAGAAGCATATGACTAGATTTGTGGCCCATGGCTTTTCACAAGTAAAGGGGATTGACTATAATGAGACCTTTGCTCATGGTGGAAGGTACTCGTCAATCATATCTATTTTGGCACTATCAACACAAATGGATTGGAAGATCCATCAGATGGATGTGAAGACTTCCTTCCTCAATGGCATGATTGAGGAAGAGGTGTACATAGAGCATCCTGAAGGTTTTGAAACCTTGGACCGTGTGTCACATCTGTGCCAACTTAAGAGAGTGTTGTATGGGCTGAAGCAAGCACCCCGTGCTTGGTACACCATGATAGATAGCTACTTCACTGGGTTGGGCTTCATGAAGAGTGAAGCAGATGCGAACCTGTATCACATAGTTGTGGAAGGTAAGCTTTTGATCATTGTAATTTATGTAGATGATCTCATAATGACAGGTGATGAGAATCTCATCAAATCTTGAAAGGAGGATCTTGCAAGAGAGTTTGAGATGAAGGATATGGGGCTCATGCATTACTTTCTTTGCATGGAGGTATGGCAGGAAGATGGGGAGTTATTTGTTTCTCAAGGAAAGTATGCCAATGAGATCCTCAGGAGATTTTGCATGGAGAGTAGTAAACCCATGAAGACTCCTCTAGCTGGTAATTGGAGGAAGGAGGTTGCTACTTCAGGAGAAGTAGTGGAAGCTACTGTTTATAGGCAGCTTGTGGGTTCACTCATGTATTTGGTGAACACATGACCAGATATGTGTTATGCAGTTAACCAGCTTAGTCAAGCAATGGTTAGGCATACCAAGTTGTATTGGAAGGCAAAAAAGCATGTATTGAGATACCTCAGAGGAACTACTAAGTTTGGGTTCTGGTACAGACGGACAGAGGGAGTGAAGCTTCAAGGCTTCACTAATTTTGACAGGAAGAGCACATCAGGAGGGATCTTTAGTATTGGGTCAGCTGCAATTTTTTGATACAGCAGGAAACATAGATCGGTTGCACTCAGTTTGACAGAGGCACAGTACATCGTTTCAAGTCAAGCAGCATGTGAGGCTATCTGGATGAGGAGGATCCTGGTTGGTTTGTTTGGTCAATATATGGATCCGATAGCGATTTATTGTGATAATCAGAGTTGTATCAAACTCTCTGAAAATCTAGTTTTTCATGATTGGTCCAAGCATATAGATATCCGGTATCATCATCTTAGATATTGTGTATTAAGGTAGATCATGTTGTTAGATTACATTCCCACGGAGGAGCAAGATGTTGACATCTTGACAAAGGCATTGCCAAGATGTAAATTCGATTTTCACAGAGACAGGATCGAGGCAGTGTATAATCCCTTTCTTGTTGAGAGGGAGTGTTGAGAAATGGCAACAAGAAACTAATTTAATTTGTCCTTGAATTAAACTGTGAATTAAAATAGAATTCTTTTTCTCATAGCAATTTGAAAATAATTAATTAAGTTTAATTAACTTAATTAATTTAGGAAATTCGAATTGGAAGTATTTTAGAAGACATGTATATGTTCTCCCTAACTTATAGGAGTTAAGGATGAGTTATGAATGAGTTGTAATTAGTTAACTCAGTTTATTGAGTTAAGTACAGTTAAATTAGTTCCAATCGGTTTCAGGAACTAATAGTGAGTAAACAGTTAGTTGGGACACTAGTGACCTAATTAGTGCTACTCTAGCTGAAGATTCCACCATCAAAAACTCATGCATGTTGATTCTGAGAAAGACCCAGTTGAGACTAGAGTGCAGGGATAGTGTACTATTTGTTTTATATTTTTTAGAGTTACATTGACAATGCATGCAATCAGGAATTGATCCTTGAGGGATTGTGCTAATGTTAGAGGCTTTATTTCCCTTCAAATACAAGCTATTCTTCATAGGAATTACATATTGGAATAGATACTTGGAGAGCTTGTGAATTTTCTAAGCTTTGGCCTTGAGCTTGCTTATGAGTTGGAGATTGGATTTGCTGAGTGCTGGGATTGTTCTTGAGAGAACAAGTATTGTAATTTCATCTTGATTTTCTGGATTAATACAAAAAAAATAGTGGGATTTTGAGCTGTGGCTTTCCCGAGATATTTATTGTGTTATGTGCCTTTGATTCTCTTACTCTATCGATTATTGTTTTCTCGATGTTTATGGGCTTCCGCTGTAAAGAGTAGAAGTAGATTCTTGTCTCTTGTTTTAGTAGATTACATGAGCTTATGAATCTACAGGTTTTTATACAAAAGTGCGAGCCGAAATGCATCATCATTAATTAGTATTTGCAGCAACATAAATATCATGAGCAGTTTAATGGGTATCAATATCTTTTTATACAAAAGATGCATTAGTGGAGAGAGTGCCCAACCAACATCCATAAAGTGTCTAAAACTGGAGGCATACAAATCAGAGGTAGTATATGTTCAGGGGGAGCATATCAAATATGCCCATTGTACGGAATGGCAACAACGACAATCCTAGTAGAGATGTCTATGAATCAGAATGCACAACTCAATAAGTATACTCTGGTCTTCACAACCAAGTGATTTTATGGGGAGAGAAAGGTAGCTTGCAGCCCCTTGCCATTGATGTCAAAGGGGGAGAGAATTGTGGGGAAGTTGTGATGGAATTTGGAGAAGAAAGCAGGCCATTGGTGTCTCATGCAATGAGATGTGTGGAAGAAGCATGAGGTTTGGCCATCACATGAAGAGAAGAATGGAGTGTTGCCATCAATGTTAAAGGGGCGGATTGTTGGACAATTGGCATTGTCTGGATGGCCAGTGGCCTAGTGAAGGCATCTGCAAGTGTGTTGGCAATGATGAAAAAAATCATGTTGGGGGGATTTGTTGGGCAGTCAACATTGTCTAACTGTTGGCAAGAGCATTGGCATTAATGTCAACCAGACTAGATTGGATGCTTGTCGCAGCAGATGTTGGCAGTAATGGCCCAGGAGGAATCTCGTGGTAGCTACAGGCTTCATGTAGAGAATAATCACATTAGCAGGCTTATTGGAGAAGCCATAAACTAATGATTAGAGTGATGGACCAGATGGAAGTCCATGGTAGTTGCAGGCTTCATGCAAAGGATCACCTTGGTGGTTGTGAGTTCAGCTCTCAGGAGAGTCAAGGAGAAGAAGAGTGGAAGAGAGTTTGGAGCCATCTTAGAGGTAGAAGATGGGATCAAAGCCTACATTAGACCCTTTCCATTGGAAAGTTCTCTAGAATATCTTTCCAATGATATGTGGAAGTCCAGAAATGGATTCATGGTTCAAAATTTATCGCTTGCTGATGATCAGGGACTTGAAGTCCTAAGAAGGTTGGAATATCTAAAGTCCAACATATCAGAGATTGGAAGATCGAAGGTCAGCATATTGACACATCGATGATCAGAAGTCAGCATATCGGCGCATCGACGATCGAAGGTCAATGTATCAGTGCATCGATGATCAGAGGTTAGCATAGCGACACATCAAGAGATTAGAAGATCAGAGGTCAGCATATCGACGAATCAGGAGATCGGAACCCTGGAGATTGGTGTATCAGCACACTAGAATGTCGGAGGTTGTCATATCGGTGATATCAAAATATTGGAGATGTGATACATCGGATCAAGTTGTATCGGAGGTTGGAGGATATTGAAATCCCAAAGATCGGCATATCAAAACATCGACATATCGAAGATCGCAATATCATAACTTTGTCAAGTGAGGAACCTTTAAAATATTGTAATATCGATAAGTGTCGATAAGCCTTTAAAAGCACCAAGGAATGCCAAAAGAGAATTAACAAAGGATTTTGGTGCAAAACCAAGGTTGACGGGTCCTCCTCTCTCTCCTCTAGCAGGACACATGGTCGCATGTGATTGGCTCCGATAAGGACACATGGCAGTGTCTGGTTGGCTCCGATAAGGACACATGGCAACATTTGATTGGCTCTAATAAGGTACAATGGCATCTGACATCAACATGATGTGCAATATGGCAGGACATGTGACATGCATATTCAACCTTATTGAGTAGGCTAATGGGCCAGAACCGAGAGACACGTGTCACCACTAAGGATTCCCCACGTAGGGTGATGACGTCATATCATAAATCGACAATCATAGGTTGAAGACATTGGAACTTGTTGTAGCGGCTACAACCACCCTCCAAAATTTTTCCTTAGCCTATTTTGGAGCCTCCCATACCAACCTTACACAACACTTTGTCTTGCTTTGTCATGTACTGAAGCTTTAGTTTTTTCCTCGCACAAAGGTAGCTTGTCGATCACAGTCGATCCATTCCCCTCACAAGCTGCTTCCCCAGACTTGGTCCAGCTGCAGGCTAAGCAGCTTCCCAATGAAATTTGCACATTTCTAGAAGGCAACCATCCTTCCCTCCAGGAATTGCGCAATTCACTCTGTTAGCCTATTGGGCTCCAAGATTGTGCAATCCTGCCAGCCAACCCTCTCAATAGGATTTGCACAATTATTCCCGTCAACAGGCTATTCAACCAAAGATTTGTGCAAATCTGGGTAGCAGTTAGCTGCTGGGCCTAGAAATCACGCAATCCACTTGGGCATCCAGTCCAGCTTACAGTCAGGAATGCACATTTTTCCCGAGCAGTTGAGCACTAGCATGCATGGACACTAGTTCCACCCAAGACCAAGGAAAATTGACTTGCATGCATGGATAACTTGATCTTCCTAGAATAGCAAGAGACAACATGCAAAAGGCATCCCTTGATTTAGGGAGCTATTTTTAGCAGCCATGGGTTACATGCAAATTTGTTTTAGAAGTTTCCATCCAAGTGTTGTTTTTTCCTAGATTTGTGGCATGTGGGTCTTGAGACCAAACTTATTTATTTGACACATCAAAGATCATTCATTCACATCAATATTGGATTTATGACATCCCACAACATATCTAGGACTCTTCGACACATCCAGCTCAGCTATTCACGGGTAAGTGGCCTTAACTTGTCTTTTTCAGCATTTCTATTACTTTTTGTGTGTTCTCTTGTGTGAGAATTGTTTGCTTGATTTCTTTGAATGCATGTTGTCGTTTACATATATTATAGCTTGTCCTAGCTCTGTTTCAAATTTCATTTCTATCTCACTATTTTCACATGCATGAAACTGTTTTGCACGGACGTTCACACAACCAGCGAACGACCTCATCCACATGCATGTTGATCTATTTGCTCAATATTCCATTCATGTTTTGCATGCACTATTTATCACTTCAGCTTTCACTGAGTGTTGCCATGCATTTCATCTACTTACTTGCTTTTAGTTGCCCGTCGGTGAGTCGGGCCAACCTTGGCCCAGTCTCTACCTTTACCAAGGCTACATTGCGCAATATGGAGAAGGAAGGCTCACCTTTCTCTCCATATTTGTGCATTCTGGCCCAACACTAAACTCCTAGACTAAATTGTGCATTTCTGGAGGTCAGTGGCTACTTGGTCCAAAACTTTGCGCAAAACTATCCCTAGGCCAACAATCTTTCCCAGATGGAATCGCGCATTGCGCAATCCCAGCAGCCAACTGCCCAACTGGATTGTGCATTTTGCAAATCCAGCAGCCAGTCTAGGCTCCCAGTCAGTCCAGACTGCCTTTTTCGCAGTTCTGTCAGCTAGTCACTCAACCTCCTAGTGAAATTTGTGCAATCTTGCTCATCAGTTCCCCGGGTATGTGTTGTGACCTTCCCCAGATTTGCTTTGTTTTCACTGACATATTTCTTTCCATGGATGTTGCTCGTTTCCATATCTTTTAGGTGTTCATTTGTCTCAATGGCTTCCAAGCGAATAGGACCCTAGGACAATGATGGTGTTGCAGTTGGAACAACAGTTGAACATGTGTCCTCTAGCATGCTGATCTACGAAGATACGAAGTTGTATCTAGACAAGGACATAGAAATGAAGTGGCAAGAGGTGAATGAAACATTCACATGTACTTTTGGGGAAGACCTTGAATACCATTAGGTGTACGTGAACATTCATAAGTCTGGACTATACCAGATTGCATGTAGATACCCCACGTTCCCATGTGCGATATGATTCACTGGATCGTCTCTCACACTGACCCTCAGACGATGACCTTGAGTAGTGTCAGTGGGACAAAGCTTGCAACCTTATGAGCACGAGACTACGATGAGATGTATCATATGGACGAGCCGATGAATTTCATGACCCCTCTGTTCAGCTTGCCCAAGAGTAAAGGCCACTCCAGAGATATTTTGAAGGATTGGGTAAAGGAGCCAGCTCATTTCAAGATGACCCCTAATTAGATCTATAAGACAAAGATATTGAGAGGCATACCAATACTTGGTCATATTCGCGTGTCGACTTAGTGGCCAAGCGAGCACTGAGACCTTCCCTCAAAGTTGGGTGTTAGCGCTGGACCAACTAGTTAGAGAAGGAAGACCATACAACTAGTCTGGTATACTGGCTCATCAGCTGAAGGAGCAAGTCACGAAGGCTCGACAGTCACCTGAAGGCATGCATGCAAAGTTTTACATGTCCACGTAAATTCTAGATGCAGTCTGTGCCCGACATGAGTTCTCGGGCCTAGAGTGGGCATGGTCACCATGAAGACTATTGTGAGCACATATTCCAAGCTATTCTCTGAGTGCAACTTCAGAGGAGTGATGAAACGGATGTCTGACCATCTTGTCACCCCAATATACAGGTTGATATTCGAACAAGATCCACCTTGCATGTCAGAAGAAGTGATGAAGGCATTGCTAGGCATTGTGGATTTGTATGCCTCACCGGACAACACGTTCATCAGATTGTTCAATGCGGAGAAGCCTCCGCATGTTCTGCCAAAGTTTGCTTTGGACGTGCTTATCATGCAGGAAGTAGTGTATCATATCTTAGCAGGATTAATAGCTAGGCTACAGCAGAAAATAAGGCACCTTTTCCCACTCTTCCATTGCAATTTGGATTATACGAGATCCAGAGTGTCAAGCAAGTGGATGTCGAAGCTGAACAAATGAGGAAGTACCCGTTCAACCTCCGAAGCTTCAACCCGTATGACCCACATTGCATTGTGAAGGATCACTACATGAGAGTTCAGTTCAATTAGATCCATGGGGCATTTCATTGGGCCGAGGAAGACTCATGGAGGTATTGTTATCATCATTTCAGATCCAATGAACAAGTTGGTTTCATCATAGAATGGTTAGCATGGTAGCATGAAGTAGCGCCACGGAGAACACCAACAGTAGTAATAGCAGAGGCAGCAGAGCCAAGCATACCTACGCGTGATAAAGGGAAGAGAAATGTTGTTGACCGCATGGAGGAGGAACAAATTTGCAAGTTTCAAGTAGATCCACTTGTTGAAAAAGGACCTATGGCTATTCAACAGAAGAGGCAGCAGCACGACAAGTGAATCGTGGGAAGGTAGAGGTATCAGAAGAGAATGGAAGAAGTAGAGAAGGAGTTGTTTGAGCTAAGGGAGCAATTCTGGGAAGAATAAGAGTTGTGCCAACATGAGAAGGAAGCACAACAGCAGCAGATTTAGCAGGGGGCGCATCACGTGCAGACAGACGAAGCAGTGCACATACAAGTAGTTGATTCTTCTGAACATCTGGAATCAAGTGAACAGGGTGAACCCTCATAGGGGAAAGACTTTCCTCATGAGATAAAACAAGCTCTTGAACAGTTGTATGCAGACATGGAGCAGTCGGAGTTGGAACAGGACACTGACCTCATGCCTCACCACAAAGAGGTTGACTTGCCCGCTTCAATGCATCCAGATGATGAGAAAGTCTTGAATGACCAAGGAAGCACTGATATCCTTGGTGCTCAGCCAGAAGCAGAGATGTGCAACAACTCCTTTGATGAATCTCAACATAGAGTTGTGTAGCCTGACAGAGTACCAACTCTGGAGGACTGAACATCCCCTGCACAAGTTGAACAATAAGTGATCATGACCGATGTGCACAAGGACCCAACTGCTTTGGCCGATGTAGCTAGATTGTATGTCGAAGCCACTAGCTCCAGTGTTCGCTTCCTCATAGCTGAGAATGAGTGAATGGTGAAGGAACTACATGTGGCCAAGCAGGGAGGAGACTTGGTGATAATGTCCACCCAACATGAACTGAAGAAGGCAATACTAGATGAAGTATTGTCCTTGGGCATAGTCATGCGAGCATTGTACTCCAAATTCGGTACCGTGCATCATGAAGTCATTCATCTTCACAATTGGAAGCATCGATGTGTGAGAAGAGCTCACATCTTGAAGAACATACATGTTGTCGTTGACAACATGCAGGCATGGACGATGAAGTACAACGGAGTCCCGCTTTATTTGCCCAAGATGATGAGGGCCAATGCGGTTGAGCTGCAAGAACGTATCCGAAGTTAGATCCGGAACTATGAGGACCTACTGCAACTCATCACTGGCATACATGCTTCCCATGCATGAGTATTCAAGAGCATGGAGGTTGTGGTGCACACACATGCGATTCCATCACTTGCAACTCTCACCCAAGCAAAGACCAAGAAGAAGGTCCAATAGGAGCTTGACTCGTACTTCGATGAGTTGATGCGCATCACCGTACTTCGATGAGTTGATGCGCGTTGCCACCAGTCCAAACTTGCCTGTCAATGCAGACATTATGCATAGGTATGTTGTTGGTCCAGCCACATTGAGGACAATGTTGCACATTCTTTCATATGAGTTGGACAGAGGAGCCCAAGCAATGTACCCGGATGCTATGGAGGCAAGGTTCAGGTTCTAGACGAATGTCACAGTGGAACACACAGACACTATTAGAGACTACCAATCTTGGCACCAATATGTTTTTGTTGATCAACATGAGGATGTCGAGCAGTTGGACTTATAGAGTTATCTAAGTCAGAGTGGTGTCTAGTTTGGCTTGTTCAAGCTATTGTTCACATGGGTACATGTGCATTGTAATGTTGAGTCATGTCAAGTGTAAATCAAGTGTCAAGAGTGAATGTAAGAGTCATAGAGTAGGTGAAGAGTCATGAGGGTAGTTGAACGGTCACAAAGGGGAATGTCAAGGGTCACCCCACCCTTTGCTATAAATAGTCCCTCATAACTCATTGTATAGGCTTTTGGTCAGCCAAGCTTCTACTAAGACTATCTTGAAGAAAACTTGGACAGTATTGTAATGCGCCTTGGCTTCTCCACTGCACGAAGCTAGTACATCTCTTTGGAGGAGCAGGTGGATGTGGCTGTAACATTCCACTGATGGGGCTAGTAGGTTTACATGGTGTATTGTATGATTGTGACTTACACTTATTTATATAATAAAAGCCAACACATTTTCATGCATATTTTGTTATTGTAGTTGGACTACTCTGGTTGCCTTAATGATATATGTTGTTTAACTTACGTACTTCTATATGAACTGATTTGTATGCAATTATATGAATATTGTTGTTAATGTGTTGCATATGTTGTTAATGTTGTCACCGTCCATGTCGACTGCTTTGTCGAACATCAGATAGACCTTTCCCTGAACCTTGTTATATCAACTGTCACACTCATCTCGGACTGATCCATGAGTGTTGTTCATTTTATCTTACCTTGTATGTCGTGACTGTCGCATCCCTGTCGACTACTCTGCCGGAAGCTTTGCATGTCCTTTGTGTTGTGTGTTCCCAAGCTGATTTGGGATTGATCCCTTTCAACCTGGAACTCACCTTCACCTTCCTCTCCCTTTGAAGTGTTGGAACCTCTCATACCCATTCCTTGACTCACTACATCAGTCACACCCTTGCTACTGACAGAGTTATCTTACTTGCTTCTGTGCGACATCGCGTTCAAGGCATTACCTTACGACCCACTGCTGGGACTCCTACACCAAACGGTCTGAGGTCTAATTGGGACTTCTTACCGGGGAGATCCCCTTAACATGTTGGTGGGTCTAGCATTGTCAATGTTTATGGCGCTAGAAGGAGGCCCTGATGACAAGCAATGTCCTCTCATCCAGTTTTGAACCTTTGCATATCTTTCATGGAGTCTTGCATTCTTCTTCCCCCAAGGTGTTTTTCAAATCGTGAATATGTCTCCATCTCAGGGAATATTTTCAATCTCTTTTCCACTCACATGTATGATGGTGAAGGGAAAGTGGCCTGGCCTGAGCACTTACATAACTTCCTTTCCATGATTTATGAGGAAGATGAGTTTACTAGCGAATAGGCCAGTCTGCTGCTTGCATTCACACTTTGTGAATCCTCATTTCATTGGGTGCTCAACCTACCGGCTAACACCGTGCACTCATGTGAGAACTTTTGTGATCTTATTGAAGACACATTCCATCATTTTGATCCAAACCATCTTGACCGAAAATTGTTACAGCAATGGAGGGCTCCGCATGAATCCGTTATTGATTTTTGGCAGTGCTTCTGTGACTTACAGTTTCAAGCTCCGAAGAGCCAGATGAAGTTCGCTTATCTCTGGGACTGGTTTGAGTATTGTCTTAATAAATCTACCCATCCCAAGAGAAAGAATGATGTCAAGCCTCGCTCAACCTTCTTTGTTGATGGAACTGTGCAATCCCATGTGGGAGAAGGCACTGTTGCAACAGATTGTCCACCTCCCTCTCATTCAACAGTTCCACCATCGCCCTGTGATGCCGAGGATCATGTTCACACATCTCTTCACCCTTCACACCCTCCCAACATCACTCCACTTAATTTTTGTGCAGAGTTGGTTTTCATTCCTTCGAGTTCCCATATGCATTCTTTTCTTCGACCTCCGTCTTTGCACTCAGGTGTTCCTCTAGATGATGTTGTCTTGTGTTCATCCATTCTGGACTCTTCACTTGTTGTTAATGAGGAACAATCCACTGACGGAGTTGGTGTTGCACAACCAAATGCGTTGTCATTCATGAAGAGTATCAGTGGGAGCTTGAACATCAACACTCGATGAAGGATGACTCCCTTCCATCTGAGCCCCCTTCTTTCCTTCCTAGCTTCTTTGTTGAACCTGCCATCCATGATTTTATATGTGTATCTTCATCTAGGGATGCACCCATTTTTGATCACTCGCTGGACTCACCGGATGCTAGTCCATCATTCGACAATGGAGAGGATAAGTTAATCATTGAAAATCCCTTGATCCTTCATCTGTCTTTTCTGGAAACACAAAGGATGAGTTCGTCCACTTTTCATCTACCCCTCTATTTGATCCATCTGATCATGAGGATGCCGAACAATTCATTGATTTTTCTGATCATGGTGGTTGCGATTCATTTGCTTCCATTTTTTATCACGATCATGAATCTATCGCAGTTGATCTTTCGAAGCCACTGGTTTATGATGATCTACCTGATGATGAAGTTGAGACACCCAAGACTGTCGAGGCACTTCAACTCGAGATGATGGTTATGTCAGGCCCTCGTTCTCTTGGGTTAGTCTCACTTTATATCATGAAACTATTAAATCACCCAAGGCTCCTCATCCCTCGCCTGTATGCATTGAAGATCCACCTCACACACAGATCACACTTCCTCCACTCGAACTGTAGGATGCCACTGCTCATGCATTGGAGGAGTCTTAAATTGCAAGCACTCATTCGCGACACAAGTTATATTTGTTTCTTTCGTTTTCTTGCATGTCTCAGTCAAGAGTTTGCTTTTGCTTCAAAGTTGCATGTAGTGTCACACAACACCATGATAAGTCCACGAACTGTCCGTCATGCACATGCACTCACTTATGTCCCATGGGCACTTTGAAACACAAAGTGTAGCTGTCTTCATTGTTATATCTTTCTTATATGCTGGTCCACACAGTTACTCACGGACCAAGCCTCCACCCACATGGGTCTACCAATGTGCCGGTGGCTGCATTGGAAGTATCGCTTCACGTGATTAGGCCCATGCACCATTAGTGTAGGAGTAGGAGTAGTGTTTGCTTTCAGTCGTTTGCATGCATGCTTTTTTGCTTTCATGTTTTGATTTGTTGTTTGTCTACTTGCTTGTTTGTTTACTTGCTTCACTTTCATTTTTGCTTCTGCTCTTGCTTTGCTTTGTTGATTGTTAGTTCGTTCGCTTGTTTCGTTCATAGGTTAGTTTTGCATGAAACCATGTGTGACTCATGAAACGAGCTGGGTAAAGTACATGAAGGTTTCAGCTATTGCTACTTGGTTATCTATCATCTTGCCTCTGTATGATGAACTTGTTACTCTTATTCCATGATACATTAAAGGAAAATACGTACTCTTCGAAGTGAACCTTGGTGTAAGCACAATGCTTGTGCGCTAACTAGTGTCACCTTCTCTAGTCGATTGGTTTTGGGTTAACCCTTGTCAACTAAGTCAAGTAGAGTAAGGTGAGGGGGAAAACCTTAACATGCATGTCAGAGATATAATAAACTATTTATCTACTGGAACAACCTCCTCTTCTCTCAATAAGTCAGGATCCCTCTTCTGCCTATGAAATTAATAAGTGCTATGCACGGTGAAAATGAAAAAAAAAAAATGAATGAAAATTCATAATGAAAAATGAATAATGTGAAAGAAGAGAAAGGCTTCCTGCGCAGGGAGGTGACGCAAGTAACTCTGTTGGGGTACTGACCAGGCTCGCTGGCAGTAGAGCCATGCTTGTGTTCCTATGTGACTCCACCGGGGTACTGTCCAGGCTTGCTGGTAGTGGAGCAACACCAGAGATGAAACTAAGACTCTGACGACTATACTGCTTATGCACCTATATACCCCTCAACCCCAATCAAAACAATGTGTTTCCTTGTCTTGGAATGTGTGTCAATCGACCAAGAGTCTTGCAGATGCTACATCTTACATCAAGCTAGTGTGAATCCAAGATGAGCTAAGAATTGAACAATACTTCCTGAGATCTTAGACTCGTTTTCATGAACAAGGTCCATTCAGAGAGCTAGAGTTCTACCAGTGTGTCACCAAGTGTTGTAGCGGCTACAACCACCCTCTAAAATTTTTCCTTCGCCTATTTTGGAGCCACCCCTACCAACCTTACACAACACTTTGTCTTGCTTCATCAAGTACTCAAGCTTTAGTGTTTTCCTCGCACAAAGGCAGCCTGTCGATCATAGTCAATCCATTCCCCTCACAGGATGCTTACCCAGACTTGGTCGAGCTATAGGCTGAGCAACTTCCCAGTGAAATTTGGCCATTTCTAGAGGGCAACCAACCTTCCCTCTAGGAGTTGCGCAATCCTGACAACCAACCCTCCCAGCAGGATTTGCACAATTTTTCCCATCAACAGGTTGTTCAGCCCAATATTTTCACAAATTTGGGGAGCAGTCGGCTGCTAGGCCTAGAAATTGTGCAATCCACTTGGGAAGCCATCCCAGCTTACAGTCAGGAATGTGCATTTTTCCCGAGCAGTTGAGCACTGGCATGCATGGACAATCAGGTTGACTAATTCCACCCGGGACCGAGGAAACTTGACTTGCATGCATGCATGACTTGATCTTTCTAGAATAGCAAGAGACAACATGAAAAAGGCATCCCATGATTCATGGAGCTATTTTTAGCAACCAGGGTTACATGTAAAGTTATTTTAGAAGTTTCCCTCCAAGTGTTGCTTTTCTCTAGATTTTTGGCATGTGCGTCTTGAGACCAAAATTATTCATTCGACGCACTAGAGCTCATTCATTCACATCAATCTTGGAACTCTGATATCCCACAGCACATCCAGGACACTCTGACACATCCCGCTCAGTTATTCACGAGTAAGTGGCCTCAACTTGTCTTTTTCAGCATTTCTGTCACTTTTTGTGTGTTCACTTATGTAAGTGTTGTTTGATTGATTTCTTTGAATGTCTGTTGTTGTTTACATATATTCTAGCTTATCCTAGCTCTGTTTCAATTTTCATTTATATCTCACTGCTGTCACTTGCATGAAATTGTTTTGCATGGACATTCGCCCAACCAGTGAACGACCTCACCCACATGCATGTTGATCTGGTTTCTCAATCTTGAATTCATGTTTTGCATGCACTGTTTATCACCTCTTCTATCACTTAGTGTCACCATGCATTTCATCTACTTACTTGCTTTTAGCTGCTTGTTGGCGAGTTGGGCCAACCTTGGCCCAGTCTCTGCCTTCACCAAGGCTACGTTGCGCAATATGGAGAAGGAAGGCTCACCTTCCTCTCCAGATTTTCACATTCTGGCCCAACACTAACCTCCTGGACTGAAGTGTGAATTTTTGGAGGTAAGTGGCTACTTGGCCCAGAAATTTACGCAAAACTGTCCCTGGGCTAGCAGTCTTTCCCACCTGGAATCACACATTGTGAAATCCCAACAGCCAACTGCCCAACTGGATTGCACGTTTTGCAGATCCAGCAGCCAGTCTAGCCTCCCAGTCAGTCCAGACTGCCTTTTGTGTAGTTTTGGCAGCTAGTTACTCAACCTCCCACTGAAATTCGCACAATCTTGCTCATTAGTTCCCCAGGTATGTGTTGTGACCTTCCCCGGATTTGCTTTGTTTTCACTGACATATTTCTTTCCATGCATGCACATTGCAGCTTGTTTCCAGATCTTTTAGGTGTTCATCTATCTCAATGGATTCCAAGACTATAGGATCCCAGGACACTGATGGTGTTGCAGTTGGAACAATAGTTGAACAGGTGTCCTCTAGCATGCCGATCTACGAAGATACGAAGTTGTATCTAGACAAGGACATCAAACTGAAGTGGAAAGAGGTGAATGAAACATTCACATGTACTTTTGGGGAAGACCTTGAAGACTATCATGTGTATGTGAAAATTCATAAGTCCGGCCTGTACCAGATTGCATGTAGATACCCTACATTCCCATGTGCGGATATGATTCACTGGATCATCTCTCGCACTGACCCTGAGAAAATGACCTTGAACAATGTCAGTCGGACGAAGCTTGCAACCTTCTGGGCACGAGATTTCGATGAGATGTATTAGATGGATGAGCCCATGATTGTCATGACCCCTCCATTTAGCTTGCCCAACAGCAGATGGCACTCCAGAGATATTTTGAAGGATTGGGTAAAGGAGCCAGCTCATTTCAAGACCCCTAATCAGATCTATTAGATGAAGATATTGATGAAGGCATACCAATACTTGGTCATATTCACGTGTTGACTGAGTGGCCAAGTGAACACTGAGATCTTCCCTCAGATTTGGGTGGTTGCCCTAGACCAACTAGCTAGAGAAGGAAGACTGTGCAACTAGTCCGGTATACTGGCTTATCAGCTGAAGGAGCAAGTCACGAAGGCTCGACAGTCACCTGAAGACATGCATGCAGAGATTTACATGTCCGCCTACATTCTAGATGCAGTATGTACCTGACATGAATTCCCAGGCTTAGAGTTGGCATGGTCACTGGTGGAGACTGTTGTGAGCACATATTTCAAGCTATTCTCTGAGTGCAGCTTCAGAGGAGTGATCAAACGGCTATCCGACCATCTTGTCACCCCAGTGTACAAGTTCATATTCGAATAGGATCCACCCTACATGTCAGAAGAAGCGATGAAGGCATTGCTAGGCATTGCGGATTGGTATGCCTCATTGGACGACATGTTCATCAAATTGTTCAATACGGAGAAGCCATACCCAATGTATAGGTCGGTTTTTCCGTAGAATGGTTAGCACGACAGCATGAAGAAACACCACGGAGAACACCAGTAGTAGCAGCAACAACAGAGGTAGCAGAGCCAAGCATACTTGCGCGCGAAAAATGGAAGAGAAATATTGTCAATCGCATGGAGGAGGAAAAAAGTTGCAATTTACGAGAAGATCCACTTGTAGAACAAGCAGTTATGGCTATTCAACATAAGAGGTAGCAACACGACAAGCAAATCGCGCGAAGGCAAAGGGATCAAAAGATAATGGAAGAAGCATAGAAGGAGTTGCATGAGCTAAGGGAGCAACTCTAGAAAGAAAAATATTTGCACCAACATGAGAAGGAAACACGGCAACAGCAGATTCCAAAGGGCGCGCATCACGTGCAGACAGGTGAAGTAGCACCTGTACCAGTAGTTGATTCTTCTAAACAACTGGCATCAAGCGAACAGGGTGAACCCTCGCCGGGGCAAGACTTTGCTCATGAGATAGAACAAGCTCTTGAACAGTTGTATGCAAACATGGAGCAACCGGAGTTGGAACAGGGTACTAACCTCATGCCTCACCACAGAGAGGTCAACTCGCCTGCTTCAATGTATCCAGATGATGAGAAAATATCGAATGACCAAGGAGGCACTGAGATCCTTGGTGGTCAGCCAGAAGCAGAGATGCACAACAGCTCCTTTGATGAATCTCAACATAGAGTTGTGTAGCCTGACAGAGTACCAACTCTGGAGGACCGAACATCCCCTGCGCAAGTTGAAGAACAAGTGATCGTGACTGATGTGCACAAGGACCTAGCTTCTTTTGCTGATGCAACTAGAGTGTATGTCGAAGCCACTAGCTCCAATGTTCGCTTCCTCATAGCTGAGAAAGAGTGAATGGTGAAGGAACTGCAGGTGACCAAGCAGGGAGGAGACTTGGTGACAATGTCCACCCGAGCTAAACTGAAGAAGGCAATACTAGATGAAGTATTGTCCTTGGACACAGTCATGCGAGCATTGTACTCCAAATTTGGTATCGTGCATCAAGCAGTCGTTCATCTTCACGATTGGTAGCATCGATGTGTGAGAAGAGCTCACATCTTGAAGAACATACATGCTGTTGTTGACAACATGCAGGCATGGACAATGAAGTACAAGGGAACCCCGCTTCATTTGCCCAAGATGATGAGGGCCAATGCGGTTGAGCTACAAGCATGTATTCGGAGTCAGATCTAGAACTATGAGGACCTACCGCAACTCATCACTGGCATACAGGCTTCCCATGCACGAGTATTCAAGAGCATGGAGGTTGTGGTGCACACACATGCGATTCCATCACTTGGGACTCTCACCCAAGCGAAGACCAAGAAGTAGGTCCAACAGGAGCTTAACTCGTACTTCGACGAGTTGATGCGCGTCACCACCAGTCTAGAGTTCCCTATCAATTCAGACATCATGCGCAAGTATGTTGCTGGTCTAGCCACATTGAGGACAATGTTGCACATTCTTTTAGATGAGTTCGACGGAGGAGCCTATTAGCCCTGAGGTGCACTACTGCTATTTTAATGGAAATATACCCTGTTTTAGCTCCGATGGTTCACATCTCCTCTTGCTCTGCTTTGGCCATAAGCTGGACTTCAAAAATTATACACTCGCGCTCATAAATATCGGTGGGTCCACTCTCGGTTCATCTCCTTTCTGCTGTGCTCTCCATTCTCCGATCCCCGCTATCGATCTTCCCACTGATCTGATGGTCCACACTTCATCTAACTAACGATTTACGCTCACCCACTCTGACCAATCACCACAGTTAGATCATTTCCGCCAGATCTAACGGCTACCACGCATACCGTTCAGGCAACAAGAGAGAGGGATACCCGCCCGATAAAGCGGTTTCCTCTCTCTCTCCTCTGCTGCTCCGTGGTGCTCGATGAATAGAATCGGGCGGGCTCTAACCTTTACCACTTACCACCCTACGACTGTCCGATATAAACCATATTCTACCCCGCCATGACTTCAAGCCTCCGGTGATTGATCTCCTCCGCCCATTCCTTCCGATCCAACGGCCCCCGTACCCACTTCCCACTAGTCACCCGAGGAGGAAATTTGTTGGCTTTGTCAGTTTTTTTGACAGTCAGACAGTTGAACTGAAATAACCGAATGCATGGCCGAAAGGAAAAAAACAACAACATGATGCAGCAGAACCAACAAAAATGATCATGGAACGCGCTGGCACGAGTGAACCACCTGACAACGCGATGAAATTACCAGAATTTGATTACCGTGTTTGTTAGAAACAGAGCTCTCTGAGCTCATGTTTGTCTAGTTATGGCATCAAGTAGTTAGAAGACAGAGGGGACAGATTAAGACATCTCGAGCCTCAGTGAGTTCGAGAGTATTGTAAAAAGCCTATAAATGGCCAAAAGTTCGAAGGAATAAGGGTTCAACTTTTGGAGACTGTGGATACTCTGTTCCTCCCAGCGTCTCATCTTCATTCCAGTAATACAAGCTTCTTTTGTTGTTACATGTTCAATCACCATCTTCTCCTCTGTTCTAAGCTTGCACTTGAATAGGTTATTCATGTTTTCTTCTGTGTCGAATGCCAGATAATTGTCATCTTATCTCTGCATTGATAAATTAGATTTGCAAGCTTCATTTACTTTCTGTAGCTAGCCATTCATATGTGTTTATGTATGTATCTGCTGGTACAGTCAGGATTCTCCATCTATTCATTGAATCTATAAACTATTGAGCATTAGTGGTCGAAAGCCTTGTCAAGCTGAGGGTGTTCATGCATGTCTTGAGTGAAAACAGAGTTGAAACAGTCATCTGACTTGATCCAAACCCCAATCCATTCCAATAGTTCAGAGAATGATATTGAAGATTTATATGTTACCAGGCATCTCCGAGCTACAACCTAGGAGAGTTTCCTAGAGTGCTAACATAATTGGCACCATTGCCGGGGAGAGGAGACTGAAGCTCAGCTTCCCTGGGGGATGACACAGATCCAGCTTTGATGATAGACAAAGTCTGGACACTATTTGGGTTGTAGTCATCTATCTGGTGACTCTACTGGAGGACGAACCTCTTGGCGACTCCACTCCATAGTTCTGGCTTAGTTTGTGAGGCATACTCGGAGAAATCCTTAGAAGCCATAAGCTGACCCAGTACCTGAACCTGAAAAGATCATCAAAGAAAGAAAGGCATTGCAAAAAGGAGCATCAAGTTTAGGTAGCTCTAAACAATATTCTATATCTCTTCAATAAAATCATGTGATATAATAAATACATGTTGAGAGTATAGCATCTAATACTAGCAGTGAAGAAAAAATCTTCGAGATTCATAGAGCTCCTTATTCTTTAGGTTCTCTTTTCATTGTAAGCCCAACGAAAGCCTCTCCTCCTATCCATCATACTCCTTTAGTCCTATTAGTCACTCATCAACCCTCTATCATTTAGACTTCCAGTACCCTTATAGCCACCACAACTATGGCAGCACGTACCAAAATGGAAAGAATCATAGCTGCTAGATATGGACCTCTAGTGCTGCCCACTCCTTTGAATGCCATGCCTACTGGAGAATATCAGAAGTAGATGCTTAAGTTCACTAGGACTGAAGGTGTTACAGCTGAGGAACATCTTGAATCATTCTATAGCTATGCTCATAACCTGGACATTAGTGAAGATGATGTATGGATGAGAGTCTTTGTCCAAAGTCTAGATGGAGAGGCTAGAAAATGGTTCAGAGAACTGACCCCAAGGTCTATAGCAGATATTGAGGCTTTAGATGATGCATTCTTAAAGCACTGGGGGGATAAGAAGGATCTACTCTACTACCACACCAAGTTTGGGAACTTAAATAGGGAAAATGGTGAGTTGTCTGATTTTAATAAGAGGCTTAACCACATGTACAACAAGATACCAGCTGAAGTAAAACCCACCACTACCTCTACTAAACTCACCTATGCCAGTGCCTTTGATTCTGACTTCTGTCTACTGTTGAGGGAGAGACGATGTGCTACCTTGGCTGATATGCAGGATGCAACCTTGGAAGTAGAATCAAACATCATGGCTGCAGAGAAGCTCAAGGGGAATGTTGATAGAAGGAGATAGAGGGGAAAATCTTCATCATCTTTATCTCCCAAGATAGATAAAATGACCAAGATGATAGAGTCATTAGCCTCTGAAATCTCCAAATTAAAGGTTGAGCAGCACCCTAGGAAAGGAAGAGTTCCTAATACCTTTGCTCCTAGAAACCCAAATCCATATAGAAGAGCTAATGAGCAATTGCAGATTCTGCAAAGAAGCAAAGATGCCAATGAAGACCTGTTGGGCCTCAAAATAGTCCCTATTTTCACTCCATTATTCACCAATATTTTCACATTTTACCTTCATGTCACCTCCATTCCACCTCCATATCATTACATTTACCTCATTATTGGGTTCTAACAATACTTTTCCAAAGTTTATTAATTCTTAACATTTCTAAGTGAATTTATGGCTAAAACTTAGAAAATAATATGCTTAAACTTATACCTAACAATTAGCATGAATTTGTTGACATGTGTAGGTTGCAAGGAAGCTTCCAAGACACCTTTTTGTGGCCTTGAATGATCAAATTCGAATTTGATAAGATAAACCTCATGGAAAAGATCATGGAGAAGATCATGGACCTCATGGAGGAAATCATGGAGGATAGGGTTATGTGTCTAGATGGTTGAGAAATGTATGGAACTAAAAGAGAGATTAATGGATCATCATTATGAGTTTGTTATCTCCTCTCATTGTATAAATAGGAGTACCTCCTCCATTCCAAAAGGAGGACTCTTAGAGCATTGTATCCAATTGATGATGGAATAGAATAAGGCTTCATTTTTCATATATTTCCATTATGTACTTTTGGATATAAATTTTGTGAATGTAGGATATGGATTTATGTAGTTTTAGATATAAGTTTTCTTAATGTAGTTATGGAATAATTTGTCTTGTTCTTAGGAGAATTGAGCTCACTCTAAAAGGATGAGAGAAACATGTTTTTTCATATTAGATCTTATTTCATTTAATTTCTTATATGTTTGAGGATTTGTTTGTGATTGATGAATGAGTTTTAAATTAGAATGTAATCAGCATATGAGAGGACAACTAAGGGTCTAAGTTAGGCTCTCCCTCTCTATTTGATTTGTATGATAATTGGAATTCATTCTTTTGCTTTTATGTTTCAAGTATCATATGAGGAGATACCAAGAGTCTAAGTTAGGCTCTCTCTCCAATGATTTATATGGTAATTGAAATTCATTCTTTTGCGCTTTTATTTCATTTCTTCTGCTTATGAATGAATCTTAGTTTAGTTTGGATTAGTGCATGAGAGGACAATCAAGAGACTAAGTTAGTCTCTCTCTCTACTTGAATCTGAGCAACAATTAAAGTTCATTCTCTTGTCTTTATTTCAAGTTTTTAGTTTTATATGGTTTCTCTATGATACTGTAGGGAAGGACAACCAGGACCTCCTTAGTTAGGAGCCTCTTCCCTTGCATATTATATTGAATCGTAAATGATTAAGTTAGACATAGGTTAGTTGCCTACTCCTGCATATATTGTGCTGGCATCATCACAAGCTTACGAGTTTCCCTGGTCGATAATTTATGAGCAATTTAAGTCCAATAAATTGCCCAACATTTTGGCGCCGTTGCCGGGGATGGTGCTAAGGGATTAGGCATTAGAATTTAATTCAGTATTTATTTTTCTTTAGACAAAATAACTTGTGAGACCTGGTGACAGCAGGATCTTCACAAAGGAGTTTAAATTTGAGTTTTCTGATGATTTAGTGTTTAGCTAGTTTTAAATTTTGTCTTTTCAAAAACACCCCCCCTGCATAAATAAACACAAATCAATCGATAAGTATGCTCTCTTCCTGCGCTTCGTGCGATCAGGAAGATCAGAAAGTCCATTGATTTGGTTCAAATAAAAAAACTCTTGCTGAAGAATTAATTTGCAAAAAGAAATAAAGAATTTTGTGAAAAAAAAAAAACATTTTTAAATTTTTAGATGAAATTTAGTTTTTTTAATTTTAGATTTAAAAAAAAAAAAAATAAAAAAAAAAAAAAAAAAAAAATTTAATAATATATGTATCACATATATACATATTATTATTGAAAAAATTAACCATTTCTTTTGTTTTTTTATTTAAAAAAAAAAAAAAAAACTAACCATTTCTTTTGTTTTTTTTAAATAAAAACAACAACAAATAAAATAAAAAATAAAAAAATTTCCCCTATAATAATAATATATATATCTCGTCTATATATATATATTATTATCAAAAAAATTACAATCTTGGCTGCATTTCGAATACTTGGAAACAAATATGACAAAGGATGCAATAACCTATAAACTATGCATAATGCATAAGGCGCAATATGGAAAACAATATGCATATGCATAAAACAACATGCACGAATCCACAGATCATGTAAAAAACGGTGATTGTCAATCTAATAAAAATATATTGCATTCTATCAGTTTTTTTATATATAAATGGTTTTCTTTTTGCAGTGCTGACTTTGCCAAGTACAGTCTTAGAACCCTGTAAAAGGAAAAGAAACCTTTCAGCATTATGACGGGAGAGGGTATTTGCTGATAATTGCCCATCATATGATGATACATCCTCTGCCTTAACCCTCGGCCAAAGCTCCTTTTCCATATCCTCCAAGTTTGAAATCGAGCGAATTCTCCTGACGCTATCCATGGGTGCATGAAAGGTGATCTAGCCATCAGGATGCTGCTAAGTCACCCGTCCCCGTCATCATGGAAGGTGGAAGCAAATATTGCAGCTTTCATCGCCGTTGAATTAAGTTGGGGTTTCCTACGCCGCTGGTTGTGGCCAGCTAGACACCTTCGACAGCTCCACTTCCCTTCATCAAACTCAGAAAACGTATGAAACCTGCTCGATCCCATTGACGATGACCTTGGAAAACTTGGAGTGGAGCTCGCAGACCTTGTGGCGGCGGTGGTAGAAATCCGGAGAGAAGAGTAACGGAGCAAATCACAGCAATAAGCAACTGGCACACTAAATACGGTCATAGCTACGAGTAGGATCAAGCCCACAACGCGGAGGCTTGCAATGAAAGCATAAAGCGCGCAGTCGATCTTTCCTCAAATCAGCAGCTGCAGGCAGCTGCAACATTTACTTGCAAGCAAAATCACAGTGGAGTAAGAGGAAGAGTTTGCCAAGACTGGGAAGGTGCCGGATCCGTCTCCTACCTGGAGTGAAAGTTACCACAATAGACAGCCCCACCAAAGCACCGGAGATCCTCAGATTAAGCCACAAAGAGCAGATGATGACACAACCTTGCAAAAGCAATTTTCTTAAATTAGCGCTGGAGATCTGGCTGACGTGTCAGCTCAACCAGAAAGATATTTTCGTGAGCAAAACGGTAAGAGCCAAAATCTGATTCATTTTCATTAATGCAGCGGATATTTTTGGAGAAAATCTCGGGATATTTTAATGAAACATCAGTTATCAGATAATGCATTTACCATGGCTAAGATGTGTCACTGCCGTCATTCACGGAGATTCTTCCATCAGTGAAGCCATAGGATGTTTAAATGCATTTCCATTCCCTGCTGCTCAGGAGTGTATCAAAGCGGCTGATAGCAAACTCAGTCGCATCGGTAAAATGGCCACATGCTCTCAGATGGATTGCGACACCAGTCCAACTGAAGAAGTCATGAGCAATCCCGCGATGAACGATATCTAGCTTGGATTCGTTGTGATAACATGCCAGTCGATGGGGCGTAATTTTAGGTCATTTTAATAGCGGTCGGGCTGTTAATGGACACCTGTAAAATAGTGTCGCAATGCAACCGCAATTATTTTCAGCATAATTTTATTTCTTCTCATTTAGATATTCATCGAATTTGGTGCGTTTCTTTATCGGCCTCCCAGCATTCCTTTATGTTATTGACGCCCAATGGCAGATTTGAAACTCAGAAAAGATATGCTTGAGCATATCAAATTATCACCTGAGCATTGGTAACCTCGGTGTCGGCTTTCTTCGATCTCTAGGCAGGATATAATAGCATAGGAGGCGTCTTTGTGGGAGGAGGTATTATGTGGCTATCAAAATGCTTTTGTGGTAACGAGACATTGAAAGTTTATCGTGTGGCGAAGCGGTATACGGCGTTAGTTGTTTCGTGTGTCTAAAATAGAGCAGGTGATATTAAAGTGGCATAAAGGAGGATTAACAATAATTGGTTTGTTGTCTCTGTTTTTAGATGGTGTCACAATTCATGCAGTGTTCGTCTCTAAAGCAGCGGGAGAAATGCTTTTGAAACATGTTGGAGATCCAAATATGGAATTTTGGCTCGTGCCTTCATATGAGAACAGAGCATGGTCAATAATGGCAATCGCTTTCATCTTCCTTCTTGCTATATGTGCAGTGCTTGCAACTTGTTTCTTTGTGCGAAGGCATCGATTGAGACATGTTGGACATCGTTCACGTGTTCGTGAATTTCATGGTATGAGCGGTCGATTGGTAAAAGCATTACCTAGTATGATATTCAGTTCAGTGGTGGATGACAACTGCACATCCGAGACATGTGCAATATCGACAACTGCCACCATAAATTCCATTTGCTCTGCATAGACTCCTGGCTCACAATGTGGCGGACATTTTGTCCAGTATGCAAGCGTGATGCGAGGATAAGCACTGAACCTCCAGCCTCAGAAAATACCCCTCTCTTATCTTCATCCTTGTTAGTTCCTGCTCCGCTTTTGCCAGTTGGTGCATCATCTCAGTCATCTCTAATAGGGTCTCCAGCCAGTTTTGACCGATTTCTGGATCCAAACCTCGAGGATTTGCATAATTGAATCCTATGCCGCCTATCCAGAACGCAGAAGTCGATCTTGGCTTATCCATCAGATCCATGATTTTTGATTATGGTTTGTCATTTATTTTTATAGTTTAATTATTTATTTTTTTTATTTACAACTAAACAAGAAATAAACAAATAAAAACAACATAAATAATAAATTAAAAAAATGTTTTTAATTTGTTATTTAAAAAAAAAAAAAAAAAAAAACACTAACCAATGTGTGTATTGCTTCGTTTTTTTTACCATGGTTTTTAATTTGTTATAGAAATAAAAAATATTTTGTGTGTTTTTTTATTTTACAAATGAAATAAATTTTATGTGTTGATTCATTTAATCTTTTGGATAATAAAAAAATCAAAACACAAAATAATTTTATTTTTATTTTTTAATAAAAAGAAAAAAAAAAACAAAACAACTAACTTTATTTTAGTGATAGTTTTTTTTTTTTTAGGTTTTCATAAATAAAATTTGGTTGATTTAAAAAAAAAAATTTCATCTTAAATAATAAATTAAAAATTTTATGTTTTTAATTTATTGTTTAAAGAAAAAAATCTAAATAAAATCAACATAAAAATAAAAAAAAAATTTACTATTTTCTTTTTAAATTTGTTTTTAAAAAAAAAAAAATTCACAAAATTTACACAGATTTGAAAATAAAAAATAGGATACTTGGAAACACATTTCAAAAATCGAATGGAGGATTCTAAAGACGATAATTATTTCAAAAGCTTCAAGTTGGCATTAACTCATCACAACATTCTGTTAAACGCTTTTATGTGACATACTCATATGCAGAACAGAATAGATATTTCTCATGTCAATCTTTTTGCAAAGAACATAACCAGGGAGTATTATTTTTCACGATTGTTTTTAAGATGGGATTGAAATTGATATCATGAATTGAGTTACTTTCAACGCTTTGATTTTTCCTAAATCTGATTTATTTGGTATGAAATTTTTGCGTAAGAATCATGAAGGAAATGATCAATTCTTCTTGAACAAACTTATGTTTCCTTTCTGCCAAGTTTTTTTCACAGGTTACAGGATAACAAAGTGATCATTCAGGAGATTACATTGTGACGACAATTAGTCTTCCAAAGACTAAATTCATGAAAAATTCTGAAGACAAATCCATCTCCACAACCACTACCTTCCACCTCCCTGAAAAAGTTTGAATTCCACCAATCATACATCCATAAGGCGTGACACTTCCAGATCCATTTTTCACAGCAAGAGTTCTTATTCATCCAACATGCATTTCCTTACATTCATTTCTTACAAGCTTATTGCCATTTCCATTGTCTTCACCATTCCCCTTCATTTCCACCAATAAAACTCTGCTTGAGTCAAAGTCCTAGAGTCTATGTATCATTGAAAAAACACCTAGAGGCTTGCATGCCTTAATGGCAAGTACTCTTGCCAATGAACAATGGGAGTACATTAATATCCCTTGTTCGTTGGATCTTGTAGGTGACTCGACTACGACAAATTTATTCGTACCTACAAAGATGTGTTAGGCATCCTGACTCCCATTGGAATCAATGGTGGGAGCTCTTGTGTTGGCTAGGGGCATTCATTAACGGCCACTAAGTCAACAACTTCTTGCTATGTTCGACATCGACACATTTAATCACATAGTAAGATTTGTGCCATCGAGCGTTGAAGACTTGAAGACCCATATTTTGTAGCAGATGAAGCCAATTTCCATTCATTATATTTCCATTCATTGTATACATTGTATTTCACTTGAGGACAAGTGAATAAATAAGGCTGGGAGGAAAAGGTAACTTCTATATTTTGTATACCTTCCAAGCCTTATATATTTTCAACCATATTCAACAAGACTCATCAGATTCATCATCCAGTAGCAGATACAACTTTCAGCCATGTTCAGCAGACTCCTCAGATTTTTCATCCAGCAGCAGAGGATCCAGCAGCCGATACAATAACACAGATTCATCTTTCATCCACAGCTTGAAGAAGCAGATTTAGAGCAGAATTGTGGCAGCTGCACATGCATGATTCATGCATGATTTTTCCAACCAAGTAAAGAAGACCATGAACAAAAGTTCTTGCAGCCACACGTGCACAGCTCTCATCCATTTTGGAAGGGTAAGTTAAGGTATGATATTTTCTAACTTTTAACCATTAAATTCCTTGAAAAGTTAGAATAATAATTTTTGGAAAAACTTCACTTCCTTTTTCCTTGCTTTCCCCATTTCACATAATTTCCCAAATCATCCGTTTAAGGGGAAGGATACATCCACATTCATATATCACATTCATATAACATCCACATTCATATATCACATTCTTAACCCCACTTACCTTCAAGCTATATTCACTATTACATGAGCATACAAATAGCTTTGTCAAAAGTATTTAAAAGTTAATTGGATGCTAACAGAATCATGGTTGTTACACAAGAACCAACCATGGTGCATTCCAACAAAATGCCAACACAAGCATGGTTGTTACACAAGAACCAACCATGATGCATTCCAACAAAAATACTCTGAAATAAAAAGCACATTATCATTATGCAAAGGTCATACATTGAATGCAACAAACAAAATATGGTTGAAACACAAGAACCAACCAAGTTGTAATTCATCAAAAATGCTTTGCAAAAGTTAAGTAAATGATATCATGCAGAGTTCGAGCCAAAGCTCAAGTACCAAAACGTAATGTAATAGATTGCATGAGGACATGTAATACCATTGATTGCATGAGGACATGCAATATCTTGAGTTTGGGGGAGATGTTGGGCCTCAAAATAGTCCCTATTTTCACTCCATTATTCACCAATATTTTCACATTTTACCTTCATGTCACCTCCATTCCACCTCCATATCATTACATTTACCTCATTATTGGGTTCTAACAATACTTTTCCAAAGTTTATTAATTCTTAACATTTCTAAGTGAATTTATGGCTAAAACTTAGAAAATAATATGCTTAAACTTATACCTAACAATTAGCATGAGTTTGTTGACATGTGTAGGTTGCAAGGAAGCTTCCAAGACACCTTTTTGTGGCCTTGAATGATCAAATTCGAATTTGATAAGATAAACCTCATGGAAAAGATCATGGAGAAGATCATGGACCTCATGGAGGAAATCATGGAGGATAGGGTTATGTGTCTAGATGGTTGAGAAATGTATGGAACTAAAAGAGAGATTAATGGATCATCATTATGAGTTTGTTATCTCCTCTCATTGTATAAATAGGAGTACCTCCTCCATTCCAAAAGGAGGACTCTTAGAGCATTGTATCCAATTGATGATGGAATAGAATAAGGCTTCATTTTTCATATATTTCCATTATGTACTTTTAGATATAAATTTTGTGAATGTAGGATATGGATTTATGTAGTTTTAGATATAAGTTTTCTTAATGTAGTTATGGAATAATTTGTCTTGTTCTTAGGAGAATTGAGCTCACTCTAAAAGGATGAGAGAAACATGTTATTTCATATTAGATCTTATTTCATTTAATTTCTTATATGTTTGAGGATTTGTTTGTGATTGATGAATGAGTTTTAAATTAGAATGTAATCAGCATATGAGAGGACAACTAAGGGTCTAAGTTAGGCTCTCCCTCTCTATTTGATTTGTATGATAATTGGAATTCATTCTTTTGCTTTTATGTTTCAAGTATCATATGAGGAGATACCAAGAGTCTAAGTTAGGCTCTCTCTCCAATGATTTATATGGTAATTGAAATTCATTCTTTTGCGCTTTTATTTCATTTCTTCTGCTTATGAATGAATCTTAGTTTAGTTTGGATTAGTGCATGAGAGGACAATCAAGAGACTAAGTTAGTCTCTCTCTCTACTTGAATATGAGCAACAATTAAAGTTCATTCTCTTGTCTTTATTTCAAGTTTTTAGTTTTATATGGTTTCTCTATGATACTGTAGGGAAGGACAACCAGGACCTCCTTAGTTAGGAGCCTCTTCCCTTGCATATTATATTGAATCGTAAATGATTAAGTTAGACATAGGTTAGTTGCCTACTCCTGCATATATTGTGCTGGCATCATCACAAGCTTACGAGTTTCCCTGGTCGATAATTTATGAGCAATTTAAGTCCAATAAATTGCCCAACAAGACCAATGGGTGAAGACCCCTTTCCAGAATGTAGTCATGGAAGAAGAGCAGTTTGAAGAAGATGATGAGATCCGTTGTCTGGAAGATAAAGGTAGTGCCTCGTTTTTTACCTTAGCTGCCTATGAAAAGTCATTATTCAATGACCAGATCAGCCAAGAGTGGGATGGTGGAGCTGTTCTGCAAATTGATGATCGACACAGATATGATCTGAGGTCGAAGATGAATAATTCCAAGGAAACTCCTGTTCAGAGAGTTGTTGTCCTTGCAATACAACAAGCTAATAAGCAAAAATGACCGGCAGTTGATCCCATCATCCTCAAAGCTCCAACTCACGACGTAAGAGGCCTTGACGAGTCTCCTTCTCCTTTTAGTTTTGAATCACAAATTTAGAAGCTAAGCATACCTATACCTCTGATTGAACTAGTGAATAATGAGTCCTTCAAGAGATCTATCCCCGAGGCCCTTGAGCCTAAAGCCATCCAAGCCTCCATTGACTATGTAAATCTACAAGATGACAAACCAACTATTGTTCTCAGCCCAATGATTGAAAATTGTGATGATAGCTCCCCATCATTCTATGTCTCTTTGACTATTCATGACAAAATCCTTCACAACTGCCTTCTGGACATAGGAGCCAGCCATAATCTAATGCCCAAGGCTATCATGGATGAGTTGGGTCTTGATATTACCAAGTCTTATCATGACATGTTTTCGTTTGACTCTAGAAAAGTGAAATGTTTTGGATTAATCAAAGACCTAGCCATCACCTTATCTCAGCTTCCCATGAAGAGCATGATGATGGATATTGTGGTAGCAGATGTACCCCCCAAGTTTGGCATGTTTCTTTCCAGAGGTTGGATCAAGAGATTAGGTGGAACATTGCAAAATGATCTGTCCTGTGCTATTGTCCCAGTTTTTGGAGGTGAGAGTAGGAGATTATACAGAGAATCTTAGTTGGCTTATATCATGAGTGATGAAAGGAATCCCACTAATCATCCCATCTATGTTGTCGACACTGATTTTGGAGCTTGTATTCTTCAGATTGAAGAATCCTAGTTGGCCTCCATGCAGCTTAGGAAACCGGTTTGCCAGATCACAGAGGAAGGCCCACAAATTTGGGACATGTTCTTTGATGGAGCTTGCTCTAAGGAGGCTGCAGGGGCAGGTGTAGTCCTTGTGTCCCCCACACAAGAATGCATTCATTTATCTTTCAAGTTAACCTTTCAGGTCACAAATAACATAGCAGAGTATGAAGCCTTGATATTGGGCTTAAACACTATTAAAGAAATGGGCATCAAAGGTCTGAAGGTGTTTGGAGATGCAGACCTTATCATTCAACAGGTGAAAAAAAATTTCCAAGCAAAGCATCCAAGGCTGAAAGCATACAGAGATGAGGTATGGAAGCTCAAGGGTTCTTTCAATAGTTTTAGCATTTCTTACATCCCTAGAATGAAGAACCAACTTATTGATTCCCTTGTTGTGTCTGCTAGGACGTTTATTCCTCCTTTGCCTCCTAAATTGACTTATGAAGTTCAGGTGAAATATAGACCATCTCTGCCTGACAATGTCAAATACTGAAATTTGTTTGAAGATGATGATGAAATTAATAGGTTTTTACAAGTCATTGATGAATTTTCTGAAATGCACATTGACCAAGAAAATGAAACCATTGAAGAATGCAACCAATCCAAGCTAAAGGACAAGATTGGTCAAGATAACATTGTTCAGCTGCCTAGTAACCATATACCCAAAGGATTGGTGCCCCTAGAGAAGATGTTTGATCATAATGATGTACCTTATAAGCCTGCCAAAAAAGAAAATGAGTCTGCAGTTCATAGACATAATGTAGGGAGTCCAACCCATCCAAAGTACATAAATCTATCCACTCACTTGTCTTCTGCCCAAAGTTCCGAGTATTGCACCCTGATGAAACAATTTGCTGATATTTTTGCTTGGGAGTACAGTGATCTTAGGACCTATGACACCAAAATCATTCAACATAAGATTCCACTGGAGAATAACACCATCCCTTTTAAGCAGAAATTAAGACCTATCAGCCCTCTCTTATTGCCTTTGATTGAAAAGGAAATCAAGAAGCTGTTGGATGCCAAGATCATAGTTCCCCTAAGGTATTCAAAGTGGATAGCTAACCTTGTGGTAGTAAGAAAGAAGAAGGGAGAAATGAGGCTTTGTGTTGACTTCAGGATTCTGAACAAATGCTCTAAAAAAGACAACTACCCCCTGCCTAAGATGGAACACTTGCTGCAAAAAGTTTCAGGGGCTAGAGTCATGTCCTTCTTAGATGGATTTTTAGGTTACAATCAGGTTGCTATACATATAGAAGATCAAGAAAAGACCACCTTCACTACTCCTTGGGCCACTTTCATGTACTCCAAGATGCCTTTTGGATTGATGAATGTTGGGGCTACTTTTCAGAGGGCCATGGACATAGCCTTTGTGGGAGAGAAGGACAAGTTTGTCCTTATTTACCTTGATGACATAACAATCTTCTCTAGCAGTCACAAGGACCATTTGTAGCATTTGAAGAAGGTGTTTCTAAAATGCAGATGGTTTGGAATTTCTGTGAACCCAAAGAAGTCACAGTTTTCTCTAGAAGAAGGCAAACTTCTGGGACATATTGTTTCTGCTGAAAGTGTGAAGATTGATCCAAAAAGAGTTCAAGCAATTCAGACATTGTCCATCCCAAGGTCAAAAAGGGACATTCAGTCTTTCCTAGGTAAGATTAACTTTGTGAGGAGTGTTACGCAGTAATTTGTCACTGTCTCCTTGTCAGTCTCCCTACTGTATCATGAATTCAAAATAACCATGCTCATGCTCTCTGAACTGGCAAAATGACCCACTTTGCCAAAGTTTATTTCATCAGCACGACTGTTATTAAAATAACCGCGCTAACTGGCGGCTGATAGTGTAACTTATGCGCTGCCAGCGCGGAAGCACACGGGTTTTCCGCGCTGGTCGAATTTCATGACCCAGCGCATCCTATTCTTGTATTAAGCCGCGCTGACACAGCCTGCTCCGTTATTAAGATGCAACGTCAGCGCACCAGTCCAGTTATGCACCCGCGCTGATCCTGTTTGGGCGAGTTTGTTCTAACAGCCAGCCTTCCAGATGACTCCAGACCTGGTTGTTGGCCTTGTGAATGTCGCTCTACCTTCTATGGCATGTTTGTTCGTCATTTGAGCCACCTTCCTTGGAGATAAGCTCATCCTCCCACCATTCATGGAGACTCCTTCTCCTATTTAAACCTCTACCATTGCCATGAGCAGCTAGTTTTAATAGTGTGGAATTCATAGTGCTTAGACTGCTGCTGCTAGTAGGTAGTTGGTGTGACAAGTGTGGATTTGCTAGAGGAAGCTTAAGGAAGGTTGTGAGTATTGCTTGTGTGAGAGAGAGCTTTGTCTTGGGAGAATCTACCTCCAAGGGTGAATGCTTAAGAGACTTGCTGCCTGGACCCTCTAGAGAAGGACTCAGCGTCAGAACTTTGGTTGTAACTTTCTCTGTTATTGATTAATAATAGATGACTACTGTTATGGTTCCATTCTCATTTGTCTTTGTAATGGTTAATGTGAATTACATCCTTTCTGACTGATGTATTATTGCATTTATTAGATTTCATGTTTTTGTTTGTGTTTCTCTTCGTGTGTGCAGGTATCCATCTACGGGGATCGTGGAAGATCGTGACCGGCCAAAGCGAAGGAGCGAGAACAACATCTCTTCATCAAACAATAGCGTTGGAATCCAAGTAGGTGTTAATTGCCTATCTTTTATTTGCAATTAGGAACTTGCACAGTAGCATTGATTGATTGTTGCTAGACCCATTCTGGGCTAGTAGGGATCGCCTCTATCCGTAGAGGGGATTTACCTCTCCAACAAGGAGGTTTATTCCAAATTTTGTAGAGCTAGTGAAGCACATCACTTCCATGCTGAAGAAAGGATTAGAAATAAAATGGACAAATGGTGCAAGAAGCTCTTTTGAAGCCATCAAACAAGTTATCATGGAAGCTCCCACTCTAATTAGTCCAGATTATACCAGGGAGTTTTATATCTTCTCTTTTGCCTCTTATGATACACTTGCAACAGTTCTATCGCAGAAAAATGATGAAGGTGTAGAGCACCCTGTGGCCTTTTTTAGCAAAACTCCGAGGGCTGCTGAACTAAGGTATGACCTTATTGAAAAACAAGCTTATGCTCTCATAAAATCTTTAAAAGCATTCAGAATTTATATTCTTCATTCCAAAGTGGTCGCATATGTACCTTCAGCCTCAGTAAAAGGTGTCCTAACTCAGCCAGATATTGATGGAAAGAGAGCTAAATGGATTGCAAAATTCATAGAGTTCAACATAGAGGTGAAGCCCACCAAGCTTGTCAAAGGCTAGGGCTTGGCTAAGCTTATGGCTGAGGAAAATTGCAGTTTGTTAGACATCAATTACATGGGTTCAAATTCAGGTGGTGAACGGATAGAGGAAGCAGTAAAAGAGCAAGAGCAGAATCAGTCTTTGGCTTAAAATCTAGCAACCTATGAATGGTATTCCAGTGTAGTTCATTTTTTGCAGAAGCTAGAAGTCTCTCCAGGGTATAGCTCAAGTCAAGCCCGGGCCATTAAGCTTAGATCAACCAAATTCTGCATTAATAAAAACCTGCTCTATTGGAGAGACCCATCAGGGATCCTCTTGAGATGTTTAGACAAAGGACAATCTGTGGAAGCCATGCACCAGTTCCACTCTAGCATTTGTGGAGGGCATCATTATTGGAAAAACACAGCGAACAAGATCCTGAGAGCTAGGTATTATTGGCCTACTCTATTCTCTGATGTGTTTTATTTTGTGAATTCTTGTGACAAATGTCAGAGGTTTGCAGGAAGACAACAACTAAAATCTCTAACCTTGAAGCCAGTACACGCCAATGGTCCCTTCCAGCAGTGGGGCTTGGACTTCATAGGTGAGATCAATCCACATTCCAGTGGCCATCACAAATGGATCTTGGTAGCCACTGATTATTTCATTAAATGGATTGAGGCTATACCCACTAAAAATGCTAATCATCAGGTTATCATAAGTTCTTGAATGAGAATATTTTCACTAGATTTGGTTGCCCAGCCAAACTAGTCACTGATAATGCAGCAGCTTTTAGGGCATAAGAATTGGTGGACATGTGTGAATCCATGGGCATTCAATTGGTGCATTCTATCTCATATTATCCTCAAGGCAATGGCCTAGCAGAATCATCTAACAAGAGTCTTGTAAGGATAATCAAAAAATTGTTGGAGGACAACAAAAAGAACTGGGATTCCAAGTTGAAGTTTGAACTATGCGCTGATAGAGTTACCAACAAGAATTCCATAGGAAATTCTCCATTTAAGCTGGTTTATGGTGCTGATGTTGTTTTTCCTATCCAGCTAATTCTCCCTGTGGTCAAATTCTTGCAAGATGAATAGGATGAAGAGAATGACATGGCGAGGAGAATGAGAAACTTGGTTGAATTATAGCAGATTAGAGACCAATTGGTTGAGAAGTCAAGAATTCATCAGAAGAAGATCAAAGAAACCTTCGATAGAAAGGCAAAAATGGACAGTTTTTAGGTTGGTCACTGGGTTCTCAAATGGGATGCATTGAAGGAAAAGAAGGGCAACCATGGTAAATTTGATGCCTTATGGACGGGACCATTTGTCATTGCTCAAGTTCAGATGAACAATACTTTCATTCTGCACAATTTGGAGGGGGAAGGTGTTTTTGATGGCCCAGTCAATGGGCGATTTTTGAAACTTTACTTCATATGAGGCTTTAAGGCCTTAATATTGTAATAGGTTTTTTCAGTTTTTTTTTTTTATGCAAATAAAATCCATGCCCAATGGAACACTAGGAGATAAGTTTGTTTTGGTTGTTACTGGAAAGGCAGTAGTCTGCAGTTCTTGAAACCTCACAGGGAGGCTTTCATCCCCAGAAGGAGCCAGTGTTAGCCCTGAGGTGCACTGCTGCTATTTTAATGGAAATGTCCCCTGTTTTAGCTCCGATGGTCCACGTCTCCTCTTGCTCCACTTTGGCCATAAGCCAGACTTCAAAAATTATACACCCGCGCTCATAAATATCGGCGGGTCTGCTCTCGGTTCATCTCCTTTCCACTGCACTCTCCATTCTCCGATCCCCGCTATCGATCTTCCCATTGATCTGATGGTCCACACTTCATCTGACTAACGATTTACACTCACCCGCTCCGACCAATCACCACTGTTAAATCATTTTCGCCAGATCGAATAGCTATCGCGCATATCGCTCGGGCAACAAGAGAGAGGGATACCTACCCGATAAAGCGGTTTCCTCTCTCTCCTCCACTGCTGCGTGGTGCCCGATGAATGGAATTAGACGTGCTCTGACCTTTACCACTTACCGCCCAATGACTCTCCGATATAAACCATATTCTGCTCCTGCCACAACTTCAAGCCTCCGATGATTGATCTCCTCCACCCATTCCTTCCAACCCAATGACCCCCGTAATCCACTTCCCACCAATCACTCGAGGAGGAAATTTGTTGGCTTTGTCAGTGTTTTTGACAGTCGGATAGTTGAACTGAAATAACAGAATGCATGGCTAAAAGGAAAAAAACAATAACACGATGCAGCCGAACCAACACAAATGATCATAGAATGTGCTGGCACGAGTGAACCACCTGACAGTGCGGCGAAATTACCAGAATTTGATTACCATGTTTGTTAGAAATAGAGCTCTCTGAGCTCATGTTTGTCTAGTTATGGCATCAAGTAGTTAGAAGACAGAGGGGGACAGATTAAGACATCTCGAGCCTTAATGAGTTCGATAGTATTGTAAAAAGCCTATGAATGGTCGAAAGTTCGAAGGAATAAGGGTTCAACTTTTGGAGACTGTGGATACTCTGTTCCTCCTAACGTCTCATCTTCATTCTAGTAATACAAGCTTCTTTTGCTGTTACATGTTCAATCGCCAACTTCTCCTCTATTCTAAGCTTGCACTTGAATAGGTTATTCATGTTTTCTTCTGCGTCGAATGCCAGATGACTGTCATCTTATCTTTGCATTGATAAATTAGATTTGCAAGCTTCATTTACTTTCTGTAGCTAGCCATTCATATTTGTTTATGTATGTATCTGCTAGTACAGTAAGGATTCTCCATATATTCATTGAATCTATAAACTATTGAGCATTAGTGGTCGAAAGCCTTGTCAAGCTGAGGGTGTTCATGCATGTCTTGAGTGAAAATAGAGTTGAAACACTCATCTGACTTGATCCAAACCCCAATCCATTCCAATAGTTTAGAGAAGGATATTGAAGATTTATATGTTACCAGGCATCTCCGAGCTACAACCTAGGAGAGTTTCCTGGAGTGCTAACAGAGCCCAAGCAGTGTACCCATATGCCATGGAGGCAAGGTCCAGGTTCCAGACGGATCTCTCAACGGAACACACGGACACTATCAGAGACTACCAATATTGGCACCAATATGTTACTGTTGATCAACATGAGGATGTCAAGCAGTTGGACTTCTATAGTTGTCTAAGTCAGAGTGGTGTCTAGTTTGGCTTGTTCAAGACATTGTTCACATGGGTACATGTGCATTGTAAAGTTGAGTCATGTCAAGTGTAATTCAAGTGTCAAGAGTGAATGTAACCGTCATAGAGTAGGTGAAGAGTCATGAGGGTAGTTGAACAGTCATAAAGGGGAATTTCAAGGGTCCACCTGTTAGGTTGCTATACCAATAGGTGTCATATTTCATGATTGACTGTGGAAATGCCAAATATGATCATCCTTTCCATGCTGCAAAGGTTCCATATTTTCAAAAATCAAAAATTTAAAAAATGTAAAGAGGGTATGCCCTAAAAGAAAAATCAAAGGGCAAAAGAATGAATTGGTCAAGAAAGAAAGAAAATGAACCCCAAAGAAAACACCAGGAAAGTGTGCTAGTCAAAATGCCACTATTGTCCTATTTTTTGCAAAGGAGTTCAAAATATGCAATCAGTGACTTCTGTCACACTTGATGGATGGCCAAACAGCTCAATCTTGGCTAGTCCATGTTTAAATTTCTTGTTTTAGAAATAGGGAGTGAATTTTGTCCAAGCAGTTTGAGCTTGGCAGATCAGTAGTTAGGCAGAGAAGCAAGGGTGCTCAACAGTGAAATCTGAGCCCCTGGAAGAGATAAGGGCAGACTTAGATAGGAGGGCAGTCAAAAGAAAACAAAAGAGAAAGGGTTTGCTAGCTCAAATGCACCCAGGGAGAAAGAAGAAAAAAATGTTAGGTGTATTAGGCTGGGTAGGCAGTTTGATGTTGCAGAAGCAAGTTTGTGATCAGTTGTGTCCTTTGGAATATGTTATATCTCATGGATATCACAAGTACCATGGCAAAGAGGCTGCAAAACAGGTGGAGCATGACTAATTTCCCTTCTCATTTCCCCAAAAATCATTTACTAACATCCCCACAAGGACATTGAGATCTGTTCTTTGTTCCTAGTTCACTTCATTTCATGAAAATTATTAAGTGGAACTTTGTGTTTACTTAGACAAAACAAGCCACATTTCTTGTGTAAAAAGCTTTTTCTTCCTTTATGCTAAGTCTCTACAAATTCATGACTTGGATTCCTTTCTTGTTTCCCTAAAGCCTAAGTCACTTTTCAAACTTAGTGCTTTATGTAAACCTAGCTCTCATATTAACATCCTAACTCTATTTTATAACTCCTATGTATATTTCCCTCCCCCTACTATGTAAAGATACATAAAAAATCCCAAAAATATTATAAATATCCCCCCCCGCGGCTAAAGTTATGGCCATATTGTAATTTTTGTCAGGAGCTATTGATCCACCCGGGGCCAATAACAACCCTCCACGCGCTCCATCGGGATTTGTTTAACATTTGGTTAAACAAATAACCAAGGCCGCCAACATAAACCATATAATAACCCCGATAACCAAAGTTTTATACCCTGCAAAACATATAAAATGTTAATATTACGGCGGGCCCCGTGTCATAAGTCTCCGCCAACTCACCCCTTCGTTAGCCGTCCGATCAGGGCTTTCCCATCGGACGATCCACATCGATATCGCAAGCGCCCCGATGACCGAATGATAGGCTCCTGGAAGATGGCGGTTTTACTGTTGTACAAAGTCCACGTGTCACCACCATATTGTATCGCGTCTGTTCTGCCGAAAACCATCGTCGTACATAAAGCAGTGCAATAAAACCATAAACCACTCTCCCTTCCCGCCGCTGACGTCAACGCCCACGTCATTGCCCACGTCAGCACCCACGTCAGCTTCCACCTCGTCACTGTTTTGTCCGTCGTGTCTGCCACGTCAGCGCCAAGTCACCTTCCGTACCCCCGCTACTCGACAAAGATGACGTCATGCTGACGTCACCCGACCAAAGCGCGCCAAAAACCCCCCAAAATCAAAATTTTTGTCAAAAGGTCGTTAAACATCGTTTTTTTTCCATTTCTCTTTATTTTTTCTACGCAAGCTCTGCATCGTTATTTACGTTCAAAACGCCATTTTCGCTACACAGTCTGCCACCCAGGGAAATTAACTCTGCAGCTTGGCCCCTCAGCTCGGTCTTCTACCTGCATTTTGCACCAAGCGTTCATAGAATAGGTATTTACCCGAAACCTACTAATAAACCCTGTTTTTCCAAATTTTTCTGTAAAAAATTGCCCGCAGAACCAAAATTTGAATGAAAATCACAGTGCTGCCTCTACGCCTTTGTATTAACATCACCGTTTTACCCATTTTTCCAAAGAAATCCCGTGAATTGTATTTCCCTCTGCAAATTCGCCCATCGAGCTGAAATTAAGCTTATTTCCGCCTGCAATTTCCACAGAAAAGCCCACAAACTGTCATTTTACCATACTGTTGCTGCAAAAGCCCCTAACTCCAATTAAAAAAGTCATAAAATAATTTGAAAATGGAGGCTCCAGTGGCCTTGAATGTTGCCCCCATGAATGCACCACATAAAGAGTTGGAGTGGATGCCCCTTGCTGACAGGGATTTCCAAATTAAGGATATGATGGGTGACAAGCCTCACCTGCAAGCCTTTTGTGAAATTAGGAATAGCTATAGAAGCAATACTGATGTCTTTGGAATTTGGGAGTCCAACATGCCCATCTACTACCTCCCTTCAGTAAATGTGCTGCCTGATCTCATCCATTTGTGTTGTGCAAATTATGACTCCACACAAAGAGTAGTTATGGCTCCATCTGGGACTGTCCTCTTCTATATTACTCCTCAATCCATAAATGAGATGCCGCACTTTAAGCCAACTCAGCCTCTGTCTCCTCTCACCATGAAATTCTTGCTTGACCAAGCTGCCAAATTGCCTAGTTCAGAGATAACCAGAATAGCTCAATTATTCATGAGACCAGAAAGCCAGCCCACACATCCACCTCCTTTTTATCAGGTCTGGTTCAAAGAAGCTGGTGTATCCATTACTGATATGATTTCATATATCTTCGGATTCAAAACCAGTGAGCATATTGATGAAACTGTTTTAGTATTGATGTCCATATTCACTCCAAGACAGCCCCCTGTTGTCCACTATGATTATGCCACCTTCATAGCCAATAAAATCCACGAGAAATTCATGAACTTGGACAGAGAAAGAGTGTTAAAATACATATCCTACATATATCATTTGCTGCTGTACAATCAACCTGATAGTTTTCAAATTCCCGTTAGAAAGTTGGACCTCAAAGGAGAAAGGAGGTCTGTAATTTTCTGGACCCCAATATTCCATGAAGTCCACAACTCCCCTTATACATATTGTGAGTTTGTTGACCTATTCATATATCCAGCCACTTCTTTGTTGACGATAACTCCTCCTGCCAGGCTCTCTGCTGAAATGAAGAAAATTTTGCATCTCTCAAAGGACTACAACATTGGTGACTGGTATTTTTACCAAAATCACACAGTGATCAGAATTTATGGCTGTGAACTATCCCCCTACAAGCTGCCGAAGTATGTCCCTATGAGACTATTTTCCCTGGAATACTTTAGGCAATTTATTAGTTCAGATTTGACTCATTTCTATGGAGCTAGGAAAAAGGCACAGCTCAAGATAAGAAATCAATTGGGCCCTTTTATCTTCAACAAAAGGGAAGCCTGGGAGGAGGCAGATAAGATTTTAAGGGATCAACTTATGCTGAAACAAAGTTTTCATTGGTCACCATATGACCCTGAACATTTCATAAGTTATAGAAAAGTCAAAAACAAGCTTACAGGATATGTTCACCACAAAATCCCTGAAATTCAACAATATGCTAACCAACAAGAATGGGTAGAAGGCACACTAGTAGAAGAGATCACTGAGGAAGAAAGATTGGAAAAAGAAATGAAAGAGCTTGAGAAAACACTTGACCTGGACTCTTTTGGACAGGTCCCTTTCAAATTGCCTCAACACATTGGAGCGGGCACATCATCTGCTACAACTTCACAACAGCCTGCCCAAGAAAGTACTCCACCTGCAGGGACATCCAAAGGCAAAGAAGTGCTGCATTCAAAGCAGGAAACAATGGCAGATCAGCCAGATGCATCAAAGGGGCAAGGCCCTTCAACACAAACAAAGGTACCTGAAATCCCTGTATTACAAAATCCTCTCAGTGAGGAAAGAGCCAAGAAAAGAGACAGGCAGAAAGACACACCTATAAGTGGATCAGCAAAACAACAAGGGGAAAAGAGGCAAAGGTTAAATCCTTACTCTGAAGAGGAACTCTTGGGAGAGACAACAGGCAACCTGAGCGGTGAGGGAAGAACTGAACAACAGGCTCCTCCAATTTTGGAAACATCAACTAGCTCATATCAGCAAGAGCTAGAGAGGCGGCATGGTGTGGAGGTTATATCCAACAGGCCATAGAGAAAACAACAGAGCAAGCAAGGCTCAGATATCAAGAAAGCATTTACTAAAATAAAGACTAGAAATGAGCCAGTAAGGATCCAACTTTATAATCAATTGCTGAGAATGGCCCCCACAAATCAACAAAGGCTAATGGCAACCTATGATATTCAAGAAGGGAAAATGACCCTTAGTCACTTCAGGCCCACAATGCAGCAGCCACAGTCAGCTACTGATTATATTAGGACCAATCTGGAAGTTCTCTCCAAAGACATCCACCCAATGGACCAAATTGAATTACATAAACAAACCGGAGAAATGGTGTACTCCACCTTGGCAGACAAAGCATTATTAGCTCACAAATTGCAAAATTCATTACATAACACCTCTGCCCAATTAGAGTTGGAAAAGGCCTCCTCATTAGCCAAGGATAATAGGATCAAATCCTTGGAGGAAATTATTATTGAGCTGGGACATGATCCCAAGGATCCCAAGGATCCCAAGGGCATACAGGCCTTAATAAGAAAGAAGGAGGAAGATATTGCAGCCCTCAAAAAGCAATTAAAGCTGCCAATTACAATGCACCCTCAAACCACAAAAGTTGCACAACAGAAAGAAGAGGAGGACATGGTGGGGTTACTGATGAGGATGAATGAGAGATTGGCAGAAACAGAGAAGGCATTGGAGGAAGCACTACAAGGAAAACAGGGAGAGTTGGCCTCTCGGCCATCTCAAATAGCTCCAATTGTTACAAATGCTCCTTCTACAGTCACAACAGCAGTCCCTCCTACTGATCCAGCATCAACAGCACCAAGCACTACATCAACAACAGCAGCAACAACAATAGTACCAGATACCAGCATGAGCATGGAAAAGATGATGAAGGAAATAAAAGAGTTAGAACTCCAGATGGCAGAACTGAAGGAAGCCAAAGAAAAACTGGCCAAGTTAGAGGTAAGCTATGATAAATCCAAAATAACTGTGGCTGAAAAAACAAGAGAGGTAAAGGCCTTGGAAAATAAGGTAAAATCCTTGGAGAAAGATCTTACTCTTCATAAAACTCTATCAGAAATCAAGACAATTTTGTGGACTAAAATTGGCCAGTCCATCACTGATCAATGGAGATCAATTCAAACAATCCATGAGCAAATTGAACTGGTAGAAATGGCCCAAATAGAGATTCAAAAGGCTAGGACATTGTTGGGAAACATGCCCGAGCAGGCCAACAGATTAATCAATTTTTTGAACACTCACACCAAAGAAGAATTGGCAGCTCTGGATATCAGGGACAGAACAGGCACCATTTTGACAATTAAAAGGGTGCTGACTATGAGGAATTTTATACAAAATCTGGAGAGAAAGTGTCAAGAAATGTAGATAGAGATAAATGCTTTTACAGCAAAGTTCACAGTCTTGCAGCGAAAGGGTCTTCCCAGTTTGTTAACCAGCAATCAAAGACTGTTGACACATGAACAATATGCACACAGGCTGAATACATATGTTACCAATTTGATCACAACATCATCAAGCACTTTAGAAGACACAGTACCTCCCTCTGGACAGAGCTTATATGACAAATTGGAAAATCTGTTCTACATTGAGCATGAGATAACATATATTTTTGAAGTCCAGCCCAATTACTACAGGTATACTGAAGCTGATGAAACATTAATAAAACTACAAAGACACCAGTTGCCAACAGACCAATGGTGGCAGGGCATGTTAGAGGTTTTACCAAGGTAGTTTTGGTTCTCTTTCTTTTGATAATCCGCATTTAATCAAATTCAGTGTACGTGCCACACATCATGAGAATGAAAACAACAGAAAAAGGAAGGCATGCCAGAACGCATTAAAGCGGAATCCGAGGCAGATGAAAAGGCCGGGACAACAATGCAGGAACACAAATTAAAGAGACAGCTACCAGCCGACTTGTTGAGTAAAAAATTCAAATATATCAGACCACCTAAGGCAGCCAGTACAGCGGGAGTTACTCCTACATTCATTGCGCTCTGTTTTCAATGTCATTTACTGCCTTTGAAGAAGTACATGGATAAAGTTATTGCTTGATATTTTCTCTATGAGATATTTTGTAACTTTTTTTGTATAAATACCTCCTCCAGAGATGTATTGAGGGTTGGTTGTTGAATATCATTATGGACCTGCGTTGTAGTTTTGAGAACTCTTCTGAATAAAGATTGCTGGAATGCTTTGCTGATGAATTTGCTGGTTGTGGAATTAATGGCAGAAGAATATGTTACAGAATTCTCGTATTACCTCATGGATCAATAAGTCTTTTTAACTCTTGTTTTATTGTTCCTGTGTTTTATATATCATCTATATATCATGTTCTAAATTGCAGGAAAAAAGAATAGCCCAGAATTTACTTTGCTGTACTCTGTGTTCAATTCCTGTCAATTTTTATGTTTTCTTCAGGACTAGCATAGGCAGGAATTCTTGACTGCTCCTGTCTCCCTGGTTCTTACACCCTGAATATAATTAAGGAATTCTTAACTGCTCCTTGGTAATATTTACACACTTTCCCTCTGTTAGCATAATGAAAGATTCTTAACTGCCTTTCATTCCCTGACTCCATTTCATCTTATTCCAGCTTGAAAATTGTTCCATGTTTAATTATCTTGCTCTGTAGTTCCTCCTTTTGCCAAAGAAACCATACCCAGAAGTTTATTTTCATTTGACTCCATTAACCCAATGGTCTGAACTTCTCATACTTTGCAGCCCTGTTCTATTGAATGTCACCATCCAAACATCAAACAACTATCTGCACTTCATAACTAGCCTAACATATAGCAAAACAAAGCTAAATCATAAAGAGAGAGCCCTCTCTAGCTGCAGATTGGCTAGAATCTGCATCTAAAAGATTGGTTAGTGGTTACCTCGGCCGTATTCCCTTTTCTCAGATCTTTTGGGGAACAACCTGAGTGATAACATCATTGGCGACTCCACTGGGGAACTAAATGACTATTTGTTACTGCTGTCTATTTTCTAAAGCTACAGATGGAGCCTGAAGTTAGCCAGGTAGCCTTTGAAACTGTTTTTGCTTTGCATTTACAGGAGTAAATAAAAGCTGCTTCAGTCAATCTCCAGTATAACTTTAGGCTTTATATAACTGTCTCAAAAATTTGATCACTTTCCTTTTGTTTTCAAACGATCTTTAGGAAAATTCAAGACTTTCACAATTTATATTTTCCTAGAAAGATATTGTCAAAAGCATCATTCTTCAAATATCTCCAGAAAATACCAAAAACAGATTTAGAAGCTGGCTCCAAAGAAGAAAACTCGTTACACTAGATCAAATCTAGATCCCAATCCTCCAGCTATTTTTGAAAATCCTAACTTGATCTCCAAGACCCTTAGAAGACAAGAAAGTCTAGAAAATTCTGCTGATTTAAATCTTGATATACTTCAGCAAAACCTTACCCAATCACCTCCTGGAAAAGCAGCAGTCCTTTCTACTGTTGTTGCAGCTTCTTCTAGTTCACCATCATCACTTCAAAGCACCTCTTCCACTCCCCCATCCACTCCGTTTATCTCAGCTGTTATCCCTGTGCTTCCAGCTGTCCCATTTATACCTATAAATATGGCAAACCGATATGCTCCTTTGCAGTTGCCTACAAATCCAAGGGCTATGCCTCAGGATTATCAAATAAAATTTACATATTTTGATGGTACTGGCTCCTATACAGCCCAACAACACACTAAGAAGATGATGGACTATTGTGAGAACTATGAAATTGATGATAACGATGTCAGGATGAAAATTTTTGTTCAAAGTTTAACCGGTGATGTGAGGACCTGGTTTAGGGCACTTGCTGCAAACACAATTGCTGATCCGGATGCCCTTTACCAAACCTTTTTGAACAGATGAGAAAAGAAGAAGGACCCATTGCATGTCCTATCAGAGTATGAGAGTTTGAAAAGAGGCCCACAAGAAACAGTCCAAGACTACTATGCTAGATTCAATAACGTGTACAATGCTATCCCTCAAAACCTTAGACCTCCACCTGACTTGGCCTTGATCAAATTCCCTGATGGATTTGATTCCGACATGGCATATCAACTAAGGGAAAGAGCCCCTCCAAGTTTAGAAGACATGCAGAGCATAGCTGTTAGTGTAGAGGCCAATCTAATCTCTAAAAGAGCTCAAGCTAGAGCTGAAAGAAGGACTCACTTCAAAGAAGAGCCTTCTGCATTTGAGCAAAAACTAGATGCAATTATCAAAAGAATGGATAGACTGGGTAATAGAGTGGACACCATTGAAAGGAAATCTTCTTGGGAAGGTCAACCAAGTAACACCACTAGAAATCCAAACTTTAGAAAAAATCAAAATCCTAACACCGGGAAAGTTGGCCCTGATCAGAATATCAGACCTTCATTCCAAGAGAACTATGCTGAAGCTTCAACCTCTAGTGAGCCAACAGAGGATACTCAAATCAACCTAATGGGTCTAAATAGTGAACAACAAATATTTTTAACACAAGATGACCAAGAAGCTCATAATTTCAACCAATTTCAAACCAAATCCGGAGAATCATTTGATTTCAGAGAGGGGTATGATGCAGTTGTCTATGAGGTTCATAAACAATACAAATTGAGGAGCAGAACAGTAGATATGCCTGAACCTAGCAAGCTGAAAGATACCAAGCAGCCTAAGAAAGCAAAGGATAAAGGCTCCCTGACAGAACTCCCTGCTAAAACAGACCTCAACCCAAAAGAACCTACGGTTGAGGACATATCAGACTTACCGTCCTTAAAAAATCAGCCATCCACATCCTTTCCTCCAAAAGAAAATGCAAACAGCTCTCCTGAAAATAATTTCAAAATAGATCCAGTTTCAAACAGCAATCCTGATAGAGAAAAAATCACCGAGAACACAGCAGGAAAGGAAAATTTTGCTACCCGGAATGCAAAAATTCAAGTGGAAAAACCTTTCAACCTAGAAACAGAAATAGGAAAGTTAAAAATAGCCATTCCACTGTCCGAATTGGCTAAACATGAGGTTTATAGGGAACAAATCAGCAGGTCACTTCAAATATCAGAGAATAGAGATGCAGTGAATGTCTTAGATGACCAACCAGAATTGATTTTTGGTCTTGAGGTAAATGGTAAAACAGTAGATGGAGGAGTCCCTCCATTCTATGTAAGCTTAAACATTCATGACAAAGTACTACATAATGCAATGTTTGATTCGGGAGCTTCCCATAACCTAATGCCTAAGTCTGTGATGGAAAGATTGGACCTAGATATCACAAGGCCATACAAAGACTTGTTCTCATTCGATTCTAGCTAGGTTAGGTGTCTGGACCTAATCAAAGGTTTGTGTGTATCTCTAGTACAATACCCTGCCAAGACTATTTTAATGGATGTAGTGGTAGCTGATATCCCACCAAAGTATGGAATGCTTTTGTCCAGATCTTGGGGTGCAAAACTCCAAGGATCTTTGCAGCTAGACATGTCCTATGCCACCATTTCAGTCTTTGGCCAACCAAAGATATTGTACAAGGAAACATTGATGAAATATGTGGTCAGCAGTCAAGAAAAACCCCAAAACTTTCCCATTTATTCCATGCTTTCGGATATGGATTCATTCATCTTATACAATGCTGAAATGTGCCCCAAAACTGATCACAAGCTCCTAGAATTAGCACAAGCAAGAAGCATAAATGAAGAATCCACTGCTCAGTATCTAAAAGTTATTGAAGGGATTGATGCAACAAACAAACAAGCCAAACCATATGAGTCACAAAATCCAAATCTGTCCACTAAGACAGTTTCTAAACTCCTCATCTTAGTGATAATCAAGAAATCTTGTGGTACTTAGAGTTTGATGGGTCAGTGAATAAATTAGGAGCAGGGGCAAGGGTTTGGATACACAATATGCAAAATGATCATGCTGAAGGTATAGGCTGAATTTTAGATGTACAAACAATATGGCTAAATATGAGGCCCTTTTGCTAGGTCTCAAACTGATTAAAAGTCTAGGGGCAACTAAGATTTCAATTCTAGGGGACTCAGACTTGATTATCCAACAGATGAAGGGAAACTTTGTTACAAATGATCTCAGGCTGAGAGCTTACAGAGGGGCAGCAATTGAAATACTCAACACCTTCTTAGAATCTCAGCTAACCAAAATTCTGAGAAACCACAATTTACATGCTCACAGTTTGGCAACATTTGCCAGCACTTGTAAGCTGCCATTTGAGCCTAACCACCACTTCACTGCTGAAATTAAACACAGACTTGCTATTCTAGATAATGTCAAAAATTGGCAAGTGTTTGAAAGTGACACACAAATTAATAATTTCTTGACTTTGAAAGAGGAATTCTCAAGCACAAACATAGATACAAGTACCATTTGTGAAGAACAACAAATAGACAAAATTGAAAAACATACATCAGTTGAAACAGCAAATCAGATTTTGCATCCAACCATCTTTACTAGCAAAAATTTACAAGAGCTGAAGCAAATGGACTTTGATGAAATTGCTGAGGGAGAAGCTGAAGTAATTGAGTTGAAGGACAATTTTTTGCCCACAGGCTTGACTCCTTTGGAGGATATTTTTGATTCAAATGATATACCAAGAAAGCCAAAAATGCAGCCTTTAAATGCAGAAATTGAGGACTGTAATATAGGAACTGCACAAAATCCTAAGATGGTAAAATTGCCCAAAGCCTTGCCTCTAATTCAAAAACTGAAATATATTGAGCTGTTTAAAGAGTTTCAAGATGTCTTTGCATGGAGCTATGAGGACCTCAAGTTCTATGATACTTCGGTCATCCAAGACACAATACCTTTAAAAGAAAATCAAAAGCCTTTTAAACAAAAACTTAGAAGGGTTAATCCAGTTCTCCTTCCTCTCATTGAAAAAGAAGTCAAAAGAATGTACCAAGCTGGAATAATTGCGCCTATTAGATTCTTAGAATGGATTTCAAATCTAGTGCCCACTAGGAAGAAAACGGGAGAGATAAGACTGTGTGTTGACTTAAGAAATCTAAATAAAGTCTCTCTCAAAGACCACTACCCCTTACCAAAGATGGATTACATTTTACAAAGGGTAGTGGGAGCTTCTAGGATTTCACTGTTAGATGGGTTCTCAGGCTTTAATTAGATTCTAGTTCACCCGGATGATCAAGATAAAACTGCCTTTACAACACCTTGGGGAAATTTCAAATATGTAAAAATGCCTTTTGGACTTAAAAATGCAGGGGCAACATTTTAGCGAGCAATGGACATAGCCTTTGCAAAAGGGATCCATGATTTCCTAGTCATATATCTTGATGACCTCACTGCTTTTTCAAAATCAGATCAAGAACATTTAGAACATCTCAGACAAGTGTTCCTAATCTGCAGAAAATATGGCATATCATTGAACCCAAAGAAGTCATTGTTTGGCCTAGAAGAGGGAAAGCTCTTAGTTCACATAATTTCAAAAGATGGCATTAGAATTGACCCGGACAGAATACAAGCTATTCTCCAAGTTCCTCACCCAAGAAATATCAAGGAATTGCAAGTTTTTCTAGGAAAAATCAATTTCCTAAGAAGATTCATACCCAACTTGGCTGAACTAATAAGATTGTTGAATAATATGCTGAAGAAAGATTCCAAAGTCAAATGGACCATAGAATCCAAGAAAGCTTTCGAAGATATCAAACTAGCCTTAACTAAAACACCAATCCTCACAAGCCCAAAGTTTGATAGAGACTTCATAATCTTTTCCTTTGCATCTGAGCATATTGTTGCTGCTGTCCTATTACAAAAAGATGACCAAGGATGTGAGAAGCCCATCGCTTTCTTTAGCAAAGCACTTAGAGATGCACATTTAAAATATCAAATCATGGAGAAGCAAGCTTATGCCCTTGTAAAGGCTATCAAGGATTTCAGAGTTTACATCTTTTACTCTCATGTGATAGCTTATGTCCCAAATGTCGTGGTCAAAGACATTCTGACTCAAGAAGGAATTGAAGGAAAAAGAGGCAAATGGATAGCTAACATTTTGGAATATGGCCCTCAAATTAAGCTAACAAAACTGATAAACGGACAAGGTTTAGCTAAATTGATGACTGAAACCAATTTTCAAGCTCTTGACATCAATGAACTGGATAACGAACAGGAGATGGCGACTCCACAGATCAATCAAGCCTTCTTACAATCACCTTGGTATGCTGATATAATTTATGTATTGTTAAACCTACAGGCTCCTCCAGGGTTATCCAGAACTAAAAAGAGATTCTTGAAAATGAAAGCTTCAAAGTTTTATATTGTAGACAATGTTTTATTTTGGAAAAATCATGAGGGGATTTTACTAAGCTGCTTAACAAAGGATGAAACTGACAAAGTGCTAAAATAATTTCATGCAGGGGACTGTGGTGGACATTTGTATTGGAAATCAACAGCTGATAAAATCTTAAGAGCTGGTTTTTATTGGCCCTCCCTATTTTCTGATGTAAAGAAATTGTGATTTCTTGCCATAAATGTCAAATCTTTGAAGGCAAGAGAAAATTGTTACCCCTACCCCTAAAACCCATTTCCACCGAAAGACCATTTCAACAATGGGGTTTAGATTTCATTGGAGAAATTCACCCTTCCTCTTCTGGCCAGCATAAGTGGATTTTGACTGCCACATATTATTTTACCAAGTGGATAAAAGCCATCCCTTGTAGACAAGCCAATGACTCAATCATAATGCAATTCCTAGAAACCAATATTCTTTCTAGATTTGGCTGTCCGGAAAAGATAATAACTGACAATGTTGCTGCCTTTAAATCCAAAAGAATGATTAATTTTTGCCACAAGTACCACATTACCTTAGGCCATTCCACAGCTTATTACCCTCAAGGTAATGGTTTAGCTGAATCATCCAACAAAAGCTTGATCAACATCATAAAGAAAGTATTGGAGGAAAACAAGAAGAATTGGCACAAAAAGCTTATTAATGCACTGTGGGCAGACAGGTTGACCACAAAGAGATCTATTGGAACAAGCCCCTATGGCATGGAGGTTGTATTGCCTTCATCATTGGGAATCCCTGTGATAAAATTGCTACAAGAAATACAGGCAGAACCCAATGATATTCAGAGAAGAATTAATCAAACAATTCATTTACAGCAGACCAGAGAGGAAGTGTATCAGAGATCTCAGATCCTACAAGAGAAACTGAAGAAGATTTTTGACAAAAGGACAAAGGCAGAGGATTTTTTCATAGGATACAAAGTGCTGAAATGGGATTCCAGAAGGGAAGATAAAGGAAAACATGGCAAATTTGATTTCCTATGGAAAGGACCTTTTGCTATTCAGGCTGTACAAGGAAACAACACTTACTTTTTGAAAAGCCTGGATGATACAGAAGCTGAGGATGGGCCAGTCAATGGTTGGATGCTTAAGAATTATTTTGATCCTCTTTGTTAAGGTGTTAGGACTGTATTTTGTACATAATAGTGTCTATTTTTCTGCAGTTTATTTCAGCAATAAGATAGAGAATAAGATGCAGAAAATTTTGAGAAAAGGCAAGGGATTGTGCCACCTTTTTGCGTTATATTTTGAGTTTATCAGAAGGAGTGTAAGAAGAAAACTTGGGAGCTATAAAAATGATGACAAATACTCAGACAAACTATCAAAGACAGAACTGTAATTCTGTTCAAACCAGCACATGATAAATGTATATATACCATAGAGATACAGTTTTGTTTGTTTCCAGCAGAAGGAAATTTTAGATTACAGCAAGAGTTGAATACAAGGCCATCTGACCTGTTGTTCTTGGCTTTTCACCTGGAAAAGCCATCCCCAAGTGGAGTCACTATTAGATTCCTATACCAATAGGTGTCATATTTCATGATTGACTGTGGAAATGCCAAATATGGTCATCCTTTCCATGCTGCAAAGGTTCCATATTTTAAAAAATAAAAAATTTAAAAAATGTAAGGAGGGTATGCCCTAAAAGAAAAATCAAAGGGCAAAAGAATGAATTGGTCAAGAAAGAAAAGACCAGGAAAGTGTGTTAGTCAAAATGCCACTACTATCCTATTTTTTGCAAAGGAGTTCAAAATATGCAATCAGTGACTTCTGTCACACTTGATGGATGGCCAAACAACTCAATCTTGGCTAGTCCATGTTTAAATTTCTTGTTTTAGAAATAGGGAGTGAATTCTGTCCAAGGAGTTTGAGCTTGGAAAATCAGTAGTTAGGCAAAGAAGCAAGGGTGCTCAACAGTGAAATCTGAGCCCCTGGAAGAGATAAGGGCAGACTTAGATAGGAGGGCAGTCAAAAGAAAACAAGAGAGAAAGGGTTTGCTAGCTCAAATGCACCCAAGGAGAAAGAAGAAAAAAATGTTAGGTGTATTAGGCTGGGTAGGCAGTTTGATGTTGCAGAAGCAAGTTTGTGATCAGTTGTGTCCTTTGGAATATGTTCTATCTCATGGATATCACAAGTACCATGGCAAAGTGGCTGCAAAACAGGTGGAGCATGACTAATTTCCCTTCTCATTTCCCCAAAAATCATTTACTAACATCCCCACAAGGACATTGAGATCTGTTCTTTGTTCCTAGTTCACTTCATTTCATGAAAATTACTAAGTGGAACTCTGTGTTTACTTAGCCAAAACAAGCCACATTTCTTGTGTAAAAATCTTTTTCTTCCTTTATGCTAAGTCTCTACAAATTCATGACTTGGATTCCTTTCTTGTTTCTTTAAAGCCTAAGTCACTTTTCAAACTTAGTGCTTTATGTAAACCTACTTCTCATATTAACATCCTAACTCTATTTATATATCTCCTATGTATATTTCCCTCCCCCAACTATGTAAAGATACATAAAAAAAATCCCAAAAATATTATAAATATCCCCCCCCCCACGGCTAAAGTTATGGCCATATTGTAATTTTTGTCAGGAGCTATTGATCCACCCGGGACCAATAACAACCCTCCACGTGCTCCATTGGGATTTGTTTAACATTTGGTTAAAAAAATAACCAAGGCCGCCAACATAAACCATATAATAACCTCGATAACCAAAGTTTTATACCCTGCAAAACATATAACACGTTAATATTACGGCGGGCCCCATGTCATAAGTCTCTGCCAACTCACCCCTCTATCAGTCGTCTGATCAGGGCTTTCCCATCAGACGATCCACGTCGATATCGCAAGCGCCCCGATGACCGAATGATAGGCTCCGGGAAGATGGCGGTTTTACCGTCGTACAAAGTCCACGTGTCACCACCATATTGTATCGCATCCGTTCTACCGAAAACCACCGTCATACATAAAGCAGTGCGATAAAACCATAAACCACTCTCCCTTCTCGCCGCTGACATCAGCGCCCACGTCAGCACCCACATCAGCTGCCACCTCGTCACTGTTTTGTCTGCCGTGTCCGCCACATCAGCGCCAAGTCACCTTCTGTACCCCCGCTACCCGAAAAAGATGATGTCATGCTAACGTCACCCGACCAAAGCGCACCAAAAACCCGCCAAAATCAAAATTTTTGTCAAAAGGCCATTAAACGTCATTTTTTGTCCATTTCTCTTTGTTTTTTCTGTGCAAGCTCTGCATCGTTATTTACGTTCAAAACGCCATTTTCGCTGCACAGTTCGCCACCCAGGGAAATTAACTCTGCAGCCCGGCCCCTCAGCTCGGTCTTCTACCTGCATTTCGCACCAAGCATTCATAGAACAGGTATTTACCTGAAACCTGCTCATAAACCCTATTTTTCCAATTTTTTCTATAAAAAATTGCCCGCAAAACCAAAATTTGAATGAAAATCACAGTGCTGCCTCTACGCCTTTGTATTAACATCACTGTTTTACCCATTTTTCCAAAGAAATCCCGTGAATTGTGATTCCCTCTGCAAATTCGCCCATCAAGCTAAAATTAAGCTTATTTCCGCCTGCAATTACCACAGAAAAGCCCACAAATTGTCATTTTACCATATTGTTGTTGCAAAAGCCCCTAACTCCAATTTAAAAAGTCATAAAATAATTTGAAAATGGAGGCTCCAGTGGCCCTGAATGTTGCCCCCTTGAATGCACCACATAAAGAGTTGGAGTGGATGCCCCTTGCTGACAGGGATTTCCAAATTAAGGATATGATGGGTGACAAGCCTCACCTGCAAGCCTTTTGTGAAATTAGGAATAGCTACAGAAGCAATACTGATGTCTTTGGAATTTGGGAGTCCAACATGCCCATCTACTACCTCCCTTCAGTAAATGTGCTGCCTGATCTCATCCATTTGTGCTGTGCAAATTATGACCCCACACAAAGAGCAGTTATGGCTCCATCTGGGACTGTCCTCTTCTATATTACTCCTCAATCCATAAATGAGATGCTGCACTTTAAGCCAACTCAGCCTCTGGCTCCTCTCACCATGAAATTCTTGCTTGACCAAGCTGCCAAACTGCCCAGTTCAGAGATAACCAGAATAGCTCAATTATTCATGAGACCAGAAAGCCAACCCACACATCCACCTCCTTTTAATCAGGTCTGGTTCAATGAAGCTGGTGTATTCATTACTGATATGATTTCATATATCTTGGGATTCAAAACCAGTGAGCATATTGATGAAACTGTTTTAGTATTGATGTCCATATTCACTCCAGGACAGCCCCCTGTTGTCCACTATGATTATGCCACCTTCATAGCCAATAAAATCCATGAGCAATTCATGAACTTGGACAGAGAAAGAGTGTTCAAATACACATCCTACATATATCATTTGCTGTTGTACAATCAACCTGATAGTTTTCAAATTCCCCTTAGAAAGTTGGACCTCAAAGGAGAAAGGAGGTCTGTAATTTTCTGGACCCCAGTATTCCATGAAGTCCACAACTCCCCTTATACATATTGTGAGTTTGTTGACCTGTTCATATATCCAGCCACTTCTTTGTTGATGATAACTCCTCCTGCCAGGCTCTCTGCTGAAATGCAAAAAATTTTGCATCTCTCAAAGGACTACAGCATTGGTGACTGGTATTTTTACCAAAATCACACAGTGATCAGAATTTATGGCTGTGAACTATCCCCCTACAAGCTGCCGAAGTATGTCCCTATGAGACTATTTGCCCTAGAATACTTTAGGCAATTTATTAGTTCAGATTTGACTCATTTCTATGGAGCTAGGAAAAAGGCACAGCTCAAGATAAGAAATCAATTGGGCCCTTTTATCTTCAACAAAAGGGAAGCCTGGGAGGAGGCAGATAAGATTTTAAGGGATCAACTTATGCTGAAACAAAATTTTCATTGGTCACCATATGACCCTAAACATTTCATAAGTTATAGAAAAGTCAAAAACAAGCTTACAGGATATGTTCACCACAAAATCCACGAAATTCAACAATATGCTAACCAACAAGAATGGGTAGAAGGCACACTAGTAGAAGAGATTACTGAGGAAGAAAGATTGGAAAAAGAAATGAAAGAGCTTGAGAAAAAACTTGACGTGGACTCTTTTGGACAAGTCCCTTTCAAATTGCCTCAACACATTGGAGCGGGCACATCATCTGCTACAACTTCACAACAGCCTGCCCAAGAAAGTACTCCACCTGCAGGGACATCCAAAGGCAAAGAAGTGCTACATTCAGAGCAGGAAACAATGGCAGACCAGCCAGATGCATCAAAGGGGCAAGGCCCTTCAACACAAACAAAGGTACCTGAAATCCCTGTATTACAAACTCCTCTCAATGAGGAAAGAGCCAAGAAAAGAGACAGGCAGGAAGACACACCTATAAGTGGATCAGCAGAACAGCAAGGGGAAAAGAGGCAAAGGTTAAATCCTTACTCTGAAGAGGAACTCTTGGGAGAGACAACAGGCAACCTGAGCGGTGAGGGAAGAACTGAACAGCAGGCTCCTCCAATTTTGGAAACATCAACTAGCTCATATCAGCAAGAGCTAGAGAGGCAGCATGGTGTGGAGGTTACATCCACCAGGCCACAGAGCAAACAACAGAGCAAGCAAGGCTCGGATATCAAGAAAGCATTTACTGAAATAAAGACTAGAAATGAGCCAGTAAGGATCCAACTTTATAATCAATTGCTGAGAATGGCCCCCACAAATCAACAAAGGCTAATGGCAGCCTATGATATTCAAGAAGGGAAAATGACCCTTAGTCACTTCAGGCCCACAATGCAGCAGCCACAGTCAGTTGCTGATTATATCAAGACCAATCTGGAAGTTCTGTCCAAAGACATCCACCCAATGGACCAGATTGAATTACATAAACAAACCGGAGAAATGGTGTACTCCACCTTGGCAGACAAAGCATTATTAGCTCACAAATTGCAAAATTCATTACATAACACCTCTACCCAATTAGAGTTGGAAAAGGCCTCCGCATTAGCCAAGGATAACAGGATCAAATCCTTGGAGGAAATTATTATTGAGCTGGGACATGATCCCAAGGATCCCAAGGGCATACAGGCCTTAATAAGAAAGAAGGAGGAAGATATTGCAGCCCTCAAAAAGCAATTAAAGTTGCCAATTACAATGCACCCTCAAACCACAGAAGTTTCACAGTAGAAAGAAGAGGAGGACATGGTGGGGTTACTGATGAGGATGAATGAGAGATTGGCATAAACAGAGAAGGCATTGGAGGAAGCACTACAAGGAAAACAGGGAGAGTTGGCCTCTCAGCCATCTCAAACAGCTCCAATTGTTACAACTACTCCTTCTACAGTCACAACAGCAGTCCCTCCTACTGATCCGGCATCAACAGCACCAAGCACTACATCAACAACAGCAGCAACAACAATAGTACCAAATACCAGCATGAGCATGGAAAATATGATAAAGGAAATAAAAGAGTTAGAACTCCAGATATCAGAACTGAAGGAAGGCAAAGAAAAACTGGCCAAGTTAGAGGTAAGATATGATAAATCCAAAATAACTGTGGCTGAAAAAACAAGAGAGGTAAAGGCCTTGGAAAATAAGGTAAAATCCTTGGAGAAAGATCTTACTCTTCATAAAACTCTATCAGAAATCAAGACAATTTTGTGGACTAAAATTGGCCAGTCCATCACTGATCAATGGAGATCAATTCAAACAATCCATGAGCAAATTGAACTGATAGAAATGGCCCAAATAGAGATTCAAAAGGCCAGGACATTATTGGGAAACATGCCCGACCAGGCCAACAGATTAATCAATTTTTTGAACACTCACACCAAAGAAGAACTGGCAGCTCTGGATATCAGGGACAGAATAGGCACCATTTTGACAATTAAAAGGGTGCTGACTATGAGGAATTTTATACAAAATATGGAGAGAAAGTGTCAAGAAATGTAGATAGAGATAAATGCTTTTACAACAAAGTTCACAGTCTTGTAGCAAAAGGGTCTTCCCAGTTTGTTAACCAGCAATCAAAGATTGTTGACACATGAACAATATGCACACAGGGTGAATACATATGTTACCAATCAGATCACAACATCATCAAGCACTTCAGAAGACATAGTACCTCCCTCTGGACAGAGCTTATATGACAAATTGTAAAATCTGTTCTACATTGAGCATGAGATAACACATCCTTTTGAAGTCTAGCCCAATTACTACAGGTATACTAAAGCTGATGAAACATTATTAAAACTACAAAGACACCAGTTTCCAACAGACCAATGGTGGCAGGGCATGTTAGAGGTTTTACCAAGGTAGTTTTGGTTCTCTTGCTTTTGATCATCTGCATTTAATCAAATTTAGTGTACGTGCCACACATCATGAGAATGAAAACAACAGAAAAAGGAAGGCACGCCAGAACGCATTAAAGCGGAATCAGGCGCAGATGAAAAGGCCGGGACAACAATGCAGGAACGCAAATTAAAGAGACAACTACCAGCCGACTTGTTGAGTCAAAAAGTCAAATATATCAGACCACCTAAGGCAGCCAGTATAGCGGGAGTTACTCCTACATTCATTGCACTCTGTTTTCAATGTCATTTACTGCCTTTGAAGAAGTAGATGGATAAAGTTATTGCTTGATATTTTCTCTATGAGATATTTTGTAACTCTTTTTGTATAAATACCTCCTCTAGAGATGTATTGAGGGTTGGTTGGTGAATATCATTCTGGACCTGCGCTGTAGATTTGAGAACTCTTCTGAATAAAGATTGTTGGAATGCTTTGCTGATGAACTTGCTGGTTGTGGAATTAATGGCAGAAGAATATGTTACAGAATTCTTGTATTACCTCATGGATCAATAAGTCTTTTTAACTCTTGTTTTATTGTTCTTGTGTTTTATATATCATCTATATATCATGTTCTAAATTGCAGGAAAAAAGAATAGCCCAGAATTTACTTTGCTGTACTCTGTGTTCAATTCCTGTCAATTTTTATGTTTTCTTCAGGACTAACATAGGCAGGAATTCTTGACTGCTCCTATCTCCCTGGTTCTTACACCCTAAATATAATTAAGGAATTCTTAACTGCTCCTTGGTAATATTTACACACTTTCCCTATATTAGCATAATGAAAGATTCTTAACTGCCTTTCATTCCCTGACTCCATTTCATCTTATTCCAGCTTGAAAATTGTTCCATATTTAATTATCTTGCTCTGTAGTTCCTCCTTTTGCCAAAGAAACCATACCCAGAAGTTTATTTTCATTTGAATCCATTAACCCAATGGTCATAACTTCTCATACTTTGCAGCCCTGTTATATTGAATGTCACCATCCAAACATCAAACAACTATCTGCACTTCATAACTAGCCTAACATATAGAAAAACAAAGCTAAATCATAAAGAGAGAGCCCTCTCTAGCTGCAGATTGGCTAGAATCTGCATCTAAAAGATTGGTTAGTGGTTACCTCGGCCATATTCCCTTTTCTCATATCTTTTGGGGAACAACCTGAGTGATAACACCACCCACCCTTTGCTATAAATAGTCCCTCATAACTCATTGTATAGGCTTTTGGTCAGCCAAGATTTTACTAAGACTATCTTGAAGAAGGCTTCGACAGTATTGTAATGCATCTTGGCTTCTCCACTGCATGGAGCTAGTACATCTCTTTGGAGGAGCAGGCGGATGTGGCTGTAACGTTCCACTAATGGGGCTAGCAAGTTTACATATCGTATTGTATGATTGTGACTTACACTTCTTTATATAGTAAAAGCCAACATATTTTCATGCATATGTTGTTATTGTAGTTGGATTGCTCCAGTTGCCTTAATGATATTTGTTGTTTAACTTACGTACTTGTATATGAATTGATTTGTATGCAAATATATGAATCTTGTTGTTAATTTGTTTCATATGTTGTTAATGTTGTCACCATCCATGCTGACTTCTCTACCGGACATTAGACAGACCTTTCTCTGAACCTTGTTATATCAACCATCACACTCATCTCGGACTCATCTGCGAGTGTCGTTAGTGTTGTCTTACCTTATATGTTGTGGCTACCACATTTGTGTCAACTACTCTGCTAGAAGTTGTGCATGTCCTTTGAGTTGTGTGTTCCTAGCTGAGTTGGGATTGATCCCTTTCAACTTGGAACTCACCTTCACCTTCCTCTCCCTTTGAAGTGTTGGAACCTCTCATACTCATTCCTTGACTCACTGCATCAGTCACGCCCTTTCTACTGACAGAGTTATCTTACTTGCCTTTATGCGACATCATGGTCAAGGCATTACCTTACGACCCACTGCTGGGACTCCTACACCAAACGGTTTGAGGTCTAATTGGGGCTTCTTACCAGGGAGATCCCCTTGACATGTTGGTGGGTTGAGAACCGTCAACAGAACTTTAGAATGGTTAGACTTTGGAAAAGTATTGATATAGAGGGCTTCCAATAATTGGCAAAACATGGTCACAAGAGGTTAAAGAACCAAGGGTGCAGAGTTGTTAACAAAGGGAAAATGGCCACTGACAAGTGTTTGAAGACTTACCACCTTAATGCTAAGTGGTAGGTCACAGGTAGTGGTCCTATGGTGAGAAGTGCACTGTGAGGGATAAGCAAAAGGAGCTTGGAGATAAGAGGATTATGATATCAGAACTTCAGAACAATTAGTTATTGAAAAAGTTCTGATAGAGGTAGCTTCCGATATTGGGTAGGTTGTTGGTCATGTAAATCCATTGAGCCAAGTGAAAAAAGAGGGAGCAAAGGAATATTGGCCCCCGTAGGAACATTGTACCAATGTGGAATTTATCTGATAGCACAGTATAGAGAGGTAAAGGCGTATGGGTTGGCAGCTGCGAGATTGAATGAGGAAACATAGGATTTGGTCTCAGAAGTAATGATGACTATCAGATATTGTTGGGTCAAGGCAACAAGGACCACGATATTCAGGAAGGAGTGTTGGATCTGCCTTAAGGTGAGACAAGACATCTCTGTGCTCCAATGCATGTCTTCAGTCAGTTAAATTAAAGTATGGGACTCATGAAGTAGTGTGCAGGTCATCTGAGAATTAATTTCTCAGCATGGAGCTCCATGCAATCAGTCGATGAAGGACTACAAGGTCGATCACTATTTCTGCACTGTGACAAGAAACATACAGGAGATGCTACAAAAGCAAGGAAGGCCATGCCTAAGTACAGGGGGGAATCCAAAGGATGGGTAGCAAATTCTACCTTTCATATAGAGCTTCAGTGATAGGAGAGTTACACACAGAGAGGACCGTATCTGGTTGGTGTGTGCAGGTGAACTGAGAATTCATTCTCAGTATGGAGAAACCGTCAATTGCCCATTCTCATGATTAATGTAGTGGCAAAGACCAAGGTAGACACAAAAGCAGAAGGGAAGATCCATGTCGAGGTACACTCACACATTGTGAAAACAGGACAGAGGGGTAACATCGATTGGGGGGTAGAGAGGAGCAAAACCTAGGATCTCAGATGAGAAATGGGGGGAAAGAAGCATAGTTACAAGTGAGCTAAGTGGAAAAGCTCTGATTCAATGCACTGTTGTGTAAGGCTAAGAGAGAGCCAGTTCTGCAAAGAAAGGCCAAGAATTCCTATCCAGAGGTAAGAGACCCTGAGAACTACGCTGTTGTGAGTAAACGAGGAAGTTTCCAGTGCGATCTATGAGTAAAGTGGAAGTTGCCTGTGTTCTCTGTGAGTAAGTGAAAGCTTCCTATGCGCTTTATGAGTAAGGAGAAAGTTTCCTGTGTGTTGTTGTGAGCAAAGCCAAAGTTGTTTGTGTTGTGTGAGCAAGGTTGAAGTCACCTATGTTGTGTGAGAAAGGTCACAAGTGTCCATGCTGCAGGAAAGGACGAAGGTGCATGTGCAAGGAAAGAAGGCCAAGAGTTGTGTGTGTGTTTTGGAGAGAAAAAGGCTGAGAGCTTAGTAACTGCTGATGAAGAGAAGAGAACAAAGTTACGTGGACTGTGATGAGTGATTTTTGTTGAGAAAACCAGTGGGTTACTGCAGAGTGAGCAGTGTGAGCAGAGAGAACAAATTTTTTATCAAGTAGAGTGGCTGCCAAACTACAAAGAACATTCAGTTCCTATTTGAGTGTGGATTGGTGCCTACATACAGGAAGTTGGTGCTTCCATCTCTAGTGGGTGTTTCAGAAAGCTTCGGGGTTGGTGCCTCCTACAAGTTGGCTTGCAAAAATACAAGGAGTTGCAAGTTGGTGCTTGCAAAACATCCATAAGATCAGTGCCTCATAATGGTGCTTCTGGTAATTTGAATAGGTATCTACAAAAAAAGGGAGTTGATGCTTCCTACTAGTCGGTGCTAGAAAACAATCAAAGGGAGTTGGTGCTTCCTATGAGTGGGTTCTCACAAAAAAGATTGATGTAATAGAGTAGGTGACCTTATTTACATCAATAACAACAACAATATTTGGTGGTCTTTTCCTGAAGGGGTTTCCGCGTAAAACCTTGTTTCTCATGTGTATGATGCTCATGGTGTGTATGCTTATATGTTGAGTTAATGTTGCTGCCATATTACATATTTTTGTTGATAATATGGATGGGTGCCAAGCTTGAATAAGAAAAGTAAATAGGCTTAAAAAGTTAAAATTATCCTTAATATTGATTCAACCCCCTCTCAGTATCATCATTATTTCCAACATAAGTCTCTCAACTCATCAACAAGAAGTATATATATATATATATATATATATATATATATATATATATATATATATATATATATATAACACCCTCCCCCCACATCAACCCAAGCAACCAACCAGCCGGGGTAAACATGCGATGAGAGGAAACTATGATATGATTCAACCTCCTATGTAACCTTAAGGAAATGGAATCAATGAAAACACAACACACAGACCTCCCTCGGGTGCTTCAGGACCCCCAGGGGCTAATCCACCACTCTAGGTGTGCAACCCCCGAGTTAACCTAGCATTTAGATGAATTAAACCCAAAGTCACTCCCATGACAAGTTATGCATGTGACTGTAACCCTATAGTAGCTCTCTCGGGCTTGCCTGCGAGCGACTAGAGACCCAATTTGTCAGTGTTATGCCAGCGACTCCAAGATTTGAGCCACTCTTTTAGGCCTAGAGCCCAGGTCAATAGCCAAAATTAAACCATCTCTTCAAATCAGTAAAATAGCATGGAAATGTGAGTACTAAAGCAAATACTTGTTCAAGACCTTGACTAGACCCCTACTAGCCATGACAACCATTTTGTCAAACACTTAGTAAATATGTAACCTACAGGTGTAAATAATAGATCTGAGCATAGGGGTCTCATACTTATCTGAGATTCTCTATGAATCATTGTCTCCTTGTCACATTAGCTTCCATTTCATCCATTAGGTCATAGATACATTGATCTCTCAATAACAAGTAAGAACATGATGAGAGCCACTCATGGTTGTTGTCATAAAACATGTAAATAAACAACATAATAAGACATAATAGGGATAGAAATACCAATGAAATCACATCCATATAAACCACATTTAATCCATCGTAATTCTCATAGATATACAACGAGAAATAACCTTTCATTAATGATGCAAAATCCAAACCTAGGATGGGACTTCCATGCTCCACGCAACCGTAGAATGACTGAGCCAAATCTCTCTTCAGACATTCACCCCTGTGCCATATTCCAAGCATGAATGTTGGATCTCATAGAACACATCAATAAAAAACCATCCAGGGCTTCTCGAGGCCATCCACCTCAGCCCGTCAAACAGTGGTTTCACCTCATGTTTGGACATCACAAAACCATCATCATATCGGTCTCTATCCAAGTCTTCTAGGGCTCTAGAGTGTTTGTCCAACCAAGGATCTAGGACTAGTAACTCAACCCACCAAGGGCTCCAAAGCATTTCTCCAGCCAAGGCTCCAGGACTAGTAACTCAACCTAAGTTGTTCCATGGCTCCAAAGTGTTTGTTCAACCAAGGCTGTAGGACTAGTAACTCAACCCAAGCTAAGGAAACATGAGAACCAACAAAAAACACAACAATGAAAATAAATCCACAATCACCATGGCTATCTAGGAAATGGCAAGGCTAGGCAATCCACTATCAATCCTGGCCATCCTCCATGCCAATGATAAATCACAACCAAAAATCCACATGCATATTCCACGCATGCCAAAACTAGCAAAGGAAGCATACATGCAACTCGGAACCTACAAGAAAATATGATTTAGTTGTTGATATCAATGCCCTCTTACACTTTCCTGCTCTTCCTTTGCCTTCTTGCTCCAAGAATCCAAGCATGACACACCCTCCAAGAGTGCTCCAAAAAAACTCCAGGTCTCCAAGAATATGAGAGAGAGATCGAATAATGAGAGAGCTCCAAAACTGAACTGACCAAGTCCTCCCCACTGATCCTCAGACTCCTTTTTATGAATGAGACCTCTATTTTCTTCATTTTCCATTATTTTCCTTCATTTTCCTCCTTACATGCAACCTATGACCTTTCACCTTCCTTTTTTCATAATTTCCATTATTTTCATAAATAAATGTGCCAAAAATGCCATTTTTCCTTTCCAAAGCCTTTTCCATTACCTTTTCCAATCTCCTTAGCCATAATAAACCAAATCAACACCCACTAGGATGTTTCTCCCACCATTCAACTTGGAATACATGTCCCATCGATTATGGACTTATATATTTTTTTACATGGAATTTTCACCAGGGTTGTTACAAAACCCTCCCCCTTAGGGGAACACTGCCCTTCACGTTCAATGACACCTATAACCAATAAGACCGTTGAAAACAAAAAATACTACCCATGGAGCTTTATAACACAAATTGTTATAGTATTTACAATGACCATCTGCTAAAACATGACAAACATATTGTTTACTGGAGCTTTATAACACAACTCATTATGATATTTACAATAATAACAACATACACATTTGCTTCAACCAACAAATAATGATATTGTCTATGGAGATTTATAAATCCAGCTCGATACAATATTTACAATAATACACACATATACATATATGCACATTTTCTCAACCAGCAAATAAAAGGATAAGATGCTTGCATCCACAACAAGGGAATCCAAAGGATTGAACCTCCACCCTCAATGTAATACCAAGATTCAACTCCTCCCTAAGAAGTCCAGAATGCACTGTAAAGTCAAATATGCATCTAATGTGTAATGCTACAATCCAGCACCACCTGTCCTCTTAGTGAACAGTTACTGACTCATTGTTCCACGACGCACTCCCAATGTGCATCTAATTCCATCCATCAATGCTAACGAGAAAAACAAATCCATCCCAAGTCTTCCTTTCTCTGCTATATAGTCCCTCGGGAAATCCGGTCAACCCCTTCCATGTAGTCACTCACCTTCCAAGTTCCACAGGCACCCCGATCCTGGGCAGCCCATCCCTTGGTAAGGCTTCCTCACATCGGAAGATAAAAAAACCAAGGCATATACCTGCCTCAACCATCATACTGGCTATAGCATGCTCAGAAATCAATGGACACTATTGGGTAGCAGTGTCCCACAATGGCCCTATTCCTGAAGTGCTCTACCTACATACTGCTGCATGTTCCAATTTCTTTCACTGTTGCTGCTAATTCTTGCAGTCAATTTCAACCATCTAATTAACCATTTCCATGCTTCCTGTACCAAGCACATAAATTCCATTAGATTCAAAATAAATCAAAATAAATTCAAATCATACCTCATTGGTAGCTTTTCAGTAAGGTACGCTTGCAATTTTGTTTATTTCCTATCACAACAAATCAAATTAACTGTTTGATCAAAACATCATGTATAAACATATCACGTTTGGTTAGATCAAAACATGACCATCATAGATCAACATCATAAATCAAATGTAACCATCATAAACTAGAATCATAGTTCACATATAATTATCATATACCATAATCATATATCACATGCATAATAAAACTGAATAAAATGTTGATAGTTATCCTTAAATCAATCATTGGCTTCCACCTTTGTCCTTATTTCATACACACTCTAGATCGGTTTCTAGCCCTGAAAAACACCAAGTGACTTCTCCTCAACCATGTGCACACACACATAGTGTACATCCCACACATACAACCACACACGGCATACCACACCATGCAATACATGCATCTACACCTAACATACAACACATACACCTACACCCAGTGTACAACACAACACGATACATACTCCTACGTCCGGTGTATGACACAACACAACACGTATACATACATAATGTACATCACAAGACATACATTCTGCACACAATGTGCGACACCACAAAATGCATACACATACACCCGATATACAACACAACTCATACATCTATACCTGATGTACAACACCACACAATACATGTACCCACACAGAGTACAACACAATGAATACACATGTCACGATACGATGACTACACAATGCACATACATAGTACCACATTTGCACAACACAACATGTATGACATGCACATAATGCCACAGGTACACATGTACCATATGTACCCCATGTACACGGTACCACCTGTACATTGCAACCACTTACACAATGTGTACACAGTGCCACATGTATACTGCACCACTTGTACAACGTGTAAACAATACCACATATACACAGTACCACATGCACGACACCACATGTACACAACATCACATGCACCACATGCACACAACACCCTATGTACAACATGTACATGGAACCACATGCTCACAACACCACTTGTACAATCATGCAAACAACACCATATGTACATAGCACCATATGTACAACATGCAAGCAACACCACATGTACATAACACTGCATATCCAACATGTACATAGCATCATTTGTACATAGAACTGCATATCCAACCTGTACATAACATCATCTATGCCCATCACTGCATATGCAATATTCACACAACACTATCTTTACCATCATGTACATAACATTTCATAAACAACATGTGCACACACTATATATGCACAACACTGCATGCACACAACATCACATATGCAACATATACAACGTATACAACATATGCACACAGTAGTACCACACATCCAAAACCACACTGTCTCGACCAAGCAACCTTGCTTCTGGTGTCTTATCCATGCTCGTCTCAGCATATCGTAGACCACACTACTTCCATTTCACTGATGTATCCCTTGGTCTAAAGTCTCCAGAACATAGACATAATATAATCACATAATATCAACTCATAACAACATGATACTGACCTCATAGATTTGTTAGGCTACTCTTCCACTTGATTCCTCATGAACTAGGAACCTATTCATGTCATTCACCTGAGTAAGCAATCATTCCTTCACAAGAATGATTCCTGATGACCCTATTAGATAGTGACATAGATACATGGATGCATACATACATATACATAAACATTAGCAAAAAACAATCATGGTACTATCATACAACGACATACATGCATACATGCATGTATATATATAAACATTAACATAATCATGATCATAACTTAATTACCAGATATCAAGGTCGAGGTTAAGAGAAATTCCTTTATGCGTGTAACACATGCACAACATCGAGAATTGAAGTTCCCAACATAGCCAAGGCATCTGGCACCTCATATCCATTTACTTTTCCTTTCCTATTATCTTTCTCATGACTATCCTACCACTGTCCATTTACACCAATGGACCAAACCAGTCCAACAAACTATCATAGTCTTACCTTCCGATGTGCTTACTTATGCACAAAGCTTCATATGAATCTTACATTACCTTTCGGGTACCACACAGTGCTCCCCGAGATCTATTAAATTTCCTCTTTCCCGACCAGTTCCCAAGGCTCAAAACTTAAAATGCAAGCACAAGAAACAAGCAATAAGAAAACCATGAAAACCAATAACAACACGACTCCACAAAAAAGTGGTATGGCCATACACTAGACATTAAAAAATCCGCCAATCAAGCACAACAAATCACGAAAGACCAAAATCACAAGACTGACAACAAACACCATGACTTAATCCCCATGGTTCCAAGTGCTTCCAAGGAAAGCTCAACCTAAACCTTCTTCCAGATTTCATTGCAGTCTCTTTGCCATGCAATCTCCTACATCATGCTGCCATAAACACATAACTGTCAATGCATAAATAAATATAACAATACACCAGTTACCTTACCTTGTTGTGCCAAGCACTTTCTTGCAACTGAACACATCCACGCCATCTCTCAAGGGACTCCAATTCCCTTGAAAAATCCACCTATAACTAGAGACTAGATAGTATACCTACCAATTACATGTCCATGAATATAGCACATATCCGCATAATTTGAGACAAATCAAGGTTAAGAAGAATTCTTGTATGTAAGGCACTCATTCCTTTGGAATTAGGGTTTCCAAACATAGCCAAAGAAATTCTTTCTGAACTTATTTCCTTTACCATTTTACCTTGCCATAATTGAGGCTTACTATGTACTATCACATCACCCAATTGTTAGTTATATAAACACATCAACTATTACCTTGTCATGCTAATACCAAGCATGTTTCCTACAACTGCTCACACATGCCAACCACATGTTCCAAATATCAAGACAATCATATCTATAAATTTGAAATCAATCTTTACCAAGACTAACAATCATGTCATAATCTATAGTCAACTCATAGTCATTAGCCATAATGCTACAACTATCACACAAGTACATATCAACTGTCTCAACACATATGTGTTAGTACAATCATCTTAAAACAAGATCATTTCTTCATGCAATCCTATAGACTCATACTCATATCATTCGATTAATCAAACATTCAACAACATATAGACGACATAATAGACACCAATACTCAAACACCAAATAAACTACATAATTGAAACATTCAAGCACACAATAGACAACATAAACAAATTCATACCCTAATGTATCTCAGGGGAGGCTATCTTGTCTACACAATCAATCTAGATTAGCACAACATAATATCACAATAAGTTGATTCATACCTGAATGTCGTAACCCTAACCATATGCATAGACCAATCCAATTTAGCATGATACATATAACTTCAAGGTCTTAATGTAATAACCCTAATCATCAAGCTACTAGCATATAACAACAACAAGGTATATATCATGTTCATCAACAACATATAACCTAATCATCAAGTTATCTAACATAAAACAATAATAGAAATGGATACAACCACAGGTTACTATCATTCTTGATTATCTGACACATGTGCATATGACTACACTAATCAACTATCAACTATCATGTATGTAACCATAACATCAAAATACATGCACATAAACCTAATGTATATAAAACTAATGCATATAACAATCATTTACATACATGCATGCCCAACATACAAACATGTATAACAACATGCTCTTGCCTAGAGGTCCAATGCTACAACTTCACTTTGATGATCTGCATCTCTTGCTCTATCTTAGTCTATTCATTAGCATCATAACATAACAATATCATCATCATGACCTAATTGCATACAATGACTTCACAAGGCATGTTTGACCTACTATTCATGCATAGCTATTACCAAGACCATACATACATAACAACTACATATAGACATATAGCACATGAGTACCAAACCATATACACATCATTCTAGCTAGAATTCAGTCAACAATGCATGACCATATCAACTACACAAACCATAACCTCATGCATGATAACAACAACCATATCACGTGCACTTGATAATATGTGAACATTGACGTGCATAACAATGCATAATCAAACATACACACATGAAGACATACTCCACGACAACAACTTCAACCTTCACATTGCGACATCACTACGACCATGATAACCACCATGCAAATGTAACAAGCACATGGAATACATGCATAAGCTACACATATGCAACCATTGCTCTAATATCACTTGGCGGTATCAGATATGACCCAAAAAGAGTGCAACCTACTCTGATACCACTCTGTAACACCCTCCTCCCACATCTACCCAAGCAATTGTCCAGCCGGGGTAAACATGCAACGAGAGGCTACTATGATATGATTCAACCTCCTAGGTAACCTTAAGGAAATGGAATCAACAGAAACACAACACACATACCTCCCTCAAGTGCTTCAGAACCCCCAGGAGCTAATCCACCACTCTAGGTTCCCAACCCATGAGTTAACCTAGCATTTAGATGAATTAAACCCAAATTCACTCCCATGACAAGGCATGCATGCGACTGTAACCCTATAGTCACTCTCAAAGGCTTGCCTGCCAGCGACCAAAGACCCAATTTGTTAGTGCTATGCCAACGATTCCATGATTTTAGCCACTTTTCCAAGCCCAGAGCCCAGGTCACTACCCATAATTAAACCATCTCTTCCAATAAGTAAAATAACATGGAAATGACAATACTAAAGAAAATACTTGTTCACGACCTTGACTAGATCCCTAATAGCCATGACATGCATTTTGTCAAACACTTAGTAAATATGCAACCTATAGGTTTAAATACAATATCTAAGCATAGGGGTCTCATACTTATATGAGATTACCTATGAAGCATTGTCTCCTTATCACATTAGCTATCATTTCATCCATTAGATCATAGATACATTGATCACTCAATAACAAGTAAGAACATGACGAGAGCCACTCATGGTTGTTGTAATAAAACATGTAAATAACCAGCATAATAGGGATAGGAATACCAATGAAATAACAACCATATAAACCACATATAATCCATCATAATGATCATAGATATACAAGGAGAAATTACCTTTCATTAATGATGCAAAATCCAAACCCACGATGGGACTTCCACATTCCACCCAACTGTAGAATGCCTGAGCCAAATATCTCTTCACCCATACACCCCCATGCCATATTTCAAGAACTAATGTGGGATCTCATAGAACACATCAATAAAAAACCATCTAGGGCTTCCAAAGGCCATCTACCTCAACCCATCAAATAGTGATTCCATCTCATGGTCAGACATCACAAAACCCTCATTAGATCGGTCTCTATCCAAGCCTTTCGAGGCTGCAAAGAGTTTGTCCAACCAAGGCTCTAGGACTAGTAAATCAACCCACAAATTTTACCGAGTTGTAGATCATTTGTCCAACCAAGGCTCCAAGACTAGTAACTCAACCCACCAAGGGCTCCATGGCATTTGTCCAACCAAGGCTCTAGGACTAGCAACTCAACCCAAGTTGTTACAGGGCTCCAAAGCATTTGTCTAACCAAGGATGTAGGACTAGTAACTCAACCCAAGCTAAGGAAACATGAGAACCAACCAAAAACACAACAATGAAAATAAACCCACAATCATCATGGCTATCCAGGAAATGGAAAGGCTAGGCAATCCACTGTCAATCCTGGCCATCCTCCATGTCAATGACAGATCACAACAAAAAATCCACATGCATATGCCATGCATGCCAAAACTAGTGAAGGAAGCATACATGCAACTCGGTACCTGCAAGAAAATCTGATGTAGTTGTTGATCCTGATGCCCTCTTGTGCTTTCCTACTCTTCCTTTTCCTTCTTGCTCCAAGAATCCAAGTATGCCACACCCTCCAAGAGTGCTCCAAGAAAAATCTAAGTCTCCAAGAATATGAGAGAGAGAGAGAGAGAGAGAATAATGAGAGAACTCCAAAAATGAACTAACCAAGTCCTCCCCACTGATCCTCAGAAGCCTTTTTATGAATGGGGCCCCTATTTTCTTAATTTTCCATTATTTTCCATCATTTTCCTCCTCACATGCAACCTATGACCTCTCACCTTCCTTTTCTCCTAATTTCCATTATTTTCATAAATAAAAGTGCCAAAAATTCCATTTTTCCTTTCCAAAGCCTTTGCCATTGCCTTGGTCAATTTCCTTAGCCATAATAAATTGAATCAACACCCACTAGGATGTTTATCCCACCATTCAACTTGGAATACGTGTCCCATCGACCATGGCCTTATACATTTTTTACATGGAATTTTCTCTGAGATATATATATATATATATATATATATATATATATAAGTTGTGTTACTTTCAATTCATAAAAAAAATATTTAAAATTTTATATATAAATAAAAGCTTTGTTTTAATAGATTTTTCAATTTGTGGTTAGGAAATGTTCTAATTTTATCTTTCATTTACAAAAAAATATTATTTACCTAATATTATAATAAACTAAAATTTCATAGTAAACACGGGTCATATTTATGATAAATATCATATACATTAACTCATTCAAATATGAAAAATTATAAAGTATAATTGATTATTATTTTTAATTTATTTAAAAAATTAAAAGTAATTCAATGTATGATTAAGATTTAAGATATAATTTTGGATTTTTTTAATGGTAAAAATTCAAATTAAAATCATGTAGATTTATGAAAAAAAGGTGTTTATGCCTTATATACTGCAAAGTGAAACTAGATACACTCTAACAACGTCCAATTCATGTGACACTATTTCATGTAGAACAATCGAAATTGAATAATCACAAAAAAAATCCAAGACATTTACATTGTTAACATATATAGAATCCAATTATCTTGGGACTCTAGGCTCTTTGAATGATAACCACAAAGGAGTCCACACATAAGAAACACTACATATTTGTGATATATTTTAAGGAAAATATTTTTTATAATATGACATAACTAATAATAGGAGTTATAAGGTTAACTCACCACAAGACTATCATGAACAAATATCAACTAGCATACATCCATCTTAACTCTGGATCTACCAAGCATGAAAAATATCAAATCTCTCAAAATTCAAATCTCTTTTGGAATGTAAAACTTGAAAAAACATGTTTGCTAAATATTATTAAAGATTACTCAGTACTTCCATAATTTGGTGTTAGGACTATAAATTGTATACTTAACGTCCAACAATTTAACTAAAACAATTTACTTGAGTGATAGTTACAACCCCATTTAACACACTTATACCTATTATTTGATATCTTTAAAAGAAGCAATTGTTCAATCACCATCATTAAATTGGGGTTTACTAAGTGGCTTCCTTGGTATGCTTTTTGTCACGGCCCCAAGTCGTTTCCATTGTTCGGAGTGTCATGTGACACTGACTAGACAATCATACTTAACTCTTTTCTTCTCTTCCGAACTAAGCCTACAACCATTATTATTATTTTCTTCCATTATTATGTTATGTGCACAAATATATAAACAAACCGTACCAACATATCAGCATGAGACCAACACAAAAGATTTTCAAAATTTATATTTTCATTATAAATTTATGTAAATTTACAATATTGTACAAGGGGAGATCATCTCTGCCCGAGTTCAACACTCTACCTGAATTTCGCTACACACTAGACCAACTCCTGCACACTGCCCATGGCCATGTTAAGTTTTGTCGTGTGTTGCCCAATCGTCATGCCACCCGCTCGCTGCACAATCGTTCCACTTGAACACATTGCGCAACCGGGTCTGAACGTTGCCTGAACGCTACATGCTACAACTTGAACGCAACCCACTGCTACTGCCTACACGCACTGTGACTTGAACGTTTCTCTACTAGTCACTACACTTTTCCCCTTGTGCAAGCGCATCGGATGTACATACTACACCATTCGTTCAACTGTAATTCTACATCCCCACCTTCAATTTTCTTCACCCTATGAACTTTGAAGTATAGTGGTTCTATGGTTGGATGATGCCTTCCCTCCTCGCAACCTTTTTTAACTTTTACACTTTGTCAAGTGGTGTTTTGTGGTGGAGACCTATTGGTTGGGGCATCAGCCCACAAAGCCGACCCGCCCTTGGGTTGCCTCCACACCCTTCCACATTATCTCGTGTTGGTTCATGCATTTAGTTTATGTGTTAGCTCGTTCAATTTCCCTTTGTATAAACTCTCTATCACACTTCACATTTTCCATACTTAGTCACTCGATCAACCATTTTCCTTTGCTCTTCCTTGGTTCGCCCATGCCTAAGGGTGGGTGTGTTGACCGGGTGTGCACCCCCATTATAAATTATGACCCAAATTGTTTTCACGGAGTCTCTCTCTCTCTGTGTCGCCTCGCTCATGGGCGCCTTGCTCGGGAGTGCACCCTCCCAAACGCCCAACTCGAGTTGCCTGATGCACCTAACCATCGAACGAATGCCTATTGCACTTAAACACGCACACCCAACATCGCACGCCCGTCGTACTTGGGTAGGCCCATGCCGCGCCTAGCTCATGTGCGTCTGTGTAGGGCGCTCAACTCGCATGAGAGCGATGATGCTGACTCAGGGTCCTAACATCCTCCACCACCACGAGTCATTGTCGTCCTCAGTAATCCTATAAATCACGCCAGCCCCTCATTAAACTCTACAATCTCATTTTTATATCTCCACAGTGAATCATCCATTTCCCAACCACTCTCCTCCAGTGCGTCCTTCCATTGAATGAAGAAGTCCCTTAGTGCAACACTCCCGATGCCTACAGTCCTAAGATCCATGATCTGAATATGTAAACTTGAATATTATTAACAATTTGCAAGTAAAAATTATATGTGTTTTTGGTAGAGGATCAATTTACTGAACACATCAAACAAGTGAATTTAACCACAATTTACAACCAAACAAAGACAAAATAAGCATATCTGAAACACATAACAAAAACATGATAAGGGAGTTCACCCCTCTCGTGGCCTACATCTCCTGGTCCATCTTCCAATGCAGGGCCTATTTCATTAAGTGCTCAAAAGTGTGTTTACATGCTTTTACATTTCTCAAACAACAAAATTGATGTCTCCAATTGATTCAACACTATAAAAAACCCCCATCTGGGTTCTTTCTGCACCTCATTTGGCCACAAATTAAGTAAGTTATGTCTGTTACAAGTTTTTTCCCCATTCCATAGCTAATCATCCTCCAGTTCGGCTCAAACATGGCCTATGCGCCATAAACCCAGAACCGGCGTGCAAAATTGACCTACAATCCCACCCAACGGGCGAAATTGGAGGACCATTAATTTGGCCATTAAGCCCCCAATTTTGAAAAAATTGCTCATGTTGGCACATATAACTCTTTAGGGGGCCAATATTCTAGGGCCTAACGCTGCTCCCTTTGGTTTTTTTGTGCCCCCGGTTCTGTGATCTGCCAAGTTCCCCTGGGGCTATCCCCCTCGATCCTTCTGCTTCGGTCTTGTGTGATGGGCTCTGATGGTATTATGCCTAGGTGTGGTGGTCATGGGACGGGCTAAGGCCTAGCCCCTTGGCCCCTCCACCTACGGTCCCGTGGGCGCTGGGGTGGCCAGGGGCTAGGGCTTAGCTCGACCCCCTCCCCCAATGGCGTCACATATAAACCATTTATATAGTTTTTGCACCATACATGATAAGAAACATGTGACAGTCTAGTGGTTAGGCCTATGGTTTCTTGGTGGGAGGTTATGAGTTCAACTCCCGTGGACTGCTCAGCCTCCATAATAAATTTTTGTATCAACCTTCGGAGGCCACGTGGCAACCCCTGGTTGGCCCATGTGGCAAAATACGAATAAATTTTTTTGATCCAATCACAATGAGACAAGTGTCATCCAACCATAGGTCCTCACAAACACAGTCATATGCCTAGTCAGCGTACAAACTGCTAACTGGGTGTACCGACAACTTCAACTTTTAAAATTTTAGTTGTTTAGAAAATCGATCAGAACACGGAGCATACCATATATGTTTTGAGTGAAACGAGTTGCATTGGATTCAGATCTTTGAGATCTATCTAATCATATAGATTTTGAGCATTTTTGACCAATTTGAATTTTGAGCACTAAACTGATCCCTTGGATCACTTCTCCCCATTGGAAGATTTTGGACCTCCAAAAGACTACTTTCAATTAGCCAATAGATGAGGGTACAGTTCCCTCACCCTTGCAACCTCAATCCATTTAGCTTTTCTTGGATTTGTGCCTTTGAGACCAACACGAAGGTACTCCACATTCCCTCGTTTTGAAGTTCTTGTTCTTTTGTCAAGGATGATATCCTGTTGGAATTCTTCAAGAAATTATGGCAAGAAATATTCTATTGAAGGAATCTGAACATGCCCTCCTTGATCATCAATAAAAGGAGGCTCATATAGTCTCAAATTCTCATTATTAACAACTGCATATATTTTCATATCAGGTGGAAAATCCAAATGGAAGACATTGTTACCAATCTTTTCTAGAATCTTAAAAGGTCCATACCTTATTGGTTTCAACTTTTTACCTTCTCCTTTAAGCCTCCCTTTGCCAATGTAAAGCCAAACTTCATCTGCAACTTGGAAATTGTGGTGAACACGATGCTTATCATGCCTTGTCTTGTACTTGGCTTGGCTCTTTTCCAACACTTCTTGAACCATTTGATGCACCAATTGAACTTTCTCAATGAACTACTTGGCCTTATCAATGTCACTATGACCATAAATAAGAACATCCTTCCCAAAGATAAAATCTAAAGGAGATTTTGGTAAGTAACCAAAGAATACCTCAAACGGAGATGTTTGAGTCAATGAATTCTTTGCCCGATTATAAGCATGTTGAATGTAGTGTAAGTGGTCATCCCAAAGCTTGGGATGTTTGCTACAAAAACCATGAAGAAGATGTATTACCATTATGTTCACCACTTCTATCTGTTCATCGGTTTGTTGATTGAATGTTTTTATCTTTTTCAATTTGGTGTCCATGAGTGCCCATAATCTTGACCAAAATTTCTCAACAAATCGAGAATCTCGATAAGAAATAATGGATTTGGGCAACCCAAAATGTACCCATACATGTTGAAAGAACATTTGTGCAGTCTGTTCAACTGTAACTTGCTTCTTACAAGGCATCAAAATACACATCTTGCTGAAACGATCCACCACAACATAAAGATAATCATGATTTTTTTTAGACATAGGCATTCCTCCTACAAAGTCCATAGAGACACTTTCCCAAGGACGGGAAGGAACTGGAAGTGGAGTATACAATCCTAACTTTCTATTTCTAAGCTTACTTGTAGCACATAAGGAACATCCTCTTACATATCCTGATACACCTTCTTTCATTCTAGGCCAATCAAAATACCTTTGTAATTGTGCCACCATCTTGCATGCACCAAAATTGTCAGCAATAAGAGAAGTATGCACTTCCCTTATGATGTTGACTCTTTCACCCTGTGGAATGCATATCTTGCCAAGCTGATACAAACATTTATTACGCACATGGTAATCCAATTCCTCTACTTGGTTGTGTCAAATACATCTTTAAAGTCTTTTAATCTAAATCATATTGTTCAACATAGCTCTCATGCATGATAGAATTATGCTTAAGAATAATTGAAGCACTAAAAATTGGTCTAGAAAGCATGTCAACAACCTTTTTATGGATACCTTTCTTATACCTTATCACCAAGTGGAATTGTTGCAAGAAACCCATCCATCTGAAGTGCCTCACTTTTTGTAGCGTAGTTTGTGATTGTAAGTATTGCAATGGTTGATTATCAGTGTGAATGATAGTTTCATTTCCCATCAAATAGTGTTTCCACTTTTTCACACTTTGAACAAATGCATACAGTTCCTTGTCATAAGTAGGATAGTTAACTACTGCACCATCAAAATTTCCAGAATGGTAACATATTGGCTTACCATGTTGCATCAAGACCGATTCCATGGCATAGTCACTTGCATCTGTTTGTATCTCAAATGGTTGTCTTAAATCAGGAAGTGCAAGAATTGGAGTTGTACTGATTCTCTCCTTCAATGCATCAAAAGATTTTTGCTACTTGCCTCCCCATTGAAAAGCCTGCTTAATGCTTGTCAAGGTATGTAATTTAGCTACAATTGAAGAAACGTTAGAGATAAAATTTCTCCAATATTGGGCTACTCCCAAAAAACTTCTAACCTCGGTTACATTTTTGGGCTTGGGCCAATCTACAATGGCTTTGACCTTTGAGGGATCTATCTTCAATTCACCCTCTCCAACAATTTGTCCCAAATAAACTAATGAGGTCTTTCCAAACTCACATTTGGACATATTTAAAAACAAATTTTCTTTCTTCAATACATCTAAGACTTGTTTCACAAGCATGACATGTTCTTCATGAGACTTGCTAAATATCAATGTCATCTAAGTATACAATTACAAAATCATCAAGAAAAGTCTTTAAGACATCCTTCATAACTCGCATGAATGTTGTAGGAGCATTACAAAGCCCAAATGGCATAGCCAACCATTCAAACAAACCTCTCTTTGTTTTGAAAGTTGTCTTCTATGTGTCTCCTTCAATAATCCTAATCTGATGATAACCCCTTCTCAAGTCCAACTTAGTGAAATACATAGCATCTTTCAATTTATCAAGCAAATCATCAATTCCAGGAAGAGGGTAACGATTATTTACCGTTATCCTGTTCAAGGCTCTGAAATATACACAAATGCACCATGTACCATCTTTCTTTGGTACTAACACAATTGGTGACCCACATGGCGATGTGATTGGTTTGATGTCCCTTTTTTCAAGAAAATCCTATATTTGTCTTTTAATCTCTTCATTCTCCATAACTAACAGCCTATACATGCTAATGTTTGGAAGAGGACAATCTTGTTGCAATTGGATCTCATGTTGGATACCTCTTTTAGGAGGCAATCCTTTGGGCTCCTGAAACATCTCATCATATGTGTTAACAACCTCATACAAATCATATTTTAACTTTGCATCACATCCTTGGAAAGCTTCATTTTCAACATTCTCTTTGGGTTTGATCATCAAGAGTACAAATTTCTTACTAGCATTGACTAACCTCTTCATTTGTCCAACATTTACAAGTGACAAATTCAACTTCTTGTTATGTGCTCTAACAATGTACTCAACTCCATTTTTAAACAAGTGATATTTGTTCTCATGGCGATGAAAGATGGCTCTCCTATCATATAGATATGGGCTTCCCAAAACAATACCACAAATATCAAGTGGAATGACATCAAGCTCTACCTCATCTATAAAATTTGCAGTGATGGAAAATCTTAATTTACATATTTTTTTCACATGCAATTTTTCATTATCACATATCCAACCTAAAGGATATGGTTTAGGATGAGGAGATGTTTCCAAATTCAATTTCTTACAGTGTCTTGAGAAATTAGGTTTGCTTGTGAATCACTATCAAACAATGTATCTATCTTGGTATGTTTTGAAATGACTCTAATGTGGAAAAGATATATTTCTTTTTTTCATGTTGAGTTTCATTGAGGCTACTACTTGAAGAAATAGTACTTGCAATAGATTCCTTACCTTTGAATCGCATGGTTGTGATCTTTGTTTCATCCCCAAAGTCAAATCCTAAATCTAGTTGTGTAGTTGCAACAATCTTTTGTTTCCCTTTCTTGTTAAACTTTGTGGGTTTCATTTCAGGATGAAGTTTCCAACAGTGGTCTTCATCATGTGCTTCTTTTGAACAATGCTTATAGGTGAGATTTTATCCCTCTTTCTTGACTGAAGCATTTTTCTTGCCTTTGCCTTTGAATTTCCCCTTTCTTTTGTCACCATTCTTGAATGGTTTTTTGTTTCCTCTTGAGGAATGTTCTTCCCACTTGCTTCTAAATCAATTGCATGTACACAAACTTCCTCTAATTTTCTAGGGTTAAACATGAGAATTGTGTGTCTCAAATAACTATGCAATCCTCCAATATATTTGAGCAAAGTATCTTGAGAAGTCAAATCTATGCCCCTTAGCTTGTCTAAAGTTTTTCCAATCCATAATAGCTTTCTGCATGTATGCTAATGGATAAAATTTCCTTCTTATTGCAACAACAAAGTCATTCCAAGAGGATAAAACCTTACCATGTTTCTTCATGTCCTCTTGAGTTTTGGCTTCCCACCAAATTAGTGTCGCACCTTCCAATCTAAGAGAAGCAAGTTGAATATTGGTTTCATCATCCTTGATTCTTTATATCCTGCAATACACTTCAATGTCATGAACCCAATTATCCAATCTCTCTGCATTTACCTCTCCATTTTACATAGGAAATTCAAAATTAATATCAATCTTAAGCAAAGGAGTTTTACCATGACCCTTTGGGGAACTTGGAGGTGTTTTTGAAAGGGTAGAAGAAGTAGTAGATGATGAGGCTGAAGATGAAGGTGAGGATGGAGGTGAAGGTGGTGGCTTGTCACAATTTCCTCCATTTCCTTTTGGAGGTTTGTCTCCTTTTCCTCTAGGAGGTTTTGAGCTTTCTCCATACAATCTTGAATTCCTTTCTTCATAAAGAACCTTAACCATTTCAGACATCTCAAAGAATGCTTTTCTAAAAGTTTTTTGATCTTCAGACATCCCTTCAGGACCTTCTTCATGTGCCATAACTATTGAAGCTTGAGGTGTATTTGTTATCCTTGAAACAATTGAGATCTTGGCTCCACAAGTTTTCCTTCTCCTCTTTTAAGCTTCAGCCTTTTAAGCATCAGAAAAAAAATTTGCAAACAAATCAAACCTTCACAATAATTTATCCTCTGATACCAAAATGATCTAAATATGTAAACTTAACTATTTTTAACAATTTGTAAGTGAAAATTATATGTGTTTTGGGTAGAGGATCAATTTACTAAACACATAAAACAAGTGACTTTGACCATAATTTACAGCCAAGTAGAGACAAATAAGCATATCTGATACACATAACACAAAGCATGATAAAGGATTTCACCCTCTTTTTGGCTACATCTCCTGGTTCAGCTTTCAATGCAAGGCCTCTTTCATTAAGTGCTCAAAATTGTGTTTATATTCTTTTACATTTCTCAAACATCAAAACTAATGTCTCCAATGGATTTAGAATTATCAAAAACCCCCATCTGTGTTCTTTCTGCACCTCCTTTGGAAAAAAATTGAGTAAGTTATGTTTGTTACAAGTTTTTGCCCCATTGCATAGCTAATCATCTTCCAATTCGGCCCAAACCTAGCTTGTGCGCACCAAACCCAGAACCAGCGCATAAAACTGGCCAACAATCCTGGTCGATGGGCAAAATTGTATGACCATTATTTTGTCCATTAAGCCCCAAATTCTGAAAATCTTAGTCACTTTGGCACATATAACCACATAGGGGGGTAGATATTCTAGGGCCTAACTCCATGCACTTTTGTTTTGTTGTGCCCATAGTTCTATATTTTTCCATATGCCCCTGGGGCTGCCCCCCTCCAACCTTCTGCTTTGGTCTTGTGCACTGGGCTCTGACGATATTATGCTTGGTTGTGCTAGCCGTGGGCCGGGCTAAGGCATAGCCCTTTGGCCCCTCCACCTGTGGTCCTGTGGGTGTTAAGGTGGCTAGGAGCTAGGGCTTAACCCGACCCCCTCCCCCAATGGTGCTACATATAAACCATTTATATAGTTTTTGGACCATAGATGATAAGAAACATGCGAAAATCTAGTGGTTAGGCTTGTGGTTGCTTGGTGGGAGGTAATGAGTTCGACTATCATGGGCTACTCGACATCCATAATAAATTTTTGAACCAACCTTCAAAGGCCACGTGGCAACCCCTGGTTGGCCCACGTGGCCCTCTGTTATTGGACCTAATTACACATCAACAAAATACCAATAAAAAAATTCGAGCCAATCATAATGAGACAAGTGTCATCCATCCATAGGTCCTCATAAGCATAGTCACCTGCCCAGTCGTATGCCGAGTTAACATATGGAATGTTGACTTGGTGTACCTACAACTTCAGCTTTTAAAATTTTAGTTGTTTAGAAAATCGATCACAACATGATATCGGGAGCAGATGATATTGGGTTTGAGTGAAACAAGTCGTGTTGGATTCAGATCACTGAGATCTATCTAATCGTACAAGTTTCTACAATTTTTTAGCACTTGATTTTTGAGCACTAAACTGATCCCTTGGATCAATCCAAGATATTATCCAAAATCAAGTTCGGTATGTCCAAAATCATGGTTGGTCCCCTCGGTGGTGCTGTCCTCTTAGGATGATGTGCATCAATTCTACATCTCTGGTGCTGACTCATATGGAATACATGATGGTTTGAATGCATGTGGTTGAGAAGCTCTAACTCCAAAGGCTCCTCCCATGCTCTCAATAATATCTTTGCATGAAGACTCTTCAAAAATCTTCTCGATAACACAGTGTGTGGAGCAACTAACATCTGTCCATTGACCAACTCAAATGGACGATACCCGGTTATGGAACTCTTCTACAAGTTTTAGCTAAACTGAGCCACATCCAAGAGTTCAGACCATTTTTTTTATCAACCATCACATAATTTCTCAAGTAGTCCTCCAGAAGTGCATTAATTCATTCAGTCTTCCCATCTATCTGCAAATGGTAACTCAAACTCTGTAGAAACTCTGTCTCGATAAACTTGAACAAAGTGGTCCAAAATCTGCCTGTAAAATGCAGATCTCAGTCAGACACGATACTCAAAGTTACTCCCCAATACTTCACAATGTTTTTGAAGAATATCTCAGCAATATTCTCAACCCCACATGGTATCTTTTTCAGAATTAAGATGGCATACTTGGAAAAATTATTGACAACAACCATAACCCCATTATACCACTGCACCTACGTAACTGGGTGATGAAGTCTATCAAAACACTCGTCCATGGTCTCTCCAGAATCGGTAAAAGCTGCAACAATCCTCCCTCTCTCTAGTTATCCAATTTTTCCTACTGACAAATGATGCATGTATGTACATACTCCTCCACATCCTCTCTCATCTTCTCCCAAAAGTATCCCCTCTCCAACAATGCCAAAGAACTATGCTGCCCTAGGTGGCTAGCCCTTGGAGAATCATGGCACTCCTTCAAGAGGTTCCTCCTAAGTCCAGATGACTTCTGAATGTAGAGTTGCTTCCCATAGAAGAAGAGTCCATATTGTAGGAAAAACTTCTGAGTCCTCCCCTTCTATAACTGCTTCAAAATTCTCTTTGCCTGAATATCAGTCTCCACACTAGCATGAACTCTACTATACATCTCATCGGTCATATGAACCCAACTCCTACTGCACTCAACTCAGTCCTCTCCCTCCTCCAGTGCAGCCAAATATACCTTCCTGTTTAGGGCATCGACATCTGCATTGATTCTACCCAACCTGTACTCAATAGTCATGTTGAACTTTTCCAAGAAGTCATGCCAATGAGCCTGCTTCATTGACAACTTCGGTTGGGATGAAAAATAACTCATTGAAACGTTGTCAGTCTTGACAACAAAAGGATTCCCAATCAAGTAATGCCTCCATAGCTGTAAGTAGTGTATGATCGCAGTCATCTCCTTCTCATGAAATGCATATCGTCACTCTCTATCCTACAACTTCCAACTTTCATATGCCACTGGATGCCCATCCGGTAATAGTACTCCCCCAATCAAAAAATTTGAAGCATCGGTGTGCACCTCAAATGGTCTCTCGAATTTAGGTAGCCTCAGTATTAGTGTTGTAACCATCCTCTTCTTCAAATCCTCAAATGCTGCTTGACACTTCTCCATCCAATTCCATCACTTGTCCTTCTTCAAAAGGTCTGTCAGTGGTGCAATCACCTTGGAATACCCCTCTACAAACTTCCGCTGGTAGTTGGTCATCCCCAAGAAGACTCTCATATCATGGACATTCTTTGACTTGGCCCAATCCTCAATCGCCTGCACCCTACTCGGCTCCATCCGTATGTGACCTTGACCCACTATGTGTCCAAGGAATGAAATCTTAGTATGGGTGAACATACACTTTGAATTCTTCAAGTACAACTGATTCTTCTTCAGTGCCTCAAATACCAAAGCCAAGTGCTTCTTATGATCCTCCATGTTATCACTGAATATCATGATGTCATCCAAGTATACAACCACGAATGAATCCAAATATGGACACAAAACATCATTCATCAATGTGCAAAACGTAGCAAGAGTGTTGCACAACCCGAATGGCATGACAAGGAACTCAAAACTCCCATACCTCGTCACAATCACGGTCTTCTTCTCATCCCCCTCTGCTATCCGCACCTGATAATACCCATGCCTCAAATCCAGCTTGGAAAACACTCGGGCTTTCGCAAGCTTATCAAAGAAATTTGTAGTAAGTGGCAAAGGATACATGTTCTTTATCGTCTGCTTATTCAGAGCATGATAATCACAACACATCTGTAACTCATTCGTATCCTTCTTCCTTTGGAACAATACTGGAGCACCATATGGGGACCTTGAAGGTTGTATGAAACCTGCATCAGTCAATTCCTTCAACTGTCATTTCAACTCCTCCAACTCTAGTCTTGATAAACGATAAGGAGCTTTTGCTGGTGGTTGCTTCCCTGGCTCTAGCTCAATGTGATGGTCCACTGCACATCTCGGTGGAAGTACTTTTAGAAACTCATCGGGCATCAAATCTGCATATTTTTCCAATACATCAGAAATCTCAGCTGGAATAGGCGTCCCCACTCCATCATCATCCTCAACCTCCCTGATGACTGTCACATATGTCTCAACATATGAATCCTGCATTTCCCTACTCATACTTAGTGCAGACACATGTTTCACCTTCACTTCCCTCCTTGACTAGTGAGTAGGAAAAGTCCACGTTCGTGTGTCTCTAATCAACATAATCTCGTCACAAAATGAGACAACAATTGCCTTTTTTCCCTTCAGAAAGTCCTGCCCCAATATCATGTCAAAGTCATTCATCTCCATCACCGTGAATTCCAAACAACCTTGTCAATATGCAACTTGAACCGACACATCATTTTCCAATCTCGACACTTTAGCTCTCGAGTTCACTACGTTGAACTCCACATCCTTTGGAACAATTTTCAGTCCAACTTCCTTCGCTAGCCCTATCGTCCTAAAATTATGAGTGGCACCTATGTCCACCAAATCTTGTATGGTTCTGCCATGAATCTCCATGTCAAGAAACCCCAAACTGTGCAACCAGGATTTCCTCTGCTCAAGAATCCCTTCCTGCACACATCTCTGGTCTCTGCATTCTATTGTACTGGCTATGATACCATTTTTGACGGCCCCAAGTTGTTTCCATCACTTGGGGTGTCATGCGGCACTAGCTAGACAATCATACTTAACTCTTTTCTTGTCTTTCAAACTATGCGTACAACCATTATTATTATTTTCTTCCATTATTATGTTATGTGCGGAAATACATAATTAAACAGTTCCAACATATCACCATGAGACCAACACAAGAGATTTTCCAAATTTATATTTTCATTATAAATTTATGTAGATTTACAATATCATACAAGGGGAGGCCGACTCTACCCCAGTTCGGCACTCTACTCGAATTTTGTTGCACACTAAACCAACTCCTACATGCTTCCCATGACCATGTTTGTGTTGTGTGTTTCCAAATCGTCATGCCACCTGCCTGTGGCACGGTCATTTAGTTCAAGTGTTTAGTTTATGTGTTGGCTCGTTTAATCTACCTATGTATAAACTCTCCATCGCATATTTCCTTTTCCATACTTATTCACTCAGTCGACCGTTTGCCTTCGCTCTTCTTTGGTTCACCCATGCCCAGGGCTGGGTGTGCTGCCCTAGTGTGCACCCCAGTCACATGCTATTCCCCAATGAATTTTCTCCAATTCGCTTAGTCTCTGTGTTGCCTCGCCCAGGTGCACACTCGCCTGAACACCCAACTCAGGTCGTCGGGCACACCCGTCGATCAACCACATGCCCATTGCACTTGGACATGCCTGCCCAACATCACATGCCCGTCGCACTTGGACATGCCCGTGCCACACCTAGATCATGTGCGCCCGACCTACCGGAGGTCAGTGATGTCGACTCGAGGTCCTGACACTTTTGATGACATATACAACGTAGACCATTAAAAATCCATTTTTGTATTGAATATGTAAACATAAATAATCTGTTTCTAATGTGGAACTAGTGATTTATTGTGATTAAATAACATTGTTCAAGCTAACAAAAAATTACATTTCTTCTCACACAAGAAGAAATATAAACTTTATTAATGTAACAAGAAATATAAACTTTGTTAATTTACATTAATAAAAATCATGTAAAAACTATGAAGTACCACAAATTTTTATTCACTTTCACTTTAAAAGTAGATATCGCCGATGAATTTTCAATTAAGATTTATCAGCCAACCGTGGATTTAAAAGAAAATGATTCCTATGAGAATGATGGTTACCAAGAAGGTTGAACTTTCTAGACATTTTCTTCATTTTCCATGAAATTATGCTTATCATGACTTTGAAGAGAATTTTTGCATTACAAAATTAATCAAAAATTTAGGTCAATAACCAAATAAAAATTAGAATTATAAATTCAAGTTACATCACAGTAAGCAACCATGAAAATATTAAAATATTTTAACATCTTAAACACCTTTCAAATGGTTAGCATTTGTAAAGAAGGTTTGTGCAATTGTAAGGACAACTTTAAGCATTGGTGTATTAACCTCTGTAATTGAAGGAGCATGTTTAAGGACATGGCTATAGAGAAAATTGTGTCCCATAATTCCACTCTATACCCATTAAAATTACATGATTCTATGTTTCTCATATATGGCCAAATATGTTTTTCGGGAAATCACTGAAGATATGAGATATCATTGTGGTTTTTTGAGAATAATGTACCAGAAATTATTGGCCAATATGGTTTTTTGGGAGAACAATAAAGGTTTTTTATATCACACTGGTTTCATGAAGACAATTTACAAGAATTCCCTAAAATTATGAAACACTTTACAATGTTTTAATTTTATGAAATAGATGTTTTGAATGGTGTTTAAATTGTACTATATACAGTTTAGAGTTATTCGCTATTATGCCTTTCTACAAATGCAGAGATTACAATAGTCATCCTTGTATACTATTATATTTATTGATATAAGGCAAGTAAGAAACAATTTCATTATGAAAACCCACATGCTCTGTTATTTTTTTAATCCATTTCTCTAGTCCATTTCTTTTATTTTAGACTAACTAAAATTTAATGAACAAATAAAATTGCTTTTCCTTACTAATTCCTAAAGTAAAAGCCATTTTTATTTTCCAATCTCTATCAGCGTGAGCATAGTTTCAACAACTATCATGTTTTTAATTTTTTATAGAAATAGAAGAGAGCTCCTCTAATTGTGCGATAAGGAAAAAGGCATATGTAACAACCCTGGTGAAAATTCGATGTAATAAAAGTTAATAAAGGAAAAACAAGATCACGGGTAAGGGACACGTATTCCAAGCTGAATGTTGGGAAAAGATATTCTAGTGGGCATCACTGGATGTGTGTTTTGGCTAAGGAAAATTGGCAAAGGCATTAAAAAGGAAAAAGGAATTTTTGGCACATCTATTTATGGAAATAAAGGAAAATAGGAGAGAAGGAAGGTAAAAGGTCACATGTTGCACGTGAGGAGAAAGTTGAAGGAAAATAATGGAAAATGAAGAAATTAGAGGCCTCATTAATAAAAAGGCTTATGAGGATCAATTTGAAAGCTTAGTCAGTGTTAAGCTCTTGGTTAGTTCAAGTTTGGAGCTCTCTCATTTATTCTCTATCTCTCTCTCTCACTCACTCTTGGTCACTTAGAGTTTCCTTGGATCACTCTAGTTTTGGAGAAAGGAAGGAAAAGAAAGAAAAGGGAAGGGTAGGAAAGTAAGGAGAAAGGAAGGAAAAGCATGATCAAGCAGCTTCGATAGGACTACTTGCAGGTAACCTTTTTCATGTGTGATTTCCTAGCTGGTTTGGACATGCATGGCTTTGCATGTTAGTGTATGGTTCTCTTGCTATCGGTGGCACGACTTTTTTGGGTTATGACATTGGTTTTTAGCCTTGCCGTGCCTTTTCCTAGATGCCATGGTGTTGGCATATTTATTTCGGGTTTTGAGCTTTGGTTTTCCGGATGGGTTTCAGAATCCGAGGTAGAGGTGATCTCAAGTTTCATTCCCAAAGGCCTAGGAATCCATTGACTAGTTTTGGTGGGATTTACGGTGAAGCCTGAGGGAGGTGTTGTTGAGTCTTGAAAATGTCATTCATTTCCATTACACTTTCACTATTATGTCCATTATATCACCTCCATTTCACCTCCATTTCACTACTATGTCACCACATTCATCCCACTTTCATTATCATTGGGCCACCTTTATGTTTTTCCAATCTTTATTATTTCTAAGCCTTTTAAGTGAATTTGTGGTTAAACATTAGAAAATAATGTGCATATGCTTATACCTAACAAATGGATTGAGATTGTTGTCATGTGTAGGTTGAAAGGAGGTTTCTAGAAGACCCTTATGTGACACCCCAAGGCCAAATTCGAATTTGAGTGGAAAGAATCATGGGATCATGAGGATATGTGTCACATCTCCTAATTGTATTGTAACTCTAAGAAGACATGTGTCTTATCAGTTCCTATTTTGATTAGGACTCTAGAGGTAGAGGGAGAGATTCATGGATTCTCATTAATGAGATGGCTCTCATCTTTTTGTATAAATAGAAGATCTCTCTCCTTCATTAGTTAGTCCTCTTTAGCTTAGAGTTTGGAGTTCTTAAGTCTTTTTAGCTTGTGAGTTTGTAGTTCTTCCTTGATGGCTTTTGAAAGCTTTGGAGAGCTTTGTTGTACTTTGTAATTTTGAAGAATTTGAATAAAGCTTTGATGTTCTCAACATGGAAGGAGATGTGAAGTAGATGTCATGGAGCACATTAGAATGTAAGGTAGAGTAGATTTCATTTTGTAATTTTGCTTTGATTTCATTATGTCATTTAATTGCTTTCAAGTTTGATAGATTAGATTTTTCATTCATGCAATTTTAATTCATGCAAGTGTGTTCAACCGGTTGATTGTAGATTAGTGATGCACATAGCCTTTTAATGACTAATGACATGATAGAATCATCTTGTCCTCCTGCTGATTTATTTTTCTCAGTTCTAATTCCAGCATTGTTATTTCTTTCAGTTTTGTTTTGCTCATTTACTTTCATGCAATTTAGATATCATATTACTCAACTTGTTCATGATTGCTTCCCATAAGGTAGATTGAGCTGAAGGGTAAAGGATCAGAAGAGTTGAAGTAGTGTGATTAGTTTCCTTTATGCAATTTAATTTTCTGCAATTTAGATATCATATTGCTTAACTTGTTCATGATTGCTTCCCATAAGGTAGATTGAGCTGAAGGGTAAAGGATCAGAAGAGTTGGAGTAGTGTGATTAGTTTCCTTTATGCAATTTAATTTTCTGCAATTTAGATATCATATTGCTTAACTTGTTCATGATTTCTCCCCATAAGGTAGATTGAGCTGAAAGGTAAAGGATCAGAAGAGTTGAAGCAGTGTGATGAATTAGTTGCTTTGCTTTCAGTCTTTGATTTGCTTTAAGTTCAGTTTTTACTTTCTTTCTTTTTTCATACAACAGCAAGGATACTGGGTCTCATAGTCACTAGCTCATTGTTTGGTTGTTGCATTCTATTTTAATTGAAGTAGCTGCACATTTACACTTTTGTTTAAGTAGCTGCATATTTACACTTTTGTTTAAGATCTTTTGAAGTGCTAAGTTTTGGAAGTTACCATTAGGGACATAGGCCTTGTCTTGAAATCCATACTTGTCTTTTAAAAGTATTCTTAAGACCTTAGAATAGGATTTCCATTTGCATATTTCTTTCAGTTTTGTTTTGCTCATTTACTTTCATGCAATTTATATATCATATTACTCAACTTGTTCATGATTGCTTCCCATAAAGTAGATTGAGCTGAAGGGTAAAGGATCAGAAGAGTTGAAGTAGTGTGATTAGTTTCCTTTATGCAATTTAATTTCTTGCAATTTAGATATCATATTGCTTAACTTGTTCATGATTGCTCCCCATAAGGTAGATTGAGCTGAAGGGTAAAGGATCAGAAGAGTTGAAGTAGTGTGATAAATTAGTTGCTTTGCTTTCAGTCTTTGATTTACTTTAAGTTCATTTTTTACTTTCTTTTTTTTTTTCATACAGCAGCAAGGATACTGGGTTTCATAGTCACTAGCTCATTGTTTGGTTGTTGCATTCTATTTTAATTGAAGTAGCTGCACATTTACACTTTTGTTTAAGTAGCTGCATATTTACACTTTTGTTTAAGATCTTTTGAAGTGCTAAGTTTTGGAAGTTACCATTAGGGACATAGGCCTTGTCTTGAAATCCATACTTGTCTTTTAAAAGTATTCTTAAGACCTTAGAATAGGATTTCCATTTGCATTAGACACTTTAGGAAACCAACAAGAACAAAACCCCAAAAACAACATAAACTATAAAACAACGAAGTAAGAGAAAGGTTAACTAAGCACATATGGTGCACCACACTTCATCAGTTTACGATACCCGGATTGATAATTTATGTAGAGCAATTTAAGACATTAAATTGACTAGACATTTTGGCGCCGTTGCCGAGGAAGTGTAATTAGGAGACCTTACTTCTTACATTTAAAAAAAAAATTAACAATTCTTGAGTATGCTCTCCTCCTGCACTTCGTGTGATCTGGAGGATCAGAAAAAGGATTGTTAAGTAAAAAAAAGAAATAATAATTCTTGAGTATGCTCTCCTCCTGCACTTTGTGTGATCTGGAGGATCAGAAAAAGAATTGTTATGTAAGAAAAAAAAAAGAAAAAAAAAAAGGAGACAAAATAAACTTCAACATTTCAATTGATTCAATAAAAAAAAAATGAAAAAAATGAAACTCAACTGCTTTGATAGGTTCAAATTGTCCAAAATTATCTAGTTATGGTTTGTAGTGGTCTTCAAAACATTGTATCCTGTTTTAATAAGGTTTTGCAACTTAGCTGCAGAAACTGCCCTGATTCCGCAGCTAGTTGAGAATTCCGCAGCTGTTTTAAGGTTTAGCAAGTTACAAGCGTCCATTGAAAAAATCAACCACATGGGCATCTCCAGAATTGTCCCGACATGGATCCTATCCTAGTCACCCAGCTCAGATCAATGAAAAACCAGCCTAAGACCTCAGTCAAAGTCCTTTTTTTTAACATGTTTTTCTTGAAGACTTTGCTGCCTGAAATTGAAAATCATTAATTATTATTATAAAAATTTACAATTTCAAAGAAAGAAAAAAAAGAAGAAAAATTATGGCCATCTTGAATCCTAGCTTTTCACTGTGGCTTCAACAAGTAAATCTGCCTCCCTGTTCAAGCTTTGGCCTGAAATAAACCTACAACATAAAAAAAATGCACTGTATATGTGAGAAAAAAGGGGATCGAATATTAAAACGATTAGGTAACAATGAGGAGGTGAATGAAAATTTGAAGAATCCATGATAACTCCATCAAGGGGCCTCGAAATTTCTTTTTAGAGGCTGAAATTTATTATTGTTCAGGTGGATTGTGCTCCTTGTTTGAGGACTGAATTGTGCATTTTTGGAGGTTGATTCCTGTAGGAGGCATTCATCATTTAGTGGCAGATTTTTGAGTTGATTTCACCTTTGGATAGCTACAGTATCAGTTAGAAATAGAGGGTTGAATTCTTGAAGGTAGCTTCTAGTGATCCATTGAATTATTGAGGGCAGAGTAGTCATTTTTCTCCAAGAGCGAGAGCAAGTAAGCTAATTACATTTGCTGACAGAAGGACACATTTGTTAGTTGAATTTTATCTTATTTCAGGGGTCAAATTCTCTTACTGTTGGAGCCAAGTTCCTCTGCCATTATATCTATCAGATTGCAGATCTACTTCAGGGGATGAGTTCAGCATTCACCATAATTATTTGGAGATTGATCTGAGTTAGAATGAATCAATAAGCTCAATACAATTATTGCTGCCACTTAGATTTCCACCACCTACAAAACCTGTGATATAAATGATCTAATTTGCAAGCTTCAACAAAATTATTTAGTCGTTGTTTTAAAAATCCAAGGTACCATTATTAAAAACAACCACTACAACAATTGTTTGGCAACCTGTGGGTTGGGCGTCATTGTTTAGTCAATTTAGTGTTGTCTAAATTGCTAGTATTAATTGTCAACCCGGGGCTCGTAAGCTGATGAAGTGAAGGTGTACTATATGTACTTAAGTAACCTCTTAGAGTTTTCTTATCGTTGGGGGTGTTGTTGTGGTTAATTATGTTCCTAAGATGGAATGATGATTTATAAACAAGTGAGTGATGGTGTGTGTGTAGTGTGAATCCTAAATGGGTGAGAGTGTGTGATTAGTGATTTTTAACTACTTGCTTGGAAGGAAATGCTTGAAAGAAATAAATGACTTGAAAGATCTTGAAATAACTTTGAAAGCAAATAACCACTTCCAATGGCACTAGACACCATTCATGCAGCTGCAAATAAAAGAAAAGAAAGTCACTTTTAAAACCAGAGATAAAGATTATCTCTCTCTAACTCGCTGCTTCAAACACATGTACTGTGTAAAGCACGGAAAGAAAGTAGCTTAAGTTGAATTAGAAAAGTGATTAAAAATGAGAAAATCTGCTTTAAAGACTAGTGATAACGTTTTGCTCTTTCTAACTCTCTACTTCAGCCATATGTACTATGCAAAGTATGATTAGAAAGTAGTGAAAGAATAGTCTAAAAAGCACTTAAAACCAAAAATCTACTTTAAAGACTAGTGATAACGTTTTGCTCTTTCTAACTCTCTACTTCAGCCATATGTACTATGCAAAGTATGATTAGAAAGTAGTGAAAGAATAGTCTAAAAAGCACTCAAAGCCAGCTGCAAGTTAGTGGTATTCTGATCTTAAAAGATAACAATTTATGATAGAAGATCATTCATGTGTTAGCAGCTCTTTGAGAAATAAGATTAAAAATCAGCTATAAAAACAAAGGCAGCAACTTGAATCTGTCAACTTCAAATACCATTAGTTTGTAAAGCAAACACACACACATAAAAACAAATCCCGGGCTAAAAGAAACCTGCAAAGAAGTAATACTAATCAGCTTGAAAGAAAAGAAATCAAATAAATGAAACTATACATGCTTAAAGGAATGCTGAATGAGAAAATAAGTAAATACTGAACATAAAATACTTTACAGAGGCTAAGATGAACAGGGGCCCTCTATTCATTCAGCCACAAGAAAACTCAGAGATCTGGAAGCTTCAAAACAGCACTATGTCTATTCCTTCATTTGCAAAAGTGTACAAAACAGAGTGCTAGAATAGCACTAAAAAAACAGAGTTCACAACGCTCTTAAAATTAACACAAGTTCAGAAATTACAACTGATAAAAAGTCTCCTGAGCGTACGCAGACGCAGCTATTTATAGGCATTTCTAGGATAGCCTAACACGTACAGCTACTAACTGAAAAACAACTAACTGTAATGCGTAATTATGGTTCCTGGACACATCATACGGCTGCGTGGATGAGCTGGTGCTTCTGTCGTCATGGGCAATGAATCCCATGTTGGATCATGTCCCCTACCATCTGCAAAACGTGGACAAGTCACCGTTTAAGCTGACGTGACCTAGCAGCTCACAATCACCGTTAAACAGCCTTTAGTTGACCGTAACTTGACCAGCTTTGACCAGGGGTAAAGATGACGTGGATGGCTGGAAAAATGGGACAGGAACCTCGAGCACGTTGATACCTAAGTGCCCATGTGGCTCATCTGGCAAACTGACACGTGGAACCTTGCGTTTAACAAAAAGGCTGCAGGATCATCAGATAGCTGCGGGATCATCAGATAGCTGCGGAATTCCTGCAAGTATGTCAAAATCTAAACAAACAGTCACCCATTAGCAAAACTTACTTGATCATGCCTAATGACACCTAATGTAATGATCTGGGTGGTTTTACAGTGAAAATGAGGCAAAAGTGAAGAAAAGCTGAGGAAAAACTGAGGGAAATGATAGACAAGTAGGTGTAAAGTAGAGACTCTACAGTCATCATTTGACATTTCTAAATATTGACTAAAATAGATCAACGATTGGCTCATTATTCTGTTTTCAGATAACAAACCTGTGACTATCAGTCGCCCCAATTCTTCAACTCTGTCATTGTACCTGTGTAATACACCTGCAGAACAGTAAAACTCAGAAAAAACGCAAAATAGCAGAAAAACGTCAAATTTCAAATGCTCGAATTTCGCAAACAAAGATGAATTTTAAAAAACTAAAACATGGGTTTCTTCGCCAGCTGGGCTAATTAGATAACCCAGAAACCGTTTGAAGAAATTTGTGGCGGTCTGGGAGAAATCTTCGGTTCTTTGGAGCCTCTTTTTTGCCACCGCGTGAAAAAAAACGGAATTTGAGTTAATTAACTGATAGTTTGATGTGTGATTCAATTTCGTGTGCCTGAGGAAGAGAAATCCAAATAGGAATCAACTATGTGCTGTTATTCAAGCTTAATTACAGTCTTATGCTTATTCCGAGTTTAAACTCAAGACTGACTGCACTTCCACTTATTAGCCGTACTCTTGAGACGTGACCTATTGTGTTACGGCTCTTCTTAGCCGTAATTTCCGCAGCCGTCTGTTGAGACGTGTACACAGTCATCCGATCCGAAAGGATCCCGCCGTTACTCTACTCGTTTATCACTCCACTTATACCATACTCCTCGCATGCATTCGTATTTTCTTGTGAACTTGTTTACTACTGCTCATCCTCTATTCCCTCGGTAACTCAGGTACTTCCTTTCCCTGTTCTCCATTTCCGATTGCAGTCACTACAGTCTATCCTAAATCCTGTAATCAAGCCATTTTTTTTCTGAACCCGCAGACAAATTTTAAACGGAGTAAAGGATGGGTCGGTTATTAAGGGCAGAACCGGAAGGGCTTAAGTCTATGAAAGGGCCAAATAGTTATGATCATGGTTATAGGTTGTTTATCAAACTATAAGTCCATCAATAAAACTGTTTTTCTCCATTCACAGAGTTCCTACATGCAGACAATGAAAAAAAAAATTCAAAATTGATGATCGACTGTTTTAGCTTAACTTTCCGCAGCTGTTTTGTTAAACTCTAGGTTGCAGGTGTCATCAAGAAAAACAAGCCACATGGGTAGCTGGGGGAATGTCAGTACATGGATGGTGTCCTATTCATTCGATCAAATTTGATGAAAAACACCCCGGTCAAAGGGAAGTCAAGTTGAGTGATTTCACTAAGTCGCCACACTGAGTCGCCACATTAAGTCGCTGCATGTCAAGAAAAAATAATAATTTTGAATCAATGAAATGAATAAGTTATTTGCTCACTTTTCTGAAGGTATTGATTAATTTTGGATTGATGATGAAAGATGAATGGCTAACTTTGTATCCAAGATTTTTAGCTACAGAATCGTGCACATTCCGCAGCTAAAGTCCAATTCCGTCGTTGTTCTCTAATTCCGCAGCCAGAAAAACCTCATTGTTCAAATTAGCCTAACTTTTTCATAAAAAATCAGATTTTGATGATTTAAGTACCATTGGAAAGATCTCAACAAGATCTACACAATGAGAAATCCATCATTTGGGTTTGAAATGGAAAATAATGAAATAAATTGCTGAAAAGAAGCAACATCAACTTGAGGCACTGATTCCAAATCAGGTATAAATTCTTTTGATTTTTCCTTTGAGAACTTGTTTCACTAATACAAATTCTTAGTTTTGTGTGTAAATATCATAACTAGAGAGATTGGCCATCTCTCTCCTTTGATAATCTTACATTCCATTGCAGAAGAAGTATTAGTTTTTTTTTGCAGGTTCTTGGAGGAAGGACAAATGACTACAAGAGAATGGTGTCTCTCTAAGAGACCAATTTGTTTCATAAAATGATGATCAGCAACAAAGAGGAAATATGCTAATGCAAAATCAGATCCAAACACTTGAAAAAAAAAAAACTTTCAGATACTATTGTCTCCATCACATCCATCCATCACATCCATACTTCATAATAAACTATTCACCTCATTCCACTCCATATTTTCCATTTACATTCACATACACTTTCCATCTCTTTTTGTCCATACATAACCCACAAATAAAAGCAAGAGGCTCATTCATATGCTTATTGCCCATTGTCATTTCTACTCTCCATTGCCATCTTCCATTTTCATCTTCCGTTTCCTGTCATTTTCATTATGCAAATAAGCCCTGCTTCAATGCAAATTATTGAGTCCAAAGTCCTTTGAGTCTAAGTTCTTTGTAAAAACACCTTGAAGCTTGCATGCCTTAATGGCAAGTCCTCATGCCGACAAACAATGGGAATACATTAATGCCCCTTGTTTGTTAGATCTTCTAGGTGACTCGACATCAGCAAATTCATTCGTACTGTTATCACCCTAAAATCTTTGTCTCTAAGCTTTGGTAAGTTGCCTTGTTTCTAATCATAGTCTTATAAGTTTTGAGTCAGCTCATCACAATTAGTGTCATTCTCATTTACAAACCCTTCTTCTAGTCATGGTGTTAAAGGGTCTCTAGGTCATTTCATGCTTTAAGGGTTAGGTCATAAGGTTAGAAGTCTTTTAAGATCATATCTCTTTTCCAAATAATGTTTGACAGCCTCATTCCATGTTTTAGAAGTCTTACCAGGTGTTTATAAGTCATATCTCACATCATTTTGAAGAAATTTTGAAAGTAGCTACAAAATCACTGAACTAGGAGTTTTCGTAGCGCGCTACGAAACCCCTGTAGCAGCCTGTTTTAGCAGAAAAATTGTTTTTACTAGTTAACTTCCAAAAGCTTTCCTGAGCAGCCGAGAACTTAATTTTGCAAATTGAAAGAGGATTTTCTTCCTAACATGCTGCACTACATAAACCTCTTTCAGTTTCTTCAATTCCATTCTGAGGTGGGAGAAATTTATGGTTAAACTTGTGCTACGAAACTGCTAAAAGTCAAGCTTTGTCTTCTAGTTTTAGCAGTCTTTTTCAAGATCCGTTTCTGGTTACAAGAAGATGTATTTTGGAATTCTGAGGGAGGTTTCTCTTCATAAACTCTCCAGATACAATAACCTATCTCACTTTATTCATAAGTGTTTTCAGTTGGGAGATACTAAGCTTTCATTGAGACCCTACTTTCAGAAAATGGATTTTTCCTGTTTGCCACGTGTTTTTCAAGGACAGTTTATGGACAGCTGGAGAAATGTTTTAAAAAACCAGGAGAGGTTTTTGTTCTGGACAACAGGGGCTACAAAAACCTCCTTCAGTTTCATAAAATGTGTCATGGATGAAGAGATAAAGGCTCTGTCCCACGTGCCAATTTTCAAGGATCTAAACCTAAAAACAGGGAAACATGTTCCCTAATTTCTAGGGTTTGTCTTTAGCAGTCAGATGACCACGTGGGAGGCTTCATCAAATTCAACTTCTTGAGGTTGCAAGTTGTCAAATAATGCTTTAAATGATTAGATAAGGTTGTTGAATCATGATAAGGAGTTACACTCCTAGTTGTATTAGGTCTCTAGGACTGCTAGTTAGGTGTCATTTGCATTTAATAATTAGTTTTATGTATCCATAAGTGTCATAGTAGGATGAATTCGAATTCTCCTCATGCTGGAGGAGGAATCTCAGTTATGTAAAGAGCTCTATATATAGAAGAAGATCTATTGTACAAAGGGTTGGAAATTTTATGCAAAAGCTTGTATTTGGCCTATGTAAGACTCATTTTCAGTAATATATGCTTGACTTTACTTCTCAGGATTCATGAAGGATTTTTTATGTTCAGAATATGTGATGTTGTCATTTTCTTAATTCTTACAGTGGTATGGATGTATAATCACTCAGAATTCACTGAATGTGCTCTGACTTCCTGTATACATTTATAAACTGTGTGGTCCCATATGAGTTTATGTTCTGAATGTTTAAATGCTGAATGCCTTGACTTCCATGTAAGGTTGAGTTCATTGTTATATTGAGGTGTTGTTGACTCCATAAGCCCAATGGATAGTTGTTTAATGTGTTTCCACCATTCATATTTTTCACAGTTGTTCTATAAGAGTTAGCCATCTTATCTTTAATCAAAATCATTAATCCATCAAGAGAGAGCCCTCTCAGGTTGAGGAGGCTAAGCCTCAGCCTAAAGTAGGTTTGAAATAGTTACTTAGAGTCAAACTGACCAGCAGCCTATCAGGGCCTGATTTTGAGATAACACGTACCTAGCAAGATGTGTTTGGGCATCTTGACTCTCATTGTCATCAATGGTGAGAGTTCTCGTGTTGACTAGTGGCATCCATTAACGGCCACTAAGCCAACAATTTCCTACTATGTTCGACATCAGAACATCTTTTCACATAGTAGGAATTGTGCCAATGAGTTTTGAAGACATGAAGACTATTATTTTCAGCATTTTGGAGAAGATTCAACAAGTTTTAGTAGAAGCAATAAAAAATCATCTTATCTCTCTATCCATGACTCCTCTTGTTCAGCCACTTGAAGAAGAATATGATCAGAATTTTTCAGCCACCACACATACAACTCATCCATTCCAAAGGGTAAGTGAAGGTACGTCATTTTCTAACTTTTGACCATAGAATTTCATAAAAAGCTAGAATGATAATTGTTGGAAAAACATTTCTCTTCCTTATCTCATAAAATTGCCAATACCATCAGTTGGGGGGGATACATTCATATTCATATCTTGCCATGTCCATATCATATTCAGGAGCTCACATACTTCCAACCTATATTAATTATTACATTGCTATTATGAGCATACAATGGCTTTTGAAAAAAAAAATGCTTAAAGGATAAATTGGATACAAACAAAATCATGGTTGTCACACAAGAACCAACCATCATGCAATCCAATAAAGATATACTTTGCAACAATAATCAAAATATCATTATGCAAAGTTCAAAGATCAAAATAGAAGGCAACAAAAAAAATAAAAATGGTTGTAACACAAGAACCAACCATGTTGCAATTCAAGTGAAACACTTTGCAGAAATATGAAGTTATCAAATGATATCATGCAAAGTTAAGCCAAAGCTCAAGGATCAAAAGAGTTAATGTAATATATATTGCATGAGGACATGCAATAGCTTCAGTTGGGGGGTATATTGAGTCTTGAAAATGTCATTCATTTCCATTACACTTTCACTATTATGTCCATTATATCACCTCCATTTCACTACTATGTCACCACATTCATCCCACTTTCATTATCATTGGGCCACCTTTATGTTTTTCCAATCTTTATTATTTCTAAGCCTTTTAAGTGAATTTGTGGTTAAACATTAGAAAATAATGTGCATATGCTTATACCTAACAAATGGATTGAGATTGTTGACATGTGTAGGTTGAAAGGAGGCTCCTAGAAGACCCTTATGTGACACTCCAAGGCCAAATTCGAATTTGAGTGGAAAGAATCATGGGATCATGAGGATATGTGTCACATCTCCTAATTGTATTGTAACTCTAAGAAGACATGTGTCTTATCAGTTCCTATTTTGATTAGGACTCTAGAGGTAGAGGGAGAGATTCATGGATTCTCATTAATGAGATGGCTCTCATCTTTTTGTATAAATAGGAGATCTCTCTCCTTCATTAGTTAGTCCTCTTTAGCTTAGAGTTTGGAGTTCTTAAGTCTTTTTAGCTTGTGAGTTTGTAGTTCTTCCTTGATGGCTTTTGAAAGATTTGGAGAGCTTTGTTGTACTTTTTAATTTTGAAGAATTTGAATAAAGCTTTGATGTTCTCAACATGGAAGGAGATGTGAAGTAGATGTCATGGAGCACATTAGAATGTAAGGTAGAGTAGATTTCATTTTGTAATTTTGCTTTGATTTCATTATGTCATTTGATTGCTTTCAAGTTGGTAGATTAGATTTTTCATTCATGCAATTTTAATTCATGCAAGTGTGTTCAACCGGTTGATTGTAGATTAGTAATGCACATAGCCTTTTAGTGACTAATGACATAATAGAATCATCTTGTCCTCCTGCTGATTTATTTTTCTGAGTTCTAATTCTAGCATTTTTATTTCTTTCAGTTTTGTTTTGCTCATTTACTTTCATGCAATTTAGATATCATATTACTCAACTTGTTCATGATTGCTTCCCATAAGGTAGATTGAGCTGAAGGGTAAAGGATCAGAAGAGTTGAAGTAGTGTGATTAGTTTCCTTTATGCAATTTAATTTCTTGCAATTTAGATATCATATTACTTAACTTGTTCATGATTGCTTCCCATAAGGTAGATTGAGCTGAAGGGTAAAGGATCAGAAGAGTTGAAGTAGTGTGATTAGTTTCCTTTATGCAATTTAATTTTCTGCAATTTAGATATCATATTGCTTAACTTGTTCATGATTGCTCCCCATAAGGTAGATTGAGCTGAAGGGTAAAGGATCAGAAGAGTTGAAGTAGTGTGATGAATTAGTTGCTTTTCTTTCAGTCTTTGATTTGCTTTAAGTTCAGTTTTTACTTTTTTTTTTTTTTTTTTTCATACAGCAGCAAGGATACTGGGTCTCATAGTCACTAGCTCATTGTTTGGTTGTTGCATTCTATTTTAATTGAAGTAGCTTCACATTTACACTTTTGTTTAAGTAGCTGCATATTTACACTTTTGTTTAAGATCTTTTGAAGTGCTATGTTTTGGAAGTTACCATTAGGGACATAGGCCTTGTCTTGAAATCCATACTTGTCTTTTAAAAGTATTCTTAAGACCTTAGAATAGGATTTCCATTTGCATTAGACACTTTAGGAAACCAACAAGAACAAAACCCCAAAAACAACATAAACTATAAAACAACGAAGTAAGAGAAAGGTTAACTAAGCACATATGGTGCACCACACTTCATCAGTTTACGATACCCGGATTGATAATTTATGTAGAGCAATTTAAGACGTTAATTTGACTAGACAGGTGTCTCAATTTAGGGCCTAGTGATCCAAGTTTGGATTGCGGTGAATCCTGAGATATTGGTCTTGGTTTAGGGCCTAGTGATTTGGGATTGGATTGCAGTAAAGCTTGAGAGACAAGGAGACAAAAAATTCCTCAAGGATAGTGATGGATTCCAGATAGCATTCCAAGTTCAGTTCGGTTGTGATCAGAGCACCGATTTCGTGTGATCATGGTTTGATGAGGGTGGAGGTGGTTTAACCTTTGGATTCCCTTGGTTGTTCTTGGATTTGTTTTTCTATGAGATCCCATATTCATGATTGGAATATGGCATGGGGGTGACTGGCTGAAAGAAATATTTGGTCCAGCCATGTCTACAGTCGGGTGGTACGTGGAAGTCCCAAACCTAGTCAGATTTGCCTATGATTAATAAAAGCTAATTTCTCTTACTTTTTCACTTGTTTATACGTGGATTTAATGGTTTTCATATCTCTGATACTTATATGGTTTTATGTTGGTTGCAAGCATGGTTATATGACTGGTTCATGTCATGGTTATTTCATGTATTTACATGTAAATGTTAAAATGATGGATGCAAGACCTAATTGATGTTATAACAGTTCAATGGAGAATGTGGTGATCCTTCTAGTAATGTCTAATAGGTTCTTTCAGTCATTCATGCTATGTATTATATCCTATACTTGTAGGTTGCATTGATGCCAAATGTTTGAAAGAATGATAGTCCCAGTTGGGGATGCTCAGGCCTAATCCTAAGGTTGATTTATATTTATTGGTATTTTCATCATGTCTTTGATGGATTCTAGAATTTGTAACAAGTTTTGGGCAGAGGTGGGATTTTGGGCTAGAAAAGTGGCTCAAATCTCGGGGATTTTGGCACAAGTTGCTTGAAAATAGTCCATGGATGCTGGCACATATGCCTGTGAGAGTGACTTTGGGTTTCTGGATGTTGTCAATCCTAAAGCATGAGAGCGACCAAGGGTTGAAAGGCTTAAAACATTTGTGGGACCAAGGAACAGGATGTTTGAGTGGCTGACATGTCTCCTAAGGGTGTTGTTGCTGATGTGGATGTGTTTGGTTGTTGTGTTCCATCGATTCCATTTCCTTAAGGTCACCAAGGAGGTGTCTATCATGCATGCATGTTAGTTGCATGTGTGTCTCTTACACATTCATTCCATGTGCTTGTTGCATTGCATCATGTTAATCATGGTCGTAGTAAGGTTATCATGAGGAGCTTGGTGTTGATTTTGTGGAATGTATCATCAAGAGTATATGATAGGTTACATGATTATATGTAGCTTGATTACATCCTTATATGTTAGGTATCATTCTGGTATGTTTTATTACATGTATCAGTCTTGTAGGTTGGTTACAATAATTGACCACCTATTCTCGACTACATGCGTATGTGTAGTTGATTAGGTGTTTCTTATCCATGTTGATGGTTGAATGTGGCAATGTGTAAAATGGAGTAATGGTTGTTGTCATGCATGAGGTCATGTTTTGTGAAGTAGATAACGTCATGCATTGATGATTGGAATCTAGCTAGATGATGTGAATATGGTTTGGTACTCATGTGTTATATGTCTATATGCAGTTGTCATGCATGTATGGTCTTGGTTATAGTTATGCATGAATAGTAGGTGAAACCTTCCTTGTGAAGTCATGGTATGAAATTTAGGTCATCAGGGTGATATTGATATGTTATGATGCTAATGTGTTGTTTGAGATAGAGCAAGAGATGCAGATCATCATAATGAGGTTACAACATTGGAATTTGGGGTAATAGCAGATCATCATACATGTGCTGGTATGTAAGTCAAGGATTGTTATATGCATTAGGTTGATATACATTAGGTTTATGTACATGTCTTTTGATGTTATGGTTACATTCATTATGGATGTTAGTTGATTAGTGTAGTTATATGTGCATGTGTCGGATAGTCAATAATGATAGTAACCTATAGTTGTATGCATTGTTATTTTTGTTTTATATTAGATAACCTGATGATTATGTTATATGTTGTTGATGAGCGTGACAGGTTAAATTTATGTTGTTATATGCTAGTAACTTGATGATTAGGGTTATTACATTAAGACCTTGATGTTATATGTATCATGATAAATTGGATTGGCCTATGCAAATGGTTAGGATTACGACATTTAGGTATGAGTCGACATATTTGTGATATGGTGTTGCACTAATCTAGATTGACTTTGCATATGTGTGAATGATAATTGTGTATGAGTTATGATGTAAACATGCTAGCTAGTGACTATTTGGATATCATGATCTTATTTATGTTTGGGTTAATATATTGTGAAGATATATCATGCTAATATGGATTGATTATGTAGAAAAGAATGCCTCCCCTGAGATACATTAAGGTATGAGTTTGCTTACATCATATACTTGGTGCTTGACCATTTGATTATGTTGTCTATTGGGTGTTTGAGTGTTTGGTGTCTATTACGTCATCTAGTTGATTTATTTAACATTGAATGGTTGCAAGTTGGTTGAACGTTTGATGAATTGCATAATATGAGTATGCGTTGAAATGATTTTGTTTTAAGATGATTGTAATAACATATATGAGTTGAGATAGTACATATGTACTTGAATGTAGTTGATGATTGTAGCATTATGTCTAATGACTATGAGTTGAATATGGATTATGACATGTAAAAGTTGATTTCAAATTGATAAATATGATTTTCCTGATATTTGGAACATGTGGTTGACATGTGTGAGCAGTTGCAGGAAACATGCTTGATCTTGGCATGACAAGGTAACACTTGATGTGTTTATATAACTAACAGTTGGGTGATGTAATAGTACATAGTAATCCTCGATTGCAACAAGGTAAAAATGTAAAGGAAAGGAATTGGGCAAGGATTCTTTTGGATATGTTTGGAAACCCTAAATTCCAAACGAATGTGTACATTGCACACATGAGGTCTTCTTAACCTTGATTTGTCTGAAATTATGTGGATATGTGGTATATTCATGGACATGTAATTTACAGGTATGTTAGATAGTCTATAGTTACAGGTTGATTTGTCAAGGGAATTGGAATCCCTTGAGAGATGGCATGGATGTGTTCAGCTACAAGGAAACGTGCTTGGCACAACAAGATAAGGTATCTGGTGTATTTTAATATTTATTTATACACTGACAGTTATATCTTTATGGTGGTATGATACAGAGGATTGCATGGCAAAGAAATTGCCATGAAATTTTGAAGAAGGCTCTGGTTGAGATTTACTTAGGAACTATTGGCATTGAATCATGTTGTCTGTGGTTAGTCTTTTGCTTCTGGTATTTTTCATTTGTTGTGTTTGATTTACGATTTTGTGTGTGTCTGGTGCATAGCTATGCCACTTTGTTGCGGTGTCGTGTTGTTATTCGTTTTCATGGTTTTATTCTTGGTTGTTTCTTGGTATTGCCTTTTATGTTTTGAGTCTTGGGAATTGTTTGGGAAAGAGGAAAGTTAATGGAGCTCGGGGAGAGATATGTGGTACCCTACATGTAATGTAAGACTTAGATGAAGCTCTGTGCATGATTAAGCACAACGGAATGTAAGACTATGACATTTAGTTGAACTGGTTCGTCCATAGTGGTAAACGGACAGTGGCAGTACATATATGTGAAAGATAACTAGAAAAGGTAAAGTAAAAGGATCTAAGGTGTCGGATGACTTGGCTATGTTGGGAACGATTTCTCTCAATGTTGTGCATGAATAAAGGAAGTTCTCTTAACCTAGACCTTATAATATCCCGCAATTTTGTTGTGATTATGGTTATGTTGATGTTTATATGTATACATGTATGTGCGTATGTATGTATATTGTTGTTTGATAGAACCATGATTGTTTTATGATAATTTTTATGTATATATATGCATGTATCCATGTTTCTATGTCATTGTTTGACAGGATCATCAGGAATCGTCCTTGTGGAGGAATGATTGCTTACATAGGCAAATGGCAGGAAGAGGTTCCTGCCTATGAGGAATCAAGTGGGAAGAGTAGTCATGAAAAATATATAAGGTCAGTATCATATGGTTATGAGTTGATATTATGTGATTATATTATTTCTATGAAATGGAAAGGTTATACCAAGGGATAAAACAACAAAATGAAAGCATTGTGGTCTGCGACATGCTGGGACAAGCATGGATAAGGCACTGGAAGAAAGGTTGCTTGGTAAATACAGTGTGGTTTTGGATTTGTGATAATATTGTTGTGCACATGTTGCATATGTGATGTTATGTGCATGTAATTTTGTGCGGATATTGCATATGCAGTGCTAGGTATAGATGGTGCCATGTAGATGTTGGATATGCGGTGCTGTGTACAGATGATGCTATGTACATTTGGCATTGTGTGCATGATTGTACAAATGGTGTTGTGTACATGTTGTACAAGTGGTGCTATGTGCAGGTGGTGTTGTGTACATGCCGTGCATGTGGCATTGTATACATATGGTGTCGTGTACATGTCGTGCGTGTGATACTATGTACATGTGGTGTTGTGTACACGTTGTACAGTGGTGTAGTGTACATGTGGCGTTGTGTACATGTTTTGCAGATGGTGCCGTGTACATGTGGTTTTGTGCACACATTGTGTAGATAGTTGCAGTGTATAGGTGGTACTGTGTACATGTGGTACATATGGTACTGGTGTAGATGCATGTATTGCATGGTGTTGTATGACATGTGTAGTTGTATGTGTGTGATGCACACTATGTGTATGTGCACATGGTTGAGGAGAAGGCACTAGGTGTTTGTCTGGTGTGGCAACCGATCCAGAGTGCATATGGAATAAAGACAAAGGTAGAAGCTAAGGATTGATGAAAGGATAAGTATCAACATTTTATTTCAGTTTTATTATGCATGTGATTTATGACTATGGTATATGATGATTATATGTGATCTATGATTCTGGTTTATGATGGTTACATGTGATTTATGATGTTGATCTATGATGGTTGTGTTTTGAGCTAACCAGATGTGATATGTTTATACATGATGTTTTGATCAAACAATTAGTTTGACTTGTTGTGACAGGAAGCGAACAGGATTGTAAGTGTACCTTATTGACAAACTATCAATGAGGTATGATTTGAGGTTATTTCAATTTATTTGAATCTAATGGAAATTATGTGTTTGGAATAGGAATGCATAAACATGCTCAGTTGGGTGGTTGAAATCGACTACAAGAATTGGCAACAAAAATAAAAATAAAAAAATTGGAACATGCAGCGGTATCCCGGTAGAGTACTTCAGGAGTAGGGCCATTGTGGGACATTGGTACCCAATAGTGTCCATTTATTTCCATGAGAATTCTATGACTGGTATGATCGTTGAGGCAGGTATATGCCTTGGTTGTTTGATCTTTTGATGCGAGGAAGGCTTGCCAAGGGATGGATCGCTCAAGATAGGGGATGTCGGGGAACTTGGAAGGTGAGTGACTACACAGAAGGGGGTGACTGGATTTCTCGAGGGACTGTGTAGCAGAGAAGGGAAAATCACATATATATTTGTTTTGGTCATGAGAATTGCTAGATGGAATCAGATGCACATTGGGAGTGTGCCTAGGAACAATGAGCTAGTAACTGTTCGGTTAGGGAACATGTAGCTTGGGATTGTAGCACTGGACATTGGATGTAGCTTTGACCGTGACACTAGATTCTGGAATTCTTGGGAAGGAGGTGAATCCTGCTACTGTTTTTGAGGGTGGAGGTGTGATCCTATGGATTCCCTTGTTGTTGATACATGCATCATATACTTTTATTGTTGGTTTAGAAAATGTGCATATGTGTATATATGGTTATTGTAAATACTATAATGAGTTGTGTTATAAAGCTCCAGTATGTGGTATGTTGTCATGATGTTTTTCTTTTTGAGCAGGTCTTTCATTGTAAATATTGCAACAAGCTAAGTTATAAAGCTCCATGGGAACTATGTTTTTTTTTTCAGCGATCTTGTTGAGGCCTTGGTGTGGTTTAACACTGAGGATTTTGTTCCTCAAGGGGGGAGGGTTCTATAATAGCCCTGGTGAAAATTCCATGTAATAAAAGTTAATAAAGGAAAAAAAAAAGACCACGGGTAAGGGACAGGTATTCCAAGTTGAATGTTGGGGAAATATGTCTTGGTGGGAATCGATGGATGTGTGTTTTGGCTAAGGAAAATTAGCAAAGGCTAAGGCAAAGGCATTAAAAAGAAAAAAGGCATTTTTGGCATATTTATTTATGAAAATAAAGGAAAATAGGAAAAACGAAAGGTAAAAGGTCACAGGTTGTATGCGAGGAGGAAATTGAAGGAAAATAATGCAAAATGAATAAATTAGAGGCCTCATTAATAAAAAGGCTTCTAAGGATCAGTTGGCAAGCTTAGTCAGTGTTAATCTATTGGTCAGTACAATTTTGAAGCTCTCTCATTTATTCTCTCTCTCTCTCTCTCTCTCTCTCTCTCTCACTCTTGGTCACTTAGAGTTTCCTTGGAGCACTCTAGTTTTGGAGAAAGGAAGGAAAAACAAGTAAAGGGAAGGGCAGGAAAGCAAGTAGCAAGGAAGGAAAAGCAGGATCAAGTAACCTTAGTGAGAATACTTGTGATTCAGGAGCATTCAACCCAAGAGAAAATCATTGTAATTAAGTAGACATAGGGGGTCATGTATTTTAGGAAGTTGGATTCCTAAGTGATGAATTAATATAATATTAGGCTTTTGAGTGCATAGAATAGGAATTAAATTAGATAATGTGAGGATGTTGTAAATGCTCTCAAATAAATGAGAACATGAGTGAATAATAAAGACAAAAGAGCTAAAAGTCAATTAGGACTCTTAAAACAGTTCCACGATTCGAGGAACTAGAGAGAGCACTTAGGAATTAATTGAAGTAGAAGTGGACATAGAGGATTTAGGAATCAATTCAGTATATTTATGAGGGGAACCAAAATTAGTTCAATAGAGCTTTCTAGTATAAATGTAAGCCTATGGGCAGAGTAGAGAAGGAGGCCACAATATTGAAGAACAAGCCTGTGAGAGACAGAGAAGTCTCGATTGTAATCAGTTGTTCATATTTAGATATATAGAGGTTCATTCGAGAACTGTGTAAGTGTGTGAATGAATATCGAATGATTGAATTACATGTAAACTATGAATTCGTAGGTTCTATGACAGAGGTTACAGGTAGAGTTCTATAGAATGCGCAAAGGAGAGAATGATTCAGAGGAATCATCATGGGTCTTTGAATCCAATTAAGGAAACAAAGTGAAGCTTTAGAGAGAAGGAGCGAAGTGAGAATTCGCAGAGGATTTAAGCTCAGAGTGAGTTGAGCAGCTGAGGCAGAAGGCGAACCCCTGAAAAAACCTAAACCACAAAGGAAACGCTAAAGAATTAGCATAAAATCTAAGTAAAAAGGAATTGCCGAGAAGTGAAGTATGGTTGCACAGCAACCATTTGATCTTTAAGATCAACAGCCAAGATTAAGTCACATCGGCAAAACACTATCCCATCGCATCATTTCAGTGGAGAGGAATCAGGTCTATCGAACTGTCGAACTGCGATATTGCCATATAACCAAATCTAAAATTTTATAAAGGTGGATTTATAATCCTATCAGGTCCGTGGGCCTAATCGCATCAGAGCTCTCAAGTGTTATAGCATCGGACCTTGAAATTCTATGACTTGTGATATTGCGATGAAGCGATGCGCTGATAGCCGATAATTGGCAATCGGAGATCGGAGGTGTCGAAGAATGGAGATCGGCGGAGCGCTGAAGGAAGGCTTGGAAGGAGCGGACCCAACGATATTTGTGAACGCAAGTGTATAATATTTGAGATCCGGCCAAGGGTTCATAGTGGGGTTTCCCGTGTATTTCCTGTATTGTGTTGAAGTATTATGCCCGAGTCTTTTAAGACTTAAGCATTATTTAAACGCTTCCGATAGTCGCATATCGGAGGGGAAGGGGTGATGAGGCGCATATGTAATGTGATTGCGAAAGAGCCGATAGCCGATTGTGATAAAGGTAAACCTCGAGAAATGTGCCAAGGCCATACCAAGGTGGAAAAGGTATGTTTGCGTATATATTTCCTTTGTAATTAGTTTATAAAGGATTAGGTGTGGGTATATGGGATTTTATATATAAGTCCAACAATGGAAGGTTTATTGTGTTAAAATATATGTAACCAATGTTAAGAGGGAAAGGTCATATATATGCGGTTAAAGGGTTAATAAAGGTTAACGAAGGTTTAAGTGGGGTGATTAATTTCCGATAGAAAGGAAAAGGTGGGTTAATGTTTAGACTTTGTTAAGTCTATGAACCATTCTGCATGAGACTAAAAGAGGGCCTTAACCATTTAAAACTGAAGATTTGACTCCTTTGATTGTTAAATACCTGGGACAAATGTGTGGATGCATTTTACATGCATACTGTGGGTATAAGCGGGGGTAACTCAGTGTCAACTTGCAAGTAACCTTTTGCATGTGTGATTTCCTAGCTGGTTTGGACATGCATGACTTTGCATATTGGTGTATGGTTATCTTGTTGTTGATGGCATGGTTTGTTGGGTTATGACAGTGGTTTTTAGCTTAGCCTTGCCTTTTTTTAGATGCCATGGCGTTGGGAAGTTTATTTTGGTTTTTGGGTTTTGGTTTTCCGAATGGGTTTCAGAATTCGGGGCAGAGGTGGTCTCAATTTTCATTCTCGAAGGCCTAGGAATCCATTGACTAGTTTTGGTGGGATACACGGTAGAGCCTGAGGGATGAGTCTCTATTTAGGGCTTAGTGATCTAGGTTTGGATTGTCATAAATCCTGGGATTTTGGTCTCAATTTAGGGCCTAGTGATCTGAGATTGGATTGCGGTAAAGCCTGAGAGACAAGGAGACAGAAAATTCCTCAAGGATAGTGATGGATTCCAGATGGAATTCCAAGTTCGGTTCGGTTGTGATTACAACACCTGTTTTGGTGTGATCACGGTTTGATGAGGCTAGATGTGGTTTAACCTCTAGATTCCCTTGGTTTTTCTTGGATTGGTTATTCTATGAGATCCAACAGTCATGCTTGGAATATGGCATGGGGGTGACTGGTTGAAAGAAAGACTTCGTTCAGCCATGTCTATGGTTGGGTAGTACGTGGAAGTCTCGAACTTGGTCAAATTTTCCTAGGATTAATAAAAGCTAAGTTCTCTTACTTTTGCACATGTTTATATGTGGATTTAATGGCTGTCATATCTCTGATATTTCTATAGTTTTATGGTTGTTGTAAGCATGGTTATTTGACTGGTTCATGTCATGGTTATTTCATGTATTTACTTGTAATTGTTAAACTGATGGATGCAAGACCTAATTGATGTTATAATAGTTCAATGGAGAAGGTGGTGATCCTTCTGGTTATGTTTAATAAGTTCTCTTAGTCATTCATGATTTGTCTTGTATCTTAGACCTGTAAGTTGCATTGATCCCAAGTGTTTGATAGAATGTCAGTCCCAGTTGGGGATTCTCATGCCTAATATTGAGGTTGATTTTGATTTATTGGTATTGTCATCATGTCTTTGATGGATTCTGGAAGTTGTAACAAGTTGTGGGCAAAGGCCAATATTTTAGGCTAAAAAAGTGGCTCAAATATCGGGGAAGCTAGCACAGGTTTCCTAGTCTAGGGACATTGGTACATAGGCCTGTGAGAGGGACTCTGGTTTTCTGGACACTATCATGCCTATAGCATGAGAGTGACAAGGGGTTAAAAGGCTTAAAACCTCAGTGGGACCTAGGGATAGGATGTCTGAGTGGATGATGTGTCTCTTGAGGGTATTTTCGCTGGTGTGGATGGGTTTTGTTGTTGTGTTCCATCGATTACATTTCCTTAAGGTCACCAAGGAGGTTGAATCCCTTACAATGGACTCTCTCATCGCATGTTTACCCTGACTGGTCGGTTGCTTGGGTAGACCTGGGAGGAGGGGGTGTTACAGCGTAAATAAAAAATAAACAACTCTTATTATGTGGTAAGTTGAGGCGGCCTAGTTATAAAACATAAGAAAATAATTTTGATTATGTGATAATGAAGGAGGGCTAATTCGAAGGGCATCCTGGTTACGCTCAGAATCCAAAAGTAAGGAGAGGGTTCAAACAAGTTCTTATTGCAAGATCACAGTAGGGATCTAGTTATGCAATAATATTATTTTATTCTGAGATGACATCATTGATCAATCCCAGACAATGGATACAGGACTACACACGATCTGTGTTCCACCTTTTACACTTTTCCATGAAATTTGACAAAACACTTGGTGCATTTTAGCTGATGTTATTTTGCTTTCACTGTAAAACTCGCCTTTCATTTTTCTTTTTGAAGGTGAGAATACTTGGCTCCATGATTATGTTTACATCTGGAGGGCTCTCATCTTCCATCTCATACAAAGAGGGGGCTCCGCCAACGTTCGTCACAGTCCTCATTGTAACACGAACTAAATTATGTTTCTTAAACACCACGAAGAATGGTAAGTATATCAGATCTCCAGGTTGCGAGATGAAGTTGGTGTAGGAGCTTAGCTTCTTTGTCAGCATTAAAATTAGGCTTTGGGTGTAACTTAGGGTACACAGAAAGCTAATTTAGTCATCGATTCCTACATCATAGATGAGACCAGGATCCAAGGTATCATTGGGATTCACATGACCCAGGCCTATAGCAAAGGTGTTTGTAGTTAGCCCCGTGGAAGAGTTGCCTATAAGACTTCCAATATTATTAGAGGGAGTCCACCCTGGATGCACCGCACGTATTAGTGTTGCCAGGCCGGTAATATGTAGACATGCCATGGAAGTCCCATAGATTATGCTGTAATATTTTTTACCAAATAAAAAAAATGCTTTCTATTGATGAAGAGAAAGTACATTTGCTAGATAGGAAATCTCATTTCCATATTTGAAGAGCGAAAAAAACCAAGGTACATTTCCTAATACATTTGATCTCTAATAAATAAGAGATTACATAAAATAAATATGAAAACTTTAGAGTACTGTCCAAAAAGCAATGTTAATAACAGAGGCGTATTTTACACAAAACGAGACAAAGTGAAAGAGATACATTCTAATGTCAGTATTAGATCAAGATATACCCCGACCTTTGAATAATGCTAGAAACAAAAAAAAAAAAGGAATTTTATTTTATTAGTGTGTGAGTTGCATCCTTCCTTGGAGAATCAATCTGCTTCAGCATTTTGGCTCCAATAGATGTGTGAGATGGAGACAAATGGAACTCATTAATCAGGGTTTTGATTATGCATTTCTATGTGTCGAGGTTAAGAGAGTTTAGGGAGCCTTTTTCATTTTCCCAATCAATGATAGATTTTGAGTCCCCAAAAATGGTAAATACTCTGATGTCGAGCCAAGAAGCACAGTGTAATACCCTCCAGAGAGCAAGTAATTTGGCACGGGTATTAGTACCAATTCCATAGAGCTAGTGAAATATGTAGAATCTCACTGTCCCTAAATGGATGGCCATGCCATAGCCACAATGGTCAAAATATGAAGCCCCATCACTAATACAAAATGGCTAATTAGTTACTAAATAAAATGACTAAAAATTGCACATAAACAACTATTTTTTAGTTGGTGACCAATAGTAGTTAATTTACAGTATCTTATAACATGACCAACTTTTAGTCATTTTTAGCTTAGTCACTAATTGGTTGTCTAAATTTTATTGTTTATTAGTATATTTATTCATAAATTTGGTTATTAATTTAGTCATTAATTGCCACAATAATGACCAAATATACAACAAAATATATTACTACATGATAACCCGAGAAAATCAATTAATGACCAAAGACATATTACCAAAATGTTGGTCGTGTTATAAGATACTGTAAATTAGATACTAATAGTCATATATATGCAAATTTTAGTCATTGTTTGAAACTAATTAATGACCAAAGAAATATGACTAAATTTCAGTCGTGTTATATGATACTATAAATGAGCTACTAACAGTCGTATATATGCAAAGTTTAGTCATCAATTGTAATCACAAATTTATCATTTGCAGTAGCCATTTATCTTTTTCTGGTAGTTTCATATTCATTATATAAACGACTAATTTAGTAGTTTATATTTATTTCATTTACTTTCATTAATAATCATTATAAACGACTAATTTAGTCTTGTATTCATTTTATTTGTGTTCATCATTAATAATTATAAACTACTAATTTGGTAGTTTTAGAGTGATTTTATGTATTCATTGTTGGGATGGGGTCCCTAGGGTCAATTTTGTTAATTTTTGAGTCAATTTTGTATTATTTTTTATAGCGAATGTAAAGTCTCCGCGAAATGTGGAAAAGCGGAGCACGAAGCTAGTAGAAGTCAAAGGGGATTTAGTCCCTTAGTTGGGTAGGTGAAAGAGTTGTTTTGAGACCCGCCCATGGTAAAGAAAAGGCTAGATAAAGTTGATTCATAGCGAGTCTAAGAATCAATCAGATTAAGAAGAATCATTGTAAGGGAAAGGTGTTAAGGCAGGAAAGGTTTGTTTCCTATACTTAGGTGAAAGGGGAAGGCTCCTGCAGTTGATTGCGTGGATACCTTGGTAAGTCCACAAGATCAGTTTGCAGACCCTTGTAGCTGAGTGCGCAAAGATAATAAGTCTATATTTGAACCTTTATACTTAATAAATATGATTTTGGGCCGAAATTGATGCATCTGTATTCTCTTATTTACTTCTGCTAAGTTTATATATCTTCACTCTGTAATCTGTTTAATATGAATTAATGCTTATTTTCTGCACAAAAATAGTAGATTTGTAATATTTATGCATGATAAGTACCATTAGGTACCTTCGCAAAGATCTGAAAGTCATTTAGATAGATTTGCATTAGTTGTCTGTCATAAGGATTAGATCTGCATGAAGACAAATCTAAGTCGTAAGAACTTCAGGAAACCATCACACAGACCTCTAGATGCAAAAACCTAGTTCTAGAATCCCTCGATACTACTTCAGGTGAGACTGCAACTACGTAGGTCAACACCTCCTTTCTACACTGTAGTTTCCACCAACACTATGTTGCTACTACTACTGTATTGCTTCTCGTGACACCGCCACTACCATTACTGCAGATGTACTACAGATCCCTCTCAAATGTTGCATCTGCTATGCTTCTATCACTACCACTACTAACACTGCATCCATACTACATCTCAGTTGCTGAGAGAAGCAACTGAAAAAATTCCAAAATTAACTGAACTTAACTGTGTTCAACATAATACTATGAATCTTGGAATCTGACTGCTACTAGTCTTTGACCCTCTAAATCTTCTGCGTTGCTATTGACTTCTGCACTATGCCAACTACACTACTGCCAACCCTGTGCTGCGTTGATCAGTCTCTAGTCCCAAGCTACCACATTTTTCCTCCAAACAATCCACTACATCATCTTAAACTAAGTTCGTCTCACTACTGCTAAATCTTGGGCTCTTGTAGCAAGGAATTGATCCAAGAGGTGGACTCCTCAAGGATCCTTCCCACATGTAGTCCTCTCGACTACAGCTCAATATCGCCCCATCTCCCTCTTGGAGATGCATGGGCACTCATAGCAAACTCATCTTCATTTAGCTTCGCGGCTGCAACCTTTGGATCATGCTTCTTGTCCTTATCCTTTTGCTTCAGAGGACACTAAGATGAAAAGTGACTTATCTCGCCACATATAAAACATTTCACCTTCAAAATGTCCTTCTTCTGCTTCTACTTCTGTTGTCCCTTTGATGATAGAGCTGCATTTTCCTCCTCCTCCTTCATCTTTGTGCCACTGCCACCATTTCCACTAAGGTTGACCTTCACTAGGTCCCTCCTTAACTCCTCATGTTGAAAAGCTTCCCACATCTCCTCCCATAAAGGTAGTTTTTCTCTGCCCAATATGCTTTGGATGAAAACTTGCCATTCATCTGAGACTCCAGTCAAGGCTATCCCCACCATTGCGGTTGGTTGAGGAGTGGACCCATTTCATCAAGTTGGTCTCTAGTGTCCTGAAGACGCTGAAGATAGAGGTTGACCCCTTCTCCTTTCTACATCAAAGCCCGATGCAACTTCTACTCCAAATACATCTTCTATTGTTCAAAAGAGCCTTCATACAAAGAAGACAAGGCTTCCCACATCTCTCAGGTTGTATCCTTTCCCTACAAGTGTGAGACCACATGATCTCGAACTCCATCAAGAATGAGCCTCTTTTCCTTCCCCTGCTCGGCCTTATATTTCTTCTTTTGATCATTGTCAGCAGGAACAACTACAACACTATTGACATAGGCCTCGAGATCATGTTCCTCCATAACAACTATGATTCTAGCCCTCCATATGACATAGTTGGAAGCTCCTTCCATCCTGATCTTTGAGCCCATGTGATGCCATCTCACCCAACTGTCGAACTGACTCCTCTAGTCACTGCTCAGCAAGTGAAAAATTCGAACTTTATGTCGGAAACTTCTCCGAGGAGAAAATTCCCCTTCTACGTGTCTTCGTTCTTTTCCATAGGATTTCTGCTCTAGCAGAAACTGTACCCTTCAAGCACTGCATTGAGGCTCTGTGTCACACCCTCTGCCTCTGAAAACTCACAAACTAGAAATCGTACCTCTCTGTCACCTCACTCAAAGAGATATTTCCTCGAATCTTCTTCCCAGCAAGGACTACGCAATCCCTTTGTTGGCTTATTGGGGCCTGACCTAGGTTCGGAAGAGTTTTAGCCAAACAAATCCCGCACTACCGACCCTTTCAGCAACAATCCACGGAGCGCAGACTGAAGTCTCACCTGAGGTAGTATGGGAGGGTGTTGGAACCAGGTTTCCACACCCTAGGGATGTCTTGATGTGGTCTGGAAGGGTCGTGTACTGATCTGCATGCTCGCGCTACTTTGCGCAGTTGCCTGGCCCTAGCGTAGCTCGACGACGAGGCACTTAGATTCTTATTATTACTATGTTTAATATTGAATTGATCTAATTCTTAAAGTCTTTTCTCAGGCATTCAACAGTTATAACCAGTGCACGCAACCATAAATCCTATAGATATGCATAAATTTAGAACATAAACATATAAATCTATGACCAAATGCACAATAATTCAGAAACACTTATCTTTATTAATCTCCTTTTCAATACAATCAGTTCCACCTTGCGCACTCAGCTACAGGGGTCCACGCACTCAGCTGCGGACTCTACCCGACCTTTGCGCACATAGCTACAGAGCCTACTATACCTACTACCACCCACAACTCATACTTACAGACTCAGAGCACTTCTCGCTTCTACAAACCCATATACTTCAGATCTTAGTCAAAACTTACCATAAACTGACTTCTATTCTTAGCACTTTTCTCTATTTATACCTTCCCATGGTCCGCGGACCATGGCAGGTTGACTTGCTTTCTATTATTTTACATCATTTTCAGGCGGACAACTCTTTGACTCAACCCATTACAGTTTTCCCTCTGCGCACTTCATGGCACCTTTACCATACTTTTACCCAAAATTGTGGCCATCGAGCCCCAAAACCCTTATGCGGGGGACTCGCTACCCAACAGGCCCCCAACACGATCATCGTGACTCGTCCTGAGTCACTCGGTTTGTGCGGTGATCTTTTCTCGGAGTTCCTCCAGCAACCCTTGCATTGCACTGACATATGCCACACATTCTTCTATTGTGCGCTATATCAATTATGCTCGACGTTCTGATGCATTGTCAGAGGCACCTTCCTACCTTAGCATATATATGTCCTGCAACTGGGTTAGCTTCCCCTCGATCCTAGTGGTGATCGTGGATGCTTCCTCAAGGCAAGGCTGGAGGTGCGCTTTGAGCCCAACTTCGCGCTGTCGTGCGATGTCCACCTACTCTTTTAGAGCCTGGGCCTCTCTCATCTTGGCTAAGAACTGAGTGATGGTGACCATTTGTGCAGTTCCCCGGACATTGTCATAAGCCTGTTGTAACTCCCGTGCTCCTATTTCTACCTACAGTAGTGTTGGGTCGTCCTGTAGTGATGTGAGCGTAAGAAGGGACTGATCCAACAAGCCCATGCAGTCCTGTACAGCTTGCTCGATCACTTCCAATCCTGCTTGAATTGCATGGTGACGCTGCTCTCTAACTTCTGGGGGTGTAGAAGGCTACACCTTCACCCTTAGCTCCACGATCTGCAAGTTCAACTCCCACTGAGCTTTTGCGGCTTCCTCTTAGGCCCTATGGAATCCTGCCGCCACGTGATGAATCTTGTTGGCTGCAGGGAGTTCTGCTGGGATAGCCAGTTCTGGTACATTGCTACAAACCTCCTCCATGGCCTGTTCCAATCCTCAGTTATGTGCAACCAAGTCATTGCGATGTAGACTGATGTGCTCCAGATTTCCGTTTTACTCTTTTAAGACCTGGAGGGCGTGACCTTCCCTGGCACGAAGCTCAGCAGTCACCCCATCCTACAGCTAGTATAGGGTTTCTCATGGAAGGGCGGCCAAATTCAACCCCCAACCTCTTATGTCGCCTTCAGTCTCTACTAAGACAACGCCGGCTAGTAATACTAAAGTGTTCATTGTGGAAGCGTGCACCAACTACTCCGCTGTGCGTATACCTTCCGCGAGAGTCAGAATCATCCCTCCCTCGTGGAATCATCCCTCCTGGGGTTCACACCTACAATGCCTGTAGCTGTGCTCACAGCGCCCCCAACACAGTTGTCTCCTCTGTCATCAATTCCTCCAGAGTACCCTTAGTGATATCACGCACTGGTACACTGCTGGCAAGAAGATCTCCCTCCAAATTCCTTGTTGTCTTCGTCTTTTTGCGTGCAAGTGGCTGCTCCTGGACACATAGTCTCTTAAGTTGAGTCGATACTGTAGTCAGGTCTGGGCGTTCATGTGTCTCCACTTCCCCCTGTATGTCCTATTCCATGCACATTTCCTTCTTAATCTCTTCGGTGGGCACAATGATGGTCTCTGCTACTACCTCGGGCGCCTCCCGCTGCATGGGCATTTTCTATTCTTGACACATTCTTTCTGCCAACTTTGTGATGCACAGCTTGATTCCCTTCTTCCGCTGCTGAGCTGCAATATTTTCTAATTTGGCCAAGTCTGGAGCACGCCACTCTAGAGGCCATGCCGTCATTGCCTCAAAAATTGCATCATCCATTGTAATGAACGGAAACTTTGCCCATCTTTGAGCGGGATCCTTTCGTGCCCAAATATACAGATTATGTATATTCGCCTTGAAATCAGCCACACTTTGCAGCCGGTTGTATACTGTCGGGTATAACCGCGATCTGCGGTTGATCCATGTCCGAATACTCGCCTCCATGAATATCCAAAACACCTTGATCTCATGAATCCTTGTGGCATCTTTCGTAGCCCGGAGTGAGTTATACCGCACGGCTTCAGGTAGGTTCTTCTCAATGTCAGGAAACTGGCTGCCCTTCAGCAGCTCTCCTACAACCAGTAGGATTGTTAGGAGCAACCATGCATAATGGAAAGTCTTACCTTGCTCCTGGGCTTCCCAACAATTCATCAAAAATTCATCACAGAGAAACTACGCCCAGTTGAACTGAACTCCTTCTACGCATTGCTCCTTGAGTGCAATGACAGAGGCTGGCACCTCATCTGCACGTCATTTCCTCATGAGCTTACTGGCCAGTAACTAATTGGTGACACGCACCCCTCGGTCTTTGATACTTTCTATTACATACCCACGCTTCTGCTTTTCCAACTTATATTTAACCTTCATGGCTTCGGCGAGGCCCACGTCGCTACTCGTTCCAGCTATGTCTGCAGGATCATTTCCTTTAGTACGCAGCTGGGAAATTCATTGTATTAAATCAGCCGTGATGGGAATCAATTCCTCCAGCCAAAGATACCCATCATGTACTAGGCATAGTAACTGTCGGATAACAAAAATTGTGATGGTCACGCGGTGATAGTGGGGTATCCACCTCAGATTGAGTAATCCCGCCTTCTCCACACCCCGTAACCACTTCTACTGCAGTAATTTCTCCTCGGCCAATTGGGGGAACTTCTCATTGTCTGCAAGATCCCAATCTTCGAACTTGATATTCGGTACTCGACCCAGTGGCAGACTGTCAAACCTTATTTCATCCGGAAGAAGCGGGGTCTGTAGCGTACTCTTCATGGCCTCTAGGTCCTTCGGTATCTTGGCTGTCCCTTTCCATGGAGAGATATAAGGAGGTAGCGACGGTACTTGGGAAACATTTTCCTCTTCCTCATCCTGTGTGTACTTGGGAAACATTTTCCTCTTCCTCATCCTGTGCTTCAATCTGAGCGATCAGGGCTTGCAAATCTTCCTCTTCCTCCTCGAGTTTAGTGGTGATTGCTTTGCCCTTTTCTGCCATTGAAAATTTATTGAATCGTGGTGATACCCAGACTGGTCCCATAGTCTGCTTGTCTTTTCGAGGTCGCGCCGTGTGTGGGGACTTTGGAACCTCTGGGGTACCGACCGCCTCTCCTAGTTCCTCCTGGGTCAGATACGGCTCTTCTACGAACCTTACTCTGGTTCTAGACATGGTTTCTATCCTAGATCTGCTCAGGTACGTACTCATGGGTGGCCAGGTGGCTGGGTGTTTGTTCTATACTGACTCAAATATTAAATATCCAAGTGTTGTTGTGGGGCTACCCCAAGGGTTTTTATAAAAACGTGTGAATTTGAATTCGACCCTTCCCTCCATTTCTAAGTTATTACTGTCTTCTTAGCAGTGGATCTTCCCGTATCTAACTCGGAATTCCTGTCTTAATGGCCCGCCGCCCGCTCCTCTCTACCATAAATCAGGCTTCTTGTCATGAATAGTGATGTTAACGGTCACCTCCCAGCCGTCCCATGCGGCAGCGCAGCCTCTTATGCGCGATCATGATCCTGATGACCGACTGGCTCTGTGCGGAACCTCCTTTCTACGCAACTCTCCTGCAGACTCGTTTATAGTCCCACGCCTTCTTTCAACTACTTGGAATGTTGAGAATGTGCTTTCCACAAATAGTGAGGTGGTCGCACCCGATGTGTGAGACTTCCGCTTCCCTGCTAGTCCAGGTTGTGGGCACCTTTTGAGTACCTTAGTATCCAGTAGTGCATCGCGTTCTACACTCCCTTGTTCAGTAAGGTGCGGTCACAACCACGATAGCAAGATCTCAGCTTGTTCCAATGCAATAGTGGGGCTAGCCAGGCCTGGCACCCTTATGCTTAGTTCCATGTGGCCTACCTGTTCGATTCCATTGCTCAGTTTACTGATTTCTTCACCCACTATCACACTTTTCCTCTTCAGTCATGCCCATTCTTCATTGAGTCCGCGAAGTTTCAATCTCTCACGCTGAATGGCTTCCTGTAACTATCGAATCCATTTACCCCGGTCCTCACGTTCTGTCTGAAGTGTGGGAGCTGCGGTCTGGGGAGTTTCCTCTATCCTCCTGGTTTCAACGTTTCTTATTAATGATAGGATCACCTTCACACTCATCTTTTTACTTAGGGTCCTATAGGCCCATCAAACCCTTGGTACATGCATATTCCCATTGGCTTGTTTCATCAGGCAAACTCTATTCATGATCTTGCCTGTTTTTCCAATTGCGTTGTTGCGAACGGCTGGCGGAATGCAACGTTTTTCCTGTTGTCATGGGGGATTCTAATTTTTGATTCTTAGTAGGGGAGGTGATCGCACAACATACATCTGCATCCCTCGCCATCAATGGATGCTCAAACCGCTTGGTCCTCTAAACCGTACATGCGCCCGCCTTTTATATTCGTGCTAGTTCTTGCTAGTTTTTTGACGTGTACTCCATCCTTGTGCAGTTGTTGCACGCAGTGCCCCTATTTGCACACCCTGCCGCTTTTGTTCCAATATTTCCTTTTCACAATGGTCTACAGATTCCTCCACATTTGTTGCACCCACATCTGTTGGCAGTTCCCTTGCTTCTATCGTTATGCGGCATAGTGATCTAACCATTAGATTACAATTCAGCGTTGTTACCTCATGCAATCGATTCTGCCATCACTCTATTTCTTCATCGGAATCTGACATGTAGGAACTATCGCACTCCCATGAGATTATTCTGTCCATCGTGGGATTCACCCAATCCTGGTCTTGCGCCGTTATCTGGTAAATGCAGTCCAATTCATCATCACTGTCTTTGTCGCGCACAGGTTCGGTGTAGCGTGCTCCTTCAGCCGGATCTAGTGGAACTATTACATGGAGAGACTTTTTCTCAAATATCATTTTTCATCTCTTTAGGTTGATGACTCCATTCATGTCCATGGCCCAGTTTATTCCTAACAATGTGGGGTACGGGTTACTGTCATCCACAATTTCTATTACCTCAAAATTGGTTTGTGTGCTCGCACCTTCGATGTCCACTGTTACTCCTTGCAATCTCCCCATGGGTAGGATCTTTTGTTGGTTCACCATCCATAATTGAATAGGAGACCATTGTAGTGTGGGCCTGCCCATGCATTCCCAGGTCTGTTTAGGTAGCACATTCACATCTGACCCTAAGTCCAAAATGACCTAATCCATCTCATAGTCACCAATCTGTGTCGTCAATTGCATTTCCCGCCCAGTGCGCAAAGCATGCTTGCCTAGTTTTCGGACCATGCGTGGTTCACCTGACCCTGCGCACCTAGTTATCAGTTCTTGTAATCCCTTAACTGCTTTATTGTCCCATAGTAGCTTCATGCATGTCTCTAAAAAGGTAGTTAGCATAGAAGGATCCATTTCTGGCTCAGTTTGATCCTTACTACCTGAAGTAGAGGCCTCCGCGAAGCTCTTCTTAGCTTCCATAAATGTCTCCTTCGCGCATTCCAAATCAAACTCAAGTTGCTTTGTAGGGGCCTTGCAAACCCATGTATCCTCCTCAGGTTGCTTCCCCTTATCCTCTCCTGTGGTTGCACCGCTTCTGAGCACCATGTTCACATTAGGGTCCTCTTCATGCAGTTCAGCCTTCATCATTTGGATGTTCTGTGTGGGAGTAGACTGAAGCACCCCTTTTTCACACATCTATGTGATTAGTGTGGGGAAATCTACCACTTCATGATCAAACTGGTAACAATACAGGAAACATGTTCTGGTCGGGTTCGTACAGTCACGCGTGTAGTGCCCAGGTCCTCCACAATTGTAGCAGATTAACTGTCCACACCCTCGTCTAGGTCCCATTCCTCCTCGTCCCCATCCGCATCCCTGGAATCCACCGCACGCTATTGCTGCGACTAGATCCAGACCTCGTGCCTCAATTTGCATCTTGTAAGCAGGTGTCGATCCATCAACAACTCATAACTTCGGCAGTTTCATTCGTCATGGCCCACTGATCTACAAAAATTGCAAAATAGTTGCTAGGGGGGCTGTGTAAACTTCTGCAATAGATGACAATTGTTCGTTGTGTGCTTTCCTCCCACCTGACAGATCGCGCACTAGAGTGCGGTCACCGCGCTTGGCCCCACCTGTGCCTCTGGTCTCAACGGCATTGGTCCCCCCCTGCCAAATAGTTTGTGAATATCGGACAATGATCCTTATCGTGGCCCTGACCTTTACATTTTATGCACCACACCTCTTCGCGCGCTTCTGGCCAGGGCGCCTTATCTTGTTTCAAACTTTGCATCTCCAAGCATAGGTTTTGTAGTTGTGCATGGATTTGTTGAACTCCCAACCCAAGATCCTATATTGGAGTTTCATGCAACCTCATTGCTATCTCTAATGCTTCAGCCTGGGTCGAGATCTTTTGTTGTGATAGCGCCATCCTCAGATGTGGTGTCAAAGATGCCACAAACCATACGCAGTGTTGTGCATCCATCAGCGTCATGTTAGCCTCATGGATCGTACTCTTCAGTCTCTGATCCAGATCCTAAGGGGTTTCACCTGGCAGCATCGCGATCTCCTTGAACTCGATGATCGACTACGTCTCTGATTTCGGCCGGCTAAATTATTTGTTCAATGCATCCTAGATCTCCGCTATTCCGGCATTTGGATGATCACTAGAGTGCTTTATATACCACGTCAACGCGCGATCCTACAGCGCACTCACCAAAGTAGCCTTTTTAATGTTATCATCCGTAATGCCTTGGGCTTCCCATACTGCCTTTACCACGAACCAGAACTGATCTGGTTCCTCATTTCCTATGCCTCTAAATATGGGCAACTTGATCGCACTCGCCATTCCAACCCTTGGAGGTGGTGGAGGTGGGGTAGGTGAAGATGGGGTTGATGTAGATGAAGTGGGTGATGGTGTGGATGGAGGTGGTAATAGTGGAATGTGTTGCTTTATCAACCAGACCACGCTTCTCGGAGAGAACCCAGCGAGCTCCTCCTCGCTTTCTCGCGAAAGTGAAATCAGGGGATTGTTCTCTAATCCTTCGATCCCTTGGTAGCCTCTTCCACTCTGTGTTACCCTAGACATCAATGGATTTGTATAACCCATTTCTCACATAACAACATTTTAATCCAAGTATTCAATGATTTGATGTATTTACCTCTTGGTCCTTCGAGAAAATGCCGCTCAGCTTCGCTGTAGCTCACCATTGTGTTTATCGCAAACTCAGTGATAAATCCTCCTATTATCCGATCCAGCCAATGATCTACCGCCCGTGCTATTTTATCTTCAGATGCCTCTAGCCTGCGCACCAAATCTAGAGTCCACACTATCAGTTGATCAAGTTTGCACCTTCCCAAACTGTCATCTAGCCTCGCAATCCACTCATACAGTTCTAACAAGAAGGTTGCGAAGAAGATCTCTTGGATCTCCGTATATATGTAGCGATCCAGCCACCTTTTCTTAGATATTTGCGGGTTTTTACCACGAACTTGTGCAGCTTCTGATCCAACCAATCTTCAATCTCTTTTTTCGTAGGGTTCCAGTGTTTCGACATCAGACATCCCTTAGGCAAATCCCAGTCCTAGCAATGGAACCATTTGTTGGCTTATTGGGGCCTAACCCAGGTTTGAAAGAGTTTTAGCCAAACAAATCCCGCACTACTGACCCTTTTGGCAACAATCGGCGAAGCGCGGATTGAAGTCTCACCTGAGGTAGTATGGGAGGGTGCTGGAACTAGGTTTCCACACCCTAGGGATGTCTTGATGTGGTCTGGAAGGGTCACGTACCGATCTGCACGCTCGCGCTACTCTGCGTCGCTGTTTGGCCTTCGTGTAGCTCGGAGACAAGGCACTTCTTAGATTCTTATTATTACTATGTTTAATATAGAAATGATCTAATTCTTAAATTCTTTTCTCAAGCATTCAAGAGTTTTAACCAGTGTGCGCAACCATAAATCTTACAGATATGCATAAATTCAGAACATAAACATATATATATTCAACCAAATGCACAATAATTTAGAAACACTTATCTTTATTAATCTCCTGTTCAGTACAATCAGTTCCACCCTACGCACTCAGCTACGGACTCTACCTAGCCTCTGTGCACACAACTGCAGAGCCTACTCTAACTACTACCACCCACGACTTGGACTTACAGACTCAGAGCACTTCTCGCTTCTACAAACCCATATACTTCAGATAATAGTCAAAACTTACCACAAACTGACTTCTATCCTTAGCACTTTGCTCTATTTATACCTTCCCATGGTCCGCGAACCATGGGCAGGCCGACTTGCTTTCTATTATTTTACATCATTTTCGGGCAGACAACCCTTTGACTCAACCCATTACAGTTCGCGCTCCATGCACTTCACAACACCTTTACCATACTTTTACCCAAAAATGTGGGCTTTGAGCCCTAAAACCCTTACGCGAGGGACCCGCTGCCCAACACCCTTCAAGGGGATTCGAATTGCTGCCAAGTGCAGCTTTTGGCCTCACTACTCAGCACTTGATCTGCTCTTCCTATTTCAAAATCAATGCTTTGATAGCATGTGAAAATTCATAGACTCGAAGGAACCCCTACTGCAGCAAAGCTGAATCTAGTTCACCTACTTGATTTTTAATATACATTAACCAAGTTATTCTTCTGAATGCTAAAACAAATTACTTCTACAACCTACACTAATTAAATATTTGATCTCATGAAACTGGAACTAGAGAAAATAAAAAGATACATGGGACACACTTATTTTTGGACACAATAGTCCCCAAAAAACCCAATGCGAGAAAACCAATGTAGTAGTTCTAAGGGTTTTATTATTATTCAGGAGAAATATCTGAATATAAATCTAGGATGTTCATCTAGCAATCCTTTACAGAGAAAATACTAGCAGGAAATCTGAGTGTGTTTCACCTCACTTCACCCAACAAAATTCCAGCTGATCCGACGCAAGACTAGCTAACCTCACCTATTTCTATGTAGGCCCTACGTAGGCCTTGCGTTAGCCTTTCAAGCTCTGTGTTAGCCCTACGTCACCTTTTTTCCCTCTACGTCAGCTCTCCCAGTTGTTCCAGCAGTTTCGGTTGTTCTGGATTCTGCGTGACAGGCAACTTTTCTGCGTCAGTTCTCCCAGCCACTGTGTTGCCTCTGCGTTAGCTCTCCCGACTATTCCGGCAGTTCCAGTAGTTCCCGACAGTTTCGGTTTTTCCGGCAGTTTTAGATTCTGCATGACAGGCAACTTTTCTGCATCAGCTCTCCCAGCTTCTGCGTTGCCTCTCAACACGCTCTCTCCACCTCTCCATTAGTATTCTCTGGAAATTCCTTCTCCCAGACTCTCACTACCCCTCTGCTGCAAGATATCCCCAATCGATTTTCCTCCTAAGAATTTCTCACCTCAAAAAATTGATTTCCTCAATCTCTCTGTGTGTGTTTCCAAATAAACCTCAAGCCTCCATCTTACACTTTTCTTGATGAGTCTTCAACGAATGAGATTAAGTATCTAATCAATGGATAAGATTAAAACATGACTTGATCCACCTTCTAGATCATTCTCACCCATATTTTGATTAATACCCATTAATATTTTAATTTCCCTAAGTTTAGACTTAGGAACCCCATTAAAAATATTAATTGTTGTAATAAAATACAATCCAGGTGGAATTTCAACAAACGTTTTTTGGGTTCTTTAGAAATCGTGTACCTTAGCCCCTCCACCAATTTTCAAGGCTAGATCACTTCCAATGCTACCAAAAACTAACATCTCTCACTTGTTTCCTTCTCTCTCTCTTCATTCCTTCTCCCTCCTCTAATTTAGTTTATCTCCTTCAGTGCAAGCAATCAAATAGGATTAGAAATCACCATCTACACTGAAATAAATGCATCTAGTGCGATAAATCTTCTTCCCTCTCTCCCCCCTCCATTTATATCTACATATCCCTTCATCTCTCCTTCTTTGTCTGTCTATCTCACACCCCCAAATACACATGCTCTCTCTCCATATTTATATGTCTCTCCCTCTCTCTTCTTCCCTCTCTTCACTTTCCATCTATATCTCTATCTCCCTATGTCTCTCTTGTCTTTCTATATCACCTCCAAAACATACACACTCTTTCTTCATTTCATATCTATCTATCTCTCCCTCCCTCTTTCTTTCCCTCACTCTCTCTCTTCCCCTTCTCTCTCTCCCCACACCTTCTATCTCTCTTCCCTCCCGCTCCCCTCTCCCCCTCTCTCTCCATCTCTGTTATCACTCTCTCTCACTCTCTCCACCTTTCTCTCTCTATGTCATCTTCTTACCTTCCTCTCTCTCTCTCGTCCTCTCTCACGTCCTCGCTCTCTCCCACCTCCCTCTATCTCTTCCCCTCAACTCTCTCTCTCTCTCTCTCTCTCTCTCTCTCTCTCTCTCTTTTCCCTCCAACTCTATCACTATCTCCCTCCCTCTCTCCTTCTCTCTCCTTCTCTCCCCCCCTTCTCTCCATCTCTCCTTCTTTGTCTGTCTATCTCACCCTCAAGCATAAACATTCTCTCTCCATCTCTTCCTTGTCACTCCCTCCCTCTCTCTCTCTCCAATACCTGAAATTGCAAGGACATGTATTGTAAGTTAACTTTAGTCTTTCCAAACAAAAATGTAATGAGAAAATCTAATATTAAAATAAATAAATAAAATAATAGATCGAGCTATAATTTCAAGGCAAGAAATAATCCATCAAAGAGGCCCTTACAACCAAGATGAGTGAAGAGGAAGAAATTATTTTCTTATTAATCAAATCTTCAAAAAAAATAAGGTCATTAAGAGAATGTTTCATAAATATAATTGAGATGTGATATTTATTTATGAGACTATGTTAAGTAGTGATGATTTTATAAGTAATTTGATAGTCATAATTTAGGGATGGGGAGCATACAAGTGTGGTCCCCTGATAGTAATAGAAGCACACAAGGGACATTTAACCAAGAAACCTCACTTGTATGTGACCATATATATAAGCTTCCCAAACATTATTTTACCCATTTAACAACAAAGCTTCATATTTAAAGACTCTAGAACATGTCTCTAGCTTGAAAAGATTGTCTAAAATTGAGTTCACATTGATATAGGAAAGAGATTTAATACCACTTGTAGTATTCCTAGAAAAAAAATTAGCGACTGAAGAGAAATACCAAAAGAATTATAAAGTAACAAATGTAAAATATAAATACAAGAATATTGAATATGTTGAATACTAACCTTTATATTGATAAAGATGAAACAAGAACAATGTTCACATGCCTCTCTGAGGAGGCAACCTCCAAATGAGAAAAGATTTAATACAATGACAATAATTACAAAACATTAGATAGATTCCTACCTATATAAATATTTTTCACTCAAAGATCCCTAATTTACTAGTCCTCCCATCATCAATGAGTACCATTTACCTAGTATCTCTTATTTAATAAAGGTGTCTCTTTTACATCAAGAGTAACCGCATCTACCTAATTAGTCTTATTCAGAGAAGATGATGTCCTTGTACATTGACTCCTAAGCACCATTTATGTCATGAAGTCAAGGTAGGACCCTAACAATTTCATGTTCTTGAGACATTTATTTCGAACCACAAATTCTTATAAAAGAATAGCTTGAGCCAAATTCCCAACAACAATTTATTAAAAAATTATTAAAAAACACACACACATTACATAAAACTACAACCAATCATTGGACAATGCAAAGAAGTAATTAATACATCAATTAAAGTCATATAATTAAAATCATATGATTGCTTATTAACATGTTCCTAAACCTATTTATGTTCTCCATAATATTTAAAAAATTGAAATATCCATTGAAATATTAAATTATTATAACTTGTTCAAATAAATAATATATTTAATATTTGATACTCCATAAAACTTAATCATCATAATTTATCATATCATGTAAGTACCCTTCCTTACCAACTACCATTACCATATGAAATCAAACCCAAATGCTGCATAAATATATGTTTTTCCCTTCATTAAATATTGAGATATTCTACTAGAATTCAAGAACACCTTGGAAGATAAAAAAAATAAAATATTCTTAAGTGATGCATGAAGGCCCCAAGATAATCTTACCTAAGACTCTCCTGGTACAAAAGAGATATGCATTGTGCTCATGAAATTATTAATAAGTCCATATTGTAAAATTCTCCTGCGCTACTCTGTTCACAACTCTACTTCTTCTACTGCGCTCATCTGCTTACTCCTATCCTCTCATATTCTCCTGCTCACACTCCTACCTGCACATGCCCATATATATATAAGGCAATCTGTGCCAATTTTCCTCCGTGTATCTTTTGGACATGTGCGAATTGGCTCTCACCAACCATCAAGGGACACAATATTTGTTTATCGTGAGCGATGACATGGACTTTGGTGAGCGATGACATTTGCCACATTAAAAAAAAAATCCAAAAAATTAATTTGGGGAGTGTTATGCTCCTATACCAATAGGTGTCATATTTCATGATTGACTTGATGGGCTATGTAATATGTTCATGCCTTTACTTGTTGCAAAGGTTTTCCATATTGTCAAAAAATCAAAAAAAAAATGTAAAGAGGGTATACCCTAAAAGAAAAATCAAAGGGTCAAAAGAATAAAATGGTCAAAAAAGTGAAAGAAAATGAACCCCACCAAAAGAAAGACCAAGGAAAGTGTGCAAGTCTAAATGCCACTACTTTTTACTCTTATGTAATAAACAAATTGTGTGCAACTTGTAACTTATGCCACAATTGATGAACAGTCAAATAGCTTAAGCTTGACTGGTTCATGTTTTTAATTTTATGTTTTAGAGATAGAGAATAAAGATCTGACCAAACTGTTTAATCTTGGCAGATAAGTAGATAGGTAGAGTGAATAAAAGGAGATCAACAGTTTAATTTGAGCCTTTGGATGTAATAAGGTTAGACTTAGATAGATATCTGTATGTAAAAAAAAAGAAAGTGATAAGGGTTTGCCAGTACAAGTGCACCCTAATAAAGAAGAAAAATGTCAGGTTAAAGTAGGTAGGGTAGGTAGATGATGTTACAGAATTACATGTGATGGATAATGTTTCTAAATGTGGTAATTTTCACTTTCATCACAAGTGCAAGGTAGACATTACACTTGATGCATTTCAAAGCAAGACAAGTTCAAATAATTAACACCCCTTCTCAATTTTACCTAAAGATTTCTCTAATTCCCATTAAGTACTAAGGTCTTTGAAAATTAGAGGGGCTCAGAGCATTTCTCTGACTTCTGGAGGGACTCAAACCTTGGCCCAATAATCTAAAAGCCTAAATACTTAAAATTCATCATTCAATCACTCTCATAAGTCTTTTCCTAAGTAAAATAGGATTTTACTTAGGAAAAATACACAATATCACATAAAAACCCCTTTTTCCACTTAAGCCTAATTTAAATATTCAACTCTAATGTTTTACTTAGCGCTTTTTACACTTCATGTCATATTAACTATTAACCTTTCTATTATATAAATCTTGCACTATTTTACCCTTTCCTGTATTATTTAACTATATAAAAAATCTCAAATTGTTATATACCCCACACCCGGTTAGTTATAACCATAAACACGTTTAAAAAAAAGATTAATGAATTAATCTGTAATTCATTAAGAGCCTAATCCCCCCAATCCATTAATAGGGATTAATTAACCCTCATGGTTAATTAAGAGCCCTCCCTAACCAATCATATCACTCCCGATATGATTAAATAGTTTTTAATTGGGTCGGGCCCGCACATATTAAACCCCGCTGTATCGCGCCTCCTGTCAGCCATCTGATCGCACCTCCATCATCCAACGGTTTTTAACAATATCGTGCACGACTTTGTGACCGCGCGATCACAAAGCAATTTTTGCACAGTACCTTGCCACGCGTCGCACAACCTGTGGAATCGCTGGCTCCTTGCCAAAACCCCCCAATCTCCAAAAGCGGTGCAATACCATACCACTTACCGCCCTCTACATGCAACAAAATGTCCTTTCCCGCTTACGTCATCCGCCCGAATAATAAAACTCCCGCCACCTTTGACTTTGTTAATAAAACCAACAAAGTGTCGTTTTCTCTGTTATTTTGTACTGCAACCCGTGCTCCCATGCAAACAAAGTCCAAGTCAACTACACAAGCTTTCCAACCGCTAGCTTGCTGAGAAAATTGCAGCCGACACAGCCAGAATCTGTTAGTCTCCATCAGTACTTGTTATTACTCTGTTCATTCCCTAAATATAGGTATTTATCCAATTTCCACCGAAACCCTGCAAGTTTGGTTTTACAGTATAAAATCCATAGAGAAAGGCAAAATTCCTTGCAAATTTAGTCTTTATTTTGCCAATATAAGTTCCCAGACCAGTTAATTCGCCCATTTTTCACCAAAAACCCAAATTCCTTTCTGAATCCACAAGAACCAGAAATGGAAACCCCTGTGGCTCTGTTTGTTGCACACATGAATGCCCTTCATAAAGACTTAGACTATCTGCCTCTTGTAGATAAAGACTTTCAGATAAGGGATTTATCCATTGACATAAACCACTTGAAAGTTTTTTTCCAAGCCAGAGACCAATACCTAAATGGCTCAGACACCCTAGGACTGTGGGAATCAAACCTTCCCAGGTATCTTCTCCCCTCAGTCCATATTTTACCTGATCTGATTCATCAATGCCAGGCAAACTATGACCCTAACCTCAGAGCTATTATGTCCCCAAGTCAAACAGTCCTTTTCCCCATAACAGCTGCATCCATTAATGAAATGTTGCAATTTTCCCCTGAACAAGCTCTCACTCCTCTTTCTATGGGATACTTACTTGAGAAATCTACCCAGTTGTCTCAATCTGAACTGACTCGCAAACTTTCTTCACAGACATAGGAAAACTCATTGTTGATATGATATCCTTAATCATGGGATTCAACTCCGGTGAGTATGTTGATGATGTAACCTTAGTGTTGTTGTCAATTTTTACTCCTGGACAGCTCTCTGCTATTAAGTATGATTATGCCTCCTATATCGCTAATAAAATTCATGACCAATTCCTGAGACTGGACAATGAAGGAGTCTTTAAATACACCACTTTCATTTATCATCTTATGTTGTATTATCAGTCAAAGAACTTCCCTTTCCCTGTGAGGAAACTTGACAATAAAGGCAATCCAAGGTCTGTTGTCTTTTGGAGTCCCATCTTCCATGCATCCTATGAATCTCCTTACTCATACAATGAGTTCATTGACCAATTTGTTCATCCTGCAACCACTCTATTGACAGGGGTTTCCCCTCCTAGAATCAGTGGTGACATCAAGAAAATCCTACAGCTCTCCAAGCAATACAGAGTAGGTGATTGGTACCTATACAAGAACCATACAGAGATCCGGATATATGGATGTGAACTCTGCCCTTTCAAGTTACCCAAATATGTTCCAATGAGACTATTTGCATTGGAGTATTTCAGAAAAATGATACATACAAACATGGTTCATTTTTGCAAAGCCAAAAAGAAAGCTCAAATCAGAATAAAAAATCAGTTAGGCCCTTTTGTTTGCAATGATAGGGAAGCATAGAGAGAAGTAGAGATTATTCTAGAAGATCGTCTTAAGTTGCACAAAGGTTTTGGTTGGAGGCCATATGACCCTAATAGTTTCATCTATGATAGGAGAATGAAAAATAGGTTGTCACCATACATTCACCATAGGATTCCAGAGATTGGAAAATTTGCAAATATGGATGAATGGAGGGAAGGAACCCTAGTAGAACATGATAGTGAATAGGTCAATATTGAGAATGTTATGAGAGATCTTGAGAAAACGCTTGACCTGGATTCTTTTGGGTAGGTACCATTTGAGTTATCTCAAAGATCAGGAATTGGTGCCTCTAGTGCTGGAACTTCTCAGCAACCTTCACAGGAAACAAGCACACCAGCCACAGGAACATTAAAGGGCAAGGAATTAGAGACTAGATTTCAAACCACAGAATAGTCTACAATGTCTAAGCAGCCTGAGACTTCCAAAGAACAGGCTCAAATACATACTCCTCCCACTCAGATCAATATGGGAGAGCCTCCAGTTCTGCAAACTCCTCTAAATGAGGAAAGAAACAAAAAGAGAGACAGGGAAACAACTACCCCTGCCAGTGAACCTTCAGGACAGCCTGGAACAAAAAGACAAAGACTAAATCCCCTTTCAGAGGAGGAATTTGCTGAAGAAACTACAGATAGTCAGAGGGAAGAAAGAGTGGAGAGTCAGCAAACTTTTCCAGTAGGAGGAACATCCACTAGCTCACAGAGACAGGAGCTAGAAAGACAGCAAAGTGTAGAGATATCTTCTTTCAGGCCACCAGGGACTAATGCCTCAGATATCAAGAAAACATTTACAGAAATAAAGGCCAGGAATGATCCATTGAGACTTCAAGTTTATAACCAATATTTGAAAATGGCCCCTACAAATCAACAGAGATTGATGTCAGCCTATGACATCAAAGAAGGAAAGATGATAATGAGCTATTTCAAGCCAAAGGTGCAGCAGCCTAAATCAGCGGCAGATTATCTCAAAACAAATTTTGAAGTCATGGCAAAAGATATTCATCCTTTGGATCAAATAGAATTGCATAAAAAAACTGGAGAAATGATTTACTCAACCTTGACTGGTAAGGCAATGATGGCTCAAAGATTGCAAAATTCTTTGGATAACACTACTGCTCAACTACACTTGGAGAAGGCCTCCTCTCAGGCCAAAGATAACAGAATAAAGTCCTTAGAAGAAATAATTATTGGATTGGGTCATGATCCCAAAGATGTTAAGGCTACAGAAACCTTGATAAAAAAGAAAGATGAAGATATTGCTGCCCCAAGGAAACAACTAAAGCTTCCACCTTCCAGGCATCCACAAACTGCTGAGGTTATAAAGCAAAAATCTGAAGAAGAGCTGATGGATTTTCTCTTAAAGCTTAATGAACAACTAAATGATACTGAGCAAGAACTTGAAAAAGCATTGAAGGACAAGCAGGGAGAGTCGACCTCTCAGCCTCCCAATGTGATACCAGTAGTCTCAATAGCAGTCCCTTCAACTCTTGGAGCAGCTCTAGCACCAAATATTCTAGCAGTTACAGCGAAGGTGGTTACAAGTACAACAACAACAGAAATAGCAGGAGTAGCACAAGGCAGTATTGCTAATTTGAGCACAGAAGAGCTAATAAAATCAATGGAAGACCTGAAACTACAAGTTTCAGAACTAAATAAGGTAAAAGAGCAGTATACCAACTTAGAGCAAAGGTATGATCTCTCAAAAATAAATGCTGTAGAGAAGACAAGAGAGATTAAAGTGTTAGAAAACAAAGTGAAATCATTGGAAAAAGATCTTACTTTTGACAAGCCTCTGTCAGAAATCAAGAAAATTCTTTGGGCCAACATCACTCAATCAATAAATGATGCTTGGCCATCAATTCAAATAATTTTTGAGCAAATTGATTTAGTGAAACTAGCTCAAGAAGAAATTCAAAAGACTAGGGCAGAACTAGGAAATATGCCTGAGGAAGCTAACATGCTCATACAGTTTTTGAATACCAGGAATAAGTACCAGCTTGAAGAGCTGGGCATTCAAGATAGAACAGGTACAATTTTGGAAATCAAAAGGGTCTTTACTAAAAGAACTCTGATGCAGAACTTAGAAAGAAGGTGCCATGATATGCAGGAAGAAATTAATGCTTTCATGAAGAGATTTGATATTTGGCAAGGTAAAGGGTTGCTAAGTCCTTTGGTTATTCATGATAAACTAATGAGTCATAAAGACTATGTGGAGAAATTGAATAAGTATGTAGGAAACCAAGCAGGTTCATCAACAAGTGCATCGGGAACAAAAGCATTGCCTACAGGCAGAGTTCTCTATGACAGTCTGGAGAACTTGTTCTATGTTGAGCATGAGATAAAGCACTTGTTCCCAATTCAGCCTACCTTTTTCAGGTACACAGAAATTGATGAAACCCTGAGGAAACTTCAAAAAAGCAGATTGCCAGAAGAAAAATGGTGGGAAGACATATTGGAAATTTTGTAAAATTATCCTTGGTAAATCTAAATTTTGGTTATTTACTGCAGTAAGTAATGGTAAAGAAAATGAACAGAGATCAAACAGGTCAAAGTGTCTCAGAACAGGTAAAGAGTATCAGTAAAAATAGGGCAGCTAGCATAGATTTACTAAAGAAGACAGCAGCAAGCCAAATCATAGGGCCTACCTCCAGCACACTCACAAGAATAGGAACAACACAAAATCATTTTACCTTTTCTCCTATCTTCGAGACCATTTGTCTCTATTTTCTTGTAACTTATTCATAGTCATCCTAGAATATATCTCACTCTGTTATGAGATATTTTTTGTAAAATTTTTGTATAAATACTCCCTCAATTGGAGTATTGAGGGTGGATTCTTAGACATTGCTGTAATACTAATTATTTTGGAATAAATTGCTGTTGGACCAACTTGTGTATGGCTTGCTGGATAAAGAATCGATGCAAAGGACCTTTCACAGATTTCTTGAATCAAACACCGGATCAATAAGTCCTATCTACCTTATGTTTTAAAGTTTTCCTTGTTTATTATATCATCTATGTTTCATATCTAAATGATAAACAAAAAAGAGTAATTCGGAATATGCTTTATTGCAATCTGTTTTCAATCATTATTATTCTCAATATTTTCTTCTGATCTAGCATAAACAGTGAAATTTTAATTGCTCCTATTTTCTAGTTTATTCACTTTGATTATATTAGTAAAGAATACTTAACTGCTCTTTATTAGTAATCACTCAAGTTCCCTCTTTCAAATAGGTTGAAGGATTCTTAACTTCCCTTCACCCATTTTGGGTCCATTCCATCTATTTTAAGTCTTTATTTGTTCCCTGTTTGACCATCTTGCCCTGTGAAACCCTCCCTTGTTAAGAAACCAAATCTAGTTAAGCCATCTTCTTTGACTCCATTAGCCCAATGGCCTAAACTACTCAGTCCTACCCCTCTGCTATTGAATTTCACCACCCAAACTCAACCAAAACTCTTAAACTTCATAACTAGCCTAATATCTTTCAAAACCAAGCTAAATCATAAAGAGAGAGCTCTCTTTGGATACAGATTGGCTAGATTCTGTATCTAAAAATTGGTTTGTGGTTACCTCAGACCCCTTTCCTCTTCCCAACAACTTCAAGGAAAATCTGAGTGATAACATAGTGGCAACTCTGCTGGGGACCTGAATAATTTGTTTGTTACTATTGTTTACTTTATAAACTACAGACGAAGCCTGAAGTTAGCCAAGTAGCCTTTGAACTGCTCTTGCTTTGCAAATGCATAAGTAAATTAAGGTTGCTTTAGTCTATCTCCGGTCTAGTTTATGGATTGAACATCTGGTTTCAAATACTTGATCAGTTCTTCTTGTCAAATAAGTCTTTGAGAAAGTTCAAATCCTATGCCTAAAGCCTCTTAAAGAAATTATAGAAGTTGTATTGTGAGACCCATTTAGAGAAAAAACCAAAATATACCTAGAAACCTGGCTTCAGAAAGGACTCATTACACCAGAGTTAATCCTGTTCCAAATCCACCACCTGTGTTTGAAAACCCTAATCTGATCACTAGAATTCTTAGGAGACAGGAAAGCCAAGAAATTTTTGTGAGCTCTCGGCCTCTATACAGATCAAGATCTTGTCCTGTGAAGTGGATCTACCTTGAGGACGAACCCTTTGATGAGTATTTTGGGACCTCTTTATTTGTAACCTTTTTTTACTCTGGGTTAGCCCGCACAGTTCATGACCCCATATTTATTGAAGATTTACAACTTGAAGTTGTCACTTCACATCTTGATAGACATTTGCAGAACTCCATACAATCTGAGCTTACCTCTGAAGGAACACCAAACCTTTCTGTGATCACTACAGCCTCTCCAAGTTCATCATCAGTACCTCAGACATCTCAACCTCAAGCCACCCCTTCCACCCCTCCATCCACCACTCCAAGACCAACCCCAGCTGTTGTTTCAACACTATCTACTGCAATGGAAAACAGATATACTCCTCTGGTATTACCAGCCAATCCAGGGGCTATGCCCCAAGACTATCAAAGTAAAATCACTCCTTTCGATGGCTCTGGTACTTACACTACACAACAACATACCAAAAATATGACTGATTACTTTGAGATATATGAAATAGATACAGATGATGTCAGAATGAGAATATTTGTTCAAAGTATGACTGGAGAAGTTAGAACCTAGTTTAGAGCCCTCCCTGCAAACAGTATCAATGACTTAGAAGCTCTTTATAGAACATTCTTAAACAGATGGGAAAAGAAGAAAGATCCTCTCCAAATCTTATCAGAATATGAAAACCTAAAGAGAGGAACACAAGAAACTGTGCAAGATTACTGCACTAGGTTCAATAATGTTTATAATGCTATCCCTCAAAACCTCAGACCTCCTCCAGATTTGGCATTGATCAAATTCCCTAATGGATTTGATTCTGATATGGCATACCAGCTTAGGGAAAGAGCTCCTCAGACCTTAGAAGATATGAAAAGTATATCTGTCAGTGTTGAAGCCAACCTGATATCCAAACGAGCTAAAGCCAGAAGTGAAAGGAGGATACCATTGAAAGAAGAACCCTCGGCCTTTGAACAGAAACTGGATGCTATTATTAAAGGAATGGATAGGCTAGGAGATAGAGTAGAAACAATTGAAAGGAAATCCCCTTGGGATGGTCAACCAAGCAATACTGGGAGAAATCCAAATTTCAAAAAAAACCAAAACCAGAACACTGGAAAGACTGGTCCTGATCAAAATATTAGGCCCCCATTCCAGGAAAATTATGTTGAAGCCTCAACTTCTGATGAACCATCAGAAGATACTCAAATAAATTTGATGGGACTCAGAAATGAACAAGTTTTCTTGACCCAAGAGGACCAAGAAGTTCACATTCTTAAACAATTCCAAACCCAATCAGGTGAATCATTTGACTTCAGGGAGGGATATGATACAGCCATCTATGAAGTCCACAAGAAATATAATCTGAGGAGCAGAAGAATTGATGTCCCTGAAACCAACAAACAAAAAGCTACAAAACAACCCAACAAAGGTAAGACCAATACCACCCCTGTACATATTCTTTCTAGATCAGATCCTAATCCTGCTAATCCAATTATTGAAGATGTATCTGATAATCAACCTAATAACAGACAACTCTCCACTTCTCTTCCTTCCAAAGGAAACGTGGAAGAACCTCCAAAAGTTGATTTGGAAACAACTTCAGCCCATAACCCCACTCCTAAAAAGGAGAAAAACACAAAGAATACAGAAGATAAAGAGAATCCAACTGTCCGAAATACAAGAACTCAGACTGAAAAACCTTTTAATCTGGAGACTGAAGTAGGCAAATTAAAAATAGTTGTTCCATTGTCTGAATTAGCTAAACATGATGTCTACCGAAGCCAAATCAATAGATCACTCAAAATCTATGTTAATGAAGACTCAGTAAATGTTTTTGATGACCAACCTGAATTAATATTTGGTCCTGAAGTGAATGGAAAACTAGTAGATGGAGGAATTCCTCCTTTCTATGTAAGTTTGAACATACATGATAAAATACTTCATAATGCCATGTTTGATTCTGAGGTATCTCAGAACCTTATGCCTAAGTCTGTAATGGAGAAATTAAACCTAGACATCACTAGGCCATACAAAGACCTCTTTTCTTTTGATTCGAGTCAGGTGAGATGTTTAGGATTAATCAAAGACTTGTGTGTATCACTAGTTCAATATCCTACCAAAACAATCTTCATGGACATAATAGTAGCAGATATTCCACCAAAGTATGGCATGCTATTGTCCAGATATTGGGGTGCAAAGCTTCAAGGATCTCTACAATTGGACATGTCTTATGCTACTATTTCAGTGTTCGGTCAACCCAAGAAACTATACAAAAAAACCATAATGAAATATGTAGTAAGTAGTCAGGAGAAACCCCAAAATTTCCCTATCTACTCAGTACACTCTGATATGGATTCTTTCATTCTTTACAATGCTGAAAGTGATCCCTTAAATGAATTAGAAGTTTTAGCAGCAGAACCAAAAGAAATTACAAATGGAAAGTCTAGTGTTCAAATCCAGGAAATCTCTGAGAACAATGAAACAATAGATACCCAAGAGAAACCAGAAGGAAGTAAAAAACCAGATCTCCCTATTAAACAGATTCCTGAGACTCCTGATACCAATTATGAACATGAAATTCTTTGGCACTTAGAATTTGATGGTTCAGTTAATAAATTAGGAGCAGGAGCAGGAGTTTGGGTGCACAATCTTGAAAATGATCATGCTGAAGGCCATGCCTACAGATTAAACTTTAGATGCACCAATAGTATGGCTAAATATGAAGCTCGGTTGCTAGGTCTTAAAATTGTCAAAAGATTAGGGGAAATTAGGGTATCTGTCCTTGGAGACTCTGATTTAATAATTCAACAGATCAAAGGGAAGTATTCAACAAATGATCCCAGATTGAAATATTACAGAGGAACAGTGATAGAGATTCTCAATACATTTCTAGAAACTAAGCTTGCTAAAATCCCAAGAAAACATAACTTGCAAGCTCATAGTCTGGCAATGTTTGCCAGCACCTGCAAATTACCATTCGAACCTAATCATCAGTTCACAACTGAGATTAGACATAGACCAGCCATACCTGACAATTTGAAGAACTGGCAAGTGTTTGATAGTGATAAGCAGATTAACAATTTCTTGACTTTAGATGAAGAATTTTCTAGCAGTAATATAGATGTAGATACAGTTAGTGAGTTTGATCAAACAAATAAGATAGAAACAGACATTTCAGCAGAAAGTGCAATTCAAATGCTTCATCCAACAAAGTTCACCATCAAAGAAATGCAGGACCTTAAACAAATGGATATTGATGAGATTATTGAAGGAGAATCTGAAGTCATTAATCCAAAGGACAATCATTTGCCTAACGGATTAACTCCTCTACAAGATCTCTTTGATTTTAGTGATATACCAATGAAACCTAAGATGGAACCATTAAAGGCAGATATTGAGGAATATAACTTGGGGACTGAAGAAAATCCGAAAATGGTAAAGTTATCTAAATCTTTTCCCCCTGACCAAAAACTAAAATATGTTGAACTAATGAGAGAATTCCAGGATGTCTTTGCCTGGAGCTATGAAGACTTGAAATCTTATGATACCTCTATAATTTAGCATACAATACCTCTGAAAGAAAATCAGAAACCATTCAAACAAAAGCTCAGAAGAATTAACCCTGTACTACTTCCCTTAATTGAAAAATAAATCAAATGTATGTATGAAGTAGGGATAATTTCTCCTATTAGGTTTTCAGAGTGGGTGTCTAATTTAGTACCTACTAGAAAGAAAACTGGAGAAATCAGGTTATGTGTTGATTTAAGAAATGTAAATAAGGTTTCTTTGAAGGATAATTACCCTTTACCCAAGATGGATCATATTTTACAAAGGGTGGTAGGTGCTTCTAGGATTTTACTTTTAGATGGTTTCTCAGGCTATAACCAAATTCTCGTTCACCTTGATGACTAGGAAAAAATTGCTTTTACAACACCATGGGGCACATTCAGATACGTCAAAATGCCATTTGGACTTTAAAACGCAGGAGAAACCTTTCAAAGAGCAATGGACATAGCATTTGCAAAAGAAATTCATGATTTTCTGGTTATACATCTAGATGATTTAACTGTTTTCTCTAAATCAGATCAGCAACATTTAGATCATCTTAGACAAGTATTCCTAAAATGTAGAAAATATGGTATTTCTCTGAATCCAAAGAGGTCTTTGTTTGGTCTAGAGGAAGGCAAACTCTTGGGCCATATCATTTCCAAAGTTGGCATTAGAATTGACCCTGCTAGGATAGAAGCAATTCTGCAAATACCCCACTCTAGAAATGTCAAAGAACTTCAAGATTTCCTAGGAAAGATTAATTTCTTGAGAAGATTCATATCTAACTTAGCTGAATTAATTATATTTCTTAATAATATGTTGAGAAAGGATTCAAGTATTAAATGGACAATAGAAGCCAAACAAGCTTTTGAAGAAATTAAAATGGCTTTGACCAGAACACCGGTCCCTACAAGTCCAAAGTTTGATAGAGACTTCATAATATTTTCATTTGCATCAGAACACACCATAGCAATTATTTTATTACAAAAGGATGATCAAGGATGTGAGAAACCCATAGCCATTTTTAGTAAAGAACTTAGTGTTGGCATTATGACACAGGTTTGGCTCGATGACATAAGTGTTGTCCTTGATGGCAACTCACTCAAATAGCAGATCACAAGTTCAGGCTCTCAAAATAGTAGAAAATGAGATACCCGCAGGTTCCTGTTCACAAAGTCGCGGACATACGTAGGTGAGCTGAACAAACACTGCGGACATGTTCGCAGGTTCTATGAAAAAAAAGTGTGGACGTAAAGTACATGCACTTTCATGCAGAGAAAAGCGCGCACGTGGGAAATCTTATGGTTGGTCCATGTTATTTAGTCCGACGTTTTTGATCCTATGGTTTTGGTCCGTGGTTTTGCATCTAAAGTATTGAACCCAGGTTTTGGGTCCCTAGTATTAGATCTCTATGGTTTTGTACCATGGTTTGAGTAAGTCCTAGACTATAAAAAGGAAAGGAGATCATTTGGATGGAGCAACTAATGTGTTGAATATCTAGAGATGAGCAAGATCTGAAATATTGGTGATCGGTTGGTGAGCTGGATCTGAATCAAGGAGAAACCTGAGCATTACAAGACGGATCTACTGAGGGGTCGAGATCTCTTTGGCGCATGATCAGATCTGTAAATCTGATGATCTGGGATATAATTGAAGTCTGATAAATTTCTATACCTGCAGGCCCAACTCAGCGCAGACGCGGATACCCACAGGCTCGACATAGTGCAGGTGTGAATACCCGCAGGCTCGACACAGCGCAGGTGCAGATACCCGCAGGTTCAACACAGAGGAGGTGCGGATACCCACAGTCCCAGCAGAGCGCAGGTGCGGATACCGCAGGTTCGACACACAGGAGGTGCGGATACCCGTAGGGTAAAGAACTGAATGCTGCGGACGTACGTAGGTTTCTTTTGGTGAAGTTGCGGAATTTTTCTTGAAATATGTTTTAGCTTCTTTTGTCTATTACTGTAGTGTTCAGGGTTCTAAATTGGTGTCTGGTTACTGGTACTATGTTCTGAGAAGTTATTGATTCAGTATTTGTACAAGGAAGTTGGTTGACTGCAGATCTATTTGATGGTTGATTGATATTCATGAATCCAGTTTGAAAATTTATGAAACGTGGTCCCTGGAAGAAAAGAGAAGGTTGTAGCCTTATGTAGGTTGAAGCCTGCATGCTGATATAAGACTGCACCAGTACAGAATCATTGTAAAAAGAAGTTTCTAATTGAAAAGGATAGAGACATATTGCAGCAGGTGGTTTTCACCCACATTCGGTTTCCACCTTATATCTTGTGTTCTTTGGTGTGACTATCTGCTCTATTTTCTTGTTCTTGTTTCTGACACATAGATTAATGATCAACATCTAAAGAATAAATTAAATTATAAGTCTGGAAGGTATACGCAAGTTTCATTAGTCAGATCTGCAAATGTTTGTATAAATTGAAAAAGAATTTGATAATACTGATTCACCCGCCCCTCAGTATTATTTTCAACAATTGGTTTCAGAGCAGGTCCTTCAGGAAAATCTTGATAGCTTGAAGGAAGATCTATCATCATGAGCAACTACGAAAAGGAAGCATCTATCAGGCCACCGATTTTTGATGGGAGCAACTTCGTCTATTGGAAGGTAAGAATCACTGCCTATCTTCAATATCTTGGTACAGAAGTTTGGGATATTGTGGAAATAGGATACACATTTCCATCAGCAACTCCTACAGATGCAGCTGGTAAGAAGCAGTATGAAACAAATGCAAAAGCTATCAATACTCTATTAGGAAGTCTATCTCAATCAGAATTCGTCAAGGTTATGCAGCTCAAAAGCGCAAAAGAAATATGGGACAAGATTGTTCTGAGCTATGAAGGAGATGAACAGGTAAAACGAGCAAAATTACAAACTCTTAGAATTCAATATGAAAGTCTCAGAATGCATAATGATAAAAGTGTGGCTAGCTATTTCCTACGAATAGATGATATCGTAAATTGTATGAAAAACTTGGGTGAAGAAATAAAAGAAGTTGTTTTGGTTGAAAAGGTTCTAAGATCTTTGTCGTCTAAGTTTGATTCAAAAGTCTCTGCCATAGAAGAAAACCAGAATCTACAAAGCCTTACCATGTCACAGCTGCACGAAATTCTAACTGCTTACGAAATGAGAAAAGGAGGACCATCAGATAGGAGAGAAGCTGCATTCAAGGCTTCAGGAAAAGGAGATTACTATGAGTCAGGACATGTGTCAGAAGAAGAGGAAGAATCAAATTTTGTCAAGAACCTTCAACAGGGAACTGGAAGATTCAGAAGTATGCTGCCTTTCAAATGCTTTTCTTGTGGGAGAGTCGGTCATTATGCTGAAAAATGTCCTCATAAGGATAAACTAGACAAAGGTAAGGAACCTATTAGATGGAACAGAAAACAGAATGTAAATAAGAAGAGCTATTACACGCATGAAGACAGTGATGGATTGTCAAATAGTGATGAAGATGAACAAGGTAATGATGATAGACTTTTGATGGCTTTTGAAGATGATGATTTCTTGGATGCTATAAATGAAGAAGGTCTTTATGAAGAAATTTCTAAACTTAAAGTTTTTTTAGAGGAAAAGAATATGATTATAGATACTCTAACATTCCAACTTGCTGAAAAGGATAAACAAAATGAAGAGTTAGAATGTGAAATTGTGGGACTTAGAAAAGAAATTGAGAAAACAAAAGCCCTTAATCTCAGATTTGCTAAAGGATCTGAAACTCTAGATGAGATTATCAAAGTGCAGCGTTCTCCTCTAATCAAGACTGGTCTCGGATATTCCGAAGAAGCATCTCAAGCTTAGAAACAAGCACATAAGCCATCCACCTCCAAAAGTTATCTTGATGCAGCAACGAGAAGTGAACAAGTTGACAATCGACAGCAAAAGCATAATGTAGATCACCAGGTAAATCAAGGACAATTTACGTCAAGAATAGATTATCGGGGGCAATCTACGTCAAGGATGAACAAAAGCCTCAACCGACCACAGGTAAATCATTCTCATATTGGCTCAAGAATAGATGGAAACTACAATCATATGGTTGGTAGATTTGATAATCGCAGGAATTTCGTCAATGGCCAGTGTTTCTCTTGTCATAACTTTGGTCATAAAGTTGCTCAATGTGTTGCCTACAAGACCATCATGACTAGGGAAGCTCAAAAACAAAGGAGTATGATAGGAATCATGAAAAGAACCTACAATAACTTCTCTGCTCTTGAAAATGAAATAGAATGTTCTATCTGTAACAACTTCGGTCATGAAGATTCTGAATGCAGAAGCAGGTTTCGGCAAACAACTCAGAAGGAGCAAGCCTCATTGAGTTCCAAAACATGGAAAAAGAAAGAAACGCAACCGGAAAGATGTGGGATAGCCTTATATGCGGAAGGACAAGAAAATCAATGGTACATCGACAGTGGATGCTCGAAACATATGACAAGAAAATAAAGAAAAACTTCAGTCATATAGTGCCTTAGAAAAGGAAAAGAAGGTCTCATTTGGAAATGACACCCCTACATTCATAAAAGGTAAAGGCTCTGTTCGTTTGAAAGAAAAGGTCAAGGCTGGTAATGTTATGTATGTTGATGGTTTAAAGCGTAATCTATATGTGTGATCAAGGAACTGAGGTAATATTTCGATCAAATGGATGTATTGTTCGTGAGCTTGATACAGGAAAGACAGTGATCAGAGGCATAAGAACTCCAAATAACTTATACGTACTCAAGGGAGAACAACAACAATGCTATTTAAGCAAGAATGATGAACACTGGCTATGGCACAGAAGACTGGGGCATCTTAGCTTCTCTCAGATAAGGAAAGCATGCAAATATCAGGCAGTTCGTGATCTTCCTAACATCAGAATTCCAGACAATACAATATGCAAATCATGTCAATTTGGTAAGCAAACCAGAACTAATTTCCCTGAGAAGGAAGGATTAGCTAGCAGGCCACTTGAACTTGTTCACACCGATATATGTGGTCCAACTAGGAAGAGGTCACCTCGAGGAGAAGAGTATTTCATATTGTTCATTGACGACTTTTCAAGGATGTGTTGGATAGGACTCATGAAGTATAAAGATGAAGATTTCGAAAAGTTCAAGTCATTCAAAGCCTTGGTTGAAAACGAATCAGATCGTAGAATCAAATGCCTCAGATCTAATCGAGGAGGGGAATTTACCTCAGATGAATTTTTTTATTTTTGTGAAGAACATGGAATAAGAAGGGAATTTTCTGCTACAAGGACTCCTCAACAAAATGGAGTAGTGGAAAGGATGAACAGAACGGTTCAACAAATGGTTCGTGATATGCTTGATGAGTCTGGAACTCCCGCAACCTTCTGGAGTGAAGCCGCATTTGCCGCTGTTACTATTCTCAGCAAGACAAACGTCCAGGTAAACAGCACTCAGACTCCTCATGAGCTTTGGTACGGTAAGACTCCCACAGTAAAATACTTCAAAATTTTTGGAAGCAAATGCTACATTAAAAGGACTGATGAAAATCTTGGCAAGTTTGAACCTAGAGCAGATGAAGGCATTTTACTTGGCTACTCTCCCCACAACAAAGCTTACAAATGTTACAATAAAAGACTTGGTAAAATTGTTGAAAGTATTGATGTAGTGGTTGATGAAGAAGGAAACACTCCTAGGCAGGTAAAATCTGAAGATTTCGAAGATGGCGAAGACTATCCGTCAACATCAAATCAGATTCATGACGAAGAAGAAACCCATGAGGCACCAGAAGAACAGATAAGGATAGAAGAAAAGACTCCATCCAGATACATTCAGAAGAATCATCTAGAATCTCAAATTTTGGGGCAGAAAGAGGCAGGTGTACAAACAAGAAGAACCATTTCAGAAGCTTCAAGCTATCTAGCATTGCTCTCCTCCACTGAACCGCAGAATGTAAGAGAGGCTTGCAAAGATGAATGCTGGGTCAAGGCCATGGAAGAAGAACTCGAGCAAATTGAAAAGAATAAAACTTGGGAGTTGGTTCCTAGACCAAAAGATAAGAATGTCATAGGGACAAAATGGATTTTCAAAAATAAGCTGAATGAAAATGGGGAGGTGGTTAAAAACAAGGCAAGACTTGTTTGTAAAGGATATGCGCAACAAGAAGGAATAGACTTTGAAGAAACTTTTGCTCCAGTTGCCAGACTTGAGGCCATAAGAATGTTCCTTGCTCTCTCTAGCTTTCAAAAGTTCAAAGTATTTCAGATGGACGTAAAATCTGCCTTTCTGAATGGAGACTTAAATGAAGAAGTATATATTGAACAACCAGATGGGTTTATTCTTGGAAATGATCCAAAACTTGTTTTCAGACTCAAAAAGGCTCTCTATGGCCTTAAACAGGCTCCAAGGGTGTGGTATTATCGGTTGGATAAGTACCTCCATCAACAAGGTTTTATAAAAGGATCAACTGATAGCAATCTATATATAAAAATTGACAATGATAAGTTGATGATACTGGTTGTGTATGTTGATGATATCATCTTTGGCAGCAATGAAGAAGACATGAGTCAAAATTTTGCCTTGGTGATGCAGAAAGAGTTTGAAATGTCCATGCTTGGTGAGCTCACATATTTTCTTGATTTACAAGTCCAACAAAACAAAGATGGCATTTTTCTATCACAAACCAAATATCTCAAGCAGATTTTGAAGAAATATGGGATGGAGGATTCGAAACCAGTATGTACCCCTATGGTGACAGGATGCAGCCTCAGCGCAAATGATGAATTGGCAGCTGTACATCAACTAACCTATAGATCCATGATTGGTAGTTTGCTCTATCTAATAGGTACCCGACCAGACATTATGCATGCAGTGGGAATAGTTGGAAGGTTTCAGGCAAATCCAAAGGAAACTCATCTACAGGCAGTTAAGAGAATCTTCAAGTATCTTCAAGGAACTCAAAACTATGGTTTATGGTATCCTAAAGGTACAGATCTCACACTTCATGCATACACTAATGCGGATTGGGTAGGAAGCGTGGATGAAAGGAAAAGCACTAGTGGTGGTGCATTCTTCATGGGTCCTAGATTAGTATCTTGGTTCAGCAAGAAACAAAGCTCTATTGCATTATCTACAGCTGAATCAGAATATGTAGCTGTTGCATCTTGCTGCACACAACTCCTTTGGATGATGCAAACATTGCAAGATCTTCAAATCACCTGCACTCCACCTATCTCTATTTTCTGTGACAATACAAGTGAAATCATTATTTCAAAGAATCCTGTCATGCATTCAAAGACTAAGCACATACCGATCAAGTATCATTTTCTCCGAGAACAAGTGTTGGGTCCCTATAATACTAGTGATTACCCCATTAGTATTGTAGTTTTACCCCTTATTAATATTGTTGTGCCCCTATTGTCCCCATATTGTTATTACTGTGCCCCATAGAATCCCTCTATTGTTATTTTTGTGGCTTTATATTATTATTGTTAGTTCGACTGGGTTATATTGTGAATCCTTCGACTCCTATATATAGATAGGAGGTTTTGTCATTTGAATCATCCAAGAATTGTTCATTTATGTAATGTAAAGGAGGTTGCCCCCTCGAAGAGGCTGAATTTTAAGGCGTTGATCTATCTTTTCTATCTTTTTCTTGAGCTGGTTTCATAACATTTGGTATCAGAGCTTTGGATTCTAGGGTTTCGCTGCTCCAAACAGGTTATCGTGGAATTTTCGCTATAACTCTTTTTCTGCGACGTTTCAGAAGCTAAAAAAAATAACCATTTGAGAAACATCGCGCTAAATCTCGGGTCCGAATTTTAGAGCTTTTCGTGCTATATTTGCGGAGATATGATCTGAGGAAGTTGGTATTTTTGCAAACTCCTAAATTACATTCCAAATAGGTGACCTGGGGAAAATCATCATAACTTTCTCTCTGAGAATCGGATTGAAATTTCGTAAGAAGGTACAGAAAGAGGACGGACTGTAGTTTCTTGTATATATTTTTCAGAGCCAAAGGTCAAAACAGGGACACGTGGAACGTCGTACAAGTTCGCTCTACTGAATTAGTCTATAATCAGGTCACTGTGGGAGATTTGGCATAACTCTTCATTGGAGAATCCAATTGGGGTCAGACTGGTGGCATTGGAAAGAGGACACAAAGGGATACCACAGGTCGCAATTTCAGAATTGGATGATCCGAAATTACAGAGATACATCAGAGGCAATATCGAGCTCCTACAAAGTGAAAAAAGGTGTGTAGATTTTTTAAATTTTTGCTTAAGCTTGGTTTGAAAAATTATTTTGAAGGAATTCAAAGGGCATGGTAGATCATTAGTATCGATAACTGATGCCCCGAGGAAAGAAAATGCAAACACCTAGTAAGCAATCTGAAATCTCTAGCATGATTCATGAAGAAGAGGAAGAAATGCTACATGATATATCAAAATTACAAGACCAAGTGCAACAAATTTCACTCTCACAAAAGCTAACAGAAGCTAAGATAAATCGAGTGGAATCTAAGATAAAGGGCGTGGAAGCCAAGATTGATGATTTGAAGATAGATTTGAAGGCGGATTTGACAAATTTTCTACAAGAAATACTTAATAATGGTGAAAGGGGAGGAAAGGAAACTCATGATGCAAACAAAGGAAATATTAATCATGAGTTCATAGACTCTAATGTTGGATCGAAGACGCACCATATTCCAAAAATCGATATGAAGAATTTTGGTGGCAAGGATCCCGCAACATGGATATTACAGATGGAGCAATTTTTCGATCTCAATAATTTGCAAAACACATAAAAGGTACATATTGCAACTTTATATTTGGAACCAAATCAGTTTGTATGGTATCAATGGCTTTGCTCTCATAAACAATTTATCACTTGGGCAATTTTTATGGAAGAATTGATAGCACATTATGAGGATACAAAAAGCAACACTTTTTTTAGCCAATTGATAAGTCTCAAACAAAAGGGTTCAATAATGGAGCACATTGAGGAGTTCCAAAAATTGAACATAAGCGTAAAAAATATTCCAAAGGAGCATAGTTTTGATGTGTTCACAGGGTCTTTAAAGGATAATATCCAACATGATGTTCGCCTTTGGGAACCTGATTCATTAGAGAAGGCATTCAGGTTAGCAAGAAAAATGGAAAGCAAAATTATGGCAACCAGGAAGCATACCGCTCACAACTATAAAGACGGAAGTATTGTTGCCGCTAGTCCTCCACAACCTATAAGGTTGACACCACAACAATTGGAAGAAAAAAGAGCAAAAGGGCTTTGTTACAGTTGTGATAGCAAATACACTAAAGGTCATAAGTGTGCTGAGAAGAAATTATTCTACATAGATTGTGAAGAGGAAGAAGAAAAGGAGCAAGAAAGGTCAAAAGAAGAGGATATACTCCAAGAACAAAGCCTAGATGAAGAAAAAATGAATCCAACCATATCTTATAATGCATTGGCAGGAATTACCACTCCTCAAACCATCAAGATAGAAGGATAAATCAAGAAGAAAAAGGTAATAGTGTTGATTGATTCAGGAAGTACCCACAATTTTATTCATTGTAAGGTAGCAAAAGAATTGAATTGCTTCTTATATCCAGCACCAGAGTGTCAAGTGACCGTTGCAAATGGAGGAACAATAAATTTCTCTGAAAATTTCCATAATATCAAGCTATCCATGGAAGAATATGTATTGACTAGCCCAATGCTTTCCATTCCAATGGGAGGTGCTGATGTTGTATTAGGAGTCCAATGGCTACAATCCTTGGGTACAATAGCTTTTAATTTTCAAGAACTTTTTATGAAATTTTCTGTGGAAGGAAAGGAAGTTGAATTAAGGGGTATTGCAGGGAAACCGAGAAAGATAATCAGCTCTAACGGTATGACAAAGCTTCTAAAAAAGGAACGAAAAGGTGTAATTGCACAATTATGTTTGCTAGATGTTTCCACATTGGAATCATCTATTTCTCCAGATCTCCAAAAAGTCTTGGACAATCATTCCAAGGTATTTGAGACTCCCAAAGGTCTGCGACGTATTTGTGATCATGATCATGCTATTCATCTGATTCCAGGAAGTGTTCCTCCAAACATCAGGCCGTACAGATATCCCTATGCCCAAAAGAGTGAAATTAAATGTATGGTTGCGGAAATGCTAGAGGCTGGTATAATTCAACCGAGTCAAAGTTCTTTCTCTGCTCCAGTAGTATTGGTGCACAAGAAGGATGGATCATGGCGCATGTGTCCGGATTATAGGGAGCTCAACAAGCTCACTATTAAAGATAAGTTTCCCATTCCTGTCATTGATGAATTACTGGATGAATTGCATGGATCAATTTACTTCACCAATTTGGATCTTCGTTCAGGATATCATCAAATCAGAATGAAGACGGAAGACATTATGAAAATAGCATTTAGAACTCATGAGGGTCATTATGAATTTTTGGTCATGCCTTTTGGCCTTACCAATGCACCCTCAACATTTCAAGGTTTGATGAATTCAATTTTCAAACCATTCCTTAGAAAATTTGTGTTAGTATTTTTTGACGATATACTAATCTATAGCAAGTCTTGGAAGGATCATGTTGAACATGTTGACAGGGTGCTACAACTATTAGAGGAGAAACAATTATATGCAAAAAGATCCAAATGTTTCTTTGGAGTACAAGAGGTGGAATATCTGGGTCATATTGTATCTCATGAAGGAGTTAAGGTAGACCCTAACAAAATTAAAGCCATTAAGGAATGGAAAATCCCCACATCCATAAAGCATCTGCGAGGATTTCTCGGGTTGACAGGGTATTATTGCAAGTTTGTTAAGAATTATGGGAGAATAGCAGCACTTCTAACAACACTATTGAAGAAAGATGCATTTTCATGGACTCCAGAAGCAACAAAGGCCTTCGAACATCTTAAAGAGGCAATGTGCCAAGCACCTATCTTAGCTACACCGGACTTCACAAAAACCTTTATTGTGGAATGTGATGCTTCAGGAAATGGAATTGGTGCTGTTTTAATGCAAGATGAAAGACCCATTGCTTTTGAAAGTCGCCTAATCAAGGGAAAGTTTTTACACAAAGCTATTTATGAGAAGGAAATGTTGGCAATACTCCATGCACTTAAGAAATGGCAACCCTACCTAATGGGAAGACACTTCAAGGTAAAAACGGATCATGATAGCCTTAAATACTTTTTAGAACAAAGATTATCATCTGAAGAGCAACAAAAGTGGGTCACAAAGATGTTGGGTTATGAATTTGAAATCATCTACAAAAAAGGGGAAGCAAAATGTGGTGGCAAATGCACTCTCAAGGAAGGATGAGGATGTGGAAGCATTGTTGTGCGCCATTTCTATTATCCAACCAGATTGGATAAACGAAGCAAGGGAGGAATGGAAGAATGACGAAGAAGTGTGGGCACTTATTCGAAAGTTACAACAAGATTCCAGTACGTCGAATACATTTAGCTGGAAAAATGATTCATTATGGTACAAAGATCGCTTATACCTCTGTAAGAATTCCTAGATAAAACAAAAGATTCTTATGGAATTGCACACTTCTCCCTTAGGAGGGCACTCAGTATTTTTAAAAACTTACCACAGGGTTAAGAAGGAATTTTTTTGGGATGGCCTTAAATCAGATATTCAAAAGTTTGTGGCGGAATTTTTGGTTTGCCAACAAAATAGAGTTGAAACAATTAAGACACCGGGTCTATTACAACCTTTATCCATTCCAAGCCAACGTTGGGAGGAGGTTTCAATGGATTTTATCACAGGTTTACCCAAGTATGAGGGAAAGAGTGTCATCATGGTGGTAGTTGACAAAATTACCAAGTATGCACACTTTTGTGCATTATCACATCCATTTAAATCCAGTACAGTTTCTACTGCATTTATGGAAACAATTCAAAAGCTACATGGAAACCCAAAGATTATTGTAAGTGACATACATCCCATTTTCACTGGAAATTTTTGGACAGAATTATTTTCTTGTCTTGGTACTCAGTTAGCTCATAGCTCATCTTATCATCCTCAATCTGATGGGCAAACTGAGATAGTAAACAAATGTTTGGAAGGATATCTTCGTTGCTTTGTATCTGATAAACAGACACAATGGGTCAAATGGTTGCCTCTGGCTGAATGGTGGTATAACACTTCCTTCCATACAGCAACAAAAATGACCCCATTTATGGCACTTTATGGGTATCAGCCACCATCCATCACATCATATTTAAGAGAAAATTCTAAGGTTCAAGCAGTGGAACATCACATCGAACATCAACAACAAGTCCTCCAACTCTTAAAGGATAACCTCATGTTGGCACAGAATAGAATGAAACAACAGGCAGATCAACATCGTAGCGAAAGAAGTTTTGATGTAGGTGATTGGGTATTCCTACGGCTATAACCATATAAGCAAATGTCCCTCAAGAAATCTAAGAAGGATAATAGATTATCACCAAAGTATTATGGTCCGTATAAGGTGTTGCAAAAGATTGGTACTATGGCATACAAATTGGAGCTTCCTGCAGCTTCTCGATTGCACCCAGTTTTCCATGTTTCATGTTTAAGGAAGGTTATAGGCGATAAGCTCCCAGTTCAAACAATATTGCCAGAACTTGACGAGGAAGGAAAAATTATATTGGAACCCGAAGTAGTCACAGAAACAAGAACTTGACAGCTACGAAATCGATCAATTTTAGAGTATCTTATCAAGTGGAAGAACTTATCTGCTGAAGATTCCACATGGGAGGATGAGAATTTTATACAGAAGCATCCAGAACTACTCAAACATTGAGGACAACACTTTTTTGAAGGAGAGGGGCATGTTGGGTCCCTATAATACTAGTGATTACCCCATTACTATTGTAGTTGTACCCCTTATTAATATTGTTGTGCCCCTATTGTCCCCATATTGTTATTACTGTGCCCCATAGAATCCCTCTATTGTTATTCTTGTGGCTTTATATTATTATTGTTAGGTCGGATGGGTTATATTGTGACTCCTTAGACTCCTATATATAGAAAGGAGGTTTTGTCATTTGAATCATCCAAGAATTGTTCATGTATGTAATGTAAAGGAGGTTGCCCCCTCGAAGAGGCTGAATTTTAAGGCGTTGATCTATCTTTTCTATCTTTTTCTTGAGCTGGTTTCATAACAACAAGTGCTTGAACAAAAGGTCAAATTGGAGTATGTTCCCTCTAAGGAACAAGTAGTTGATATTCTCACCAAACCACTGCCCAAGGAGACCTTTGAATACCTCAGACATATGCTGGGGGTAGTTGATGCATCATCTTGTTGTTGAATCTTATCTGTTTTCAGAGATTTTTGGTTGTACGCGAGTTTCATATGGGGTATACGCGTACATATGCTGGTTTATGTGGGTACAGTCGACTTGAAGAAAAGCAAGGATGAGAAGAGTCTGATATGGGTCTGTCAGAGACCATCTGGCACAAGTTCAGGGGGAGCATATATTCTTCTAATAGTGCATTGTTGGCATTATCATAAAATATCTTGGTTCAATTCTTCAATTGTTTTGATTTCAGGAGGATCAAGTGCAGAAGGAGATCATGGATATTGATCTAAATAATGATTGACAGATGCTGCTAATGTTTTGTCTCTATCTTTCTTTTATGAAGGTCATGTAATGGCCTATCTTAGTTGCCCCACTATGCCTGGGATGGATAAGTGATGTGCTTATTATATCATGTATACCCACTTGGTTGGGAGTTGTATGTATGAGTCTTTGGTGATAGGAAGCTCAGTTATGATGTACAAAGTCATATTTCTTTTGTAGAACTTCTTCTTGCAGATCTTGCCTATATGTCAGGGGGAGCTTGGATAGCACAGTAGAGCAGAGATTTCGACATGTACTTAGGGGGAGCATAACCCTTTGCCCTTGATGTCAAAGGGGGAGAAAAGACTTTGAGTGACTTTGGGTTGCCATCAAGTCCAAAGGGGGAGATTGTTGGCATTATGACACAGGTTTGGCTCGATGACATAAGTGTTGTCCTTGATGGAAACTCACTCAAATAGCAGATCACAAGTTCAGGCTCTCAAAATAGTAGAAAATGAGATACCCGCAGGTTCCTGTTCACAAAGCCGCGGACATACGCAGGTGAGCCGAACAAAAGCTGCGGACATGTTCGCAGGTTCTCCGAACAAAAAGTGTAGACGTAAAGTACATGCACTTTCATGTAGAGAAAAGCATGCACGTGGGAAATCTTATGGTTGGTCCATGTTATTTAGTCCGACGTTTTTGATCCTATGGTTTTGGTCCGTGGTTTTGCATCTAAAGTATTGAACCCAGGTTTTGGGTCCGTAGTATTAGATCTCTATGGTTTTGGACCATGGTGTGAGTAAGGCCTAGACTATAAAAAGGAAAGGAGATCATTTGGCTGGAGCAACTAATGTGTTGAATATCTAGAGATGAGCAAGATCTGAAATATTGGTGATCGGTTGGTGAGCTGGATCTGAATCAAGGAGAAACTTGAGCATTACAAGACGGATCTACTGAGGGGTCAAGATCTCTTTGGCGCATGATCAGATCTGTAAATCTGATGATCTGGGGTATAATTGAAGTCTGATAAATTTCTATACCCGCAGGCCCAACTCAGCACAGGTGCGAATACCCACAGGCTCGACACAGCGCAGGTGTAGATACTCGCAGGCTCGACACAGCGCAGGTGTGGATACCCACAGGTTCAACACAGAGGAGGTGCGGATACCCGCAGTCCCGGCAGAGCGCAGGTGCGGATACTCGTAGGGTAAAGAACTGAATGCTACGGATGTACGCAGGTTTCTTTTGGTGAAGTTGCGGACTTTTTCTTGAAATATGTTTTAGCTTCTTTTGTCTATTACTGTAGTGTTCAGGGTTCTAAATTGGTGTCTAGTTACTGGTACTGTGTTCTGAGAAGTTATTGATTCAGTATTTGTACAAGGAAGTTGGTTGATTGCAGATCTATTTGATGGTTGATTGATATTCATGGATCCAGTCTGAAAATTTATGAAACGTGGTCACTGGAAGAAAAGAGAAGGTTGTAGCCTTCCGCAGGTTGAAGCCTGCGTGCTGGTATGAGACTGCACTAGTACAGAATCATTGTAAAAAGAAGTTTCTAATTGAAAAGGATAGAGACATATTGCAGCAGGTGGTTTTCACCCACATTGGGTTTCCACCTTATATCTTGTGTTCTTTGGTGTGACTATCTGCTCTATTTTTCTTGTTCTTGTTTCCGACACATAGATTAATGATCAACATCTGAAGAATAAATTAAATTATAGGTCTGGAAGGTATACGCAAGTTTCATTAGTCAGATCTGCAAATGTTTGTATAAATTGAAAAAGAATTTGATAATACTGATTCACCCCCCCCCCCTCTCAGTATTATTTTCAACACTTAGGGATGCACCATTAAAATACAAAATCATGGGGAAACAAGCCTTTGCACTTGTAAAAGCTATTAAAGACTTTAGAGTCTACATATTGTACTCCCATGTGATAGCCTATGTACCAAATGTTGTTGTCAAAGACATCTTAAACTAGGATGGAATTGAGGGCAAAAGAGGTAAATGGATTGCTACTATATTAGAGTATGATATTGAAATAAAACCTACAAAGCTTATAAAAGGACAGGGATTGGCCAAGCTCATGACTGAAACAAATTGTCAAGCCCTAGACATTAATGAACTGGATAACGAACAGGAGATGGCAACTCCACAAATCAGCCAGGCCTTCTTAGATTCACCTTGGTTTGCTGATATAATTTATGTACTATTAAACCTGCAGGCTCCTCCGGGGTTATGCAGAACAAAGAAAAGGTTTTTAAAGATGAAAGCTTCAAAGTTTTGTATTTTATATAATGCTCTTTTTTGGAAAAATCATGAAGGTATTATATTGAATTGTTTATTAAAAGAAGAAGCTGACAAGGCTCTCCAAGAATTTCATGCAGGAGACTGTGGTGGACACCTTTACTGGAAATCAACTGCAGACAAGATCCTAAGGGCTAGATTTTATTGGCCAACCTTGTTCACTGATGTAAAGAAATTTGTTACTACTTGCCATAAATGTCAAATTTTTGAAGGCAAGAGAAAACTATTACCTTTACCCCTGAGACCAATTTCCACTGAAAAACCCTTCCAACAATGGGGCCTGGACTTCATTGGAGAAATCCATCCTCCCTCTTCTGGCCAACACAAATGGATTCTCATTGCCACAGACTATTTCACCAAATGGATAGAAGCCATTCCTTCTAGACAAGCCAATGACACAGTGATTATATGATTCCTAGAAACCAACATATTATCTAAATTTGGCTGTTCTGATAAAATAATAACTAACAATGTTGCTGCCTTCAAATCCAAGAAGATGATAAGTTTCTGTAACAAGTACCATATTACTTTAGGCCATTCCACAGCCTATTACCCTCAAGATAATGGTCTTGCAGAGTCTTCCAACAAGAGCCTCATTAATATTATTAAAAAACTATTGGAGGAGAATAAGAAAAATTGGCACAAGAAAATTACAAATGCACTATGGGCAGACAGACTCACCACCAAGAAATCTATTGGAACTAGTCCTTATGAGTTAGTCTATGGTATGGAGGTTGTATTTCCTTCATCTTTAGGAGTTCTTGTAATGAAATTACTTCAAGAAGCTCAGGTGGAACCTAATGATATTCAAAGGAGAATCAACTAGACCATCCATCTGCAGCAAACCAGAGAGGAAGTATATCAAAGATCCCAAGTGTTGCAAGAGAAGCTTAAGAAAATATTTGATAAAATAACCAAGGCAGAAGATTTCTACCTTGGAGACAAAGTTTTAAGATGGGATTCCAGGAGAGAGGATAAGGGAAAACATGGGAAATTTGACTTCCTATGGAAAGGACCTTTTATTACCTATGCTTTACAAGGAAGCAATACTTATTATCTGAAAAACTTGGATGACATAGAAACAAAAGAAGGGCCAGTTAATGGTCGAATGTTGAAACATTACTATGATCCTACTTTTTAATGTATTCTGATTTTAACATGTACATACTATATCCTTGGTAATGTCACAGTTTTGATTGGATAGTAACTTGCTGGAGTTGAAGCCCGAAGAGAAGGCCCTAAGCTTCAAAAATTTCACTGTCATACATACAATAAAGCAACAAGCAGAAGAAGATTTCATAGTTCAGTCAAAATCATTCAGAGGCAATCTGACCTATTGTTCTTGACTTTCCACCAGGAAAAGCCATCCCCAAGTGGAGCCAGTGTTATGCTCCTATACCAATAGGTGTCATATTTCATGATTGACTTGATGGGCTATGTAATATGTTCATACCTTTACTTGTTGCAAAGGTTTTCCATATTTTCAAAAAATTTAAAAAAAAATTAAAAATGTAAAGAGGGTATACCCTAAAAGAAAAATCAAAGGGTCCAAAGAATAAAATGGTCAAAAAAGTGAAAGAAAATGAACCCCACCAAAAGAAATACCAAGGAAAGTGTGCAAGTCTAAATGCCACTACTTTTTACTCTTATGTAATAAAAAAATTGTGTGCAACTTGTAACCTATGCCACAATTGATGAACAGTCAAATAGCTTAAGCTTAACTGGTTCATGTTTTTAATTTTATATTTTAGAGATAGAGAATAAAGATCTGACCAAACTGTTTAATCTTGGCAGATAAGTAGATAGGTAGAGTGAATAAAAGGAGTTCAACAGTTTAATCTGAGCCCTTAGATGTAATAAGGTTAGATTAAGATAGATATCTGCATGTAAAAAAAAAAAAGTGATAAGGGTTTGCCAGTCCAAGTGCACCCTAATAAAGAAGAAAAAATGTCAGGTTAAAGTAGGTAGGGTAGGTAGATGATGTTGCAGAATTACATGTGATGGATAATGTTTCTAAATGCGGTAATTTTCACTTTCATCACAAGTGCAAGGCAGACATTACACTTGATGCATTTCAAAGCAAGACAAGGTCAAATAATTAACACCCCTTCTCAATTTTCCCTAAAGATTTCACTAATTCCCATTAAGTACTAAGGTCTTTGAAAATTAGAGGGGCTCAAAGCATTTCTCTGACTTCTGGAGGGACCGGACCCTCGGCCCAATAATCTAAAAGCCTAAATACTTAAAATTCATCATTCTGACACTCTCATAAGTCTTTTCCTAAGCAAAATCCTATTTTACTTAGGAAAAATACACAATATCACATAAAAACCCCTATTTTACTTAGGAAAAATACATAATATCACATGAAAACCCCTTTTTCACTTAAGCATAAGTTAAATATTCAACTCTAATGTTTTACTTAGCGCTTTTTACATTTCATGTCATATTAACTATTAACCTTTCTATTATATAAATCTCGCACTATTTTACCCTTTCCCGTATTATTTAACTATATAAAAAATCCCAAATTGTTATATACCCCACCCCCGGTTAGTTATAACCATAAACACATTTAAAAAAAGGATTAATGAATTAATCTGTAATTCATTAAGAGCCTGATCCCCCCGCTCCATTAATAGGGATTAATTAACCCTCATGGTTAATTAAGAGCCCTCCCCAACCAATCATATCACTCCCGATACGATTAAATAGTTTTTAATTGGGTCGGGCCCGCACATATTAAACCCCGTCGTATCGCACCTCCCGTCAGCTGTCCAATCGCACCTCCATCATCCAACGTTCCTTAACAATATTGCACACGACTTTGTGACCGTGTGATCACAAAGTGGTTTTTGCACAGTACCTTGCCACGCGTCGCACAACCTGTGGAATCGCTGGCGCCCGGCTAAAACCCGCCCATCTCCAAAAGCGATGCGATACCATACCACTTACCGCCCTCCGCATGCAACAAAACATCCTTTCCCGCTTACATCATCCACCCGAATAATAAAACTCCTGCCACCTTTGACTTTGTTAATAAAACCAACAAAGTGTCGTTTTCTCTATTATTTTGTACTGCAACCCATGCTCCCATGCAAACAACGTCCAAGTCAACTGCACAAGCTTTCCAACCGCCACCTTGCTGAGAAAATTGCAGCCGACACAGCCAAAACCTGTTAGTCTCCGTCAGCACCTGTTATTACTTTGTTCATTCCCTAAATACAAGTATTTATCCAATTTCCGCCGAAACCCTGCAAGTTTGGTTTCACAGTATAAAATCCACATAAAAAGGCAAAATTCCTTGCAAATTTAGTCTTTATTTTGCCAATATAAGTTCCCAGACCAGTTAATTCGCCCATTTTTTAACAAAAAAACCCAAATTCCTTTCTAAATCCACAAGAACCAGAAATGGAAACCCCTGTGGCTCTGTCTGTTGCACCCATGAATGCCCCTCATAAAGACTTAGACTATCTGCCTCTTGCAGATAAAGACTTTCAGATAAGGGACTTATCCATTGACATAAACCACTTGAAAGTTTTTTTCCAAGCCAGAGACCAATACCTAAATGGCTCAGACATCCTAGGACTATGGGAATCAAACCTTCCCAGGTATTTTCTCCCCTCAGTCCATATTTTCCCTGATCTGATTCATCAATGCCAGGAAAACTATGACCCTAACCTCAGAGCTGTTATGTCCCCAAGTCAAACAGTCCTTTTCCCCATAACAGCTGCATCCATTAATGAAATGTTGCAATTTTCCCCTGAACAAGCTCTCACTCCTCTTTCTATGGGATACTTACTTGAGAAATCTACCCAATTGTCTCAGACAGAACTAACTCGCATCTGTCAGATTTTCATGGAGCCTAAACATCAGCCTAAAGGCCCACCTCCCTATCTATAGACTTTCTTCACAGACATAGGAAAACTCATTGTTGATATGATATCCTTAATCATGGGATTCAACTCCGGTGAGTATGTTGATGATGTAACATTAGTGTTGTTGTCAATTTTTACTCCTGGACAGCCCCCTGCTGTTAAGTATGATTATGCCTCCTATATTGCTAATAAAATTCATGACCAATTCCTGAGACTGGACAATGAAGGAGTCTTTAAATACACCACTTTCATTTATCATCGTATGTTGTATTATCAGTCAAAGAACTTCCCTTTCCTTGTGAGGAAACTTGACAATAAGGGCAATCCAAGGTCTGTTGTCTTTTGGATTCCCATCTTCCATGCATCCTATGAATCTCCTTACTCATACAATGAGTTCATTGACCAATTTTTTCATCCTGCAACCACTCTATTGACAGGGGTTTCCCCTCCTAGAATCAGTGGTGACATCAAGAAAATCCTACAGCTCTCCAAGCAATACAGAGTAGGTGATTGGTACCTATACAAGAACCATACAGAGATCCAAATATATGGATGTGAGCTCTACCCTTGCAAGTTACCAAAATACATTCCAATGAGATTGTTTGCATTGGAGTATTTCAGGCAAATGATACATACAGACATGGTTCATTTTTTCAAAGCCAAAAAGAAAGCTCAACTCAGAATAAAAAATCAGTTAGGCCCTTTTTTCTGCAATGATAGGGAAGCATGGAGAGAAGTAGAGATTATTCTAGAAGATCGTCTTAAGTTGCACAAAAGTTTTGGTTGGAGGCCATATGACCCTAATAGTTTCATCTATGATAGGAGAATGAAAAACAGGTTGTCACCATACATTCACCATAGGATTCCAGAGATTGAACAATTTGCAAATATGGATGAATGGAGGGAAGGGACCCTAGTAGAACATGATAGTGAACAAGTCAATATTGAGAATGTTATGAGAGATCTTGAGAAAACGCTTGACCTGGATTCTTTTGGGCAGGTACCATTTGAGTTATCTCAAAGATCAGGAATTGGTGCCTCCAGTGCTGGAACTTCTCAGCAACCTTCATAGGAAACAAGCACACTAGCCACAGGAACATTAAAGGGCAAGGAATTAGAGACCAGCTTTCAAACCACATAACAGTCTACAATGTCTAAGCAGCCTGAGACTTCCAAAGAACAGGCTCAAATACATACTCCTCCCACTCAGATCAGTATGGGAGAGCCTCCAGTTCTGCAAACTCCGCTAAATGAGGAAAGAAACAAAAAGAGAGACAGGGAAACAACTACCCCTACCAGTGAACCTTCAGGACAGCCTGGAATGAAAAGACAAAGACTAAGTCCCCTTTTAGAGGAGGAATTTGCTGAAGAAACTACAGATAGTCAGAGGGAAGAAAGAGTGGAGAGTCAGCAAACTTTTCCAGTAGGAGGAACATCCACTAGCTCGCAGATACAGGAGCTAGAAAGTCAACAAAGTTTGAGATATCTTTTTTCAGGCCACCAAGGGCTGATGCCTCAGATATCAAGAAAACATTTACAGAAATAAAGGCCAGGAATGATCCATTGAGACTTCAAGTTTATAACCAATATTTGAAAATGGCCCCTACTAATCAACAGAGATTGATGTCAACCTATGACATCAAAGAAGGTAAGATGATAATGAGCTATTTCAAGCCAAAGGTTCAGTAGCCTAAATCAACAGCAGATTATCTCAGAACAAATTTTGAAGTCAGGGAAAAAGATATTCATCCTTTGGATCAGATAGAATTGCATAAAAAAACTGGAGAAATGATTTACTCAACCTTTACTAGTAAGGCAATGACGGCTCAAATATTGCAAAATTCTTTGGATAACACTACTGCTCAACTACACTTGGAGAAGGCCTCCTCTCAGGCCAAAGATAACAGAATAAAGTCCTTAGAAGAAATAATTATTGGATTGGGTCATGATCCCAAAGATGTTAAGGCTACAGAAGCCTTGATCAAAAAGAAAGATGAAGATATTGCTGCCCTAAGGAAACAACTAAAGCTGCCACCTTCCAGGCATCCACAGACTGTTGAGGTTATAAAGCAAAAATCTGAAGAAGAGCTGATGGATTTTCTCTTAAAGCTTAATGAACGACTGAATGATACTGAGCAGGAACTTGAAAAAGCATTGAAGGACAAGCAGGGAGAGTCGACCTCTCAGCCTCCCAATGTGATACCAGTAGTCTCAACAGCAGTCCCTTCAACTCTTGGAGCAGCTCTAGCACCAAATATTCCAGCAGTTACAGCAGAGGTGGTTACAGGTACAACAACAACAGGAACAACAGGAGTAGCACAGGGCAGCATTGCTAATTTTAGCACAGAAGAGCTAATAAAATCAATGGAGGACCTGAAAATACAAGTTTCAGAACTAAATAAGGTAAAAGAGCAGTATGCCAACTTAGAGCAAAGGTATGATCTCTCAAAAATAAATGTTGCAGAGAAGACAAGAGAGATTGAAGTGTCAGAAAACAAAGTGAAATTATTGGAAAAAGATCTTACTTTTGATAAGCCTCTGTCAAAAATCAAGAAAATTCTTTGGGCCAACATCACTCAATCAATAAATGATGCTTGGCCATCAATTCAAATTTTTTTGAGCAAATAGATTTAGTGAAACTAGCTCAAGAAGAAATTCAGAAGACTAGGGCAAAACTAGGAAATATGCCTGAGGAAGCCAACAGGCTCATACATTTTTTGAATACCAGGAATAAGTACCAGCTTGAAGAGCTGGGCATTCAAGATAGAATAGGTACAATTTTGGAAATCAAAAGGGTCTTTACTAAAAGAACTCTGATGCAGAACTTAGAAAGAAGGTGCCATGATATGCAGGAAGAAATTAATGCTTTCATGAAGAGATTTGATATTTTGCAAGGTAAAGGATTGCCAAGTCCTTTGGTTATTCATGATAAACTAACGAGTCCTAAAGACTATGTGGAGAAATTGAATAAGTATGCAGGCAACCAAGCAGGTTCATCAACAAGTGCATCAGGAACAAAAGCATTGCCTACAGGCAGAGTTCTCTATGACAGTCTGGAGAACTTGTTCTATGTTGAGCATGAGATAAAGCACTTGTTCCCAATTCAGCCTACCTTTTTCAGGTACACAGAAACTGATGAAACCCTGAGGAAACTTCAGAAAAACAGATTGCCAGAAGCAAAATGGTGGGAAGACATATTGGAAATTTTGTAAAATTATCCTTGGTAAATGTAAATTTTGGTTATTTACTGCAGTAAGTAATGGTAAAGAAAATGAACAGAGACCAAACAGGTCAAAGTGTCTCAGAACAGGTAAAGAGTATCAATAAAAATAGGGCAGCCAGCACAGATTTACTAAAGAAGAAAGCAGCAAGCCAAATCATAGGGCCTACCTCCAGCACACTCACAAGAATAGGAACAACACAACATCAGTTTACCTTTTGTCCTATCTTCGAGACCATTTGTCTCTATTTTCTTGTAACTTATTCATAGTCATCCTAGAATATATCTCACTCTGTTATGAGATATTTTTTGTAAAATTTTTGTATAAATTCTCCCTCAATTGGAGTATTGAGGGTGGATTCTTAGACATTGTTGTAATACTGATTATTTTGGAATAAAGTGTTGTTGGACCAACTTGTGCATGGCTTGCTAGATAAAGAATCGATGTAAAGGACTTTTCACTGATTTCTTGAATCAAACACCGGATCAATAAGTCCTCTATACCTTATGTTTTAAAGTTTTCCTTGTTTATTATATCGTCTATGTTTCGTATCTGAATGATAAACGAAAAAGAGTAATTCAGAATATGATTGATTGCAATCTGTTTTCAATCATTATTATTCTCAATATTTTCTTCTGAACTAGCATAAACAGTGAAATATTAATTGCTCATGTTTTCTAGTTTATTCACTTTGATTATTTTAGTAAAGAATACTTAACTGCTCTTTGTTAGTAATCACTCAAGTTCCCTCTTTCAAATAGGTTGAAGGATTCTTCACTGCCCTTCACCCATTTTGGGTCCATTCCATCTATTTTAAGTCTTTATTTGTTCCCTGTTTGACCATCTTGCCCTGTGAAACCCTCCCTTGTTAAGAAACCAAATCTAGTTAAGCCATCTTCTTTGACTCCATTATCCCAATGGCCTAAACTACTCAATCCTACCCCACTTCTATTGAATTTCACCACCCAAACTCAACCAAAACTCTTAAACTTCATAACTAGCCTAATATCTTTGAAAACCAAGCTAAATCATAAAGAGAGAGCCCTCTCTGGATACCGATTGGCTAGATTCTCTATCTAAAAGTTGATTTGTGGTTACCTCGGACCCCTTTCCTCTTCCCAACAACTTCAAGGAAAATCTGAGTGATAACAGGGTGTAGTAAAGTTAATTCCACCCACAACTTCTTATAATTTAGTTAATTTTGTTTGCTTTTTATAGTGACGCATTTAGTTTCCGTATGGAATGAGAAAAAGGAAAAATAGGAGGAACTATTATTTTCCATATGTTTAAATAATAATGTTATTTTTCTTTATGAGAAAGTCAACAGAAAATGGCAAAAAAAAAAAATTATTGGCAATCATCTAAAGGAAGGAAGATAGAGTCAATTTAGTGGAATTTAGTGGAAGAAGGGAATGAGGTTTCGTTTAAGGAGGTTATTTTTAGAATAGGTAAGTGACTAGAACATAGTACGGAAAGGAATGGCAATTGTTAGCACGATAAATTTATTTTAGTAGAAGGGAAAGAGGTTTTGTTTAAGAATACAATTTCAAAATCCATGAAAGAGGCCATATTCTTAGGTCACAGTGAAAAAATTATTTCCAACTAACATTCTCAAAAATTCCATGGAGTCCATGGGATACTATGGGGTAAATTTAAATTTAGTGACATCATGCTTGTTAATAGAATTTCAAATGTGATGAAGAATATTTCATGGTTATTCCTTATACAAGATGCTTAGGATTAAATTTTTGAGGCAATGTTAGTGCAAAACTGGATGTCATGAAAGAAGATGGGTTCTTGATCACGTCCCTGGTCCAATCTAAGGAAAACAATGTGTGGTTAAAGATGGTAAGGGACAAGGATTTGAGTAGGTTATCCCATTCAAGGGTGTGGAATGTTTTGGAATTTACCTAGATGTTGATAATAGGAATTGTTTTCTTCTAAGTGAAGATCATCCATCTCCCTATTGTTGGAAACACTAAGAGGGGGCGAATCAATATTTCTCTTCAATTATCATTTTTAACTTCACAAAGCATTAATTACCATTAACATTAGATCAACATAACTTTCAACATCACATGAACAGTGAATAACAACATTCAACAATGCACAAACATCAAGACAATATACAATAGATTTTTAGGTGGAAACCCTTCTGGGAGAAAAACCATTGAACGCTTCTTAATATTTGTCTTCAATCAAATTTATATCAATATTTTCAACTTCAATTGATTGAGGCTCCAACCCCCTGGTTTGCAGGCTCCAACCTTAAGGACACTTCAACGCCCCGGTTTACTAGTTGCATCTAGAATGACGCTCCAACACCCTAATTTACAGGCTCCAACCTAAAGGATGCTCAAACACCCTGTTTACCAGTTGCAACCGGAAGGACGGTCCAATGCCCTACGCCTGCTCTATCCTGCCATAGCACCACCCTACATCCCTAATCATCTGGTGGACCATGTTTCACAATTTTCAGGCTGGATTCGCCTATGCTCGAAACCAATATAAAGAAACTGCAATACAAGAAACTGTTATACAAGCTCTATCAATCAATTTTTCCTCTACTCATTTGCATTTCAAACTCTATCATTCATCAAATCTGCTTCTTCACCAAACATCAAACTCTACCAATTGATTGTTTTTGCTTCTGCTCGACATCAATCCAAACCTTGCACCCAATGCTCTCTATTCATCAACTATTATCAATACCAATGTCATATCGCCTCTACTCCAAAGATCAAACTCTAACTTCTCTGCTCAACTAATCAAATATCTAGCCATATAACCCAACAATCTTTGCAGCAATGTACTAGTATATCAAGTCAAACCCTAACAATATTGTCTTTACATACAATGGTGATATAATGAATATGGTAAGAATACTAGCAATACATCAACCTCTAATGGAAGCATACTCTAGGTTATCAACCAAGCAACAACATCATCAACACTCTCCAACAACTCAATTATAACTCTGCTTCAAGCATGAAACCCTAACTCCTCAATACATCAATCATACCAACCAGCAAACTCAATAGTTCTACTAAAGTTAGATATATTTATGTCCATCTACTCAACAACCTCTGATTCACAAACATATTTAGAACCCCCTGGTATTATCTTAACAACACACAACCCTTATTCATATATAAACCCTAGGCAATGTGCTTTGACTCACAACTATGTCTGCCTATATTTGTATCTGAGGTGCAATCATCTTGCTTCTACCAGTTTACGATTTGGTCAATTAATGACTCCAGAAACCAGGTATGAAATTTAAACATCTACAATTTATACCTTTCTAGGCACTTCTACAAAATGGTAATGTCACAACCTTAGTCTGCTAAAATTTCTACAAAATGAAAAGTAAAAATTATTTATTTTAGATCTGTCAATGACAATAATTGAGCTTGATACCTTGAGTATATAGAACATATACATTATCAACTTTGTAGTTTGGTGCGATAAGGATTGAACACATGGTTAAACAAATTTAAGCCAAAGTGTTACTGTATGTGGGGGTAGATTGATTGGTGTGCCAACTTATGACTACTCAAAATCATGCTCAAAATAATGTATCTCCCAAATGTTTTGATATATTACAACATTGTGTTAACCAAACTCATAAATTGATTTCTCTTTCTATGGTCTTAAAGTCCATTCCTTTCATATTATTGTCTGTTTTCTGAAAATTCATTAGCATAATGCATTTCTTCATTAACAATGATTCCCAGGTTGCATCTATGTACACATATCACATTAAGATCATATCTGCAGAATCTTACATATACATTTCTAACTTCCAGATCGATATTATTCACAAATCCCACTCACGCACAGTTTCCATAGGAGACTGATATCATTCTAGACTGCAAGTCTTCAGAACATTACATCACATGGATTATGACATGGTTCATGCTACAAATTGTGGGCTCAAATCATTGCAACACACAATCGAGAATCTTTCTCACATTTTAGACTTTACCCAAAACAACATCAATCAATTTTTTCCGAGGTCACATGTATGAGATTGTGGAGTAGTCTACCAAATATCTCATATCATTATTGTAGCAATATTTTAGAGAATCCTCGTATTTCAACATGATACAGAGAGACACAATCAAATAGAGATAAATCACTTGATGTGTCACTTGTTTAGCTCATGCATGCCCTATTACAAAGGGTCAAGAATCTTCAAAGAAGGCGCAATGAATTTTCATGACCAAAAAGAGCCTTACGTTTGCTTCATATATGCACAAAGAGGAGTCCAAACTGGCCTTGCTCTTCCTTTTAAAGATACATTATATACATGCATCAAAATCTTTGATTATCAAGTTGTGCTCAACTCATAGTCTTCAAAGGGAATCAAAACCTATGGAAATGCTCAAAAAATGTTATAGAGACCTGCAATAGGATCATAAAAGAATAATGAATTCCATTTAAGAAGTTGCAACCCATACACCCTCAGAACAATGTGAGTTCTGACAAGCCCCTCTAGTGCAATATTAGTGTGTATCCCATATGCCCAACAATCAAACAAAAACCTTTAAATTCAAGCCTCCTCGTTAGATTTCTCTATACTCCACAGGGCCAAAAAAGATCTCAGAATACAATTACTTCAAATGATATTACATTAGATCCATGCCATAATGGATGAGATACAATGCCTTTTATAGATAAGGAGAGACATTAAATTAGGCTAGCCTATTTGATGATTGGAGAGAAACAATTTTTTTTAATTTCAAATAATGGAGCCAAAAATCATATGAGCCAAATTCCTTGGTAAGTTTTGAATATGTAATTTAAATATTTATCTTGAATATTTTATTTGAAATTTTCCTTCAAGATTTGATAATAAAAAAAATTGTAATCCCCTCCTTTTCTTATGAATTGTTCCATAATTTACTTTTCCAAATTTTCCCAATAGCACTTTGCCACATTATCTTCCTTTTTGGGGTTTTTTCCCACTTGATGGGGTTCTAACCATTAAAAAAAACATATATCTCAAACCACGAGGGATCTCATGACGAGCCACATACCATTGGAATCAGTATGATGAGAAGAATCCAATGACAATGGTCTTGAGCCTAAGATCCTTGATATTCATCCCTAAATTCTACAACAAGTATGGGGCTCAGGACCATTGTGGGGATTTCCAAGGGATTTGACCAATGGTGCTTCCAATTAATGACAAATATTAAGAGCATTCAAGCACTAACATTGGCATCAATGACAACATCATTCAACACCTATCATGGTTAGAAGAATCATGTAGACTATTTCGTTCTAGACTACTTCTCTCTTGGTAAGAAAATGTTTTTGACCTTTCCTTCGCTATTTGAATTGCAACTAGAGAAGGCCCTTCCATTTTCAATGAATATACCCCTTTTCTCAAATTTAGAAAATAAATGAATTAGGATTAAGGAATACAATGAAATAAAAACAAGATGTGTTCAAGGATGCATCTCCTTTGGAAGAAGAATTGGAGATAGGAAAAGAAAGATGCAAGTTAGACGATCATATCATGGTAAATTCTCATTCTATAATTAGAAAAATCCCAATAATATGCTAAACATCCTTCATAGGACATTCTTTGATGGGGAGATAGGGGAAAGGAATCCCCTTAAATTATGAATTGACAAATTCTAGAAAACAAAGCTTAGGTATGCTCCAGGGCTCTTCCTGCTCGCAAGTGGATACATTAGCATTGCATGAGGTCAAGGCATGATATAAAAATGAAAAGTGAAGGTTTAATTAAATAATTTTCAAGCTAGTTCATGTCTTTTAGGCATGGATCATGGTTGCAAAAGTACACAAACTTAAGTAAATTTGTAGAATTTTGACAGCTAAAAGTAGACAAACATGCAACATCAAACACAAGAAAATTGATAACAAATCTCACTCATCTTGGGCTATGTATACGGGTACATCTTCCAGTGGTGACCACTTTATTATATGCTCAAATTCTCAATACACCAACATATAAACTTCAATCTGCAAAATAGCACTACCATTGTGTCCAGAATGCTCAAAAACTCCTATCTAGGCTCTTCTTGAGCTCAAAAAGGCTGAAAAATGAGCAAGTTATGCTTCTTTCTTCAAAGCTTCCTATAAACTCTACAAAAAGACCAGAACGATCTCCAAAATTTTCAACAAAATGATCCTAGCACCATTAGTATGGTAGTAGAGTAGTATGGAGGAGATCACGGGCTCGACCTGCACCTCTCATCGTTGATTGCATTGGTTTGTTTAATTATATATCAATTTTTTTTAACAGGCATCTACCCCTTCTCAAATCCTCTGCCCCTGGTTTCCAGTCAATATATGGCCATAGGCCATGGGCGCAGGAGGTGTGACACGTGCCCTAGCTCCTAACTCCCTGTTGGTGGTCGCATCCCATTAACGTAACTGTGGATCATTGGCCCAACCTTCGTGCCCACCTATGCAACGTTAGTCATATTTGTTTCCATATAGCCAATGGCTAGAACAGTTAGGCTAGCCCGTCATTTCGTCATTTAATTACCAAACCACCCACCCTTAATATTTGAATATGAGCGGGCACCTATGGTTTACAAGAACTAATCGTGGCCCAACAATTGGGTGCTCATTTTTTTTGTTGGAGGTTATGCAATGGAATTATCCAGAGGCTTTTGTCAGTTAAACAAAATAAATTTTGGCACCATCCAAAGTGCCATGCGGCACCCTCGGATTGGGCGACATGTAAATTTGTGATTAGCCCATCTCATGAACCAACGACCAAATAAAAATATGCCATGTGTCTTCGTACGGCTGGCCCAAATGTTGGCTCCTGATTGGTCCCCTTCTGACATTCGTATTGTCTAGTCAAATGATGATTTCAACACCACGTTATCATATAGACTGCACAGTCAACCCTACACTTTTACTTTTTTGCTTTTTGCCCAAAACTTCAGAATGCAATAAATTCCTCATACGGTGTTGGATTGAGGCGATTCAAGCGTTGTTGGAATAAAAAAAATGAGTTCTACAATTTTGCACTAGTTTTGGGATATTTTGAGTACTTTCACTTTTTTAGCATATTTTTTGTCCCCTGGATCACTCCTCCCCATTAGAAGCTTTTGGACCACTGAAAGTAAACTTTTAATCAACAAGTGAGGGTATGACTCCCTCACTTTTCCAATCTCTATCCACCTTGCTTTACTTGGATTGGGACCTTTGAGCCCCACAAGAAGATACTCCACATTGCATTTGCATGAAGTTATTATCCTCCTATCAAGAATAGTGTGTTCCTGAAACTCATTCAAATATTCAAGAGAAAAATATTCTATAGATGGAATTTGAACATTCTCTTCTTGATCAACGCTCATAGGAGGCTCATACAATCTTAAGTTTTCCACATTCACAACAAAATAAATTTGCATGTAAGGTGACAAATCTAGTTGGATCATGTTGTTACCAATCTTATCCAATATTTTGAAAGGACCATATCTGATTGGTTTGAGATTTTTACCTTCACCTTGTAATATTTATTTTTTGTTGTACAACCAAACTTGATATCCCACTTGGAAATAACGATCAACCCGATGAATATCATGTCTTGCTTTGTACTTGGCTTGAAGTTTCTCTAGTCGTTCTTGTATCATTTGATGCACTAACTGGATTTATTCAATGAAATTATTGGTATTTTCCACATCATTATGTCCATATACTACAATATCTTTACCAAAGATGAAATCCAAAGGATACTTTGGCAAATATCCCAAACAAACTTCAAATGGAGATACTTGGGTAGATGAATGCTTCTCACGATTATAGGCATGCTGGATGTAATGAAAATGCTCATCCCAAAGTTTAGGATGCTTACCACAATATCCTCAAAGGATATGCAATATTGTTTTGTTCACTACCTCTATCTGATCGTCAGCTTGTGGATGAAATGTTGTGCTCTTCTTCAACTTTGTTTCCATGAATTCCCATAAACTTGACCAAATCTTCCTGATAAATCGAGAATCTTGATAAAAAATAATCAAAGTAGGTAACCCAAAGTGAACCCATACATTTTGGAAGAACATGTTTATGGTTTTTTCGGTTGTGATATCTTTCTTACAAGGCATCAACACACACATTTTTCTGAAACGATCCACTACAACATATAAATAATCATGACCTTTTCTAAATAATTGTAGTCCCCCAACAAAATCCATAGAAACAATTTCCCAAGGACGAGAAGGGATAGGAAGTGGAGTGTACAAACCCAATTTCCTATTACTTGGCTTGCTAGTAACACAAAGAACATCCTTTTACATATCTTGATAAAGTTTCATTCATACGAGGCCAATAATAATACCTCTGTAGCTAAGCAACTATTTTGCCTACACCAAAGTGACCAGCAATAAGAAAAGTATGGGCTTCCCTTATGACATTAACTCTTTCACCCAGTGGAATACACAACTTTCCAAGATGATATAAAAAGTTGTTATGAACATGATAATCCAACTATTCAACATGATTGCCTTGACTCAAAGTTGCATAAACATATTTAAAATATTCATCTTGATCATATTGTTCAATATACCTTTCATGCATGATTGAGTTATGCTTAAGAATGACATATACATTAACAATAGGCCTTGATAACATATCTGCAACTTTTTTGTAAATACCTTTCTTATAATTGATAACGAAATGAAATTGCTACAAAAATCCCATGGTTTGCGATTGTAGATATTGCAAAGGTTGATGGTCAATATGAATAATTGTTGCTTTACCCATCAAATAATGCTTCCACTTCTTCATGCTTTGTACCAAAGCATACAATGCTTTATTATAATTTGGATAGTTAATTACTGCATTGAAAAAGGTCTCAGAATGATAACATATTGGCTTACCGTGCTACATCAATACTACTTCCATAAAATATTCACCTGCATCGATTTGAATTTCAAATGGTTGCTTGAGGTGTGGAAGTGTTAGAACTATTTTTTTACCAATTTTCTCTTTCAAAGTGTCAAAGGATTTATGTTTCTTGCCTCCCCACTGAAAGACCTACTTTACACTTATTAAAGCATATAATGGTACTGCAGTGAATAACAAGTTAGCAATAAATTTTCTCCAATATCGAGTTGCTCCCAAAAAGCTCTTGACTTTCGTTACATTGTTTGTTTTATGCCAATTCACAATAACATCAACTTAGGAGAGATCAATATTTAATTCACCACCTCCTATAATATGGCTTAAATACACCAGAGAGGTTTTCCCAGATTCACATTTAGACATATGAAAATACAACTTTTCCTTTTACAAGACATCTAAAACTTACTTTACATGCTTGACATGCTCTTCACGGATCTTACTAAAAATCAAAATATCATCTAAGTAAACTATGATAACATCATCAAGGAATGGTCGCAATATATTATTCATAACTCTGGTTAATGTGGCAGGTGCATTATGAAGCCCAAATTGTAGAAATTATGGTGTAGATTTGTAACTCCTCATGAAGTTTTTAATCAAAATCATAAGACACAAACCAACTCTACTTCTCTATGAAATTCAATTCACAATTTAGAGCATCAATCACAAACATGCAAAGAGAAATAACACACATACACACAATATTGTTTCTAGGGGAAAGAAATCTACTAAAAACTTGTTGCCTGCTTCATTAATATGATGAATAGAGATGTATTAAAAAAAAATTCTCAACTGACCGCAACCTGAAAGTGAATAAAATATCTCTATGCTCACTGATAAGCTCTAACCCAGACTTAGTCAATTTATGCCTCTTCTTGAGCCCCTATTTTCTTGCGCAATTCCTCAGGGTTGATCATCTGATCAATACAATGAACTATACACTCAATCTAATATATAATTAATTGTACACAACCTTGGAATCTTCACTGTAGCTGGGGAACTTGAATTCACTGCATGCATGAGCTAATTTAGTTGCATGCATCAGTTAACTGGATGATCTCTGAGTTAGACTATTGTCCCACTACTGAAATGACCATGCACTAGTTCTATTGACAATTATAACTAGTTTAACTTATTACAATTGAAATTAACTCAATATATGCTCCTAAAATTTAGGAATCACTACATACAACTGAAATTCATGCCCTTAACTCAAATTAACTGAGCTATACTCCTATAAAATAGGAATCAATGCATGCAAACTGAACTTCAACTCATTAACTCGAATTGAGTGTTCTTAACTGAGTGACAAGAGCCATGTCACCTTAGTTAAGTCCTCCAAGTTGTCTGTTGATGTGGAATTTCTAATTTCCTCAATTTAATCAAGGAAAAAATCAAATGAAGAATTTTTTACTGCATTTTTCAAAACAAACAACATAACTAACCATTCAAATAGTCCTTGTTTTGTCTTAAAAGAAATTTTGCAAATATCATCTTCATCAATCCTTATCTGATGATAACCTCTTCTCAAGTCTACCTCAGTAAAATAAACAACATCTTTCAACTGATCTAGCAAATCATAAATGTGAGGAAGAGGACAATGATTCTTTACCATAATCTTGTTCAAAGCTTAGAAATCCACACACATGCGCCACGTACCATCTTTCTTTGGAACTAGAACAATAGGAGACGCACAAGGAGATGTACTAGGTCTAATGACCCCTTTGTCAAGAAGCTCTTGAATTTTCTTCTTGATTTCTGCATTCTCCAAAACTGAGATTCTATATATGCCAATATTCAGAAGTGGTGCATCCCGTTGCAATTACATCTCAAGTTGAATTCCTCGTTTTGGAGGAAACCCTTCAGGTTCCTGAAACATATTGTCATAAGTATTAACAACTTCAACCAATTCATGCTTGATTTTAGAATCACATCCTGAGAAAGCTTCAGATTCAACAGTATCTTTAGCTTTAATCATCAACAACACAAAATTCTTACTAGAATTCACAAGCCTTTTCATTTGTTTTGCACTAACAAGAGATAAGTTCATCTTCTTGTGATGTGCTCTAACAATATACTCAACTCCATGTTTGAAAAGATGATATTTGTTCTCATGACGATAGAATATGGATTTTCGTCCATATAAATATGGACTCCCTAAGACAATCCCACAAATATCAAGTGGTACAACATCAAGCTCTACCACATCTAAAAAATTGGCAGTGATGACAAATTTGATTTTACATTTTCTTGTCACTTGCAATTTTGCATCATCACATTCTCAACCCAAAGGGTAAGGTTTTGGATTAGGTGTAGTCTCTAAATTAAGTTTTGCAATAACCTCAGGTTAAAAATCCATGTAATAAAGTTAATAAATGCAAAATAATACCAAGGTCATGGGACACATATTCCCAGCTGAATGTTGGGAAAAAACATAGTGATGGGGATCACTTGTGATTAATTAATGGCTATGGAAATTGGCAAAGGAAATGACAGAGGATTTGTAAAGGCATGAGGCATTTATGGGCATTTAATTTATGAAAATAATGGAAATTAGGAGAAAAGGAAGGTGAAAGGTCACAGGTTCCATGTGAGAAGGAAAATAATGGAAAATGAAGAAAATAGAGGCCTCAATGATAAAAAGGCTTTTGAGGATCAGTTCATATATTTTTGTCAGCCTTAGCTTAGAGTTCTCTCTATTCTCTCTCTCACACTATTGCACACTTAGAGTTTTCTTGGAGAATTCTTAGAGAGTTGTGGCATACTTTGGATTTGGAGCAAGAAGGCAAAGGAAGAGTAGGAAAGCACAAGGGAACATCAGAATCAATAGCTACAACAAGTTTTTCTTACAGATACCAAGTTGCATGTATGATTTCCTTGCTAGTTTTAACATGCTTGGCTTATGCATGTGGTTATTTGGTTATGATCTGTCATTGGCATGGAGGATTGCCTGGATTGACAGTGATTTTGCCTAGCCTTTCCATTTCGTAGATAGCCATGGTGTTGCGGGTTTTACCTTTTGTTTTTGGTTATTACTCATGCTCCTTATGGCTGTGGGTTGACTTATTAATTCATGGAGGCTTGGCTGGAAAAACGCTTTGGAAGCCCTATAACAGCTTGGGTTGAGTTACTAGTCCTGGAAGCCTTGGTTGGACAAACACTTTGGAGCCTGCTGATCAAATGGAGAGGGAGACGAATGCCAGACATCTTTGTAACACAAAAATGTATGCACCTTTTCTACATGTCGCAGAAAAAGAGCCATGAATCGCTTATAGTAATAATAATCACAGGAACTGATGTGGAATCATGAATATTTTTGTTGTTTTTGTATGTAACATAGACATACATACATTAAAATCGATCCAAATAAATTCCATGGGCTAGGGATGAAACCCTTACTGATTTTTTCGTCATCCAACTTACTGGGAAAAAGCTATTGGATGTTGATCCCATTAGGCTCAAACCGACATGGTTAAATTATCGTTGTGGAGAGGCCCATACTGCAAAATATATTGAATGATTTTTGGTGGTTGAGGCTCTAATGGATGCTTTCCCCAATATTCGTTAGTGGGTTAGTTCAAGTGGGGAATCTAACCACTATCTTATAATGTTGGAGCTGAAAAATACCAGGCCCAAGCCTGGCAACCCCTTTAAGTTAAACTCATCTTGGATCAAAGATGAATATTTTCCTATTTTTTTTAAGAAATTTCGCTTCCTTATGATCATGTTGGGCACAACCCAACTTGGCCTAGATTTTGGCAAAGACTCTGCATTTTGTGGGGGGAGCACGCAGTGGAGTGTGAAGTGGACCGCGCAGTAGAGCAGCGGAACAGGAAGTGGACCATGCAGTGGAGCAGAATTAAATATATCATGCGAAGTAAGGGCTTCGGGATGGGTCAAAGACCCTCCTTTTTGTAAAAGCGCACTATTTTTGTAAGGGATCAATGGTTTTGGATAATAGTTGCCTTTTTAAGGGAGTCCATGGTATTTGGACCATGGTATTGTAATGATGTAACCCTTCAATGTAATAGTATATATAGGGTAAAATAATAAGAAGAGAATCATCTATCTTTGGATCCAGATTAGTGTTATGGTTGAATTATTGTGATTTATAGTTTTTTAGTGAAGGCGAGGCTCTGCAGTTAATTGCGCAAAGGCCTGAGTCTGCAACTTAGTGCGCAGGCCAAGAACTATTTTTTGTTCAAAGATTCATTATATTAGAAACAGTTCTTGTGGATGTAGCCCTACATTGGGGTGAACCATGGTGCATTGGTGTTTCATTTGTATATTTTCTTATTATCTGTTGTAGAGTAGTAGTTATTACAGTCGCAATTTACTTTCAGCAAAGTGATGGTTTATGGTTTTATATGACATGTTTAAGAGTTTAACTAATGCAGTGAAGTGATTTATGAATGATAAGAATAAGAAAAAATAATAATACCACATCTCCTAATCCTTCCAAGTTGCAGAAACCTAATTCTGCATCCTCCCATAGTCACTTCGGGTGATACGGCGATTTTCTTGCAGGTTGTTGTTGAAAGGACTAGTGATTGAGGGTTTTGTTCGTGCACAATATAGATCGAACTTGGGTCAGCCCAAACCAAGCCAAGACCTAACCATTTTTCAAGAGCTCTCGCTCTGAAAACCTGAAAACACAATCTAAATGCAACATATCTGCATCTTGCTCTTGAACGAGCTTTGCAATAAGCTTTAGATCTTGACCCGATGAGTCTCCAACCGAGACTGCTCCCAACGCATAAATTTGTGTCATTGTATGGCTCCAAAAAGAACGTAACAACGTGCTTTATATAAACTGGTGTACATATGGCATGTTCTTGGCATTTACAAGCTTAACATAGCTCCATGTATTTCTTACATTGCTTCAGAGTTGCTGATCAATTTGTGGTACCAAAGGTTCAGACATCTGAACCAAGACAACTTGGTGAAGAACACTAGTTTGGTGGAAGTCTTACCGAGTCTTCAGAAGATGGAGATAGTTTACGAAGGATGCATGTTTAGGAAGCAACATTGACATCGTTTTCCAAGTGATGTCAGTTGGAAGGCAGACAAACCTTTCAAGTTAATTCACAGTGATATCATGGGTCCAGTAAATGTTGTCACACAAGGAGGGAACCAAGTTGAATCACTGGTGGACCATCCCATAATTCTATTTAGAAATCCCATGCCAATGGAAGTAGAGCAAGCAACATGAGTAAGGGTGTTGATCCCAACAACAAAGGTGAAAGTAGCAATCGATCCCCCGGGAGGAAAGTAATAGTCAAAAGCATATGAATATATAAAGCCTATAGCACCCATTTCATAAGCATCAGTCGCAAAGAAATCAGTTTCTCCTTGCCCCTATCTCTTTGCGTGTCTCTACTAGGTCATTTACTGGTTTTGACACGGGCGGAGATGCTGGTGCAACTCTCTTTACTCTCATTCCCAGCATTCCAAATGAATTTCATTAGCAACTTTCATGCCAATCAATGGCATTTATCTAGCTAGTGACTAGTAATCTATTAGTCCTATCGATCCCATCTATCTTATCTATCACTGGCAGGGAGTAGACTACTGGGTGGCCGGGTAACCGGGGGTGAAGATGGATAATAATCCAACTAGTTGCATTAGCTATATCTGGAGTTCATAAAGAATGTTAGGCCTCATCAAACTAGACTTTGATCGAACAAAAGGATGGAATAAGCCTTTACCCATGAAGGAGACTATCAACTAGAAACAGGGGAAGAACCAACCAACATAGACGATAACCTCCCTAATGCACAATTATTTGCAATCATAGTTGCAGATGACCATTTCATAGATATAATTAGGTTTTTACTACAAGAATGGCTCCTTCAGAGTATACTACACAGCAAAAGAAAGAATTAGTGGTTAAGGTATCTCACTTTTCATTAATAGCAGGACAGTTATATAAGATGGGACCAGATGAGCTACTGCGCAGATATGTTCTTGAACATGAAAGAAGGATGATTCTAGTAGAGGCTCATGGGGGTGCAGCTGGTGGACACTATGCAGGAAAAGATACTATGCAGAAGATTTTGAGAGCAATATTGCGGTGGCCTACACTACATAAATAAATGAAGGAGTACTACCGAGCATGTGATGTGTGTCAAATAAGAGAGAAACCTTCCAGAAAAGATGAGATGCCATTGGTACCACAAGTTACATTATAGGCCTTTGATAAGTGGGCCATTTATTTTGTTGGACCCATCAACCCACCTAGAAAGAGGATTGGTGCAAGGTACATAAGTACAACAAATTATTACTTGACAAGATGGGCCGAAGCACAACCAGTAAGGGACTGCAGTGAAGTTTATTTTTTAGTACATATTGTCTAGATTTGGATGTCGAAATATTTTGATGAGTGACTAAGGTTCACACTTCCTAAATAAGACTACTGAAGCATTGAATAAGGAGTTCCAAGTTTATCATCAAAAGATTACCCCTTATCACCCTTAGGCCAATGGAACACTAGAAGCGTTTACTAAAATTTTGGAGAATGCACTTACTAAAGTATGAAATGTGAATAGAGATGATTGGGACCTTGGAATTTCAGTTGTATTATGGGCTTATAGGACCACATGTGAAAACTGGATAGGCCAAACACCCTTCAGGTTAGTTTATGGGAAAGAATTGTGATGTCCATGGAGTACATCGTGCCTAGTTTGAAGATTGCAACTTTCACAGATATGGAAGATCCTAATATAATGGAGGAAATAATGTTGTAGTTGCTTTCTTTGGAGGAAGACAGATTTATGGAAGGATTCCATGAGAAGGTATAGAAAGTAAGAGAAAAGGGTTGGCATAACAAACATATTAAGAAAAATAAGTTCTAGGTAGGACACCTTGTTCTCATTTATGATAGTAAGTTTGTAAAATTTCCAGGAAAATTCAAGATGCATTGATTGGGCCCATACATTATCAAGCATATTACTGATGGAGGCATAGTTCAATTAGAAAAGTTAAATGAAGAATTGATTCAAGGAATAGTAAATGGCAGCAGATTGAAGCTGTACAAGTACAACCCTGCCCCTACAGCTTCGCTCTGAATAAGAAAGGAGAAAATTCTTAGTGCCATTTGCAGTTGAAAGTGGGCATGGGACTATAAACTATGCTACAAAGAGAGATTCGATGTGGGAAGTTACTTCGCTACAGTCTGGATTATGTCAAAGTTTGTAGGAGTCTCGATGTAAGAAGGGGTTGCTCGCTAAAATATGGGATGTGTCGAAGTTTGCTGGAAAAATATGACTGTTAAAATGGAAAGTTAATGTTAAAAAACATGGAAAGGTACATTTTGAGGAAATATTGTTTGAATCTAGGGATAAATATGAAATTAGTGAACACAATCTAAGCTAATGATGGGGTCAGAAATTCAGATTTGTTATAAAAATTCGTGTCCCGCCCAGATTTGGTACTTTGCTGAATTGAGAAATCGAATATTGCCATTGTGAAGAAGTTGCGGAAAATTTCACATGAATATCTTGTCTACTGAAGAATTCATTTGTATATTTAATGAAGGGGGCTTAGCTGGAGTCATGGAAGCAACATATAAAGTAGCATCTAAAGTAACCTCATCTGATATGCTCGCAGAAGCATCACCCGCAGTGAAATCATCACGCACATAGTGAAGATCGCCGCGAAAGAAAACAGCCAAAGAGAAAAGAACGAAGAAAAAATAGGACAAGAAATCTATTGAGCAGCCTGAATAGGTGAGAGATAGTGAGGAAGAAGCATAACAAGTGGAAATGGAAACGGATGGCGTAGCGTTTCCATCGCCTCTCCCACCATATATTCCACCAAGAAAACCGAATGCAAAATTGGTAAAAGAGTCGAAGGATGCGAAGTATGGCACCTTCACACATTTATTGCTAGAGTCAATGCCATTTGCTGGAGAAACCCTTGGGAAAATTCCGCAGCTGAAGTTCATGGACTATGATTTCAACGACAGAAAGAAATACCCACAATTTGCACTAGACAGATATGTAAAACAAGTACACTACCCTGAGAGTGGTGTGATGAGATTAGAACCACAACAATGGGCAGCTGGACTGGCGCAGTCGTGGTTGATGAACATGTTGAATGTGTTGCACTTCGGCAGAAGTCCAGGAAGCATGACCTGTGTGAGACAACTTCTCGTGTTAGTGCATCATGGATGCCTATGGATGGGGAAGAGGATCCTTATTGACCCAACGCTGATATGGATAATCACAAGATTATCATATCAAATGAGGAACCCCATAGAAGAATTTGTTGGGAAAGATCAAGACAGAGCAATAACCAAAAACATGAAGAAGAAGTTCAGACTAACAAAAGGGAAGTGAGGTTATGATATCAACTCAATCAGTGACTAGGGAGTTCGCTTTGCAGCACACATATTGGTTAGAAAAATCATGAGGAAGTGTCGGGCTAATGAAGTCCATGCATCAGTGGTTTCATTAGCTATGCAGTGTGCTAATGGGGTTTAGTACAACTGGATCACATATCTATGCCAAGAGTTTCTGTACCACTGTTGTGAGGCTCAAGAGAAAGGTACTGCATTTCATTACACATGGTTAATTTTGATAATTGTTATGCTTGCATGGAGAGAGTCGGAAGATTCGCAGTTCCCTCCAGTACCCTCAGATGTTTGTGAAGCCGCATAGTATGCCTCACTATGGTATACCACTAAACTAGTGCGAGCACATGAGAACCAAATGTTTTTTGTATTATACCATATGGACTTACACATGTTGGTGAACTAGCACCCTCACCTTTCACCGAGCCTATACCAGTAGTATAAAATGTTGCGAAATTTAAGGTTGAATGCCATAGAATCTATATACATGATCATGGGGATATAACGAAGAAATGGAATCCTCTACTCTATTTAGTGACGGAAGATGATCTCCTAGCATAGATACAATAGTGATCTATGGAGTGGATGACTGTGCTAGAGACACAGACATAAGATATTCCAATAGAGGAGGACACAATGCAGCATGGGGAAGCTAGTGGGAAGGATAAGGATGAGCTAGAATCAAAACATGAGGACAAATATGACGAGGGTCTCCAGGATCCTCCTAAAGGTGATGAGAAGAACAAAGAGTTTAAAAAGACAAAAAGAGACCCACTTTTTGTGGAGAAGAGGAAGGCAGGCACTGAAGCTGCCATAAGAACTAAAAAGAATCAGAGGGCAGACAAGACAAAGGACATAACACCAGTGGTCTTCACTGAGGAGGACTTGGATCAGATTAGGGATAAAATTTAGGAAGTTGCGGTAGAATCATGGAATAAGTTAGAAGATTGCTATGATGCACTTCTAACAGGTGTCGAAGAGTGCATTACAAAATTGAATATTTTGACACAAACGGTCAGACAACCAGTGTAGATAGAAGAAAAGCTTGGAGAAGAAAGATCTATAGAGCCTACACTTGCAGTGCGGATAGCACCGATACCTGTCGGAGCCCTGCAGTTTAAGTTCGTCGAGGTACAATAGCAGCCCAAAGAGTGGAGATATGTGAATATGAACATCATAGTAGTGCCACTTCAAATATTAAACAAGTTGAATCAAGAGATCATAGATGAGCTGAAGCAGCGCGAACAACTCACGTCGAAGTTAAATATTCAAGTAGAAAGAGACTAAGATTTGTTGTAGTAGAAGCTCGACCAAGTGATCCATGAGAGGTATCAGACAATATAACAACAATAGAAGATGAAGGAGGTGGTCAAAGCAGCATGCCATGAGATTCTAGACATTGAGGTCCGAGAAGAGGAACCAGTCGAGGACAACATTGTGAGGCTCGGCCTTGCAGTAAAAAGATACAAGGAGAAAATTGTAGAAGTGCAATTTTCATATGAAATAAAGATCAACAAGCTGCAGATGAAGGTATAGCCAACCACACCATAAGAAGTGCAGGAGCAGAGGGAGACTGACTTGAAGGCTACAATGGGAGAAATCTTTGTAGTAGTGGTAGATTATGGGAAGCTTTTAGATGAAAGCTTACATATTTGGACTTCGCTACAGGAAGATCCAAATGTGCAAAAACTTCAAGAAGACATTCAACAGAAGAAACAACAGCTGGAAGAGATTCGGGCAACTGTGAAGACCTTACCAATCTCACAGAAGCTCGCCAAGATCAATGAGGGAAATTCCCTCTAGAAGAAGATAGAGGAGATGAGGAAGGAAGAGAAGGTTTTGACAGAGAGAACTCAGCCATGGCAAGATGAGGCTCTCCAATTGTCCCAAGTAGTAGATGAGAAGCTTCAAGAGCTTTGACAAAGAGAGAGAGCAATAATGTAGAAGGCTATAGAACCTGTGATAGAGGCACTATTGGAGGAAGTGTCCAATGAAGAGAAGTGGGTTACAAACATTTTGCAATATTTCAACAGCGCCTATAACAAATTTGCAGCAAAGATCAAAGGCAAATCGATTGAGTGACTCGGGACGAGTCACATGTGAGTGTTGGGGACCTGTTGGGCGCAACCCAACTTGGCCTAGATTTTGGCAAAGACTCTGCATTTTGTGGGGTGAAGCTCGCAGTGGAGCATGCAAAAGGGTGTGAAGTGGACCGCATAGTAGACCAACTGAACGGGAAGTGGACCGCGCAATGGAGCATAATTAAATATACCGCGCCATGTAAGGGCTTTGAGGTGGTTCAAACCCCTCCTTTTTGTAAAAATGCACTATTTTTGTAAGGGATCAATGGTTTTGGACCATAGTTTCTTGTTTTAGGGATTCCATGGTATTTCGACCATGGTATTGTAATGATGTAACCCTTCAATGTAATAGTATATATAGGGTAAAATAATAAAAAGGGAATCATCTATATTTGGATCCAGATCAATGTTATGGTTGAATTATTGTGTATTGTAGTTTTGTAGTGAAGGCGATGCTCTGCAGCTGAGTGCGCAGAGGCCTGAGTCTGCAATTGAATGCACAGACAACCTGCAACTTAGTGTGCAGACCAATAACTGTTTGTTGTTCAAAGATTCATTATCTTAGCAACAATTCTCATAGACGTAGCCCTACACAGGGGTGAACCATGGTACATTGGTGTTTCATGTGTATATTTTCTTATTCTCTGTTGTAGAGTAATAGTTATTACAGTTGCAATTTACTTTCAGCACAGTGATTATTTAGGGTTTTATGTGACATATTTAAGTGTTTAATCTAATGCGGTGAAGTGATTTATGAATGATAAGAATAATAAATATAATAATACCGCATCTCCTAATCCCTGAAGGTTGCAGAAACCTGGTTATGCATCCTCCCATAGTCACTTCAGGTGAGACTTTGATCTACTTGCAGGTCATTGCCGAAAGGGCCAGTGATTGAGGGTTTTGTTGGCGTGCAGTATAGATCAAACTTGGGTCAACCCAAACCAAGCCAACATATCATCTATCTAGTTTTTTTGTAGCCCAATAGTTTGAAAAGTATCTTCTACATGTAAAGAAATGAGCGATGGAGTGGACCAATTTAAAAATATGCAAAGAGGAGAAATATTGGGTGGCTATTGAATTGAATATTCAGGCACTATCCTATTCCTGCTCTGGTGGTTTTTTGGATGAGGATTCTAGGAAGGCTCTATTCAATTTGACAACTTGTAGAAAAGCCATATTAGAAGCTCAGGAGGCTGAACGAAGTTTGAAGAGTAGATCTATTTTGGTTTCTTATGGGATGAGAGTTCTACTTGGCTTATGCCAAAGGTAAAAATATGTGTAATACCATTTTATCTCTTCAAGATGATTTGGGAGGGGAGATCTCAAATTTCAATGGTCTTGCTTCCCTAAGTGTTTCTCATTTCCAAAATTTGTTCAAGGAGCCTGAGAGGGCTTATATCGCCAAAGTCATAAGGGTAGCCCAATGTTTCCATCGCTTTGTAAATGATGAAGATAACAGATATTTTATGGAGATCTATGAGTTTGAACTAAAGGTTGTTATCTCTAGCTTTCAAAAAGATAAAATCCCCAGGCCTGATGGCTGGGGGTTGAGTTTTTTAAGGTTTTTTTGATGTTACTCAGCAAGATCTATTTTAAGTTGTGAATGATTCTCGGTGGGAGGGAAGGGTCCTACCGTATTTAAAATCCACTTTCATAGCTCTTATCCCTAAAGTGGAAAACCGCAAATATTTTGAATATTTTCATCATATTTCTTTATGTAATTGCATCTATAAATTTATTTCTAAAGTGATTATTAGGAGGTTAAAACTGATTTTATTAGCATCCATTTCAAAGGAGAAATTTGGGTCTCTAGACGAGAGATAGATTCATGAGGTGATCAAGGTAGTTTAGGAAGGTCTTCATAGCATAAAATCGCTCAAATTAAAGTGTGCAGTTATTAAAATATAGTTATCAAAGGTCGGCGACCGAGTGAGTTGGATGTATCTTTAAGGTTGATTTCATAAATTGGGTGATAGGCTACTTGCAATCTGTCTCTTTTGTTGTGTTTATAAATGACGCAACTTTCCCTTTTTTTCATGCTCAAAGACTGATCTTCATCAAGGGTGCACCTTATCTCCTCTATTGTTCTTACTGGTTGTTGAAGGTCTCAGTAGCCTTCTTGCAAATGCTAATCATCGAGGTGATTTTCAGGGCATTTTCATTCCAAATGCATCAACAATCACTCATCTTTAGTTTGTTGATGACATCTTGATTTTCTAAAATTATTCTTGTAGAGATGTTGCTTTATCTAATATCATAAATTTGTTTGGATTAGCAACATGAATGGTAGTCAATGACAGGAATTCATCTATTTTGATTCAGAATTTATTAGAATTAGAAGCTTTGAACATCATGAATGATTTTCCTCTTCAAATTAATGAGTTTGAAAATGGTATAAAATATTTGGGCTTTCATCTGAAATCTAATATCTACATGAAGGTGGATTGGTCATGGCTTATTTCCAAGATCGAAAGAAGAATTAAAAGTCGGCATTTTAGGTGGCTTTCCAGAGTTGGGAGGCTTGTGCAAGTTAAATTAGTTTTGGAGGTTATCCTGGTATTTTGGATTTTGGCTTCCTGGATTCCACGTGGTACTAATATGTTTCAAGTTCTTATGGGTTGGCTCTCAAGATCATTTTGTGCTCCCCTGGGTTTTTTGGGAAAGGATTTCCTTACCTATAGATATGGGTGGGTGGGGCCTAAAGAGTAGCTTTCTATTCTCTCACGCTCTAGCTGCAAAGTGTGGGTGGATACTTTTAATGACACACAGTTTATGGACTTAGGTTGTTTATCAGAAGTATATTCATCCTTTTTCTCCAAAAGATTGGATTAGGCTTACAGATAAGCCTAGGACAAATATATCTAATATCTGGCAATTTGTCCTCAACTTTTTTGATATTATTATTTCTGGCCTTGCTTGGAAGATTGCAAATGGGTCAAAGGTCCATTTGAGTTAGGGTCCATGGCCTAGTTGCAGACTCTCACATATTTTTCCTCATTCATTGATTGCATTCCTCAGAGATAGAGGGTTCTCTAGGATTTCTCATGTAAATAATCTTGTCAGGACTACAATTTGGTGTCGGGGCTGGTTATCAGCGAAGGCTTTCCAGATTAGGATGGATTTTCGTGATGTCTAGAATCATTATTTAGAAAATTTGCATTCATCCCACACTCTGTTGTCTCTTTTTAAAGACGAACTAGTTTGGTCCCATTCCTTGATCGAAGTCCCTATTCCCAAAGGGGGTTACCTGCACCTAAATTTGACTATTGTAGAGGTGTGTTCTTGCTAAAAATGTTACCACTTGGAATAATATGCAGTGTTGCTATTGATGAGGCTCATAATTGCGTAAATATATGGACCTTAATACACCTCCAAGCTTACTAAAATCAACTCTTCTCATAATTCCTTACATGTTTTAATTATATTTTTCTTAATGAGATGAGTAAAAGTAAGATGTTATGTCTAGTGGTCTAATGTGCATTGATTGCAGGTTTTTGGGAGAAAATTATGGCAATTATGGCTAATTAAGGTGCAGGAAATCGAATGAGACAAGAAGGAGATATTATAGGAGATGGATCTTCCTCATTAAATCCTCACTCATTTGAATATCCCTCAATCAAATCACACTAGCTCGGAGTTGCAGGCAGCCAAGTCATGAAGATCATTGGCAGCCGAGCCAATGATAGTTAAGAACCAGTTCATCTTGAGATTGGGAGCCAAGCCTCCCTAGATTTAAGGAAGTTGTTGGAAACTTCAGTTGTATAAATAAGGAGGCCTAGAGCCTCATTAGGATTCAGATTTTTTATGCAAGATAACTAAGCACTTTCGAGTTGAAGGATTGTGGCAAAACATTGTTATGTATTTTTTTGATATGTTAATGAAAATGAGAATTTCCTTGATCCAACACTGAGTTGACTCAGAGGGATGAAGCTCTTGGGTTAGAGCCCAAACCTAGCAGCAGAGGTTCCTCTTACTGTACTTGTATATTTAGGTTATTTCATAGATTATTTGTTGAATTGATTTTCACATTGTTTCATTGCAAGTATGGGTGAATTTTCTTAGTTTGCTTCCATTTGTGCATAGTTTTAGCAGTAGCTTTAGAGAGACAAAGGAATACAAAAAAGGCCAATAACAGGTGGATCTTGCCTCACTCCTCCCTTCAGGGACCATGGTTTGAGGGAAAACTCCCATTCAACCCCAAAAAGATAGAATTCTGATTTCTTATGAAATTTAGGGTTTTCTGCTAATTAGGCCAACATCTTTTAGTTTTCAAGGATAGGTTGCAGTTTTTATTTATGATATGTCCATCTTTGTATTAGATTTCATGGTGTTTCACAATAAGCTGCAAGCATTTCCATGCATGAACTAGGAAAATGAATGATGAAATTATGTTTTCTTATGTTATTGGAAATCTTTCTTGTTTTGACATAATTTATGGGTAAATGCTAGTGATGTGTGTATTGCAGGAGTTTAAATAGTGCAAGAAGACCTCATATTGGTAGCCCCAACCTATCCTCACCTATCCATGATCACCAAAAGCCACTAAGTCCACAAACCAAGTTATCATTTCATAAGAACAACTTGCCATGCTTCTTGAGCAAATCCAACCATCACAAAAACTTGGGTTTGAGTTCTGAGGAATTCCTAGCCACTTCCTTTCCTTATTCCTTCCATCACTCACCTTCCCTAAGCCCTATACCACTATCCAAATCACTCCTTATGCTTTCGGCCTGTTCCTGTAGGAATACAGGGGATCCTATAGGTGAATTAGGACATCCTGTAGACATCCTGTAGGACGACCTGTAGTAGCCTTTTTTGAGGTTGATTTGTGAGAAATGTATCACGAAAGATATGAGAAGCCCCTGCTTGCCTCTCAAGTCATCTGACCGTTCACAACCATCTCTCTCCACACCTAACCCACCTACCATACAATCAAGAAGAATTAGCATTCATGTTTTCACAAAAAGGACAAAAAGAAAAAGGTTGTTATGTTCATTCATATGCACAGCAGTAAAGTGTTTGATTAGATCATATTGCATGCTTAGGATAGTGATGGTTCCACATGTGTTAGCTTAGAATTCTTTTGATGCAAGATATCTTGACAAATAGCTAGATGATTTATTTGTTTTAAGCATGTATTTCAATCTTTCATTACTACAATAAATAATGTTTCAATTCTCTCAATTAGGGTAAATTTCCCCTTTCTCCATTGCTAATCAAACTTCTTCTAAATTAATAGAAGGTTGGTTTGAGAAACCCTAGTGATCTATCGCTAGCTCACCAATGAAAAAGAGTGGACCCATTGCATCTATTTGTGTATACAGTACTGTCACCTCCAAGTTTATACGAACCCCGGGTTGATGAAGTAAAGTTGGTAGTCCCAGGAGTTGCAGCATTCTTGCTGCAATATTGGTGCTCATCACTTTTTGGTGCCGTTTTCGGGGAGGTGTCTAAGTAGATGTGATTTCTTCTTTCTTTCTTCCATTTCTTATCTATTTCATTCTACTATTAGTTTCATTTTTTCAAGATAGTTGTAAGTTGGTTTGCTTTCCTTTCCATTTTGCAAGTAATTTCATTCAACAGTTAGTTTCAATTCAGTTTGTCTTTTCTATTCAACAATTAGTCTTAAAGATTGAAAAAAAAACAAAACAAAAACACTTCTTTCATGCCTCGTAGGAATAGGGATAACTTAGGAAAATTTCTACCAAATATCCTCACCACTTCAAACAGCCAACCTTCCCTCTTCTTCAATGGCTGTGAATTAGAGGACCTCTTAGGCGAACAACCAAAGATTTTTGAAGAGCCTACAGGGGAAGAAGAAGAAGAACCCATTCCAACTGACATAATGGCTGAAAATAGAAATGGAAGGTGAGATAGAGAAAGAATTAAGGGTGCTTTTCCCATCAGAGAAACCAATGGGGATGCCAAGATGAAAAACATACTCCCCTCTTCTCTTCCTCACTTCCATGGCCTGGCCTCAGAAGATTCAGATACTTTCTTGTTTGAATTTATTGTCATATGTAGAACTTATGATTACACCACTGATGATTAGAAGCTGAAATTATTCCCATCCACTCTCAAGGATGCAGCTCTGCACTGGTTCATGGTTTTACCTGGGGATAGCATCACCACCTGGGCTCAGATGTAGCAAGCTTTCAACAACAAGTATAGGGACTACTGCAGATCCAAAGACACTAAAGAGGAAATTTTTAGAATGACCCTGGGGCATGATGAGTCCTTAGAGGATTATGAGGAAAGATTCCAGCTTAGCTACAAAAGGGCTAGGTGCACACTTGATCCTGAGTCACTTAAGCTAGTCCTTCTCAGGGGGGGCAGGGAAGATCTTCTGGATACCCTAAACCTGCTATCAGGAGGGGACATCTACCAACTACCCTATGAATATATCAAGACCATCTTTAAGAACCATTCTAGGGTAGCTAGGAAAGAGGGTAGAAGTAGTCAAACAGTGGCCAGCTCATCCTCTTCCAACACATCTATAAAAGGTGAAATTGGAAATATGTTGGAAGATTTTAAGAGTGAAATGTTGCAAACCCTTTCCCTACAGATGGACACTATGCAAATCAAGAGGAAGCAGGAGGAAGCAGAGAGGAACCCTAGGAATGAATGTCCATTAAACCTTATAGAAATTTTCTCGTTCCGTGAAGAAAACCACTCCACAGATAAGTGCCCTTCTCTACCTGGACTAAAATCTGTGTATCAAAGGAACTGAAGGGGTGATTGAACAACTCTGCTACATAAATCAGAGGATGCCTCATGGGCCTCGACCATACAAGCAGGGCATGCAAGGGTCATCCTATGCATATTACCACCCTAACCAAAACACATCCATTCCCTCTTGGGGGCCCCTACTCATCCCTCCTGGTCTACACCTTCTCCCTAGTCTTTTGCACCTCAGTACCATTCTCATCCGACCAACCAGCCATTTCAGCCATATACTCCTCCACAACCTCAGTGGAATGCACCACCCCAAGGGTGTAGGCCCCTATATAATGATGCTCCAGATTTATTTCCTTCACCTCCTAATCAACCACATCTTTTACACCTTGCTCAACCTAAACAACCCAGATTCCTACCCAAGAAAATCTGAACTCGATCAATAGACATGCACAATAGGTCTACAGTGGAGAGACATCCTACCCTACTTATGCTGTGGAAATTCAGGAAATCAACCTAAGGTCTGGGAGAGTACTCCCAGATAACTAACCTCCATCTCCATCTAGGGAGAATGATGAGGAAAGAGAGGAAAGTATGCCTAGATTGAATCCACCACCCTTTCCGGAAAGATTAACTCATCCAGTCTAGCCTACCCCAAAAGAGAATGAACTTCTAGGTGAATTGAAAAATCTACGTGTCAAAATCCCACTTCTCCAAGCCATTAAGGATGTACCTATTTACAAAAAAATGATTAAAGAGAATTGTTTCAAACATCCAAGGAGGTGAAAAAGAGACACCCCTACCATTAATGTCATTGGACAACTATCTGACTTAATCCTGCGGCAGGTAATTTGCCCAAAGTATTTAGACCCTGGAAGCCCTATAGTAGATGTGCACACTAATGGCACCATTGTCCCCCATACCTTTATTGATCTTGGGGATGCAATTAATGTAATAACTAAGGACACCATGCTCAAGTTGAATCTCTAGGGTTCATTAAGAAAGACCACGATAGTCTTGTAGCTTGCAGATCGATCCACAGTAGCCCCTGAGGGGATTATTGAGGATGTGATGGTCTCCATTGACTCCTGGGAATACCCTGCAGACTTATTAGTTCGCCATCCTAAGACCAAATTTAATGGTTATCCTCTCATACTTGGGAGGCCTTGGTTAGCCATTGTCGATGCCTACATCAGCTGCAGGGATGGAAACATGACTATCAAAAATGGGCATCTATCCAAGTAGTTGATCATGTACCCTCCTGCTCAGCCATCTTTAGAACATGATTTACCTTTATGGCTAGAAGAGGAGGAAGAAGATGAAGTATACTCTGCCAAACTCTATACCCTAGAAACTACCATGGGAGGAGGACAACCTAATGAAGATGATTTGATTGAACACATCCTCCAAAATCCAACTCCCAACACCTTGTCTCTAGAAGAAGTAGTGAAGGAAACCAAGAGAAACCATCAGATTGATCTATGCTTAGCTGATTCAAACCCTACTTGTGTCAAGACAATAGAATTTGGCCCTGAAAGAACTCTGAAAATCAACCCCTCTCTTTCTGTACACCAAGAAGAAGAGTTATGTAACATGCTAAGAGAGCATTTGGATGCCTTTGCTTGGAATTATAAAGAGATGAAGGGAGTGCACCCCTTGGTGTGTACCCACCACATTTATATCAAATAAGTTTGCAAACCAATCCGGCAACCCCAAAGGAGAATGAATCCAGCTCTCAAGGATATAGTCAAAGAAGAATTGCAAAATCCGTTGGATGCAGGATTCATTTACCCTATCCCGGATAGTGAGTGGGTGTCTCCTTTGGTGTTGGTTCCAAAGAAAAATGGAAAGTGGAGGATTTGTGTTGATTACAGAGAGTTAAACAAAGCAACAAAGAAGGACCATTTCCCATACCTTTCATTGACCAAGTATTAGATGGCCTGACAAGGAAAAAAATTTCTCTTTCTTAGATGGGTTCAGCGAGTACAATCAAATCCATATTAGCCCAGAGGACTAGGATAAAATCACCTTCACCTGTCCTTGGGGTACTTTCGCTCATAGGGTCCTTCCTTTTGGTCTATGCAATGCCCCTGCAACTTTCCAGAGGGTAGTCCTAAGTATCTTTGCCGAGCTAGTCCACGAGGCAGTAGAAATTTATATGGATTACTTTACACCCTATGGGTGTGATTTCCAGGAGGCTCTCTCTAACCTGGGTAAGGTGCTGAACAAATGCATTGAAATGAACTTATCCCTTAGTCCCGAAAAATGTGAGTTCTTGATGACTGCAGGATCTGTTCCAGGTCACTCAATATCCCAGGAAGGACTACAGGTAGACCCCAATAAGATAGCCATCATCAAAAGGGTCCCGACTCCACAAAAACCGAGGGATGTCCAAAGTTTTTTAGGTTTACCTGGATACTATAGGAGATTTATGAAATATTTCAGCGAGTTAGCTTCTCCTTTATTTGGGTTATTGGCCAAAGACTTTGAATTTTTATGGTCAGAAAGTTGTCAAGAAGCCTTGGAAACCCTAAAGGACAAGTTTACTACTCCACCTATTCTCTGAGGCCCAAATTGAGATCTTCCTTTTCATATACATGCTGATGACTCTCACAAAGCCATAGGAGCAACTCTAGGCTAGATAGATGACAAGCTACCTTATGCCATTTACTTCATCAGTAAGAATCTGTCAAAAGTCGAGCTGAGCTACAAAGTGACTGAAAAAGAGCTCCTAGTTGTTGTGCATTCATTGAATAAATTTAGGCATTACATTACTGGTTACCAAACATTTGTACATATTGACCATGCTGAAATTAAATAATTGATGAATAAACCTGATGTAAATGCCTAGATTATTAGATGGTTACTTTATGCGTACCCCACCACCGTGCAGGCGTAGCGCCAAATCCAGCACTTGGAAGCGATGCTTTTCAGGCACTTCCTTTTCAAATGCATCCAGAAATTTATATACATCAGTTATACCATAATAATAAGGCAAACTTCTTACCTTGGATGATACACAGCGCAATGATTTAGTCATCATATTACAACGCAACGTAGATACATTGTGCAACATATTCTGCAAGTGTTCCAATTTCTCATCAGAATCCGATGTACAAGAACTTTCGCGGTCCCATGCAATGTTTCCATTAGCTGTCATATTAACCCAATATTGGTCTTGCGCTGTTATTTTATAGATCTGGTCCAAATCATCATCACTCTCCTCATAGTTGCATACTGGTTCAGTATAGCACAGTCCTTCTGCAGGGTCCAATGGTACTACTACGCAGACCAGTTTCCTTTCAACGAAATCGCTCACTTCTTAAAATTGATTACCCCATTCATGTTGATAGCCCAATAAATTCCCAGGAGTGCGGGGTATGGATTGTTGTTATCAACAATCTCTATCACTTCAAAATCGGCGAACATGCTCGCACCTTCTATATCTATGGTCACTCCATGCAATCTCCCCATAGGGATAATATTCTGTTGATTTTCCATTCTCAATTGAATCGGAGACCACTGCAGCATAGGTCTCCCCATTCTTTCCCATGTCTGTTTAGGAAAAACATTTGCATCTGACCCCAGATCCAAAATAACTTGATCCATCTCATAGTCTCCTATTTGTGCGGTAAGCCTCATCTCACGCCCTGTTCTCGTCTTGTGTTTGCCTATCTTTCTGACTGCACGGTGTCCTTCAGGAGCACCTTCCTTACTGGCACACTTATTTATCAGTTCTTGTATCCCTTTCATAGCCTTGCTATCACGCAACAACTTCATACAAGTCTCCAAGAAAGTGGTAAGCATGGAGGGGTCAACTTCTTCAGATGACTTGTCCTGACTTCCTAAGTTAGAGGCCTCAACAAAGATTTTCTTTGCTTTCCATGAACATTTCCTTCGCACGCTCCAGATCAAATTCAAACTCCTTCTCTGGAGCCTTGCAAACCCACTCACTTTCTTCAAGTTTCTTTCATTTATCATCACCAATCATCATCCCGCTTCGCAGCACAATATTCACATTGGGATCCTCCTCGCGGGGCTCGGCCCTCATCATATGTAGATTTTGGGTAGGCAGCTAAGGTTGCGCCTTCTCCTTTTTCATCTTATCTATCAGTATAGGGCATTCTTCTATCACGTGGTCAAACTGAGTACATTATCAACATGATGGGCGTGTTTGGCTCATACACTCTCACGCGTAGTGTCCTGGCACTCCATAATTGTAACAAATAACTTGTCTTCAACCTCTACCAGGTCCTCCTCCTCCTCGGCCACATTTGCGCCCCTAATATCCTCCGCGTGCTTCCCCAGCACCTTGATCCAGAGGCAAAGTTTTTGTTTGCATTCAATACACAGGTGTTCTTTCCATCATCAATTCATATCTATGATAGCTACGCTCATTGTGGCCCACCGATTTATAGAAATTTCCAAATAACTGTTGCGACGTCTGTACAAAGTTTTGCATCAAGTGACAATTATTCGTTACATGTTTTCCAACTACTTGACAGATAATGCACCATAGCGTGGACCCTATACTTGGTCCCACGACAACCTCCTGTATCAAGGGTATTGGCCCTCCCCCTGTAATATAATTCACAAAAACAGGGCAGTGATCTTTATCATGCCCCTGGATTTTACATTTTAGGCACCAAACTTCTTCGTGCACCTCTGGCCGAGCAACTTTTTCCTTCTTCAAGCTCTGCAACTCCAAGCAGAGGTTCTGCAACTCCGCATGAATCTGTTGAACTCCCAAAGCAGCATCCTGGATAGGTGTCTCATGTAATCTCATTGCGATCTCCAGTGCTTCCGCTTGAGTCCCTATCTTTTGCTGCGATAAAGCAACCCTTAGGTGGGGCAAGAGCGAGGCTACAAACCATTCGCGGTGCTGACTATCCGTGAGATTCATGTTAGCTTCGCGGATTTGGAGCTTCAGCCTCTGGTCCAGCTCCGAGGGTGTTTCAGCGGACCTCGTCATGATTTCCTTGAATCCAATGATTGATTGTGATTCAGACTTGGGCCTACCAAATTCATTATTCAGAGAAATCTGAGTGTTCGCTAATGATGCCAATGGGTTATCGGTGCAGTACTTAATGTACCATGTCAACATTCAATTTTGTAGAGAAGTAACCAACTGTGACTTATTTATATGATCATCTGTAATATTCTGTGTTGTCCATACAACCTTCACAACGAACCAAAACTAATCCGAGTCCTCACTTCCCAAGCCCTTGAAAACAGGAAACTTCATGGTATTCGACATATTGAACGATGGCGGAGGTGGTGGTGGTGTGGGTGAAGGTGTATGTTGTGGAGGTGAAAATGGAGGTGGTGTGGTCAGATGAGATATTCGGGGAAAACCCTGCTTTATCAACTGTATAGTGCTTCGCGGTGAGGCCTGTACTGCTCCCTTTTCGTCACTCAAAGGAGGCTCTATCAATGGACTATATTCACGACTCACTCTTTCTCGGTTTCTAAAGATTCGTCCACTTCACGTAGATCCAAACATCAAGATAGTGGCATAACCCACTTTTCACACAAGAGCATTTTAATACAAGTATTCAAAGATTTCAAATACTTACCTCGTGGTCCTTTGAAAAAGCGCTACTATGCTTCACTGTAGCTGATTGAGGTGTCGACCGCAAATTTTGTCACAAATCCTCCTATGACTCGATCAAGCCAGTGATCGACAGCACATGCAATCTTATCTTCAGAAGCTTCCAACCTCCACACTAGCTCCGGGGTCCACACTATTGGACCATCAAGCCTCCACCTTCCTTGGTCGTCTGCCAATTTAGCGATCCACTCGTATAGTTCGATCGAGAAGGTGCAAAAGAAGATTTCGTGTATTTCTGTATATAGATACCTATCCTACCATTGTTCTTTTGTCAGGAGTGGATTTTTGTTCTCATGCACCGTGAATTTGTGGATCTTTCTATCGAACCACTTCTCAATTTTTTTCTTTATTGGATTCCAGTGATGTGACATCACACATCTCTTTATGTAGATCCTGGTCCCGGCAACGGAACCATTTATTGGCTTAGTGGGTCCTGACCCAGGTTTAGAGTTAGTTGCGCCAAACAAATCCCTACACTACTGGCCCTTTCGGCATCAATCCGAGGAGCGCAAACTAAAGTCTCATCCGAAGCAGCATGGGGGGATGCTAGAACCAAGCTTCCACACCCTGAGATCGGCGTGATGTCGTTTTATGCCCTAAATCTGCCTTCATGCAGATAGATAAGACTTTATGGCTTATCGATATAACTCCCTTTAATCAGCCTTTAGACCTCCGCGAAGGTCTACGATTGTCTTTTGCGGACCTTGAACAGACTAATCAGCTACTTACACGCATTAAAGATTACTCTTAATCCAGCAATTACTCAGTTCGACATAAGTGTTTGATAGCTTCAACATACATCAAGATAATATTCACGTAAATAGTTAACATTAATTGCGTTCATATAACAATATAAATCAAGAAAAGTCGTGCATCAATACAATATTATTTCATAAACCCATCATTCATCACAACATAAGCACATTCATTCATAACAGAAGTAAATAGATGAAACACAAGAATTTCTGTAATAATCTTCTTTATTGATAATCAGTTCAAGCTTACAGACTCAAGACCTCCCTGCGCACTCAACTGCAGGGGTCCATGCACTCAGCTATAGACTCTACTCTAGGCCTCTGCGCACACAGCTGCAGAGCCTTTCTTCCTACTTTTCTGCACTAACTCTCTAGACTTCTCCCATAGACAAACTTCATTACTTGCCTTAGACATCCTAAGACACACTTATTTATACAATCCCATGGTCCGCGGACCATGGGTAGATCCTCAAAAAGCCGACTCAACTTACATAAAGAAGGGTAAAACCCTTTATGATTCTTTAACTAACTACACACTCCGCGACCACAACTTGTGGAGATTTTACATCTTTATACAACAAAACTTGGGCTTTTGCCCCAAAATTGACCCTAGGGTACCCCATCCCAACACCCTATCACCCTTCTCCACTCATTTCAAGATCCCATATGCTTCAGAGTTGAGAAAAAGTATGAAAGTTTAGGGGAGCGGTAGCTACAGGACATCATGTAGGTATCTTGTAGAAAATCCTGTAGCAGCCTATCCCACAAAAGAAACCACATAGTTTGCAGCCATCTTTGCAGCCATCTTCAGAACAAGGACTCCAAGAATGAAGAAGCTCCTCTAGAGCTCAGCAACAGCAAAAAGATCACCATCATCACTCTCCAGCACCTATACATCAAAAGAAACAAGCATCAAAAGAGGCAAATACACAGAAGAATATGTAGCAAAAACACAGCGAAGAGGCATCACTCTCCAACATGCATCATCATCAAGGCATCTTACCCACAGTTATGTCATCTTACTCATGCTCTCTCGTTATTACAATATGATCAAAATAGTAGAATTATGTAAGAGTTGATTTTATAAGTAAAGGTGGCCAGTTAACTTGGCCACCTTCGGGCAGTCAATGAGAAGAAAACAGTTAGACCACTCCACAAGTGGCGAAATTCAAATCAAGAGAAAAAGGGAATAAAGCCAAAAATGGTTAAGTTACGGAGGAAAGGAGTGGGAGATGATTACGAGGTAAGGTGGAATGATGGGCTAATAGTGGGACCAATGGTCCAAATGGAGGTGCTCGTACTTGGACAAGCCAGCACACCACCCCACACAATAATCCATATAAGGAAATAAAAATTGATTCCCACACAAAGAGAGCAAAAGAAATTTCAAGAATTCATCGAATGAAGAGGTTGCTCTCGGCCTTCTTGAAGTAGCACCTACAAGAGACAGTCAACATCTACAGTGCAGGAAACCTACAGGAAGCCTATAGGATACAGAGGAATCAACCTACAGGACTGTCAGTGGGCACTAAGGGAGGAGAAATCAAAGGTTATCCTCACCAGAATGTAGCAAAGTGAGGTAGGAGCTATACCTTCCATATTTTCCATTTGAAAGAAGAAAAAATCCTCAATTTGATTAAGGAAATTGCAATATAGGAGAGTTGTATTGCATATCACTAAAAGTTAACATTCCAACATCCCTCACCTACCAGAATTTTTGAAATTGTATCCACACAAGCCTCCACAATTACCAGGGAAAGATGACAGGAGGTTTCAACAAGAGAGAACCCACAAACACAGCAAGGATCCACCAGCATCCTCCTGTAGTGGAAATTTTCACAAGGCACCAATGGATGGGGTTCTTTGAGAGGATGAGAGGATACGATGATGATGTGGCCAGAGAATTTTCCCTCTCACTAGGACCAATGCCACTACACTCCCTTTAGGGTTACCATGGTGAAAAGAAGACAAGGGTAACAACACCCTTGCAAAGAAAAGGTTCTTTTTGGAAGGACAGGAGCCAATGGAGGAAAAAAATGGGGTTAGAAGGAAAAACATTCCATACCCTTGGAATGAAGTTAGTTACCACCTCATTAAATACATATCATGTGAAGGGAGATACAGTGTGGTGTATGGATACCATTTCAGACTCCTCCAAGAACTGAGATTTAGAGAGAACACACCTCCTCAAAAAAGATTGAGTATACCCTATTTTCTTCTTCAATCAATGATAGACATGAGCATCAAAGTGTAGGAGGGAAAACATCAATAGCTAGCCCATCATGGGTTAATCAAACTCATCCTTGAAGATGCTCTACAAAACCTAAGACTCCCTATTGCATGGACAACCTTTAAAGACATGCAAGAAGAAGGAGAAATTCAAGCTTTAGAATATGACAAAAGCCCCACTTCTAGTGAGAAGGGAGAAGGAACAGAGGAGGAAAATGAAGAAGAAATAGAGGAGGAGAATGAAGAAGAAACAGAGGAGGAGAATGAAGAAGAGACAAAGGAAGAAACAAAAGAAGAGACAGATGGGCAGAGTGAAGAAATAGAGGAAGAAGAAGAAGAGGAAGGTGGAGACAAAGAAAAGAATGAGAAGGAAAATGGAAAAGAGGAAACAGGACAGAAGGATGAACAGAGGTCTACAACTCAAGGCAAAGAAGGAGAAGAATCACCAAGGGTATCTCCAGAACCCACATAGAAAGAGGTAGAAGTTGCTCTTACTGGCCTAAGTACACCTATCAAATCAAAGGGGAAGAGGAAAAGACAAACCCCACTGTACTTCAAGACAAGAAAGAGCACTAGGATTAGACAAGGGAAACCTCAAACCCCTACCAAAACTCTAATTGTTATTGAGAATTCACCAAAGCAGCAGGAAAAGGTAGCCCCTCTAGAGAAAAATCAAGGAGAAGGATCATCAGAACGAACCTCTCCCAAGTCTCCAATCAATTATGTTAGGAGGCCTGTCACAAGATCAACCTCATCAAAGGGAAAAGGTCTCCTATAGGAGAAATAGACAGACCTACAGGAAGCAGAGGCCATCCACAAGAAACTCTCTCAAACCTATAGGAAACACAAAAAAGGGACCAAGAAGGTATCACTCAACAAGAAACAAAGAAAGAAGACCAAGTACTGAGAGAACCTAGTCCATAGCCAAACCTCAGCTCCTACTACATGTTCATTGAAGGAGGTAGGGTAATCCCATAGAAGTTTTTCATTCCCCTATTCTTTGAACTTGAAAAAGAGAGGGAAAGGACACACAGGTGGATGCAAATTCCCAAATCAAAAGGGGTCGAGGATGTCAGCCATATGGAGGAGAAATTGAAGGAGATGGGTCGAGAACTAAGTAGCATAAGGGACATAGAAGCAATGATTAATTCTCAGTTGGAAGCTGAGAACACATGGCTAAGGGGAAATCTACAAGAAACGGACAGCCATTTGGAAAATATGTCCAGTTTATCCTTGGAGGCAATCCAGTGAAGGATGCCAACAAAGTCTTATGCCTTGTATCTCAAGGAACAATGGCTACAATTCCAAATAAATACCCTAGCACAATGAGGAACTATTTCCTTCCAAGACTACAGACAATTCATTAATCTCTGTGATCAAAGCACCTTAGAAGATAGAGCAAAAATATCTGAGTTTTACCTACACAATTTGGCCTTGACAGATATAAATGTGTGGGACCTAAATCCCAATCTAGGGGACTTGCAATTGATGGATTTAGCATCATGGATGAATCATGAGGAGTCAAGAGCTACATAGATGAAAAAGGTAATGGCAAAAGAAGAGACAGAACCCCTTATGATCAGAGGTGAACAATCTAACCCAGTGGATGTCATCAACACCCACAAACTCATTGTAAATGATCCCAAGCTTGTCCCTAGGTACCTTGCTGCACAAGAACAAGAAGTCACACACCTTGAAGACATGTTCAGAATTCTAGGAGATGACAAAATGCAAGCTTGCCAAAGGAGATGGAACACCTTGCCTTACACCCTAAAAATCAGAGAATATCATTCTCCTGATAGAATGAGAGAGGCACTAAATAGAACCCCCATGTATAAGCAGGCTCTACAAAGACTCAAGGTCAATTGGATTGGCTTGAGGCTTAGTCCACCATTACTTTTAGGAATATTGGAAGGAAGGAAAGAAGAAGAAGAAAGAAAGCAATGGGAAGAGATAGAGAGGAAGGCAAGATTTTATTCACAAGAAGAGGAGACTACAGCAGAAGCGTGGGATGTTAGGGAAGCCACTAGAGAATGAAGGACATGGACATAGATTAAGTTTCTCAGAGGATGAGAAACACTTTCAGTGGGGGGTGATGATGAGGCTCATCATTGGGTAAATATATGGACCTTAATACACCTCCAAGATTACTAAAATCAACTCTTCTCATAATTACTTACATGTTTTAATTATATTTTTCTTAATGAGATGAGTAAAAGTAAGATGTTATGTCTAGTGGTCTAATGTGCATTGATTGTAGGTTTTTGGGAGCAAATTATGGAAATTATGGCTAATTAAGGTGTAGGAACTCGAATGAGACAAGAAGGAGAGATTATAGGAGATGGATCTTCCTCATTAAATCCTCACTCATTCAAATATCCCTCAATCAAATCACACTAGCTCAAAGTTGCAAGCAACCAAGTCATGAAGATCATTGGCAGTCAAGCCAGTGATAGTTAAGAACCAGTTCATCTTGAGATTGGGAGCCAAGCCTCCCTAGATTTAAGGAAGTTTTTGGAAACTTCAGTTGTATAAATAAGGAGGCCTAGAGCCTCATTAGGATTCAGATTTTTTAGGCAAGATAACTAAGCACTTTCAAGTTGAAGGATTGTGGCAAAACAATGTTATGTATTTTTTTGATATGTTAATGAAAATGAGCATTTCCTTGATCCATCACTGATTTGACTCAGAGGGCTGAAGCTCTTGGGTTAGGACCCAACCCTAGCAATAGAGGTTCCTCTTACTATACTTGTATGCTTAGGTTATTTCATAGATTACTTGTTGAATTGATTTTGGCATTGTTTCATTGCAAGTATTGGTGAATTTGATTAGTTTGCTTCCATTTGTGCATAGATTTAGTAGTAGCTTTAGAGAGATAAAGGAATACCAAAAAGGCTGATAACAGGTGGATCTTGCCTCACTCCTCCCTTCAGGGACCATGGTTTGAGGGAAAACTCCCATTCAGCCCCAAAAAGACAGAATTTTGATTTCTTATGAAATTTAGGGTTTTCTACTAATTAGGCCAGCATCTTTCAGTTTTCAAGGATAGGTTGCAGTTTTTATTTCTAATATCTCCAACTTTGTATTAGATTTCATGGTGTTTCACAATAGGCTGCAAGAATTTCCATGCATGAACTAGGAAAATGAATGATGAAATTATGTTTTCTTATGTTGTTGGAAATATTTCTTGTTTTGACATAATTTATGGGTAAATGCCAATGATGTGTGTATTGCAGGAGTTTCAATAGTGCAGGAAGACCTCATATCAGCAGCCCCAGCCTAACCTCACCCATCCATGATTGCCAAAAGCCACTAAGTCCAAAAACCGAGTTATCATTTCATAAGAACAACTTTCCATGCTTGTTGAGCAAATCCAACCATCATACAAACTTGGGTTTGAGTTCTGAGGAAGTCCTAGCCACTTCCTTGCCTTATTCCTTCCATCACTCACCTTCCCTAAGCCCTATACCACTGTCCAAATCACTCCTTATGCTTTCGGCTTGTTCTTGTAGGAATACAGGGGATCCTGTAGGTGAATTAGGACATCCTGTAGACATCCTATAGGACGACTTGTAGTGGCCTGTTTTGAGGCCGATTTGTGAGAAATGCATCACGAAAGATAGGAGAAGGCCCCTGCTTGCCTCTCAAGCCATATGACCCTTCACAACCATCTCTCTCCACACCTAACCCACCTGCCATACAATCAAGAAGAATTAGCATTCATGTTTTCACAAAAAGGACAAAAAGAAAAAGGTTGTTATGTTCATTCATATGCACAACAATAAAGTGTTTGATTAGATCATATTGCATGCTTAGGATAGTTATGGTTCCACATGTGTTAGCTTAGAATTCCTCTTAAGCAAGATATCTTAACAAAAAACTAGATGAGTGGTGTGCTTTAAGCATATATTTCAGTCTTTTATTACTACAGTAGATAATGTTTCAATTCTCTCAATTAGGGTAAATTTCCCCTTTCTCCATTGGTAATCAAACTTCTTCTAAATCAATAGAAGGTTGGTTTGAGAAACCCTAGTGGTCTATCTCTAGCTTAGCAGTGACAAAGAGTGGACCCATTGCATCTATTTGTGTATATAGTACTGTCACCTCCAAGTTTGTACGAACCCCGGGTTGATGAAGTAAAGTTGGTAGCCCCAGGAGTTGTAGCATTCTTGCTGCAATATTGGTGCTCATCAGCTATAAGATTGCTTTAGGTTGGTACATTCTTTGTAAGGAGCTGGAGAATATATAGAACATATTTTCAGGGATTGTCTATTCTTTTGTTAGTTATGGAATATATTTTTTTTCTTTTTAGGATCTTAGTGCTCATGTTTTAGTCATTTCTTTAAGGAGAGGTGGAGGGTATGGGTTCAGAACAGGAACATAAAGTCCTCCAGGGCATTTCCTTTGCTTATTTGTTGGGGCACATGGTTAGATAGAAATAAAGGTATCTTCTTAGATGTGGTTTCCTCTCCAATTCGGGTGGAAGATGATGATTTGGTCATATTATCTCATTTTTCCCAGCCTATCCCTCCCCCTAGAATTCAATCTATTATTTTAGAGGAGCCTGATACCTCACAACCCTAGGGCTATTTCTATGGGGTAGCCAATGGGGGATAATTCTACATGTGGTGGTGATTTTCTTTGATTTCTGATTAGCACTATTTCAAAGTGTCTATGGACATTGTGGGGCTCAAACAATCTGGCTAAGTTGCTTCCTTGTCACTTGCTTTTACCTTTTGCAAGGGAAAATGGTTGTGACAGTTTACATGTTTTTGGAGCCTCTTTATTGATTATCAACTGGGTTAATGTGATCCAAGAGTGTCGTTTTTTATATCTTGTTCACATTTTGGAGAAGTTTTCAAGATTAAAATAATCATTTGTTGATTTCACTTGCTCACATATATACATGGAACAAAATTTTGAGGCCAATAGACTTTCTAAAGAAGGCCTTCACTTGGATGAAAGGCAGTGGCTTATTGAAGAAAGAGTAAATGATACTCTCTATCAGTTTTATCATAGACCTTATATGGATCAGCATGTAGCCCAACATTATCATTTCTCTCTGTAAGCATTTTCTCTTCATATCACATATGCTTATATTGCATGGATTTTGATACATGATCTTGTTTATTTGATTAGTTTTTTGGGTTTCTTCTGCATGTTTTTCATGACTAGTTTCTATAATGGAAATGATCTTTTATAGATGACATTATTTGGCACCCCATAGGGATTAATTTTTGTTTTCGATGTAGACTATGTGTCAGGACGATATTTTGTATATTTTTTTGCCACAGTATAGATTTTGGGTAGATCCATACAAAATGCACTCTTGAAGTGCATATACGAAATGCAATTTTGTTTATCTTGATAAAGAAAGTTACGATTTTTTTTCTTGGGAAAAAAATAAATCAAATGGATGGAATTCTACTAGAAGCTAGTTTTCGTGGTACACCCGGCAATATCCATATACTTAATGTATATACTCCTTACAAGGACCATCTTACCTTCTGGAATCGGATCCTCTCGTCAAAAATAATGGAACTGGCTTCCTTAATGATTGCGGGAGATTTAAATTGTACCTTAAGCAGTGATGAAGTATGGGGTTGTGGTAGAAAGATGGATCCTCTGGCCGGCCCTCTACAAGACACCCTGCTTACATATAATTTTGTAGACATCTGTCCTGCCAAAATTGCCCCCACATGGGATAATGGCAAATCTGGTACTGCATATCTGGCCAAAAGGCTGGATCGATTCTTAGTTCATGAAAATTTGATTGAACGTTTGGGATTTTTAGGTTCCGAAATCATCAGTAACTTCACATCTGATCACAGACCCATATCACTGCAATGGAGGAACGCTGGAATCTGAAAGGGCTTTCCTTTTAAATTCAATAGAACTTGGATGGAAGACCCAGAGTTCAATGAGCTTGTTTAGGAAACATGGAAAAGTCGCCCTATTCTCACAAATTCCTCCCCTTCTCAACATCTCCTTGACAAACTAGCTTCCCTTCGGAAGGTAGTAAAGCCCTAGCAATTTCGGAAGTAAAAAGCTAATAGGAAAGACCTAGAAGACATTTAGACGGAACTAGATAGGATTGTCTTAATGATATCATCTCAATGTCTTCCCTTAAAGGTTCGCCTTCACATACAAGAACTGGAAATTAGGAAAAAACAATTATTGTCTATTGAAGAAGCCACATGGAGATTAAAAAGCAAGGCTATATGGCTAAGCGAAGGAGATCGTAATACAAAGTTCTTTCACCAATATGCAAACCATTGGTGTAACATAAACACAATCTGGGAGATTAGGGACGAGGAGGGTAAAACACTACAGACTTAGGAAGATATATGTAATGCGGTTGTACAACACTTCCAGGGAACCTTCAGCAGAAATGAACCTTATCCTACAATGTTTAGAGATGAACAGAATGAAGAACTATACAAATGTGTTTCCGAAGAAGAACTTCTGGAAGTGATGAAATCTTTCAAGAGAGATAAATGTCCAGGTTCGGATGGATGGACGATTGAATTCTTCCTTCACTTCTTTGAATTAGTAAAGAAGGATCTTTTGAGTATGGTTGAGGAATCTAGAACTTCGGGTAGAATTCATCAATATATATCATCAACCTACATTGCCCTTATTCCAAAGAAAAAAAAGCCAATTCCTTCTCGGATTTTAGGCCGATCTCCCTGTGCAATTCCATCTACAAAATTATCTCTAAGATCATTGCTGGCAGAATGCGAGATACTCTCTCGCGCTATATCTCACAGGAACAACATGGTTTCCTAAAAGATAGACTTATTCATGATGCTGTTGCAAACACTCAGGAAAGTTTGCATTCGATCCATACAAAAAATCTTGATGCAGCCATTTTTCAAATTGATTTAAAGAAGGCATATGATTGCCTGGATTGGGGTTTTTTAAGATGTGTTCTCACCAAAATTGGTCTCAGCCCATATTGTACAAACTAGATTATGGCTTGTGTAAACAAGGTAAATTTTTCCATCCTTATTAATAGACACCCTACTAACTATTTCCAAGCTGCTAGAGCACTGAGGCAGGGATGCTCCCTATCCCCGTTATTATTCATCCTCGCAATGGATTGCCTAAGCCTGCATATCAAAAGAGCTGTTACAGAGGGACATTTCCAACCTCTAATGACTAGCAAAAACAACAGCATATCACACAGCCTATTCGTAGATGACATTCTGATTCTGGGTATGCTCTGTCGTTTCACTTGGATATGTCTTTATAATATCCTAAAGAAATTTACAATGGCTATAGGATTACAAATCAATGAAAGGAAATCTGTAATTTATCACGGAAAATGTGGCAGGGAAACTATTGATTACATTGCAGGTTTATACAACATCAAAGCAACTCCTATTCAAGAGGGAATGAAGTATCTAGGATACCACCTTAAACCTTCTTGCTACATTCAAGCAGACTGGAAATGGATCATAGATCATTATTATAAAAGAATATCTGGATGGGAGTGTAAATGTCTGTCAATGGGTGGGAGAGCTACACTTGCCCAAGAAATTTTAGCACAATTAACTGTATATTGGGCTCACCTTTTTTATATACCAACTAGCATTATTAACGAGCTAAACTGCCTTACAGCAAATTTCATTTAGGGAGGTTGTCACGAAAAGAAGAAATTTCATCTAGCCAGACTCGCTAAAATTACTCTTCCAAAAGAACTGGGAGGTTGGGGGATTATGAATCTTCGAAAATTTGGAGCAACTTTACTGTGTAAATCCTTATGGAGGGGCTTATATGGGGAAGGCACCTGGAGTATTTCCATAAAAAAAAGTATCTGGGCAACAAAGACTTCGCCTTCTGGTACAGAAAAGGTACTATTGGCACCATACAAGGCTCTGCGATTTGGCAAAGCTTCCGCAAAATACAATCTTTTTTCTTACAACATCTCACATGGAGTTTCCAGAACGGAAACAAAATTTTAATTGCATTGGACCCAATCCTTGGAGCTGGGGAGGAATGTTCTATTCCACAAGAAATTAAAAACGCCTTACATTGTGCGGGCATCTTCGTATGGGGACAAGCCATTGCGGGCTGGCAGGGGCCTTCACCGATCTGGAAAGAAGCACATAGTATGGGTCTACATGGCCAAGCGGCCCTACAATGGAACAAGATTTTGGCAAACATAAAAAATATAGGAATTTGCCGTACAAAGTCTCGAGACTATCTCACATGGAAGGGGAAGAGGAGGACTGATAGTATAAGTGTTGCTGATACCTATTTATCTTTATCTAATATACCACCACCCCAAATAGGCTAGAAATTTCCCACAGCTTTATGGAAAACAGGAATTCCAAGCAAAATTATAATATTCTCTTGGTTAATTTTTCACAACAAAAACCTTATATGGGAGAATCTGCAGAAGAGGTAGTGGCAAGGGCCGTGCATTTGTTCTATCCACAAAGCTAAAGTTGAAAACAACAAGCACATCTTCCTGCAATGCAAACTCACCACTCAGGTATGGAAAAACTTATCTGATTTTTTTGGTTTCTGTTTTATAATGCATTCTTCCATAAAGGACTCACTAGAATGGTGGAGTGCACAGAAGGCTTCCTGGAGACCCATTCCCTTAATATTTATATGGACAGTTTGGAAATGGAGGAACAATTTCTTGTTCCAAAACAAGAAAGAAGAGTTTCAGCAAATCAATCACAAGGTTATTTCATATTATAGCATTTACATGCCACAGCTCAAACAACTAAGTAGTAAGCCCCGTGGGCACAGTAACCCTCTGCTAGAGTTACCCAATGGGTTTTTTTGATGGCGCAGCACAAAAAGGTATATGTGCTTGTGGTTTTTTCATTTCCATGAATGAACAACTAAAATACAACCTTTACTGGAATGGAGGGAATGGTACCAACAACAAAGCGGAGGCAATGGCACTTTGGGGTCTATTATGTTTCAACAATTTTCTAAACATCCCTGTTTTACATATACATGGAGACTCCAAAATTATAATTGACCATGTTTTAGGGAAGATATCCATAAATAACCCTCTTCTAATAGGATGGATGAAGAGAATTGAGATCTTCTGGAAAAAACAAAAAGGATACTCTATTAAGCATGTAGAAGGATCCCAAAACGAGCAAGCTGGCAGACTATCAAAAAAATGTCTGTCCCAAGAACTTGGAAAATGGCATATGGATATTCTCTGGGAAAACAAGACCTATAACATGGAAGACTTGCTCCTTCGAGGACCATAATTCTGAACACTGTGTTGACACCTAATCCTTGTGATTGGGTGAATTATTGTAAATAAATAATTGAGAAATGTGAACAGTCATCGGGAGATGAATTGAACAGTCTCTCCCTCATGTATATAACAGACCTACCTGATTGAATGAATAGACGAATCAGTTGTTTGTTTTGTGGAGTTACTGCCTGGCCTGACATGGTATCAGAGCCAACTCCTTGTTTTAGCTATTATGCTCCTGTAACTCCTCTGTCATGGCCTCTGCCTCTGCCTTATTCCCCTCTGTCCTGAAATAACCTGCCTCTGCCAGCGCTGCACATCTGTCCATACTGTCCAGACAGAAGCGCTGTACGTTAAATTTTTTTGAATAGCGCTGTCATTTCCTGTTTTAGCGCTGATGACTGAATAACTCCTCTGCAAATCCTCTGCCAGCTCTGCCCTTTCCACGCCAGTTTTCACTGTCTGTTGCTTGTCTTGCTCATTACTCTGACGCGCCCTTTCCATGCCAATCTTGCCCGTTACTTTGCCACGCTCTTTCCACGGCAGTCTCGCTTGTTGCTATGAAGCGCTGACCTAGAACGTGAAATTTGCAGCTTGACTCCTTCTCGTTGAATGATCCATCGAGCATTATTGTTAAGCCTCCTACTAGAACATTTCCCATCTCTCGAACAAATCCCTAGCACCAATCATCGATATACTTTCGCTGTAGTATTCATACCATACCATTCAATGGCGTGGGAATCGGTCTCGGGTCTCTGCGTTTCCATTTGAATGCGGTATATGGTATTTTCTGCCCCGACAGACTCACAGCTTGCTATGCAGTAATAGGACCGACGGTTTCTTCTGGAGCCTTACGGAAAGAAGCGCGTCCGCTTTGTGAATTATCTGCAGACCTCCTGGAAGACATTCGCCCACTCTGCGAATTGTCTATCAATAAACTGTCTCGTCCGGTGAGCCTCTTCAGTGTTGTCTTCAGAGACTGCATATATATGGTATCGACATTTGAATGTGGTATCGACATTTGAATGCGGTGTTGAATGTGGTATTGAAGGGCAACATTTTAACGTTGTTTGAGTATTAACGTGGTGCGCATCTGGGGAAACGCTGTGGGTTTATATGATATTAACGTTGTGCACTGTGGGTTTATACATATGCCCGTCCAAGTCTGTATATGCGTAGAATGGTCCAGCATATATATTGAATGGTTTCCATTTGAATGCGTTGAATGGAATATGAACTGAGTTTGTAGAATGGAATATGTTGGATATATTATATGAGGATGCTTTTATAAACATTGGAGGGATTTGAAGAAAATATAGTGCATAAAGTATTTGAAATCTTTTTGCCCTTTTGAGTACAATTTCACTGTATATCAGCAGAAGTATTTTTTCTATCAGCAGAAGTATTTTTTCTATCAGCAGAAGTATTTTTTTTTTACAGAATGCATTCAATCATCTCTATGGTAGGAATAGTTCTCACTGGCAAGGAGAACTATCCTGAATGGTCCCGGATGATAAAACACACCCTCATCTTCAATGAGTTGTGGAAAGGAGTGTGTGTCGGAGAAGGATACAATGACCTAGTACAAGCTACCTCAGACAAAGAGCTTGTCATTTGGGAAAACAAGAACAGCAAAGCCTATGCATTAATCGCAGCATCTGTAAATGAAGAGGTGAGTCGCCATATTTCATCATATTCAACTGCCTTTGAAGCTTTACAAAAGCTGAAAGAACTCTATGACTCACATTCTGCACTTGAAGTTGTTCAGCTCATGATTAAACTCTTCACTCTTGAACTGAAAAATAATGATCCTCTTACTCTTGCATCTGAAGTAAAGTCTATAATGCATGACATCAAATCCACTAAGGTTGAGCTGGATATCCCTCTTATTTCTTTTCTCAAGGCACTCTATCCTACTTACTCCAATTATCTTGAGTCTTTACAAGCAAATGGAAATCTTAAAGATATAACCTTTGACTCTCTTGTGAAAAGTTTGCTGAAAGAGAGAAAGCCTTTGGAAAGAAGACAGCCCCTGAATCTTCTCAAGAGACTGTGTGCCTTGCTCATAAAGAAAAACATCCTGCTCAAGATTCTACAAGAGGAAGAGGTGGACGAAGAGGAAGAGGAAGATATTTCAGAGGCAGGGGGGGAAGACATTCTAAAGGAGAAAAGGCAGACTTACACTGCATTCGCTGCAAAAGAAATGGATCACATGATGCCTCTACATGCAAGCTACCATGGGACAAAATTGAGCAGAAAAGAAACCAACAGAAAGGTAAAACTGTTGATACAGACAAAGGTAAAGCACCTGAATCCGCTCACTATGTTGAAGCACAATGTAACATTGGAGTAAATGAAGATTTGTTTAATGCTTCACTTGCTTCCTGGAAAAATGATTGGTTGCTTGATTCAGGAGCAACCTGTCACATGACTTATAGAAAATATTTTTTTGAAGATTTTACTGACAATGTTGATGGAACAGTATACTTTGCAGATCAGTCAAAAATCAAGCCATCAGGGCTTGGCACAATCAGGCTTAAACTGCCTGGTCTTCCAGACTTTCTTCTGGATCATGTTCTATATCTCCCACAGCTCAAGAGAAACTTGCTATCCTTGGTCCACATCCGCCAGCAAGGTCACTCCATTCATATGATTGATGGCAAGCTTGAGGTAAGAAAAGCATCTGACCACTCACTTGTCATGAGGGGAATAGAAGAAGAAAGGCTTTTCAAACTGCAAGGAACATCTGCTCATGCACAACATTTCTCATATATTTCTCATCATGAAGAAGGTACACTTCCATCAAGTTTATTATGGCATGCTAGATTTGGACATTTAAACTATGACAGCCTCCGCTTATTGAAGAAAAATGGTGTTGCTGGTTTACCTACAATTCCTAGGAAACATATGCAATGTGATGCTTGCATTCTAGGAAAGCATAGCAAACAGTCTTTTCATGATTCACATTCAAGAGCACATAGGAAGCTTGAACTCATTCATTCAGATTTATGTGGTCCAATCCCTATTCCTTCTGCAAATGGAAATAAATATATCATGACATTTATTGATGATTACACCAGAATGTGTTGGGTTTATTTATTGAAGAGCAAATCTGATGTTTTTCAAACATTCAAGAATTTTCATAAATGGATTGAAAATGATGCACAATCTCATATTGGGTCTATTCGCACTGATAATGGAAAAGAATATACATCAAATGAATTTGAAAACTATCTTCGCCAACATGGGATCAAACATCAAACAACTGTGCCTTATAATCCCCAATAGAATGGTGTAGCTGAAAGAATGAATAGAACAATCTTGAATATGGTACGATCCAGGCTTTCTTCAAAAATGTAAAGATAATGTTTTGGGCTGACGCTGTTCTATGTGCTGCATATATAAAGAATAGATGTCCATCTAATGCTATAAGAAACAAGACTCCTTATGAATTGTGGTATGGACATGTTCCTTCGGTAAAACATCTCAGGGTCTTGGGTTCCACCTGTTATGCTTTGATACCAAAGGTACATAGAAACAAACTTGGTGCCAGAAGTCGTAAGTGTATCTTCCTGGGGTATTCAAACACCTCCAAAGCATACCGCCTCTATGATGAAGTAAATAAAAAGTTTGTTGTATCTAGAGATGTAATTTTTCTTGAATCATCCAAATCTGACAATGTTGTTGAGCGGCAACTTGATCGCTTGGATAGATTCGCAAAAACGAAATCATTTCAAGAATTTGATAATCAGATTCCACATCTTGAAGGGGGGATTCCTATTCTAGATCAACATGTGGAATCTTCTTCTGAAGAACACTCTCCCCCGAATGAAACTCCAACAACGGATGATGCTTTAAGTGATGTAATTGATAGAATTGGGAGACTCAATCTTGATTCAGTCCCAACTCAATCAACAGAACAACCTAGACCATATCAGAAAGGTCCCCCAAAGTGGCTGATGAAGACACTTGAAAGTGTTCATCCTAATGAAATTGGAAAAACAGGAACCAAAAATTCAAACCGACAAAATGGAGGTGATGTAGATGACTCTAATTCACCTGTTGATATGGATGTTTCTTATGATTGTGAATTGAACTTGTCTACAGATTTTGAACCAACTTGCTTCAAAGAAGCTGCTTCTCATGATGAATGGAAAGAAGCGATGCAAAAGGAGTATGATGCCCTCATAAAGAACGACACTTGGAAGCTGGTTGATCCTCCATTTGGAACCAAACCAATTGGCTGCGAGTGGGTCTACAAGAACAAGTACAAAGCTGATGGCTCACTTGACAAGCACAAAGCTAGGCTTGTGGCAAAAGGATTTTCACAGAAGGAAGGGGTCGATTATGAGGAAACTTTTGCCCCCACAGCAAAATGGGCCACCATCCGAACACTCTTTGCACTAGCAGCTCAGAACGGTTGGAAAGTCCATCAAATGGATGTAAAAACTGCCTTCTTGAATGGAGATCTAAAAGAGAATGTTTTTATGTCCCAACCTGAAGGATTTTCTGTGAAAGGACATAAACATAAAGTATGCAAACTTGTGAAGTCCTTGTATGGCCTCAAACAAGCACCGCGAGCCTGGTATGAAAAACTAACTGAGCATCTTCTGAAACTCAACTTCAATCATTTTGATCTTGATGATGCAACTTTATTTGTCAAGAAAGTTGGCAAAATAGTTGTATATCTTGTGGTATGTGTAGATGATCTTTTAATGACAGGGAACAATGAAAGCTACATTGCATCCATAAAGAAGGAATTGGGGAAAAGTTTTGAAATCACTGATTTGGGCTATGTTCATTACTATCTTGGCATTGAAATAACCCAACATCCAAAATCCATATTTCTTTCTCAAAAGAAATACATTGGAGATTTGTTAAACAGATTTGGCATGACAGAGTGCAATCCTCTTTCTACTCCAATGGAACAAAACTTAAAGCTCACATCTATTGAAGGAAAGGAATTTGAGGATGCAACAAAGTATAGATAGCTTGCAGGAAGTCTCATCTACCTCACTACTACCAGACCAGACATTTCATTTGCCGTTGGAATCCTCTCCAGGTTTATGCAAAAGCCTTGTGAGGGACATTGGTCTGCTGCAAAAAGAGTTCTAAGGTACTTGAAGGGAACTCAAGACCTTGGAATCAAGTATACTCAGGTGGACGACTTCAGCTTGATTGGATACTCTGATTCAGACTTCGATGGAGACAAAGAAACTGGGGTATCTACTTCAGGATATGCTATGAGTCTTGGATCAGGAGCTGTCTCCTAGAGATCACGCAAACAGTCAGTTCCAGTAGATTCCACAACAGAAGCAGAATACGTGGCAGCAGCTGAAGCAACGAAAGAAATTGTGTGGCTCAGGAAAATTCCTGAAGATTTGCAGGTAAAACAAGTACAATCAACTCCACTCATGATTGACAATACCTCTGCAATAAAGTTGGCCAAGAACCCAAAGTTCCATGATCGAACCAAGCACATCAATACTAAATATCATCTGATTCGACATCATGTTGATGCCAAAAACAATCCATCTCCGTCATTGTTCCACAAATGAGCAAATTGCAGACATCTTCACCAAAGCGCTTGGAAGAGAAAAGCTTGAAAGATTCAGAACGATGCTTGGACTCACCAACATCCCTTCAGATTAAGGAGGGGAATGTTGACACCTAATTCTTGTGATTGAGTGAATTATTGTAAATAAATAATTGAGAAATGTGAACAGTCATCGGGAGATGAACTGAACAGTCTCTCCCTCATGTATATAACAGACCTACCTGATTGAATGAATAGACGAATCAGTTGTTTGTTTTGTGGAGTTACTGCCTGGCCTGACACACTGTTCTTTTTTGTGTCCCTGTTGTTGGATTACTTCTCCCTGGCCACTGGGCATTGTACAGTGTCCTCTGCGAAGTGGGATTTCTCTACTTCGCAGATGGTGACTATCTTTTTTTTACAATAGGGTTATATTGTTCCAAGTTTGACCTGTAACCTATCTTATTCTGTAACTGCTTCACCCAACCTCCATATATAGTTTTCACAATGAAGGACCTATTTTATTATTTACTTCTAATTTTTGGCGAAAGATGATACTTGTTGATTCAACATGATGTTTATTGTCTACGATTATTGGCACTTGTTTTGCAAGACTACTTGTAATTTTTGTAAATTCTCCCTTGCTATTAATATAAATCGTGCTTTTTTCGTAATGAATGAAAAAAAAAAAATAAAAAAAAAAAATAAACCATATTTTGCTTTATCCATTAATGAATCTCTGGATCTTAAAATCTCAAATTTGATAAATATGATTTATTTTATTTTTATTTTTTTATAATAATTTTTTTTTTTTTTTTTTTAACTCAGTCATCAAACCAATAAAAATACTGACATTACTGTATCTCATTACAAACTAACTCATGCTGCTGAGACTACTGTCAATAAAAGCCTGAGACTACTGTCAATAAAAGACCAGCTTTTACTTCTGCTAAAAATATCTCTGAATGTAACCATGATCTATTTACACACTCCTGAAATAAGATATTGACTTCGAAACATTAATTTGAAAAAAGGGAAAAAGCATGGAACTCATTTCCTATCGATATAGGCTTCGAAACATTAATTAAAAACAAAGGGAAAAAGCATGTAACTCATTTCCTATCAATATAGAACAGCCTCGTGTACCAATTTTCGTCCGCCTGAAACATGGTCGCATCTTTTAGAGATGTGCGAATTGAGTCTCACCGTCCATGGAGGGACACGATATTTGTTTATTCTATTAACGCAGGTGCCCATTCATTGCTCCAATCGTTTCGGCCCAATGAAGGGTGTAAAATATTTGTTTCTTTAATTTATTCATGTGCCCATTCATTTTTTTATCTCTTCATTGTCTTATTATTATGGCCATTCTTGCACCTGACAAATTCCGATTACTTTACTGCTTCGTGGAGGATGTTTCGAGACCCATGGTTTTGGCGTGGCCTAACTATGATTTTTTTTTTGAGTTTTTATTGGTGGAAAGTTTTTGGGTCAATTTTTCATTTTCATCTCATGAATATCATCATAGAGTCTCATGCTATAATCCGAAAAAACTTTATCATATCCTCAAACATCTTTGATAGAAGATTCTTTGTTGGAAAGATAGGGGAAATAAATTTCATTAAATGATATATTGTGAAATTTTAGGAAATGAAGTTTAGGTATGTTTCAAGGTTTTTTCTTCTTGTCAGGGGTATATTATTTTTGTGTTTAGGTCCCGAGAGGATCTAGATGAGATTGGGAGATGTATTTAGTTATGGGAAGTTTATTTCTCTTTTGAAATTATTGAGAGCCTAGATTTGGTCCTTTGAGAGAAAGAAACAATATGGGAACTATGGATCAACAACTTCTATATCTTCCCTTAGAGTTATGGAATGAGGAGATCTTTAAGGTCACTATAAATAGATTGTGTAATTAAATCACCATGAATGACAAAACCAAAAGCATGGACTACAGATCAATGGGAAATATCTATGTGGAGCTAGACTTAGGAGATGGTATTCCAAATCGGATAAATTTATACTAGGTAATGGATGGAATTAAAGACCCTAAATTATATAAACATCCCTTTTAGGTGTATTGTGTGTAGGGCTCCAGGTCACTTTAAAGAGTGTATTCCCAAACAAGGGAAAAGACAATTTGTTACACTGTATGCATCAAATGCTTAATTACTCTATCTATAGAATTTTTTTATTAAGAATGCCCCATCAACCAAAATTTCTTGAGACTTTTAGGAAAGAGGTACCATGTTCCTGAAGCGAATTCACTGAGGAGAAATTCAACAAATGTAGAGGCCAACAAAACATATAAGGAATTATATTTTAATTGAAAAGGAAAGGCATTCTAAATTGTCAAAAGAACTCAATAATATTCAATTTGAGCTTAATGTGTTATAGGTCATAAACAAAAGGGAAAGTGGGTAACAAAGGGTAAACACCTTTCCATGGATGTCTTGCAAGACATTGAATCTTCAAGGAGGTTCTCATTGTAGGAAATGGGGCAGAGATTGAATACCACAATTTTGGTGTGGATAACAGTTCTATAGCCATGGAAATTATGTAGCATGGTTTAGTAGAGAAAAAGGCTTCTTAGGATCAATAGAAGGGATCCCATAGTTTATGAATATCAATGAAAGATAAGGATATCATTAGGTGCACATCTTTACCAAATGGGGAATTTGAAAGGGGCTATCCAAATTACTAACAAAAAAATACCATCTCAAATTAGGTAAGAAGAAAAAGGTAAAAAATACCTAGAGTTGCAAGGAAATGTATTGTAAGTTAACTTTAGTCTTTCCAAACAAAAATGTAATGAGAAAATCTAATATTAAAATAAATAAATAAAATAATAGATTGAGCTATAATTTCAAAGTAAGAAATAAAGAGGAAGAAATTATTTTCTTATTAATCAAATCTTAAAAAAAAAATAAGGTGATTAAGAGAATGTTTCATAAATATAATTGAGATGTGATATTTATTTATGAGACTATGTTATGTTTATATAAGTAATTTGATAGTCATAATTTAGGGACGGGGAGCATACAAGTGTGGTCACCTTATACTAATATAAGCATACAAGGGACATTTAACCAAGTAACCCCTCTTGTATGTGACCATATATATAAGCTTCCCAAACATCATTTTACCAAGTGAATAACAAAGCTTCATATTTAAAGATTCTAGAACATGTCACTAGCTTGGAAAGATTGTTTAAAATTGAGTTCACATTGATATGCAAAAGAGATTTAATACCACTTGTAGTATTCCTATGAAAAAAATTAGTGACTGAAGAGAAATACCAAAAGAATTATAAAGTACAAAATGTAAAATATGAATACAAGAATATTGAATATGTTGAATATTAACCATTATATTGATAAATATGCCTCTCTGAGGAGGCAATCTCCAAATGAGAAGAGATTTAATACAATGATAATACTTGACAAAACATTAGATAGATTCCTACCTATATAAATATTTTTCACTCCAAGATCCCGAATTTACCAGTCCTCCCATCATCAAGGAGTAGGTGTCCCTTTTACATCAAGAATAACCACATCTCCTTGTACATTGCTCAACACCCATTTATGTCATGAAGTCAAGGTAGGACCCCAACAATTTTATGTTCTTGAGACATTTATTTCGAACCACAAATTCTTATAAAGGAATAGCTTGAGCCAAATTCCCAACAACAATTTATTGCAAAATTATTAAAAAGAAAACACATATTATATAAGACTACAACCAACCATTGGACAATGCAAAGAAGTAATTAATACATCAATTAAAGTTGTATGATTGACTATTAACATGTTAGTAGACCTATTTATGTTATCCCTAAAATATCCATTGAAATATTAAATTATTATAATGCATGCTCATATAAATAATCATGTTCTAGGATTTTTGATACTCCATAAAACCTATTCGTACTAATTTATCATGTTAACTAGGTCACATTCTTTACCAATTACCATTACCATTACCATGTGAGATCAAACCCAAATACTACACAAATTTATGCTTTTCCCTTCATTAAATATTAAAATATTCAAGGTTAAAATTCAGCAACACTTTAAAAAATATTTATTTTTTAAAGTGATGCAGGAAGACCCAAAAAATCACAGGGAATAATCTTACATAAGATTCTCTGGGTACAAAAGAAATATGCATCATACTCATAAAATTATTGATAAGTCCACATTATAAAATATTCCACTTGGAACACTCGTCCTTATTGACCCTCATTATTGTGGTAAAACATGTGCAATGTCTTCCAGCCCATCTTGCAGTTACCACTCCTTATTGCAATATCTTTAGTTTTTCTTTCAATTCACTTTTCAAAATATACAAGTTATATATTCAAACCCTATTAAGTTCATTTAATTAGTAACGGTTATTGTGATTAAATACCACTAAATCCTTCTGATAACCAGCTGCATTGTGACTAACTGTTAAGGCATCCTTCATTTTAATATCATTAGATACAGTAGTTTTTTCAAGCCGCACAATCTATTCTAATTGCACAAAAAAATTCAGCTAAGAAACATGCAGAGAGAAGTATTTATGATCCAACACCAGTCCTTACAAGTTATATTGAAAAACATCACCATGATTTGCCAAATTCATAAAATAGTAATATGGAGATAACCTTAATTTCAGGTTAGTTGCAATGCTTTATAATAAATCTATGTTAACCCACATCCATCTTAAATTAAGATGATTTATTTATATATCAAATCTCTGGATTAGTAATCTCATGTTTCCCTATTATGATTTTTTTTCCAGAATCAAAATTTTTAAACCTAAACTATCAGTCGGAGAGATAAAAAAGATGGACTAATTCAATGATTTGAATCATCTGTCCAACATTTTTTTCCAGTACGAAAAAAGCAAGATTCTATTATAATGATGGGATCCAGATTACATAACAGTAAGTATAGAGCTAGTACAAACAGCTCGAAGTGAAAATAAAACTGCATAGTGCAGAAAAAAACTAAACCATACAGAATATAACTATGAGAATTCTGGAAGATGAAAAAAAGCAAAATGGGACAATACTTACAAATCTGAGAAGCTTGTGCGATAGAGAAAATCAGAAAACAGGTGCATGGTATATACCAAGGCCAGAAGTATGGTAGAGTGAGTTATGTACCCGGAAGTGAAAAATCCTAAATTTGATGTTTTATGTCCCCCACTGTAATAATCATTTCCCATTTACCAATTTGTGATTAAAAACCTTTCTTTAACCTTACATGCTTCCATCTTTAGTCTATACTAACTGTTATGCTAACTGCCTCTCATCAAACCCTTGCAATTACAAGTTATTAGTATGAGTAGGTGCTAAAAGCACTATGAATAGCTGTTACACCCTCCAAAACAACTCTGAAATGCCAGATTCCATATAGGCTCATAGGCTCAGCGCTTAAATAACTATTAAAGTAGTGAAGTACAACCATAAATTCTGTTTTGCTCTGTCAATTCATTCAATTCTGTAGTGAAGTACAGCCATAAATTCTGTTTTGCTCTGTCCATTCATTGAATTTTGGATCCTGGGATCCTAGATCTTATAATAAATATGTTTTTTTTTTAACACAGAAGAAAAACTCATTACAATTTAGTTGTTGAATTAGCAGTGGAAACAGTTTACGGGTTATTATTATTTATTATGGTAGACTGATTAATCACAATATTCACAGAAAATCAGACAAATTAAAATTACTTATAAAAACTAAACTTTCACTCTTACTAAATATCTCTGAATCTCAAGCCCTTAACCTTAATCTATTTAACACTCATACTAATAAAATATAATATGATATTTATTTTTACACATTAAATACATAACAGCTAGTTGGAATTGGCATCCTATCAAATTTAGGGGCAATAAATTAGAGTTGTCTTCTTGGCTCACAAATATCTTTCATACCTTTCATAGATGACGATTTATGAGGACAAGAGGCAGACTGAGAAGGCGATCAATATGACCATAAAATCATTCAGCCACAGCAGAATTGAATTACTGTCATGTTGATCGCCTTCTCAGTGCGCCTCTTCTTCTCCTGCGCTCCTCTGCTCACACCCAGATAATTTTTCGAGACGCGAAATCTACAACTTATATAAAGAATATGCAGAAGGTGCTGAGGGACATGGCCGGTTTATTACATATCAATATTTTGTGAAGATATGGAAGAAAGAATTCAAAAATGTCCGTATTCTTAAGAAGACAAGGATGGGGATTTGCAGTACATGTGCTTCTCTTAAACAAAAAAGGGACAAATGTGAAGGGTCAGAAAGAGGTAGGCATTCATAACTTTAACTTTTAAGATTGTATATTCATCAAGTATGAAAACATATTTCTTAATGGCTTTCTTTTATGTTGTGTAGATTCAATTGTCAAAGAACTTCAGGAGCATCGCGAACAACAAACAAATGAACATAAAAAGTTGTACAAGCATCGAAAGAAGTGTTATGATAATCTGAATAAATATTTGGGTTTGATAATTGATGGTATGGACCAGAAGAAAACACTTTTACCACATTTTGTTCGCACACCCAAAAATTTACAGGAGGAAAATTTTATTCAGTATCACTTGGTCGATTGTATGGTCTTCAATGGGAAAATTTTGCCAAAGGTGTACTTCACAGCTCCAAATATTCATAATGATGCAAATCTGACCAGAACCATAATTCATGATGTGCTTTCTCATTGGTCTGGTAATCTTCCTAAAGTTTTGTATCTACAATTGGACAACACTTGTCGTGAAAACAAAAATCAAGTTGTTTTTGGATATCTAAACATGCTTGTTGAATTGAGAATTTTTCAGAAGGTAAAGGTTGGTTTCCTTCTTGTTGGGCACACTCATGACCATATTGATCAGATGTTCAGTCATTTTTCAGTCACGTTGAGGAGGAAGGAAGCTGGGAGCTTGCCATCATTAATTGAATGTATTAAGAAATCATACATGCCAGAGCCTACTTTTGATGTGTTGGAAGAAACTGTTGACATGCGAAGGTTTATTATGGGATCATATGGTGAGGGGAAATGCATTGAACAACTTAATGACATTAGCTTCCAACATCAATTTCGTATCAAACAAATTGATGGGAAAACACTAATATGGGGCAAGAAGTATTCAACTACTACAGAATGGGCACCGTCATCAGGTCTGCAATTTTTGAAGTTCATTCCAGATCCTCCAATATTTGCATCGAAAATATTGTTATTACAATCAGTTGGTGAAGTTCATAATGCACGCAAACAAAATAGAGATATAAATTATTCTAATTGCCTAGAAGAATTAAAAAAATGTATTAGATATACATATGAGTACTTTGACATTGCTGATTCAGTTTGGTGGGAGTCATTTTTCAATAATCAAAGTGATATCATTTCAACAAGAACAAATGAAGATATACCTTTGAAAAATCCATTTATTTGGCCACAAAATGTGTCGAATGCACATGAGGAAATAAACATTGTTGAACAGTAACAATCTCAAGGTATCATTAATTCTTCACAGGCAGAGGAAAGAGAGATCTATATTGGTTCCCGAAGATCTCGTGCACAACGTGAAGCCATGGAAGACCTTTACAAGGGTTTAGTACAGGATATTAAGGAGGGTTGCATGATCGCAGTGCTAGCAGATGGAGATCTCAATGCTTATCCATTTTGGGTTGCTAAAGTTATAAAGGTCTTTACAGAAAATGAGGATGTTACAAGTGTTGAAGTACATTGGTATGCCACAAATACACACCCATTCAATGGTGTGTATAAGCCAGAGATGGTAGTTGACAAAAAAAATGGCGGAAAGAGAAAAAGAAAGGGTACGAATACAAATCATCGCCGCACAGAAATATTGAAATTGCAGGATGTTGACATACTTGTTTACGACTTCAATTTAACAAAGAGGGGAACTCTTCGCTTCAAGACGATAGAGATTCTGAAAAGGTTGTTACCAGAAGGAACAGTATTGAGATGGGAGTCTGCTGAAACCAGTGGTAGATCTAGAAGAATTTTGAAACCTAAAATGATGGGCATGCATGTGGACTCAGATGGGGCACTAGTTGATGAAAGAGAAGAATATGGAACATCTTCATCAACATCCAATCACTCATCTGAAGATGTGAATTCTTATGGCATGCAAGAAATTATGAGTGATTTTTAATAATTGTTTAAGATAGTTTATCTAACTGATGCATGCATCATCTCTTGAAATAAAATTTTTGATTTCCATATGGTGTTAAATGAAAAGTTATGAGTCATTTTTATGTTGTTAGATCATTTTACTAGCATTTTTTTTTTTTAATTTTGAAGATTGACCCTAAAAAAAAAAACACCGTTCCAGTATAATCACTTTTTCGTTTTCAAGCTATATTTTGCATGAAAATTTTGTTTTCACTACCATTTTTAAAACATGTTCAAAATTGTCCCTAAAAAAAAACCATCGTTCCAATATACACACTTTTTGTTTTTAGCATTGTTTTTGATATTTTTTTGGCATTTTTTGGCCAAAGATACTGTTTTGAGTTTATAGTTCCCGTTTCAAAGTTTACATTGTTGAAAGTTCAGGACCCGAAAAACTACTAAAAATAGTAAATTGTGCTACAAATAAGGAAACTGAAAAAATGAAAGAGAGTTGTGGGAGTCCAAGTGGGATAGGTGGGTGGCCACCAACATCCACCTGGATCACCCTAGAATTCAATTTATTATTTTAGAGGAGCCTAATACCTTACAACCCTAGGGTTATTTCTATGGGGCAACCCAGGAGGATAATTCTATGTGTGGTGATGACTTTTTTCTTTCTAATTAGCACTATTTCAAAGTGTTTATGGGCATTGTGGGCTCAAACAATCTGACTGATTTTCTTGCCTATCACTCACTTTTGCCTTTTACAAGGGAAAAGGGTTGTGATAGTTTACATGTTTTTGGAGACTCTTTATTGATTATCAATTGGGTTAATGTGATCCAAGAGTGTCATTGTTTATATCTTGTTCACATTTTGGAGGATGTATAGAGATTAAAATAATTATTTGCTAATTTCACTTGCTCACATACATATAGGGGACAAAATTCTGAGGCCAATAGGCTTTCTAAAGAAGGCCTTCAATTGGATGCAATGAAGTGGCTTATTGAATAAATAGTAAATGATACTCTCAATCAGTTGTATCATAGACCTTGTATGGAGCAGCTCGTAGCCCCACATTAAAATTTCTCTCTGTAAGCATTTTCTTTTCATATCTCAGATGCTTATATTGCATAGATTTTGATACATGATCCTGTTTATTTGATTAGATTTTTGGGTTTCTTCTATATTTTTTTCATGAATGATTTTTGTATGGAAATGATATTTTATAGATGACATTATTTGGCACCCCATAGGGAGTTAATTTTTGTTTTGGATGTAGATTATGTGTCAGGACGATATTTTGTATATTTCTTTCCCATAGTATGAATTTGGGTAGATCCATACAGAATACGCTCTTGAAGTGCATTTACGAAATGCAATTTTGTTTCTCTTGATAAAGAAAGTTACGATTTTTTTCTTGGAAAATAAATAAATCAAATGGATGGTAAGTTGATAGGCATCAGTCCATGATAAGAATCAAAACACTTAACACATGATACAACTCACATTAACCACATTATATATATATATATATATATATTATATATATATATATATATATATATATATATATATATATATATATATATATATATATAACCATGGAGACTCACCTCCACTTTACCATGGAAATTCTTAACTTGTAAATAATTTTTATTACAATACCACATGCCCAATATGACATGTGTTGATATGACATTTTTTTAATTAATTAATTTGAGATAAACTAATTAAAAGAGCATAACTAAATTAGAGATAAATCTTAACCCTTGGATCTGTGAATACTACCATGAATATTATGGCATATTCCATGGAAGTTAAATCTCTACCATGCACCATCCACCTAATAATAACTAGTTATGTCATCCATCTAATAATTACTAATAATTAAATTAAAATTCTAAAAGGTCTATTTTAAATAAACATGCCATTGACATAACTAGTTCTTAACCAATCCTTCTAGTTATTAGCTATTAAGGCACCCTCCATTTCAATATTATTGAGCTGCAAGAGCTATTACAAATGTACAAACAAGTTATCAAAGGGAAAAAGAACTGATCTACCACATTCATTAAATAATAATAAAGATATAATTCCAAGTTCAATTGTGTGGAAGGCCTTAAAATAGATATATGTTAACCCTAATCTATGTGAATAGATCTCAAATTAAGATAAAACTATTTGCCTATCAAATCTCTTTGTTAATAATTTTTTACTAACAAATTTAAATATTTCTAATCAATATATATTTTTAAAATTCTCCATTAATAAATATATTAAGAAGAAAAAAAATTAAAATTAATTTACTAACTTAAACCCTTTTTCTAAAATATACCCTATATACCATAATGATTTGTTAAATTACTTAAACTATCTAACAAAAATTACAATAAATTATATATTTAAAACTTATTAAATTTATTTAATAGTTAAATTTAATTATTAACTAGTATTATCATTAAATATCATTAGATTATAGTATTACTATATACAATATTCTTTTGAGCCGCAAAACCTATTCTAAATAAATAAATAAATAAAATAAAATAAAAATAAAAATGTTAAGTTGAGAAACATGTAAGAAAAAATGTTCATGACCCAACACCAACCATTACAAATTTAAATAAAAACATCACCCAGATTTTCCACTTTCATACCATACTAATATCAAGATAACTTTAATTTCAAGTCTGTTGCAACGCCTTAAAATAAATCTGTATTAACCCACATTTATCTTGATATTAATTAAAGTAAGATAGATTTATTTAAATATCAAATTTAGATTAATAATTTCTTGTTTTCATATTTATATCCGTTAAAATAATAGATCTTATATTAATTTCTTGATTAATAATCCCCTATTTCCATATTTATATTTATCAAATAATATAATTTTTTTATATTTATTAAAATAATATAATTTTAAAATTTTTAAAATTTTTAATCAATATTAAAATGAATAAATTAAAGCTTAAAATATTTGTCAAATGAAAATTAATTTAATGATTTGAATTATCTGTTTAAAAAATATATTATTTGTTTGTTTTTTTTAAGTTCTATATTAGTGAAGGTATATCGTGATAATGTTTAAAAATTGAACCAGTAAATTAATATCTAATATCCAAGGGTGTATTAACACCCTTCTCATTGAAGACTCGTGGACATTCAATTACCAGTTGTTATTGTAACTGACTCTTCCAAATATTTGCAATTACCAGATATTAATCTGAGTAATTTTTGAAAATATTCTGAATAATTGTTACATCCTCCATTCCAATATTTTGAAAAGAAAGATTCTAAATTTTCAGTAGGGAAAACAATTTTGAATATCTCTAAAAAGTATTAAAGTACAATCATAAATTCTATTTTGCTTTATCCATTAATGAATCCCTAAATCTTGGAATCTCAAATATGATAAATATGATTTATTTTATTTTTGTTTTAAAAAACCAATATTACCATATCTCATTACAAACTAACTCATGCTGCTGAAATTATTGTCAATAAAAGACCAGCTTTTACTTCTGCTAAAAATATCTCTAGATGTAACCATGATCTATTTACACACTCCTGAAATAAGATGTTGACTTCGAAACATTATTTAAAAACAAAGGGAAAAAGCATGTAACTCATTAATTAAAAACAAAGGGAAAAAGCATGTAACTTATGTAACATGCCCGCATCTTTTACAGGTGCAAATTGAGTCTCACCGTCCATCGAGGGACACGATATTTGTTTATTCAATTAACGCAGGTGCCCATTCATTCTCCAACTGTTTCGGCTGTAAAATATTTGATTCTTTAATTTATTCATTTTTTAATCTCTTCATTGTCTTATTATTATGGAGATTCTTGCACCTGACCAAATTCCGATTACTTTACTGCTCCGTGGAGGATGTTTCGAGACCCATGGTTTTGGCGTGGTCTAACTATGATTTTTTTTTGGAGTTTTTATTGGTGGAAAGTATTTGGGTCAATTTTTCATTTTTGTTTCATGAATATCATCATAGAGTCTCATGCTATAATCGGAAAAAACCTTATCATATGCTCAAACATCTTTGATAAAAGATTTTTTGTTGGGAAGATAGGGAAATAAATTTCATTAAATCATATATTGTGATTTTTTAGGAAAATAAATTTCATTAAATCATATATTGTGAAATTTTAGGAAATTAAGTTTAGGTATGTTTCAAGGTTATTTCTTCTTGCCAGGGGTATATTATTTTTGTGTTTAGGTCAAGGGAGGATCTAGATGAGATTGAGAGATGTTTTTAATTATGGGAAGTTTATTTTTCTTTTGAAATTATTGAGAACCTAGATTTGGTCCGAGAGAAAGAAACAATATGGGAACTATGGATCAACAACTTCTATATCTTCCCTTAGAGTTATGGAATGAGGAGATCTTTAAGACCACTAGAAATAGGTTGTGTAATTAAATCAACATGAATGACAAAACCGAAAGCATGGACTACAGATCAATGGGAAATATCTATGTGGAGCTAGACTTAGGAGATGGTATTCCGAATCAGATAAATTTGTACTAGGTGATGGATCGAATTAAAGACCCTAAATTATATAAACATCCCTTTTAGGTGTATTGTGTGTAGGGCTCCAGGTCACTTTAAAGAGAGTATTCCCAAACAAGGGAAAAGACAATTTGTTAGATTGTATGCATCAAATGCTTAATTACTCTATCTATAGAATTTTTTTATTAAGAATGCCCCATCAACCAAATTTCTTGAGACTTTAAGGAGGAAAGAGGTACCATGTTCCCGAAGCGAATTCACTGAGGGGAAATTCAGTGAATGTAGAGGCCAACAAAACATATAAGGAATTATATTTTAATTGAAAAGAAACACATTCTAAATTGTCAAAAGAACTCAATAATATTCAATTTGAGCTTAATGTGTTATAGGTCATAAACAAAAGGGAAAGTGGGTAACAAAGGGTAAACACCTTTCCATGGATGTTTTACAAGACATTGAATCTTCAAGGAGGTTCTCATTGTAGGAAATGGGGCAGAGATTGAATACCACAATTTTGGTGTGGATAACAGTTCTATAGCCATGGAAATTATGTAGCATGGTTTAGCAGAGAAAAAGGCTTCTTAGGATCAACAGAAGGGATCCCATAGTTTATGAATATCAATGAAATATAAGGATATCATTAGGTGCACATCTTTACCAAATGGGGAATTTGAAAGGGGCTATCCAAATTATTAACAAAAAATACCATCTCAAATTAGGTAAGAAGAAAAAGGTAAAACATACCTCGAATTGCAAGGACATGTATTGTAAGTTAACTTTAGTCTTTCCAAACAAAAATGTAATGAGAAAATCTAATATTAAAATAAATAACTAAAATAATAGATTGAGCTATAATTTCAAAGTAAGAAATAAAGAGAAAGAAATTATTTTCTTATTAATCAAATCTTGAAAAAAAATAAGGCGATTAAGAGAATGTTTCATAAATATAATTGAGATGTGATATTTATTTATGAGACTATGTTATGATTTTATAAGTAGTTTGATAGTCATAATTTAGGGATGGGGAGCATACAAGTGTGTTCACCTTATACTAATAGAAGCATACAAGGGACATTTAACTAAGTAACCCCACCTGTATGTGACCATATATATAAGCTTCCCAAACATCATTTTACCAAGTGAATAACAAAGCTTCATATTTAAAGATTCTAGAACATGTCACTAGCTTGAAAAGATTGTTTAAAATTGAGCTCACATTGATATGTGAAAGAGATTTAATACCACTTGTAGTATTCCTAGAAAAAAAATTAGTGACTGAAGAGAAATACCAAAAGAATTATAAAGTACAAAATTTAAAATATGAATACAAGAATATTGAATATGTTGAATATTAACCATTATATTGATAAATATGCCTCTCTAAGGAGGTAACCTTCAAATGTGAAAAGATTTAATACAAAGATAATACTTGACAAAACATTAGATAGATTCCTACCTATATAAATATTTTTCACTCCAAGATCCCGAATTTACCAGTCCTCCCATCATCAATGAGTAGGTGTCCCTTTTACATCAAGTGTAACCACTTCTACCTAATTAGTCTTATTTAGAGAACATGTCCTTGTACATTGACTCCTTAGCAACATTTATGTCATGAAGTCAAGGTAGGACCCTAACAATTTCATGTTATTGAGACATTTATTTCGAACCACAAATTCTTATAAAAGAATAGCTTGATCCAAATTCCCAACAACAATTTATTGCAAAAGTATTAAAAAGAAAACACATATTACATAAGACTACAACCAACCATTGGACAATGCAAAGAAGTAATTAATACATCAATTAAAGTCATATGATTGGCTATTAACATGTTAGTAAACCTATTTATGTTGTCCCTAAAATATCCATTAAAATATTAAATTATTATAATTCATGCTCATATAAATAATCATGTTCTAGGATTTTTGATATTTATCAAGTTAACTAGGTCCCATTCTTTACCAATTACCATTACAATGTGAGATCAAACCCAAATACTACATAAATTTGTGTTTTTCTCTTCATTAAATATTAAAATATTCTGTTAAAATTCTGCTAACACTTTTGAAAATAAAAAAATATAAATATTTTTAAGTGATGAGGAAGACCCAAAAAATCACGGGGAATAATCTTACATAAGACTTTCTTGGTAGAAAAGAAATATGCATCATACTCATAAAATTATTGATAAGTCCATATTATAAAATATTCCACTTGGAACACTCGTCCTTATTAATCCTCATTATTGTGTTAAAACATGTGCAATGTCTTTCAGCCCATCTTGCAGTTACCACTCCTTATTGCAATATCTTTAATTTTTCTTTCAATTCACTTTTCAAAATATACAAGTTATATAGTCAAACCCTATTAAGTTCATTTAATTAGTAACGGTTATTGTGATTAAATACCACTAAATCCTTCTGATAACCGGCTGTATTGTGACTAACTGTTAAGACATCCTTCATTTTAATATCATTAGATACAGTATTTTTTCCAAGCCGCACAATCTATTCTAAATGCACAAGAAAATTCAGCTAAGAATCATGCAGAGAGAAGTATTTATGATCCAACACCGGTCATTACAAGTTATAAAGAAAAACATCACCATGATTTGCCAAATTCATAAAATAGTAATATGGAGATAGCCTTAATTTCAGGTTAGTTGCAATGCTTTATAATAAATCTATGTTAACCCACATCCATCTTAAATTTAGATGATTTATTTATATATCAAATCTCTGAATTAGTAATCTCTTGTTTCCCTATTATGATTTTTTTCCAGAATCAAAATTTGTAAACCTGAACTATCAGTCGGAGAGTCAAAATTTTTAAACCTGAACTATCAGTCGGAGAGATAAAAAAGATTGACTAATTCAATGATTTGAATCATCTGTCCAACATTTTTTTCCAATACGAAAAAAGCAAGATTCTATTAATGATGGGATCCAGATTACATAACAGTAACTATGGAGCTAGTACAAATAGCTCGAAGTGAAAATAAAACGGCATAGTGCAGGAAAAAAAACTAAACCATACAGAATATAATTATGAGAATTCTGGAAGATGAAAAAAAGCAAAATGGGGCTATACTTACAAATCTGAGAAGCTTGTGCGATAGAGAAAATAAAAAAACAGGTGCATGGTATATACCAGGGCCAGAAGTGTGGTAGAGTGAATTATGTACCCGGAAGTAAAAAATCCTAAATTTGATGCTTTATGTCCCCCACTGTAATAATCATTTCCCATTTACCAATTTGTCATTAAAAACCTTTCTTTAACCTTACATGCTTCCATCTTTAGTCTATACTAACTGTTATGCTAACTGCCTCTCATCAAACCCTTGCAATTACAAGTTATTAGTATGAGTAGGTGCTAAAAGCACTCTGAATAGCTGTTACACCTTCCAAAACAACTCTGAAATGCCAGATTCCATATAGGCTCATAGGCTCAGCGCTTAAATAACTATTAAAGTAGTGAAGTACAACCATAAATTCTGTTTTGCTCTGTCCATTCATTGAATTCTGTAGTGAAGTATAGCCATAAATTCTGTTTTCTGTAGTGAAGTATAGCCATAAATTCTGTTTTGCTCTGTCCATTCATTGAATTTTGGATCCTGGGATCCTAGATCTTATAATAAATATGATTTTTTTTAACACGGAAGAAAAACTCATTACAATTTAGTTGTTGAATTAGCAGTGGAAACAGTTTACGGGTTAGTAAATAGTAGACTGATTAATCACAATATTCACAGAAAATCAGACTAATTAAAATTACTTATAAAAACTAAACTTTCACTCTTATTAAATACCTCTGGATCTCAAGCCCTTAACCCTAATCTATTTAACACTCATATATTTATTTTTACACATTAAATACACAACAGCTAGTTGGAATTGGCATCCTATCAAATTTAAGGGCAATAAATTACAGTTGTCTTCTTGGCTCGCAAATATCTTTCATACCTTTCATAGATGACGATTTATGAGGACAAGAGGCAGACTGAGAAGGCGATCAACATGACCATAAAATCATTCAGCCACAGCAGAATTGAATTACTGTCATGTTGATCGCCTTCTCAGTGCGCCTCTTCTTCTCCTCCGCTCCTCTGCTTACACCTCCTGCTGCATACCTTCTCAGTGCTCTGCTTCTTCTCCCGCGCTCCTCGGCTTACACCTCTCCTCTCCTGATCACACTCCTACCTGCACATGCCCATATATATAAGGCATTCTGTGCCAATTTTCCTCCAGCACCTCTCCTCTCCAGACCACACTCCTACCTGCACATGCCCATATATATAAGGCACTCTGTGCCAATTTTCCTCCAACACCTCTCCTCTCCTGATCACACTCCTACCTGCACATGCCCGTATATAAAAGGCATTCTGCGCCAATTTTCCTCCAATTTTCTATTAGATATGTACAAATTGGCTCTCACCGTCCATCAAGGGACACGATATTTGTTTATTCAATTAAACGCAGGTGCCATTGATTTTCCAATCGTTTCTTTTTCTCCGGTGAAGGTTGCAGGTCGTAATTCCAGGTTTCACGGACCATCGAAAGGTGTGTAACGTTCGCTTGTTTAATTTAATCATGTGCCCATTGATTTTTTCGAGACGCATGATTTTTGCGACCCTTGTTTATATATGAACAAGGGTCGCTTGTTTAATTTAATCATGTGCCCATTGATTTTTCGAGACGCATGATTTTAGAATATTTAAGTGACTGGAACAAGGGAAGGAAAGGAATTATTTGTTGGGAATCATTAGCACGATAAATTTATTTTAGTAAAAGAAGGGAAAGAGGTTTTGTTTAGGAAGACAACTTCAAAATCTATGAAAGAGGCAATATTTCTAGGTCACCAAAAAAAATTATCTCCAACCAACACCCTCAAAAAGTCCATGGGATACTATGGGGTAAATTTAAATTTAGTGACATCATGCTTGTTAATGGAATTTCAAATGTGATGGAGAAGATTCCATGGTTATTCCTTATAGCAGATGCCTATGATTAAATTTTTGAGGCAATGTTAGAGCAAAAATGGATATCATGAAAGAAGATGGGTCCTTGATCACGTCCATGGTATAATCCAAGGGAAATAATGTTTGGTCAAAGATGGTAAGAAATAAGGATTTGAGTACATTATTCCCATCCAAAGGTGTGGAACATTTTGGAATTTACCTCGCTGTTGATGATAGGAAATTTTTCTTCTAAGTGAAGATCATCCATCACCCTATTGTTGGAAACACTAAGAGGGGGTGAATCAGTATTTCTCCTCAATTAGCATTTTTAATTTCACAAAGAATTAATCATTATTAACATTAGATCAATATAACTTTCAACATCACATGAATAGTAAACGACATCATTCAACTATGCACAAACATCAAGACAATAGTACAATTTTTTAGGTGGATACCCTTCCGGGAGAAAAACCATTGAATGCTTCTTAATATTTGTCTTCAATAAAATTTACATCAATATTTTCAGCTCCAACCCCCTAGTTTTCAGGCTCCAGCCTTAAGAATGCTTCAATGCCCCGGTTTACTAGCTCCAATTAGAAGGACACTCCAAAACCCCGATTTACAAACTCCAGCCTCAAGGATGCTCCAACACCCTGTTTACCAGTAGCAACCGAAAGGACACTCCAATGCCCTACGCAGGCTCCAACCTACTCTAACACCACCTTGCCTCCCTAATCAATCGATGGACCACGTTTCACAATTTTCAAGTTGGATCCCCCTGTGCTTGAAATTATATAAAGAAACTACAATACAAGAAATTGTTATACAACCTCTATCAATCAATTTTACCTCTACTCAATCTACATTTCAAACCCTAGCATCAGTCAAATCTACTTCTTCACCAAACATCAAACTCAATCAATTCATTGTTTTTTCTTCTGCTCAACATCAATCCAAACCTTGCACCCAACACTCTCTAGTCATCCGCTGCTATCAATACCGCTATCGTACTGCCTCTGCTCCAAAAATCAAACCCTAACTTCTTTGTTCAAGTCATCAAATGTCTAGCCATATAACCTAACAACCTTTGCATCAATGTACTAGTTTATCAAGTCAAAACCTGGAAATATAGCCATAATAAATCAATGGTGATACAATGCATATGGTAAGCATACTAGCAATACATCAACCTCTAATAGAAGCATACTCTAGGTTATCAACCAAACAACAACATCATCACACTCTCCAACAACTCAATTATAACTCTACGTCAAGCATGAAACCCTAACTCCTCAATACATCAATCATACCAACCAGTAAACTCAATATTTCTAGTGACGTTAGATATACTTATGTCAATCTACTCAACAAACTTTGATTCAGAATAATCTTCAAAGAAGGCACAATGAATTTTCATGACCAAAAAGAGGCTTACGTGTACTTTAGATATGTACAGGGAGGAGTCCAAACTGGTCTTTCTCTTTGTTTTAAAGATATATTATATACATGCCTCAAAAATCTCAGATTATCAAGTTGTTCTCAAGTCACAGTCTTCAAATGGAATCAAAACCTATGGAAATGCTCAACAAATGTTACAGAGACATGCAATAGGATCATAAAAAACACAACGAATTCCATTTAAGAAGTTGCAACCCATACATCCTCAGAACAATGTGAGTTGTGACATGTCCCTTCAGTGGAGTGTACCCCATATGCCCAACAATAAAACAAAAACCTTTAAATTCAGGCCTCCTTGTTGGATTTCTCTATACTCCACATGGTCAAAAAAAAATCTCATAATATAATTACTTCGAATGATATTACATTACATCCATGTCGTAATGGATGAGAGACAATTATTTTTTATAGATAAGGAGAGACATTAAATTAGGCTAGCCTACTTGATGATTGGAGGGAAACAATATTTTTTAATTTCAAATAATGGAGCCAAAAATCATATGAGGTCGAATTCCCTTGCAATTTTTGAGTATGTCACTTAATTATTTATCTTGAATATTTTATTTGACATTTTCCTAAGATTTGATAATAAAAAAAATTGTAATCCCTTCCTTTTCTTATGAATTGTAATTTACTTTGCCAAATTTTCCCAATAGCAGTTTGCCACATTATCTTCCTTTTTTGGGTTTTTTTCCCACTTGATGGGGTTATAACCATTAAAAAAACATATATCTCAAACCATGAGGGATCCCATGATGAGCCACATACCATTGGAATCAGTATGACGAGAAGAATCCAATGACAATGGTCCTGAGCCTAAGATCCTTGATATTCATCCCTAAATTCTTCAACAAGTGTGGGGCTCAAGACCATTGTGGGGATTTCCAAGGCATTTGACCAATGGTGCTTCCAATTGATGACAAATATTAAGAGCGTTCAATCAATGACATTGGCATCAATGACAACACCATTCAACACCTATCATGACTAGAAGAATCATGTAGTTTATTTGGTTCTAGATTACTTCTCTCTTGGTAAGAAAATATTTTTGACCTTTCCTTTGCTATTTGACTTGCAACTAGAGAAGGCCCTTCCATTTTCAATGAATATACCCCTTCGCTCAAAATTTAGAATATAAATGAATTAGGATTAAGGAATACAATGAAAGAAAAACAAGATGTAGTCAAGGATGCTTCTCCTTTGGAAGAAGAATTAGAGATGAGAAAAGAAAGATGCAAGTTAGACCAGTTAAACTACAAAAGAAAAGAACAAATATCATGGTAAAGTCTCATTCTATAATTAGAAAAATCCCAATCATATGCTAAACATCCTTCATAGGACATGCTTTGTTTGGGAGAGAGGGGAAATGAATCCCCTTAAATTATGAATTAACAAATTCTAGAAAAAAAAACTTAGGTATGTTCCAGGGCTCTTCCTCCTCATAAGTGGAAACATTAACATTACATGAGGTCAAGGCATGATATAAAAATGAAAAGTGAAGGTTTCAATAAATAATTTTCAAGTTAGTCCATGTCTTTTATGCAATGAATCGTGGTTTTAAAAGTACACAAACTTAAGTAAATTTGCAGAATTTTAACAGTTAAAAGCGGACAAACATTCAACATCAAACACAAGAAAATTGATAACAAAGTTCACCCATCTTGGGCTATGTCTCCGAGTCCAGCTTCTAGTTGTGACCACTTTATTATATGCACAAATGCTCAATACATCAACATACAAGCTTCAATTTGCAAAGTATGACTACCATTGTGTCCAGAAGGCTCAAAACACCTCTATCTAGGCTCTTCTTCAGCTAAAAAAGGATGATAAAATGAGCAATTTATTCTTATTTCTTCAAAGATTCTTGTAAACTCTATAGTAAAACTAGAACACTCTCCAGAGTTTTTGAAAAATGATCCTAACCCCACTAGTAGGGCCCCAGAGTAGTAGGGAGGAGGTCACATTTTCGACCCACACTTCTCATCGTTGATTGTGTTGGTTTTTTTAATTATATATCAAATTTTTTTAACGGGCCTCCACCCCTGCTCATATGCTTTGCCCCCAGTTTCCTGTCAACACATGGCCATAGGCCATGGGCACGAGAAGTGTACCACACGCCACATCTCCTAATTCCCTGCTAGTGGTCGCATCCCATTAACGTAACCGTGGGTCGTTGGCCCAACCTTCATGCCCACCTGTGAAATGTTGGTCACATTTTTTTCCATAAAGCCAATGGTTGAACCATTCATGCTAGCCTGGTGGTCTGTAGTTTAATTACCAAACTGCCCACTGTTAATCTTTAAGTATGAGCAGGTGCCTATGGTTAACAAGAACCACCTATGGCTGAACATTTGGGTGATCGTTTTGTTGGTTGGAGGTTATGCAATGGAATCTTTTAGAGGCTTTGTCGATTAAACAAAATAAATTTTGGCACCATCCAGAGTTCCATGTGGCACCCTGGGATTGGGCCACGTGTCACTCTGTGATTAGCCCATCTGACGAACCAATGACCAAATAAAAATATGCCAGGTGTCCTCATACGACTGGCCCAAATTTTGGTTCCTGATTGGTCCCCTTATAACATTCGTATTGTCTAGTCAAATGATGACGTCAACACCACATCAGCATATGGACTGCACAATCAACCCTGCACTTTTATTTTTTTGCTATTTGCCCAAAACCTCAGAATGCAATAACTTCCTCATATAGTGTTGGATTGAGGTGATTCAAGCATTGCAGGAATTAGAACAACAAGTTCTACGATTTTGCACTCATTTCAGGAGATTTTGAGCATATTTTTGGTCCGCTAGATCATTCCTCCTCACTAGAAGCTTTTGGACCACCGAAAGCCAAGTTTTACTCATTAAGTTAGTGAGGGTACAACTCCCTCACTTTTCCAATCTCTATCCACCATAATTTACTTAGATTGGTACCCTTGAGCCCCACACAAAGATACTCCACATTGCCTCTACGTGAAGTTCTTATCCTCCTATCAAGAATAGTGTCTTCTTGCAACTCATTTAAATACTCAAGAGAAAAATATTCTACATATGTAATATGTCTTCTTGATCAACGATCATAGGAGGCTCATACAATATTAAGTTTTCCACATTCACAACAAAATAAATTTCCATGTAAGGTGACAAATCTAGTCTGATTGCATTGTTACCAATCTTATCCAAGATTTTGAAAGGACCATATCTGATTTGTTTGAGATTTTTACCTTCACCTTGTAATCTTTCTTCGTTGTTGTACAACCAAACTTGATCTCCCACTTGGAAATCATGATCAACCTGATGAATATCATGTCTTGCTTTGTACTTGGCTTGGATTTTCTCTAGTTGTTATTGTATCATTTGATGCACTAACTAGATTTTTTCAATGAAATTCTTGGCTTTTTCCATTCACTATGTCCATCTACTGCAATATCTTTACCAAAGATGAAATCCAAAGGAGACTTTTGAAAATAACCCAAACAAACTTCAAATGGAGATACTTGTGTAGATGAATGCTTGGCACGATTATAGGCATGCTTGTAGTAATGAAAATGTTCATCCCAAAGTTTAGGATGCTTACCACAATATCCTCGAAGGAGACGCAATATCTTTTTGTTCACTACTTTTGTCTCATCATCGGTTTGTGGATAAAATGTTGTGCTCTTCTTCAACTTTGTGTCCATGAATTCCCATAAACATGACCAAAACTTCCCGATAATATCTATCAGAAATGATCGAAGTAGGTAACCCAAAGTGAACCCATACATTTTGGAAGAACATCTTTGTAGTTTGTTCATTTGTGACATATTTCTTACAAGGCATCCACACACACATTTCGCTGAAATGATCCACTACAACATATAAATAATCATGACCTTTTATAAACATTGGTAGTCCCCCAACAAAATCCATAGAAACACTTTCCCAAGGACAAGATGGGATAGGAAGTGGAGTGTACAAACCCAATTTCCTATTGCTTTGCTTGCTAGTAGCGCACAAAGAACATCATTTTGTAAACATATCTTGATATAGTTTCATTCGTACGAGCCCAATAACAATACCTATGTAGCTGAGCAACTATTTTTCCTACACCAAAGTAACCAACAATAAGAGAAGTATGGGCTTCCCTTATGACATTAACTCTTTCACCTTGTGGAATACACAACTTTCCAAGATGATACAACAATTTGTTATGAACATGATAATCCAACTCTTCAACATGATTTCCTTGACTCAAAGTTGCATAAACATATTTAAAATCTTCCTCCTGAGAATACACTTCAATATAACTTTCATGCATGGTTGAGATATTCTTAAGAATGACATATGCATTAACAATAGGTCTTGAAAACATATCTGCAACTTGTTTGTGAATAACTTTCTTATACTTGATAACGAAATGAAATTGTTGCAGAAATCCCATCCAACTAAAATGTCTAGATTGTTGTAGCTTGGTTTTCGATTGTAGATATTGTAAATGTTGATGGTCAGTATGAATAATTGTTGCTTTACCCATCAAATAATGCTTCCACTTCTTCACGCTTTGTACGAAAGCATAAAACTCTTTATTATAAGTTGGATAGTTAATTATTGCACTAAGAAAGGTATTACAATGATAATGTATTGGCTTACCATTTTGCATCAATACTTCTCCCATATATATTCACTTGCATCTATTTGAACTTCAAATGGTTGCTTGAGGTCTTGAAGTGCTAGAACTAGTGTTGTATTGATTTTCTCTTTCAAAGTATCAAAGGATTTTGTTGCTTTCCTTCCCATTGAAAGACCTTCTTCACACTTGTCAAAGCATATAATGGTGCATCAATGAATGAGAAGTTAGCGATAAATTTTCTCTAATATTGGGTTGCTCCCAAAAAGCTCTTGACTTTTGTTACATTGTTGGGTTTAGGCCAATTCATAATAACATCAACTTTGGATTGATCAATATTTAATTCACCACCTCCTACAATATGGCCTAAATACACCCTAAACTTTTTCCTAGATTCACATTTAGACATCTTCAAATACAAATTTTCCTTTTTCAAGACATTTAAAACTTGATTTACATGCTTGTCATTCTCTTCACAGGTCTTAATAAAAATCAAAATATCATCTAAGTAAACTATGACAACATAATCAAGGAATGGTCGCAATATATCATTCATAAGTCTGATGAATGTGGAAGGTGCATTACAAAGCCAAAATTGTAGAAATTATGGTGTATATTTGCAACTGCTCATGAAGATTTTAATCAAAATCATAAGACACAAACCTACTCTATTGCTCTGTGAAATTCAATTCAAAATTTAGAACATCAATCACAAACATGCAATGAGAAATAACACACATGCACATAGTATTTTTTCCAACGGAAAGCAATCTGTTAAAAACCCCTTGCCTGTTTGCATTAATCTGATGAATAGAGATGTAATACAATTGTTTTGCTCAACTGAGTGCAACTTGCAAGTGAATAATGTTGGCATTATGACATAGGTTTGGCGCTATGACACAAGTGTTGTCCTTGCCATTTTTGTCCTTGATGCCAACTCACTCAATTGACAGATCACAGTTCAGGCTCTTAGAATGAAGGAAAAAGAGTTATACAAAGGTTCCTCTTAACCAAGTCGCGTATACACACGGGATCACCGATCAAAAGGCGTGTATATGTATGCACACACTTTCATGCAAGGAAAAACGTGTACATGTGGGAAAACTTATTTTTGGTCCATGGTATTTAGTCCTTGGTATTTGGACCTATGGTTTTGGACCATGGTATCTCATCCGAAGTGTTGAACCCAGGTATTGGGTCCATGGTATTGATTCTCTATGGTTTTGGACCATGGTATTGAGTAAGGCCTAAGACTATAAAAGGGGAAGGAGATCATTAGGCAAAGGCATTCACTCAAGCATTGAATATCTTATGAAGAGCAAGATCTGGAATACTGGTCATAGGATTATGGTGCATAGCTGGATCTGAATCAAGGAGGAACCTGAGTGCAAGAAGAAGGATAAGTTCTATTGATGGGTCAAGATCTTAAGGCTTGAAGAGAAGTATCTTTGTGTGATTTGATCTATTATATTTGGCGCATGACTTGATCTATAAAACTAACGATCTATGTATTACTAATGTTTGAATAACTGAAAAGGGTAAGATTATCTTTTATAGATCTGTATGCAGGTTCAGCGAAGCAAAGGCGCGTATACACGCTAGTTCAGTAATTCAAAATAGCGTATACGCAGGTTGGCCTTAATATAGCAGTGTATGCACGCAGGTTCTACATATTGAAGTAGCGTGCATCTCATGAAATATGTTTTAGCTACTTCTGTTTATTGCTGCAGTGTTCTGGGTTAAGGATTGGTTTCTGGTTACTATTACTGTATTCTGGTTACAACTTTCAGAGAAGTAATTGTTTGATTCAGTTTTGATTGGAGCAAAGGAGATTGATAGATGTAGATATATTTCATGATTGACTATTGTTATTGATGGATCCAGACGGAAAATTTATGAAACGTGGTCCCTGGAAGAAAAGAGAAGGTTGTTGCCTTCTGTAGGTCAGCACCTATGTACTAGTACATCAGCTAGTACAAGAGCTAAGGGGGTTGTAGCTCCCTTCCAGAAGAAGCTGGAGAACGAGATAAGGTTGTAGCCTTCTGCAGGTAGAAGCCTGTGTACTGGTATAAGACTACACCAGTACAGAAACATTGTAAAAAGAAGTTTCTAATTGAAAGAATATAGAGACGAATTGCAGTAGGTGGTTTTCACCCACATTGGTTTCCACCTTATATCTTATGTTCTTGTGTGTGACTGTCTGCTCTATTTTTCTGTTCCTGGTTATTGTTTATATGGTTCTGACTCACAGATTAATGATCAACATCTAAAGAATAAATTAAATTATAAGTCTGCAAGTTATATGCGAGTTTCGTTAACTGAAGTTGCGTATATACGCTGTTTTCACTAACTGAAGTAGTGTATACAAATCTGAGTATGAAATGAAAAATAATTGACTTGATAATACTGATTCAACCCCCCCCCGCCCCCTCTCAGTTGTCGAGCCGTAAAAAGGGTCTTTTTCACCTCTAATTACCTCACATTAACTTGTCAATCCATGAACGATTTGTTATCTCAAAGAGTGTACTCAGTTTGAGGTTGTCATTTGTCAGAGTAATGCTAGTAGTATAGTGCTCAAGAAAATACAAGAGTAAACAGATGCTTGAAAGAAAATCTACTTACAACAAAATACTTTGAAGCCTAAATCATGCACTCGGAAAACTAAGCAATGTATCAGTCAAGGGTCCAGTAACAATAACTCATCCCTTTGGAAACTGATGTAACCAAAAGTAATCAAGGAACAGATCATCAATCTGGGGACTAGACAGCAAATGCCAATGCCCACTACAGTTTCAGATCGTTCTACACACCAAAGCAACCAGTAGCTCAAATAACAGGAAATGGAACAACAATTAAGAAATGGAACAACAACTAGAAAATGTAACAGCAACTAAGTCTGATGAACAACAACACCTTAATCTACAAAAACAAGTACAACAACTTTATCCTACAGAAATCAAATATCAATCTTTACTCAAAGGATAAATTGGACAGCAAATAGAAATGGAACGGCAACCAATGAAATATAGAACAACGCATAGTACCAATTATAGATACACGGTGCCGAAATAAATAATACACACAACACACAGAAATATTAAGAAAAATAGTAATCTGAGTCTAATACCGCAAGTATTGATCCTGGTTAGAAAGGGTAACGATCGCAATTCATAATGGAACAACAATGTCAATTGAACAACAATCGTATGAAGTATAAACCATAAACGAATACAGTAATACCAACTTAAGAAGGTTATAGCTCGATTACTCTGCAATTAAACAGCAACAACATTCCATAAAGAACAACGATATTACATTAATGACTTTAACGAAACAACAATACGTTATAAGATCAGAATGGACGATATAACTTTCCTGTTGCAGAGAACAATACATAATATATAACAAATCTGCAATATAAGATAACAAATCACACCAGATTACCGATTCCAGCGAATAATACAAACCACACACGAACTAAAGATGATGATACAGGAGCAAGTGTTCCACCAGGGTCGGGCCCTTATCCTCCAGGGATACACCGCTTGAAGTTATTCCAGAATCACATAAGGAACAACAACCAGATGTATATTAAAGCATAAAAGCAGAGTTATGGCGGATCACTTCTCAACGAGAGTCAATGATCAAAGTTTTAGATATAGAGCAAAGTTACATGACAAAATTAACAGTCCCCCGGGCTAGCAGTGCTGCCCCTACTTATAACAGCTGAAGCGGAGATATCAAGGATGCAAAAATAGTTAAAACAACGATCCCTCAGGATCAAAGGATCTTGAGGGATTCGCTAAACTGTTAATCCTCAGTTATCCAGTCGTTTTCTTGAGCCGAATCGATATCTCCTTTTCCTTTCCTTGGCTGAGATGTTTTAATTTAGATCGTCTTGTTTGCATATGGTTCCCCACCAAAGGGACATCGGTTAGCTTAGCCCTATCTTTTTCCTTGGAGCAGCAGTCTTTAGTTTTTGCCTTTTCCTGCATAAGAAATAGCAATTCTTAGCGTTTTTAGGTTACATATAAATATTCATAGATTTGTCATGATTTCCCATTGTCTACCTAGTTCATGACGCAAAGATGTTACGAGTTCTAAAGAAAAGATGACAAAATAGTCAATGAAAACATACCTTCTCCAATACTCCACACACCCCCCTGCTTACCCTTTTTCATGCCCTCATGAAAACATTGTAGTTGACATGTAAGACAATGAGAGAGTAGGCTAGAGATGGGATCTCATGTGGTGGCCTAGAGCCATGATGTCTAACTAAGTGTTCAAAAAGATGGCCTGTCTGACCCTCGGGCATCTCATACAGGGCTTGGTATCCAGGTGTAGGGTGCCAAATAATCGGACTTCGAAACCTATATCCTAACCAAGATGGCCCTGCCCTCAAGATAATTTCGCCATAGAGGTTCAGACGATCAGCGGCTAACTTAAAGTTCTCGTAATTAAATGGTTCCCTGATTTGGATGTTCGGATTAGAGGTATGATATCAAAATTTAGCAGCTGGAATGGCAAGGTCCTTAATGGTAAAGAAGTATTCTATCCCTTGCCGATTGGTTGCTATATGAATGGGTTTTAATGCGTCAATCACCTTGGAGTCCTCATAAGGCTCATATGCTTGTTCCATAACTGTAATGGATCTCTAGGCTCAGCTCTTACCCATAAGTCTAATCCATTTTCTTGTCTTTGGAAGGCATTATAGGCTTTAAGCCATTTGATTTGATTAACTCCAAACGAAATAAATGCCTGCAGTTGGATATCCCCAACGAAAGGGCCGAGGTTCTACTCTGTGTCCTGGTCTAGCACAAGGTTATGCAGATAGAATTCACACAGTAGTCTTTGAACCTTCACTTCATAATGCTTACAATAATTTATAAAATCATCAATTTTATTAATTTGTATAGGGGCTTCTGCTTTGACAGCCTTAATTTTCAATTGCAAATATCGTTCCATTAAGAACAAGGCATAATTCTTGGCAGGGGATCTACATGCTAGGACATCAGTGTACAAAGAGCATAAGGTATCCATCTGTCTGATAACTACATCTAATCTATGAGTTACCTTTACAACTTTTTCTTGTTCTTTTCACCATCCTTCAAAGGCTCGGCTTTCAGATAAATTGACATTCCTCAGCTATTGTTGTAATTCTTCATACTTTTCTCGAGAAACCGTTTGTTCCATGAGTTTTTCAACTGCTTGTTGCGCTTGCATCAAACCCTCTCGTAGGGTTACTGTCCTCAGATCGCTATCCCACGCAGTAGTGGCCAATGGAATATTTACTTGAATCTTCCTATTGATTCACCTTGTGTTTATGGTCTGCATCCTTTCAGAGGGTTGTGCCTCTGTCTGAACTTCCTTATCACAGGCCAATATATTGTCTGTTTGTACTTCAATATGAGCAACAGTGGGATGCTGTTCCTTTTGCTTTTGAACAGCAGTCTGCTCTTTAACAAGAGTTTGAACAGCAAGCTGTTCTTCGACGGTGGTTTGAACAGCATACCGTTCGTCGACAACAATTTGAACAACAGACTGAACAGGGGTCTTTTGAATCTTCTTCTTGGGGGGTCTCACCGGAGTAACTGCATGTCTTTCCCCTGAAGTTATTCTTGCTTTCTTTCTCATTCTCAAAACCCTAATTTGTTGTCGAAGTCGAGTTATCACATTTAGCAACCTTTGTTGTTCTTTTCGTAATCGTTTGATTTCTTCTGCTTCCTTAGAAGGAACAACTATTTATTTACTCGGGCCTGGACTGTTATCTTGTCCACTTCCCTGGTTTTCCTCCTGGGGTGCTTCTTCGGTGTTTTGTTCAGGCTGCTCAGGAGTAGAAACCCTAACTGGCTCTGTTACTTCCTAGGTAACTTCCTTGTCCACCCCTTCTTCTTCATGCAACTCTTCTGGTGTAGTCTGGCTGGGAGCAGATTGTTCCCCTCCCATATCTTCATCGTTTTCTTCTCCTGTCATACTTGCAGAATGATTCTCTTTATTTTCTTCCCCGTCATGCAGTTCCTCGGGTGCATTTTTATCTTAGCAGAATTCTCTTTCGGTTCTTCCTCAGTATGGAGACCTGGCGGGCTAAGAAGCTGGCCATATTCACCCATATTGGCCAGAATTTTGGCTAATTCGTCCTCTTGCAATGGATTTTGCAGTGGACTCTCTTCCCATTGTTCTGTTGCCGCCTCCACCTGCTCAGGTTGCTCGGTTTCTTCCTCTGTCTCTCCTTCCTCATTTTCTTCTACTTCTTTCTCATTCTCTTCTCCTTCCAATTGTGGGGGTTGCTCATCCCCTGAGTCGTCTATCTCCACAGGCTGGCTGGTACTCTTGGGGATTTTCCAACCTTCCTCTAATCCATGCCAATCTAACTGATTTTCTCCGTTTTGATGGTTTATTTGGTGTACTGGCAGTGTGTTTGCGTTTTGGGGCTGGCGGAGTTGGTGCCCCATCTATTATAGCAATTAGTTCTTCCCAGCTGCTCTATTGCTGAGCCAAACTATGGCTAACTATCAGCCGTATCAGCCCATGGTGACTCACCACCGATTCCACATGTTGTGACTTTTTCATGCTTCGGGCAACATCATGTAGTAATGAATTTAAAAATGCAGGCAGGTTCACAGAGCATTTTTCTTTTAATACAGCTAAGAGTTTAAGGTGTCGTGGTCTTACCACATCTTTCCTGCCTTCGCAGGTGATGTAGCTCTGGATGATCCTCGCCAATTCTGCCCACGGTTCTCCTAATGCTGCTGGTAGGACTCCCTTTCCTCTGACTGTCAGGTTCTAGCCTTCATCCTGGAAGATCTCCGTGATCTTTTGCAATCTCTCCTTCTTCAGGGTCCATACAGGTGATGAGCCCCAAATTTGGTAACATTTTGGGTTCATTTGGCATAACTACCCTTGCTCAATCCTTCATTTTTCATAACTTATGCATCATTTTTTAGTATGTTTATGTCATTTGTACGAATAAGGGTAGTCACTATTCCTAGGTGGCTAACACATGCTCATTTCAGGTTTTTTGACACATGTTGGAGCAAAACTGAGCAGACAAGGGCTAGGAGACAGCCAAGATGGGGTTGAGGATTCGTAGGGGGGTTGTCCACGGCATTAAATAGCCTTCCTCGGGATCTTCACCCCCAACTCCGAGCTCCAAAAGCCACCAAAACCGGATCTAGAAGGCAGCCAAACAGATTTTGTGGAAGCAGTTGTTCACTCCCAGTTTGGTCAGCCAAGTCCCATAGATTTAGGAGGCCAGCTTGGGGCCTCATGATGTATAAATGATAAGGCTTCAGCCTTCGAAAAGGACTTTTGAAAAACTGTTGCACATTCTGCACTACGAGCTGCCAGCTCTGTTTTTGCTCTTTTGTAGCCATCATTGGCATACCTCTTGACTTATGATTATTATTTTTTAATGAGAAGCAGTCAGATTTGATCTCAGCTCTGAGTTTCTAGAGGAGCCATAGCTCTCGGGGTTGGGCCCAACCTGAGAGCCTAGGGCCTCCTTCTTTGTATTGATATCTTTCCTTTTAGCATTATGATTTTCTTTACATGCATTTGAAACGCAGTTTGTTGAGTTAGATTTCGTTGTGTGGTTAAGTAGGTCATTGTTGAAAGATAGAGTTGCTTCAGATGTCTAGAATAGAGTAATGAGATAAGAATTGATAAGAGTTCCAGAAAAGGGTTGCCTGCACTCTCATTTTCACCTCTTTCTAGGAGCTGGAATTGCAGACAGTGCTACCCAACAAAAACACTAGTTTGCTTACTCATGCAATCTTTGGTGCAATGTTTTCATTTGTAAGAGTTATTCATGCGTTCAGACCTCTTGGAATGTTTCTTTGCTTCAGTACTGTACATGGTTCTCTTTAGAAATAACGTTGTTGTTCATTGGTTTCATTAACAGTTAGGATAGATTAGTTAATATTTTGATTATGTGCAGGACGTGGATGATTTGGTTAAGTTTACATTGTGTGGTGCATCTCCATCACTCTCTCGTCCATCTAAGCTTCGTCCAGGCCAACTGCTCATCTCCAAATTAGATCCCTCGTCTCACAACTACTCTTTTGCCCACGTCACCCTACCTTCTTGGCCTTCCATTTCCTCTGCCCTCTTTAAGACAAGCTAGCTTTCCACACCCTCTCATCACCTCATCTCTCTGTCACTAAGTCATTACAAACCCCTATCCTACCTCCCTATCCATCCATGCATCCTCTTCCACTCACCCATCATCCAAAATCCAATCGTAGAACATCCTGTAGGAATTGCTGAACATCCTGTAGAAATTCTGAAACATCCTGTAGAACCCCTGCAGACTTCCTGTAGAAGCTCACAAATGAGGTTTCTTGATATCCAAACTTTGTGAAACTCTCTGGAAGGGTGTTAGGGACTCCTTAGACCCCCTCTGAACCTTCCCAACCTTTTCCAAGCCTTTTTCCTCCTTGATCCACCTCTGCACAGTCAAAAATAGTTAAAAGCACATGCATGATAATCCCAACAACTTAATCAAAAATACAAAAAGACATTTTCTTCAGATAGAGGTAGTCTAGACACATGTATTTTACCTTCATAGAAGTAATGGCATCTCTTTCAGTAGTTTGCATGCTTTCCTTTGCGTCAGTAGGACTAGCTGGTAGAATTAGGGTTTGTTAGGGTTTGCGTTTCTTTTTGACTTTCAGTTTCCTTTTTGCAATTAGATTAGCTTCCTTCGAGTTAGCTTTCATCCATCAATTAAAAAGCTTCTTCTAGAGCTCATAGAAGTTGGCTTAAGCTCCTAGCGGACTTGTGCCAGCTGACCAAGTGACAGCTGCGGCAAGAGCTAGTACTTGTGCATACAGCACCGTCGCTTCCAAGTTTGTTACGAACTACCGGGTTGATAAGATTAAAGAAAGGAGTCCCAAGAGTTGTAGCATTATTGCTACAATACTGGAGCCCACCAACAGGTCCAGTGGCTGGCAATCCCGAGACCTATGCAATTACATCATCGGTGACTGCTATATGTTTTCCCCTTACTGTGGAGTGATTTTCTTGTAAATTCTGCAAGAATTCTATTGCCACGGTCTCGTTGGATTCCTAAATGTGATTAAGATAGACTAACCATCCTGCCCTTCCCAGGATTTCCCGTGCAGCGTCGAAAACTGTCAATACCTGTGGTTCTCTTTGAATTTACCTTCCTCCCATGCTTTAGATCACTGTAAAAACATAGAAATGGCAATGGAATAGCAAGCTGTTCGAACTGTTAGAAACACAGAAGAAAAATAGTAAAATCACAAGGCTCGTTCAAATCTCCGCAGAGGGAAATATCTTAGGAACAACATGCAAATTGAAAAACGAGATACTGTTAAGGCTTGCTATTCCCGAGTAAGAGTTTGACGAGTGATATCCTAACACGTATGTCAGCAAATTATGAAGTCAGCCCCCCCCCGCGCAATGTGATAGGCTATCCTCGACTGTCAAATGAAGGAGTGGCGGGCCGGTCTGTTCTTATACAGGTTCATAAAGGAACAACGTATGCAACGATGCCATGTTTACAAAAGTAGCAGGTTACCGAAATCGAGGTGTATAATCAGATCACTTAATAAATAAGAAAATGTGGTTACATGATGTGAGGCTGGGAGGATATGACAGCTGACGTGCATAACGAGTGTAATGTGGTCATTGTATACTTTTTCCGTCATGATTGGTTATAATGGATTTTCATGCGTTTAATGGTTCGGGGAAGGGATATGCATAATCTTATTTGATAGATTACCAAGGTATAAGACAAATAAGGGTATTAATGATGACTATTGATATATAAGGAATGTGACTTCAATACCATTAACAGAGCTCTGCTACCGACAGGTGTCCATAACCTTGGCAGAGTTATTTGTTTTACCCATGGAACCATGATTCTTTGTATATGCATAGGAAGTTCTATGCAGTGTCAAAATGGAGGTCATTATGCTGGCTTGGTAACCAGTTAAATCATAATGCCATTCACTAGGAAGGAGTGAAAGGTGGACAGGTCGGCTCGTGATGAAACCTCCTGTTCCAAGGACTCTTTATTTTTTCTGATATGCCTTTTGGATCATTATATCCCTGGTGTGGTGGCCATAGTGGAAATGTCGCTTCACTTTCTTCCTTATGATCATGCTAGGTTGGCTCTTGATGAGACCCCCTATCCTACATTTGACAATTCAAAGCATTCGTATTTTTTTTTTTATAACATGCTTTCCCATTTATACACAAAGGGTGGTTTGGCCCTCCTTAAGAGTAGGAATGGTGGAAGAAGTCTTAACATCTCAATAGAAAAATATAAACCCTTTGTTCTTATTCTTTAATAATTATCAAAGAAGATTATGGGAATTTAAAAAGAACCAACATGATAAAGATGACCAATCATGTGGGTATTAGTAGGGTAATGACATCAAAAATAATTGTGTCCTTCCTTTGTTCCTCATTATCAATTCACAACAATTTCTTGTAAAAGTAGCAAGTTTATATAATTCTCTAATTTCAGTATGCTCTAGCTTTGTATCCATTGCATGAGTGTATAGTTGTGCTCCAAAAGACCTGAAACAAGAGGAACAACAGGGATCTATAAGCATAAGTAGAAGGAATACAAGAATGTTGTTGTTTGAAAAAGGAAGGGCAAAGGAGTACAAGTGCTATTCCTTTGAAAAAGGAATAGCAAAAACCGAAAGTGTCGTTCCTTTGAAAAAGGAACAGCAAAAACTCAAGTGTTGAAAAGTGTCGTTCCTTTGGAAAAGGAACAGCAAAATGCAAATGCCGTTCCTTTGAAAAAGGAACAACAACAATCAAAAAGTACCGTTCCTTTGAAAAAGGAACAGCAAAAATCCAAATGTCGTTCCTTTGAAAAAGGAACAACAAAAATCACAAGTGTTGTTCCTTTGGAAAAGGAAAAGCAGAAATCAAAGGTGTTGTTCCTTTTCCAAAGGAACAACAAAACACACAAATGTTGTTCCTTTGGAAAAGGAACAGCAGACCACACAAATACCGTTCCTTTGGAAAAGGAACAGCAAAGATGAAATGTGTTGTTCCTTTGGAAAAGGAACAGCAAAGATCAAAAGTGTTGTTCCTTTGGAAAAGGAACAACAGAACACTCAAATGCCGTTCCTTTAGAAAAAGAACAACAAAATGAAAAAGAAAAAGAAACGGCTGAAAGAAAGGTGCTGTTCTTTTGAAAAAGGAACATCAAACAAAAATGCTCTCTCTTTAGAAAAGGAACAGCAAAAATAACGGTGTTGTTTCTTCTGAAAAAGGAACAGCAGGAAAAAACAATGAAAATACAAAAATATATACAAAACAAAGAAATTATGTACAAAATATAAAAAGGTGAATCACTTAATGAATTACAGGTGAGGAAGATTGCTCCTCCCCTTGTAGAATTTGCATATTGGAGTCCTCGCGTAGTTGCTGATAGAAGGATTCCTGAGTAAGTGGTTTGCGGTATAATCGAACTCGGTGGCCATTTACTTTAAAGGTATGTCCAGATCCATCAATAGTGACTAGAGTTAAGGTGCCATTATCATGTACCTTCTGGATTTCATATGGCCCCAGCCAGCGAGTCTGAAGTTTCCCGGGAAAATCTTGAAACCTGGAATCATATAAGAGTGCCCAGTCTCCTTCGCGGAAGACTTTGTTTTTAATAAGAGCGTCATGCCATTTAGCTCGCTGCTATTGGATTAATGCAGTATGTTGAAGGGCAGAGAGCCTAATTTCATCTAACTCATTGATCTGTTGTAATCTATTAATCTGTGCCTTGTTTAGATCTAGGTCGACTTCTTGTGTTGTTCGCAGTGTTTGAATTTCAAATTCTATGGGAAAAATGGGTTGCTTTCCAAACACCAATTGGTATGGTGAATAGCCAATAGTGCTTCTCCACGTTGTTCTGTAAGCCCACAAGGCTTCTGGTAGTCTTGCAGCCCAATCGCGTCTATGTGATGCAATGGTTTTTGTCAGGATTGCTTCTATTATTTTGTTGCTGCTTTCTACTTGACCGTTTGCTTGTGGGTGGTATGGAGTAGTAATTTTATGCTGGATATGATAGTTTTTAAGTGTTGCAGCAATCTTGTTACTAGCAAACTGTGGTCCACCGTCTGTAATTATGTCTCTTGGAAGCCCATATCGCACAAATATATGAAACAGGAATTGTATGATAGAATCCTCTGTAGCTCTCGGTAAGGCTTCTGCTTCAACCCATTTGGTGACATATTCTATTGCCACCAGAATATATGATTTCTGATTCAAGGATGGGTTAATTGGACCAACAAAATCAAGTGCCCATTGCTCGAATGGTTCAATGACCAGTTGTGGGTTCAGGGGCATTTCATCGGCCTGGCCAGGGCGTCCTGCTCTTTAACAACTATCACAAGCTTGAACGAACATCTTTGCGTCTTTGAAGATCATAGGCCAATAATACCCTGTTTGCAACACCTTATGTCTAGTTCCCTTATCGGCAAAGTGTCCGCCGCATGGTCCGTCCTGACAAGCTTTCAAAATATCAAAAATTTCATCCTCTCGGACACATCTCCTGATGTGCATATCTTCTCCTGTATGGAACAGGTAGCCCCTAATCCAGGAAAATCGAACACTTCTCTGGACAATCTATTTTCATTCATTGGGGGTCAGATGTTTTGGTAATTTACCTACTGCTAAGTAATTTGCAACATCAGCATACCCGGGTGTTTTCGCAGTGACAACAAACAAATGCTCATCTCAAAATTGATCTTCAACTGCTACTACATCCACTGGTTTTGGTATTTGCGAGAGAAAGTCAGCTACAAGATTTTCTTTTTCGGGTCTGTCCTTGATTGTAATATCAAATTCCTGCAATAAAATCAGCCATCTAGTTATTCTACCATTTGTGATTGGTTTATTTGCTAAATATTTTATGGCAGAGTGCTCTATATATAAAATAACAGGATATCCAGTAATGTAATGCCTGAACTTATTGATAGCATGTATTACAACTGGAAACTTTTTTCAGTGACAGTATAATTCAATTCAGCAGGGGATAAATTCTTGCTAATATAATAGATTTCATATGGATTTTTATCTTCTTCCTGCCCAAGTACTACTCCAATAGTTGTACCTGAGGCATCTGATGGAATCTGGAATGGTAGGTTCCAATTTGGTCCTCGAAGAACTGGAGCTGTGGATACCAGCTTCTTCAAATCCTGAAAAGCACGGTCACATTTTCCTGTCCAAAGAAAGTCAACATTACCTGTCAGTGCATATAGAGGTGCGGCAATATGTGAATAATGTTCTATAAACCTTCTATAATAACCAGAAAATCCAAGAAAATTGCATACCTCTGTTTGAGTGGTAGGAGTGGGAATTAGCAAAATTATTTGAATTTTGGCTGGGTCTACTTGTATGCCAGCTGTTGAGATATAGTGGCCTAGAATAAGTCCTTCATTCATCATCATATAACATTTTTCATGGCTTAAGCAAAGCCTAGTGGCAATGCAACGCTGCAGGACTTTTTCTAGTGTGTCCAATGCTGGATCAAAATCATCTCCGTATGGTGTAAAGTCATCCATGTAGACTTCGAGCCCCTCATTTATTAAGTCTGAAAAAATGCTGAGGATAGCTCTTTGAAATGTGGCAGGAGCATTGCATAAGCCAAAAGGTAAAACTCTGTAGGCAAATGTTCCCCAAGGACAAGTAAAAGTAGTTTTGTCTTGATCTTCAGGGGCAATCTGAATCTGATTGTATCCACTGAAGCCATCCAGAAAAGAAAAGAATTTCTTTCTTGCTAAAGTGTCTAATACTTGATCAATGAATGGAAGGGGAAAGTGGTCTTTTTGTGTTGCTTTGTTTAATTTTTTGTAATCTACACAAATCCTCCACTTTCCATTCTTCTTTGGTACCACAACAAGTGGAGAGACCCATTTACTATCGGAGATAGGGTAGATGAAGTTAACATCTAAAAGTTTTTGGAGTTCAGCTTTTACAACGTCTTTTAGATGAGGATTAAGTCTCCTTTGTGGTTGGTGAACAGGTCTCACATCCTTTTCTATATAAATGTGGTGTGTACATAACTGGGGATCAATTCCTTTCATATCAGGGTAGTCCCATGCAAATGCCTCTTTATGTTTCCTCAATAACTGGATGAGTTTCTTTTCTTGTTCTAAAGTCAGGTTGGCATTAATGTTTAAAGTCTTTCCTGGCTCAATTTCCACAATTTTTCTATTCGAGACAGAGGTAGTAGGTATTGGTTGATCATGCGTATCTTTAAGAAGATCCTCTTCCAATTCATTATCAAATGCCGCTTCTATCATGTGACATTGTACGTGGGATCTGGGTTCAGCTAAGCTAATGAAATTATTAATGGCATCGTCTTTTGTTTGGTCTTTGAAATCGAGGGCCTTTTGTATGGTTAATGGAGATCTAATATTTTCTGTAAGGTATGATACAGGGTGCTTGTTAGTTTTTATTATGGTGACACTTCGCTGCGTTGGGGGGTATAAAGCTAGATTCTTAATATTTGTCCCCCTAGAAATGGTCATATTTCCTTGTCGATAGCCAATATAAGCATCGGCAGTTGCGAGCCAAGGTATGCCTAAGATCAACGGATGTCCATCGAGTCAGTTTTTAGGGTTTATTATCAGAAAATCGGCCGGATATTCCCAAGAATCAACAGATACCATAACATCCTGTAGTGTGCCCTCTGGCCTAAGTACAGATCGATTAGCCAGTTCTAATAAAGTGGAGGTCAGTTCTACTGATGTAATGCCCAGTTTTTGTCAAGTAGCGGTTGCAAGATGTTAATTGTAGCTCCTAGATCAACTAAGGCATTTGAGAAGGTTTGGCCATAGATCTGTACTGTTGCTATTGGATTTCCTGGGTCTTCGTATTTAACGAGTGTTTCTTTTCCTGATAATAAGTCAGATAAAGTGCCAACTACTTGGACTTTTGGGTTATTTGTTATTGTCCTCCTTGGTTTCTTTATACATAACTCTTTGATAGTCTTTTCATATATCGGGATGTCTTGAATGGCTTGGAGGAGCGGGATTTTTATGTACAGGTTTCGTAATTCTCCTAGAATGTCAAAATCAGGATGTTGTATAGGTCGAGGTATAATTAAGCGTTTTGGGAATGGAGGAGAGGATGTGGTTGCTGGATCATGAATTTGTTGTCTAGGCATGTCCTCTCCTTGCAGCGGTTGTTCTACAGGTAACTGATTTTTAACTTGAACTGTTTTATCTCCCTCTGTTTCAATGATACGCCCAGATCTTAATCGAAGGTCATCACACTCCTTTAGATCAGTTCCTATCTCTGGTGTTTCGATTATTTGAATGGTCTGGACCGGTCTGTTATTTGGATTGGGATTGGGTTGGGCTGGGAGTTGCGGCATTAAATTAGATTGGGGATTTTGTTGTAGGACTGGCAGTGTAGGTTGAGGGAGCGGGTCAGTTCCTACTGGCTCATTTATCGGTATTTGCCAGTTTGTCTGCCAGGTTTGACTCTGTGAAGTAGGAGGAGTCTATTGCGGTGGAAAAACATTGTTTTTCCAATATGGTAGAGTATAGGGAAAATTTGGCCAATTGGGTTGGCTTACTTGACTTAGCCATGGAGATGATGAAGGGAATGACTGTTGTGACCAATTCGGGAAGGGAGGTTGATTTTGCCACGTTGAATTATATTGTTGAGCATCGTATTTCTGAGGCTGGAAAGAAGAAGCTGGGTCTGGAAACATACCTGTTTTTTGCGGCTGCCACTGACGGCACTGACTAAGTAGATACATTGGTTCTGGCTCTTCTTCTGCTTCCTTGTATATTGCTTTCAATCCAGGAAGTGAGGGGAAACTCTCTGTGGAGTGGTCTTTTGTACAAATGGCACAAACTTGAACTGCATCTAATGGGCACTCCTTGTGACTGTGCTTTTTTCTGCATCTGGGACAGAAGATTGCCAAATTTTGTTCTGCTTCTGCTTGCTTTTGTTAGCCTGCATAATATCAAGTTGTGTTGTCAGCGTCCCCAATATGTTAGTTTTAAAATTTTCTAATAAATTTCCAATTTCTGCACGAGTTACTCCTTCTGCCGAAATTCTATTATCTCTTACAAATCGATCATGCTCTGCTAGTTTTAGTCTTGTGCTGCCTCTTGAACTCCTGATACATAAATCAATAATGTCAGCAAAATTTTCTTGATAAATATCTCCTTTCCCCATAATGTTTAATGTCTCAATCCATTTTTCCTTCATTACCCTAATTAATGCGCTATTTTTAATACATTATCAGGTAAAGGTAATGATGCATAAGGAGATCTTTGAAGATTATACTGGAATCGTTCAACATACTCTTCCAATTTTTCATTTGGTTTAGCCACCATTTGAAATATTTCATCTTTTAATTCTCGAGACCTATAATAGTCCCGATACTTTTCAGAAAAGGCTCTTTCATTTGATCCCAATTATTTATAACACCACCACCTAATCCCATAAACCATCTTAAAGCAGCTCCTTTTAATGTAGAAGGAAATAATTTCAGTTTCTGGGGATCGGTGGTATAGTCATATCCTCTACACAGCACGTCGAATTCAAACAGGAATGCATCTGGATCTTCTGATGTAAGGCCATGGAATGTAGGGATATGCTGGAGAGGAATTGCTTTCATAGGTGCATTGGCTGCAGTATCCACAATGGGGTATTGCAGAGTAGAGGTTTGGGTGTTAGGCTGATTCTGGGCCATTTGATCAAATATATGCCAATAGCCTTCTGGGATATCTAGGAGGGTATTCCTAGGTTGTCGAGAGGGAATGGCTCTAACGGGAATGGCCTTGACAACACTTTCTTTATCTCAGATGATGAGAGTGCCTAATGTCTGAGGGGATTTGGGTTCTTGAATTTCGTTATAAATAATTTTTGCAGCACTTCCCCTATCTAGGCTACTTAATGGTTGAATTACCCGAAGAGGAGATTTTGGTTCTTCTGCTTCCCCTGTTTCTCCCCTTCCTTCACAGAGATTGCTAAGGTTCCCTTCTTACAATGATTTTGGGCTAGAATTTTCAATTTTTTGAAAATATTACTCTTCGGTTTGATTGTGCACCTCAGCAAAGGCTACAGATGGTGAACCTATGGCCTGAAGGGAACTAATAGGCTGTCTAGAAGTAACTTTTCTAGGTCCCACTGAAGGCTGAGATTCTGCTTTCTTGAGAATTTCGTCTATAAAGGTCGATCGGCCAAGGGTCACCGGTCCCTTAGCTTTATCAGGCTTGGGTAGAGGTTTGGGATTCTTTTCTGGCTTTTTCTGCTTAGTCATGCACATAAATCAACTGCTAAGTTCCACCCAAACAAAACAACAACAAACCTGCAGGAAAGAGAGCAGGGGAGGAGGGCTATTACATACTCCTTACGCAGGTTCTTACCTTCCGTTTTTAAAACCCAACTCTTTCCTAATAGGTTCTTACACTACTCCGAAAAAGAAACAAATGGCTACAGTCTTCCCTGGCAACGGCGCCAAAATGTCGAGCCGTAAAAAGGGTCTTTTTCACCTCTAATTACCTCACATTAACTTGTCAATCCAGGAACAATTTGTTATCTCAAAGAGTGTACTCAGTTTGAGGCTGTCATGTTTCAGAGTAATGTTAGTAGTATAGTGCTCAACAAAATACAAAAGTAAACGGATGCTTGAAAGAAAATCTACTTACAGCAAAATACTTTGAAGCCTAAATCATGCACTCGGAAAACTAAGAAATGTATCAGTCAAGGGTCCAGTAACAATAACTCATCCCTTTGGAAATTGATATAACCAAAATTAATCAAGGAACAGATCATCAATTTGGGGACTAGACATCAAATGCAAATGCCCACTACAGTTTCAGATCGTTCTACACACTAAAGCAACCAGTAGCTCAAATAATAGGAAATGGAACAACAACTAGAAAATGTAACAGCAACTAAGTTTGATGAACAACAACACCTTAATCTACAAAAACAAGTACAACAACTTTATCCTACAGAAATCAAATATCAATCTTTACTCAAAGGATAAATCAGACAGCACATAGAAATGGAACGACAACCAATGAAATATAGAACAGCGCATAATACCAATTATAGATACAGGTGCTGAAATAAATAATACACACAGCACACAAAAATATTAAGAAAAATAGTAATCTGAGTCTGATACCGCAAGTATTGATCTTGGTTAGAAAGGGTAATGATCGAAATTCATAATGGAACAGCAATGTCAATTAAACAGCAATTGTATGAAGTATAAACCATAGACGAATACAGTAATACCAACTTAAGAAGGTTACAACTCGATTACTCTACAATTAAACAGCAATAGCATTCTGTAAAGAACAGCGATGTTACATTAATGACTTTAAAGAAATAGCAATACGTTATAAGATCAGAATGCATGATATAACTTTCCTGTTGCAGAGAACAATACATAAAATATAACAGAGCTGCAATATAAGATAACAAATCACACCAGATTACCAATTCAAGCGAATAATACAAACCACACACGAACTAAAGATGATGATACAGGAGCAATGTTCCACCAGGGCCGGGCCCTTAGCCTCCAGGGATACACCACTTGAAGTTATTCCAGAATCACAGATGGAACAACAACCAAATGTATATTAAAGCATGAAAGCAGAGTTACAACAGATCACTTCTCAACGAGAGTCAATGATCAAAGTTTTAGATACAAAGCAAAGTTACATGACAACATTAACAGTCCCTCAGGCTAGCAGTGCTGCCCCTACTTATAACAGCTGAAGCGGAGATATCAAGGATGCAAAAATAGTTAAAAAAACGATCCCTCAGGATCAAAGGATCCTGAGGGATTCGCTAAACTGTTAATCCTTAGTTATCCAGTCGTTTTCTTGTGCCGAGTTGATATCTCCTTTTCCTTTCCTTGGCTGAGATGTTTTAATTTAGATTGTCTTGTTTGCATATGGTTCCCCGCAAAAGGGATAGCGGTTAGCTTAGCCTTGTCTTTTTCCTTGGAGCGGCAATCTTTAGTTTTTGCCTATTCCTGCATAAGAAATAGCAATTATTAGCGTTTTCTGGTTACATATAAATCTTCATAGATTTGTCATGATTTCCCATTGTCTACCTAGTTCATGATGCAAATATGTTACGAGTTCTAAAGAAAAGATGACAAAATAGTCAATAAAAACATATCTTCTCCAATACTCCACATCAGTATTATTTCCAACAATTGGTATCAGAGCAGGTCCTTCAGAAAAAGCTTGATCACTTTAAGGTAGATTTATCATCATGAGCAACTATGAAAAAGAGGCATCTATCAGGCCACCAATCTTTGATGGGAGCAACTTCGTCTATTGGAAGGTAAGAATCACAGCCTATCTTCAATCTCTTGGTACAGAAGTTTGGGATATCGTGGAAGCAAGATACACATTTCCATCATCAACTCCTACAGATATGGCTGGTAAGAAGCAGTATGAAACAAATGCAAAGGCTGTCAATACTCTATTAGGAAGTTTATCTCAATCAGAATTCGTTAAGGTGATGCAGCTCAAAACCGCAAAAGAAATATGGGACAAGATTGTTCTGAGCTATGAAGGAGACGATCAGGTAAAACATGCAAAACTACAAACTCTCAGAATTCAATATGAAAATCTCAGAATGCACAATGATGAAAGTGTGGCTAATTATTTCTTACGTATAGATGAGATTGTTAATCATATGAAAAACTTGGGTGAAGAAATAAAAGAAGTTACTTTGGTTGAAAAGGTGCTAAGATCTCTGTCGTCTAAGTTTGAATCAAAAGTTTCTTCCATAGAAGAAAACCAGGATCTACAGAGCATTACCATGTCACAGCTGCACAGAATCCTAACTTCTTACGAAATGAGAAAAGGGGGACCATCATACAGGAGAGAAGCCGCATTCAAAGCTTCAGGAAAAGGAGATTACAATGAGTCAGGACATATGTCAGAAGAAAAGGAAGAATCAAACTTTGTCAGGAACCTTCAACGGGGTTTTGGAAGATTCAGAGGTAAGCTACCTTTCAAATGCTTTGCTTGTGGAAGAGTCGGTCACTATGCAGCCAAGTGTCCTCATAAAGATAATCTTGACAAAGGTAAGGAACCAGTTAGATGGAACAGAAAACAGAATGTAAGTAAGAAGAGCTATTATACACATGAGGACAGTGATGGATTTTCAATTAGTGATGAAGATGAACAGTATAATGATTATATACTTTTGATGGCTTTTGAAGATGATGATTTCTTGGATGCTATAGATGAAAATGATCTCTATGAAGAAATTTATAAACTTAAAATTTGTCTAGAAGAAAAGAGTATGATCATAGATACTCTGACATTCCAACTTGCTAAAAGGGAAAAACACAATGAAAAGTTAGAATGTGAAATTGTGGGACTTAGAAAAGATATTGAGAAAACAAAAGCTCTTAATCTTAGATTTGCTAAAGGATATGAAACTTTAGATGAGATTATCGAAGTGCAGTGTTCTCCTCTAATCAAGATAGGTCTCGAATATTCTGAAGAAGCATCTCAAGCACAGAAGCCATCCACCTCCAGAAGTTATCTTGATGTAGCAAGGAGAAGTGAACAAGTTGACCATCGACAGCAAAGGCATTAAGCAGATCACCAGGTAAATCAGGATCAATATACTTCAAGAATGAACAGAGATCACCAAGTAAATTAGGGGCAATCTACTTCAAGGATAAACAGAAGCTACAACCAACCGCAGGTAAATCATTCTCAATTTTCTCAAAAATGAATATCTATGGAAACTACAATCACCTGGATGGTAGGTTTGATAATCACAGGAATTTATTCAATGGCCAATGTTTCTCTTGTCATAACTTTGGACACAAAGCATCTCAATGTGTTGCCTACAAGACCATCATGACCAGAGAAGCACGAAATCAAGGGAGTGTGACTGGAATCATGAAAAGAACCTACAATAACTTTTCTGCTCTTGAAAATGAAATAGAATGTTCTATTTGTAACAACTTCGGTCATGAAGATTCTGAATGCAGGAGTAGGTTTCGGAAAACAACTCAGAAGGAGCAAGCTTCATTGAGTCCCAAAACATGGAGAAAGAAAGAACCGCAACCAGAAAGATGTGGTATAGCCTTATATGCGGAAGGACAGGAAAATCAGTGGTACATCGACAGTGGATGCTTGAAACATATGACAGGTGATAAAGAAAAACTTCAGTCATATAGTGCTTTAGAAAAGGAAAGGAAGGTCTCATTTGGAAATGACACCCCTGCACTCATAAAAGGTAAAGGTTCTGTTCTTTTGAAAGAAAAGGTCAAAGCTAGAAATGTTATGTATGTTGATGGCTTAAAGCATAATCTATTGAGTGTCAGTCAAATGTGTGATCAAGGAAATGAGGTAATATTTCGATCAAATGGGTGTATTTTTCGTGAGCTTGATATAAGACAAACAGTGATCAAAGGCATAAGAACTCCAAATAATTTATACATACTCAAGGGAGGACAACAACAATGCTATCTAAGCAAGAATGAGGAACACTGGCTATGGCACAGAAGATTGGGGAATCTAAGCTTCTCTCAGATAAGGAAAGCATGCAAATATCAGGTGGTTCGTGATCTCCCTGACATCAGAATTCCAGACAATACAATATGCAAATCATGTCAGTTTGGTAAGCAAACCAGAACGACTTTCCCTGAGAAGGAAGGATCAGCTAGTAAGCCACTTGAACTTGTCCATACTGATGTATGTGGTCCATCCAGGAAAAGGTCACCTCGAGGAGAAGAATACTTCATATTATTCATTGACGACTTTTCCAAGATGTGTTGGATAGGACTTCTGAAGCATAAATACGAAGCTTTTGAAAAATTCAAAGCATTCAAATCCTTGGTTGAAAATGAATCAGATCGCAAAATAAAATGCCTTAGGTCTGATAGAGGAGGGGAATTTACCTCGAATGAATTTTTCGATTTTTGTGAAGAACATGGAATAAGAAGGGAATTCTCTACTGCAAGGACTCCTCAGCAAAATGGAGTAGAAGAAAGGATGAATAGAACAGTTCAACAAATGGCTTGTGCTATGCTTGATGAGTCTTGAACTCCTGCAACCTTTTGAGGTGAAGCTGCATTTGCTTCCATTACTATTCTCAACAAGACAAATGTTCGGGTGAACAGCACTCAAACTCCTCGTGAACTTTGGTATGGTAAGACTCCTACGGTAAAATACTTCAAAATTTTTGGAAGCAAATGTTACATCAAAAGGACCGATGAAAACCCTGGCAAGTTTGAACCTAGAGCAGATGAAGGCATTCTCCTTGGTTACTCTCCCCATAGCAAAGGATATAAGTGTTACAATAAAAGACTTGGAAAAATTGTTGAAAGTATTGATGTAGTGGTTGATGAAGAAGGAAACAATCCAAGGCAGGTAAAATCCGAAGATTTCAAAGATGATGAGGACTATCCTTCAACATCAAATAAGACTAATGATGAAGAAGAAACCTATGAGGCACCAGAAGAACAGATAAGGGTTGAAGAAAAGACTCCATCCAGGTATGTCTAGAAGAATCATCCTGAGACTCAAATTTTGGGACAGAAAGAGGTAGGTGTACAAACAAGAAGAACTATTTCAGAAGCTTCAAGCTATCTAGCATTGCTCTGCTCCACTAAACCACAAAATGTAAGTGAAGCATGTAAAGATGAATGCTAGGTCAAGGCCATGAATGAAGAACTTGATCAGATTGAAAAGAATAACACTTGGGAGTTGGTTCCTAGACCAAATGATAAGAATGTCATAGGGACAAAATGGATATTCAAAAACAAGTTGAATGAGAATAGAGATGTTATTAGAAACAAGGCCAGACTTGTTTTCAAAGGGTATGCTCAACAAGAAGGTATAGACTTTGAAGAAACTTTTGCACCAGTTGCTAGACTTGATGCCATAAGAATGTTCCTTTCTCTTTCTAGCTTTCAGGAGTTCAAAGTATATCAAATGGATGTGAAAAAATCTGCTTTTCTAAATGGAGACTTAGAATAAGAAGTGTATATTAAGCAACCAAATGGATTCATCCTTGGAAATGATCCAAAACTTGTATGCAGACTCAAAAAAGCTCTCTATGGCCTTAAACAGGCTCCAAGGGCTTGGTATTTTTGGTTAGACAAATATCTCCATCAACAAGGTTTTTCAAAAGGATCAACAGATAACAATCTATATATAAAAATTGATAATGATAAATTGCTAATACTTGTTGTGTATGTTGATGATATCATCTTTGGTAGCAATGAAGAAACCATGAGTCAAAACTTTGCTTTGGTGATGCGGAAAGAATTTGAAATGTCCTTACTTGGTGAGCTCACATATTTTCTTGGTTTACAAGTCCATAGTTTCATTAATATGTGCATGTTGCGCCTCTTGTTCTACATGTTCCTGTTGCGCTTCCTTCTCTCTTTTGTGCAACTCTTGTTCTTCCCAGAGTTTCCGCTTCAACTCCTACAATTCCTTTTTTGTTTCCTCCATCCTCTATTTCTATCTTAGCCTTTACACGATCCTCTTATTGCGTTGTCATCTCTTAGCCTCAATCTCCAAAGCTTCTTTCAACACAAGTGGATTTCCTTTGAACTTGCAGCTTTGTGATCACCGGTTGTGGCAAGTGCTACATCTCCTGAAATTCCTTCGCCCTGAAGGTAGAAAGTTGTGTTCCACAGGCACTGCTCAATATCATTGTCTGGGGATCAGTATGTGATACATTCTAGTGGATCATGTCTGCACATGGAAACGCAGGATACCTGCATGTAATCCGTTACAAGCTAGACTTGTGAATTTTGACATAGAACCTGTGGTCTTCCAGATTTTCCTCAAATTTCATACATTAACAAAAACCTGACTGATGACCAGTAGCAGAGGCTTATTCAACTCCTTAGAAAATATAAAGAGTCTTTCGCTTGGGATTACCCAGATATGAAATGGATTAATCCCCAATTATGTATGCACCACATCTATACTGAGAAAGATGTGAGACCCATTCGACAACCTCAACTAAGGTTAAACCCTCACTTAAAAGATGTTGTTAAAGATGAACTACAGAAACTGTTAGATGTAAATTTCATCTATCCTATATTTGATAGCAAATGGGTTTCTCCATTAGTTTTGGTTCCTAAAAAGAATGGGAAGTGGCGTATATGTGTCAATTACAGAGAGCTTAATAAATCAACACAAAAAGATCATTTTCCGCTCCCATTCATTGACCAGGTGCTAGACACATTGGCAGGTAAAAAATTCTTCTCCTTCTTAGACGGCTTTTGTGGCTACAACCAAATCCAAATTTCCCCTGAAGACCAAGATAAGACTACCTTCACCTGCCCTTGGGGGACGTTTGCTTACAGGGTATTACCTTTCGAACTGTGCAATGCACCTGCCACATTCCAGAGATCCATACTCAGCATTTTTGTAGATTTGATAAATGAGGGACTCGAGGTGTACATGGACGATTTTACACCCTATGGAGATGACTTCGAGTCAGCATTATAGACGCTGGAGAAAGTCCTGCAAAGATGCATTGCTACCAGGCTCTGCTTAAGCCATGAGAAATGCCACATGATGATGACCGAGGGCCTCATCCTGGGTCATTACATCTCAGCAGCTGGAATTCAAGTAGATCCAGCAAAAATTTAGATAATCCTCTTAATACCTACCCCCTGCACTCAAACTGAGGTACGTAGTTTTTTGGGATTTTCTGGATATTATCGAAGATTTATAAAGAAATTCTCCCAAATTATTGCACCATTATATGCTTTAATAGGAAATATCTACTTTATATGGATTGACAAATGTGACATTGCCTTTGAAGAGTTAAAACGGCTAGTATCAACAGCTCCAGTACTACGGGGCCTGAACTGGGATTTACCATTTCAGATTTCATGTGATGCATTAGATACCGCCATTGGAGTAGTTCTCGGCCAAGAGGAAGATAAGAAACCTTATGCGATATATTACATCAGCAAAAATTTAGCTTCTGCTGAGTTGAACTACACCATGACCAAGAAAGAGTTTCTAGCTGTAATCTATGGTATTAACAAATTCAGACACTATATAACATGATACCCTGTGGTTTTGTATACTGATCACTCTGCTATCAAATATTTAGCTAATAAACCTATTACGAATGGAAGAGTGACATGATGGTTAATCCTTTTGCAGGAATTTAACATAAAAATCAAGGATCGGCCAGGAAAAGAAAATCCGGTGGCAGACTTCCTCTCACATGTGCCAAAGACAGATGACTCGGTGGCAGTAGAATACTAGTTCCCTGATGAGCACCTATTTGCTGTGACCATGAAAACACCATGGTATGCGGATGTCATGAATTACCTAGCAGTTGGAAAATTACCCAAGCACCTGACGCTCAGTGAAAGAAAACTAATAGTACAACGCAACACTCAGTTCTCTTGGATTGGAGGATACCTCTTTCACACAGGAGCCGATATGCATATTCGAAGGTGTGTTAGGGAATACGAAATCTTCGATATCCTAAAAGCCTGCCATGATGGGCCTTACGGTGGACACTTTGTAGACCACAGGACTGGACATAAAGTCTTACAGATGGGCTATTATTGGCCCACCATTTTTAAGGATGCCAAGAAGTTTGTCAAGGCATGCGATAGCTGCCAAAGAATGGGCCGCCCTCGCTAGTCTAACGAGATGCCCCTACATCCACAGTTAGTCATTGAACCTTTTAAACGCTGGGCGTTAGATTTCATTGGCCCAATAAACCCATCATCTAATCAAAAGAGATATATACTGGTTGCAATGGAATATGTGACTAAATGGGTGGAGGCAGAAGCATTACCAAGGACCACAGAGGACACAGTAATCTACTTTCTTTTGCAAATTTTCGTGCAGTATGGCTTTCCCAGAGAAATAATCACAGAAGGAGGGCCACAATTTGTAGGCCATTAAAAAATCATCATATTATGCACAGAATCAAATCTCCATACCACCCACAGGCAAACGACCAGGTAGAAAGTACCAAGAAAGTAATCGAGGCTATACTAACAAAGACAGTCGCCTCACATAGACGTGACTAGGCTACTTGGTTTCCAGAAGCCCTATGGGCAAATCACATGACAGAGGAATACCACAGGATACTCCCCATATCAGCCAGTGTTTGGAAAATAACCTATCTTCCTAATAGAATTTGAAATTCAAACATTGAGAATAGCCCAAAAAGTAGGCCTGGATCTGAATGAATGACAGATTAATAGACTACATCAAATTAATGAATTGGATGAAATCCGGCTATCAGCTCTTTAGCATACTGCATTGATCCAACAACAAAGAGAAAAATGGCATGATGCCCTCATCAAGAAAAATATCTTCCATGAAGGTGATTGGGCACTTCTGTATGATTCTAGGTTCCAGGATTTCCCAGGAAAACTCCAAACCAGATGGTTAGGCCCCTGCGAGATACAAGAGGTGCACGATAATGGCACCCTTACATTAGCTACCATTTATGAGTCTGGCTACTCTTTTAAAGCAAATGGACATTGAGTACTCCTCTATCACAAACCGCTTACAAGGGAATCCTTTTTCCAATAGATACGGGAAGATTCCACAATACAAATTCTCACTGAGAGGGCAACCCTTCGACAACACCAATCTAGTGAAGAATTTATTTTTTTGAAACCTGTACATAAATTTGTCTTTCTATTTTCTTTCTATTTGATTGGATTTGCTTGAATAGTAGATTGCATATTAGTTTTTTTTCTTTATTTTTCCTTTGTTGTTCCCTACAGGGAACAGTTGTTGTTCCCTATAGGGAACAACACTTTTTCGTGTATATTTTCCTTTGTTGTTCCCTACAGGGAACAACACTTTTCGTGTGCATTTTCTCATGCTATTCCCTACAGGGAACAATTGTTGTTCCCTACAGGGAACATCAATTTTCGTGTGTATTTTCCCTTGCTGTTCCCTAAAGGGAACAACTGTTGTTCCCTATAGGGAACAACAATTTTTGCATGCATTTTCCCTTGACGTTCCCTATAGGGAACATCAATTTTCGTTTGTATTTTGCTTTTATGTTCCCTACAGGGAACAACAATTTTAGTTTGATTTTCCCTTTCTGTTCCCTACAGGGAACAACAATTTTCATGTGTATTCCCCTTGTTGTTCCCTACAAGGAACAACACCTTTTTGTGTATGTTTTCTTTGTTGTTCATGTAGTACAAAGAACAACACTTTTTGCGTATTTTTCTTTGTTGTTCCTTACAGGGAACAATTGTTGTTCCCTATAAGGAACAACACTTTTTGTGTGGTTTTTTTTCTTTTGTTGTTCCCTTCAAGGATAACACCTTGTGAGTATTGTTTAGAACACCCTTTTTCTTTTTCTTGCATAATCATCCCTAGACCATCCAAGTTCACTCTTTATGATCCTCTTTATGGCACAAAAGTACAAATAAATATTTAAGGACAACAAGTATGGAGTTTATTGGAAGAGACAAATATCTTGAATATTATCATCTTTAACAAGATTGCTTTGTATTGATCAAAAAAGAAAGGACACAATTATCTATTTCACTTAACTGTCCTCATTTCCACTATAAATCAAACCGATTGATTATCTGTACCATGTTGGTTCTCCCCTATTCCCTATAACTCTCTCTGTTTATTATCAAGAAGATTATGGGCATACTTTTTTTTCTCTATTGATATGTTCAACCTTCTTCCGCCATCCCTACTCTTAAGGAGCGTTGAGCCACCCTCTATATATAAATAGGAAGTGTTGTTCCAAAAAATTAAAAAAAAAAAAAAAATATATATATATATATATATATATATATATATATATATATATATATATATATATATATATATTCACTAACAATTGTATGATTTTTTTCCATAGGTAGAGGATAGGGGGTCTCATCACGAGCCAACCTACCATGATCATAAGGAAGCAGCAAAGTGGCATTCCCACTATGGCCACCACACCAGGGATATGATCCAATGGTTACATCAAGAAATAAAGTCCTTGGAATAGGAGGTCTCATTACGAGTAGGCCTGACCACCTTTCGTAACTTCCCAGTGAATGGCAATGTGTTCATCTAATTACCAGCACATTGGTCTCTACTTTGGATATCATAATGCACTTCCCCAATTATACATAAAGGACCATGGTTCCAAAGGGTTGCAAAACAATTCTGTCGAGGCTATAGACGCCTGCAAGCAACAGAAGCTCTGTTGATGGTATTGGAGTTTTATTTTACATCAATAATTATTATAATGTCCTCTTCTTATGTTTTCATCTTTCTACAGAGAGACTATGCTCCTACTTTAATGTGAACCTTTTTGCATGCGTTAATCTTTTTAATCAATCACAACAGTTAAGTGGAATAAAGGTAGTAAAGCACTTTTCATGCGTATGTTGTCCTTTTTCATTATCGCATCTCCTCATGGCATCTTATCGCTCATGGATAATTCTCGTTACACACCTTGTTTTCATCACTCCAATATTATTTATGATCCTTTCATTAATATGCATACCTTGCCACTTTCATTACCCAATACATCACCCCTGTAATTCGCCGCTAGCGCGCTATCCTTTCATTAATTTGGTCGTAGTTGACCTATTATTTCGAAGGGGGTCGAGGACCTCTGGTATACTTACACATGCACTATCATCTTTTCATTTGATTTTGTAAAACAATACGACATCCCATGATCACAGAGCATGTGGCATTATAACAGTCCTCGATAACAGTATTTGTGCTTATAAAGTATCATCTGATAGAGCCATTACAACCATTTGTTATTCCATCACTCGGCTCTGTTCGTTGTTGTGCTATCTCCGCTACACTAATCGTTTGCAGAATTCAAGCATCATGGGAGGAAGAACAGTGTGCCGAGAACCTTTAACACTGGCTGTCACTGATGAAGCCAGGGAAATTCTGGCCTGTGCAGGATGGATAGCATACTTTACGAGATTTCAACCACCCAATGAGGAAATTGCCATCGAATTCTTACCGAATCTACAGAATGGACAATCCATGGTAAGAGGAAGGCAAATCACTATATTAGACACTGTGATAGCAGAAGTATCTGGGTTACCGACAAAAGGACCAGTATGGGCTGGCAAGCGATTGAAGCTGCAGGATGCTATCGAGGCTTTTAGGGATGAAGGAGAAGAGCTAATTAAGAAGGGAAAAGGCATTCGATCATCCTCTCTTGGAGATCCATGGGGAGAATTGGCACAAATTGTCCAGAACTACATTACCTGCAATGGGTGTAAAGACGTGGTAAGGCCACGACAACTCAAACTTTTAGCAGTTCTAAAACGAAAATGCTCTATTAATTTACCTGCATTATTGAATTCATTACTGCATGACACTGCTGAGAGGCTGAGACGGTCCCAACACATAGAAACAGTAGTCAGCCACCATTGTTTGATCAAGTTAATAGTTAGGTATAACCTTGCCCAGCAACAATCAACCTATGATGATCTAATATTAGCCCTTAAAGGAGGTATAGCCCTGCCAGCACCTAACCCTGTGCCAAAAATAAAGAGGACTGCCCTTTCAAGGAACATACCTCACAAGCGCAAACAATCCACAAGGTTGAGGTCAAAACAGGGAGCATCTGAAAATCCCCAAGGCGGCGCTAGTCAACCTATAGAATTATCCAACCCAATAAGTGAACAATACTTGCAGCTAGAGTTAGAAGGACAGGATAACCGTAAATCAGAGCATGAGGAAGGAACAGGGCATTCTGGAGATGAACAAAGAAACGAATTGCGACTTCCCTCAACACCAAATATGAGTCCCCAAGGCAATTTATTGCACGATTTTGAGATGGCCTAGGTCCTGGCCAACATGAATGTTTACATGCGGCCTGAAGGACTGCTCAATTTTAACTCAAGAGAAACCCAATCTCCTGTGAATTTTGGCCATACCAGAATTCTATCTCCATGAAAAGATGTAAGTCGCGAAGCTGAAATAGATGCAGAGGCCATTCAAGAAGAAGAGAACCAATCTAGCGACACTCTTCCAGTGGAAACTAGCCAGGTAGGCCTAAGCACAGAAAAAATATGCCAAGAAGAAGAAGCCGAGACAGAAATAATTCGGGAAACCGATAACCAATCTGGAGACACGGTCTTATTAGAATAGAGCCAGGGTGAGCAACCAGGCTCTTTAGAAGCAGAAGCCATTAGCGAGATTGTTAGCAGAACAGTCCCTCCTCCGAAAAAGTATAAAGCCAAATTGAAAAATCTTAGGAAAGAATAGTAGAAGCTTCGCAAAATGGTCAAAAGGGTTAGAAGAAAAATAAGAGAAATCACAGTGGGAAAGGTTCCGGACAAAACCCAGGAGACAGTAAATGCAACTATACAAACAGAGTTATATGAAGGTAGGGCTACAGGGACCCAAACAGAGCCCATACCTACTCAACCAGTTATCACTCAAAAGGAACAACATACAATTCTAGTAGACGTAGCTATTCAGACAGAGGATGTACCCTCTTGTAGCATGGCTACTCAGACGGAGGTTTGGACCTCCCATAATAAAGAAATTCAAATAGAAAACATCCTTTATCATAGCATAAGCACTCAGACAAGCTTACAAGCCAAAGAATGTGCATAAGCACTCAGACAAGCTTACAAGCCAAAGAATATCATGACACAGAATGACCCCATTATACTAAATCTTCAGAAAGAATTAGCACAAGCTTGGCTCACATTAGAACGGCTTGAGCAAGAAACCGTGTCCCAACAGAGATATCAAGAACTGCAGAGACAGCTTCAGGAAATGAATGAAACAGAGAGCGAGACTTTCAATAGATACAGAAAAGCAGAAGAGAAAATAGAGAGAATCAAGCTCAAACTAGATAGGGTCATAGGTCGGACAGACACCATCTACTCATTATATACATATGTCTTAGCATTCACGTCTCCCGCCACCAATTATGCCTTGTTTTTGTTAGAACGATACTCGCTATGAAAATTAAAGCCATGAGAGCTGGAAAACCAATTGAATTAAAAACAGTTGAAGATTTTATAAATTGCTGCAAACAGCATGGTGTAAAAGTTCAAAGGCTTCTTTTCAAATTTTACCTGCACAATTTTGTATTAGAGAACGAGGTGGAAAAGAACCCTAACCCTTTTGTGGGAGATGTTCAATTCCAGGCCTTTATCGCGTTTTTAGTTAACCAACTTAAATGGTTTAAAGCTCATAACACATTCCAACGACAAGAGCATGGATTGGATCTCTAGGTAAGAAGTGAACCCAAGCACTATCTGCAAATGCTTACCAACCATAAGAGTCTGATGAGAAGGGAAGGGGTGATTAAAATTTTAGGGCCTATTCATAAGAGATTGTACAGAATGGAGTATCATATTTTCACTCCATTCAAGAAAGCTCTCTGGCTGCATCCAAGCTTAGGTGGATAGTCTCCACTAGTAGTGTGTAGGATAGAGAGCCATTTAATTACAGAAATTTTAAAGCAGCTGCGGCTCGTTTGTCACCTATAGCAACCTTATTTTAAGAGAAGGACCTTATTGGTTAGGATGTCAGTTTCGTAGCCCCATCATTTGGTATCCTCCTGAAGGTTATCGGGTTATCTACGAAAAAGGAAGGGCCCGCCTTTGCGTTCCTAGCTCAACATCATGGTTTTAGACCAATTTTTGACGCTCCTTCTCCAGCCTACTCTTTAACTACACCGCATCAGAATTACTTACTTTGCATGAGGACATGAAACAGGGTAAGCAGGGGAGTATGTTGAATTACGAAATGGGTATGTATTTACTATTAATTTCATCACCTTTTTCCTTGATTCTTATCTTTTTCATATCTTAGTGTGCTAATATATTGACGAATTATGATAAGAAACGGATGAATTATTTGCAGTTACGATTTAGCTAACTTTTACTCTTCTTTATGCAGAAAAATAACAAAAGGAACAATTGTTGTTCCCTAACGATGGAACAGCAAAAACCGACAAACAAAGGATGGAATGCGTCGGTTGCGGACAAGGCCGACGGCGAATCAAAAGGATCAACACGAAATAGGAAAGGTGTCTGAAGTTAGTAATCGGTTTCGAATCCCTCAGGATCACATTTATCCTTTACCCCTTTCTGATTATAAAAGAAATCGATTGTAGGAAGAAGGGGGAATCTCTATTATTTTTCAAATTGTAATTTTAATTACAGGCTTGCACTGTTGGAGAACATGACCATATTGTCATGTTACTTAAGTTCGATGATTAATATATAATTAAAGTTGTTGTTCCCTCGCATTATCTGAAGTAGCTCAGTAGTGTTCATTGGTGGCTAAGGGACCGGCCTCTGGTGGATTGAACTGCTTCCTTGTGTTATATATTTCTGATTCTCACAAAGTTTGATTGGTTTGACAATTTTCCTGTTTCTGTGAATTTACCTTATTCGTTGTTTACTGCTTTTCTCGATTGAAGTAGTATATGTTCTTTATATATTTCACAGCGCTGTCATTTGATTTGATTTATATTTATTACAAAGTAAATTATTTAGATAGTGAATCGTATCGATTTAATCAGCTGTAAGAATTTGGTTATCACTATTGAACTCTCAGATTGATATCATTTCTGTTTTGATTGCTTTATAGAGATTGAATATGATTTAGATTGAATCAACTAAGAAGAGATGAGTTATTGCTACTGTGCTCTCGGCTGATGCTATTGTTACTTGAATTGCTTGTGTAAGATTTGATTTCAGTAGAGGATTGCGTTTTGAAACTTAGATGTCATATTTACTTTAATAATTACGATTTGAGTTTATTAGATGCATCCATTTACTCTTGTATCAAAGATCTATACTACAATTTAAGAAACATTACTCTCTGAATTTATAGCATGCACATATTGTGTACACTCTTGAAATAAGAGGACTTGCCCGGATTGATGATTAATGTGGGGTAATTAGGAGTTTTAAGAGACACATTTTATCAGCCAATAGATATATGTTAACTCAAATCTATGTGAATAGATTTCAAATTAAGATAAAACTATTTAACTTTCAAATCTCTTTGTTAATAATTTTTTACTAACAAATTTAAATATTTCAAATAATATAATTTTTTAAAATTTGATATTAATAAATTTGATATTAAAATAATAAAAAAATAAAATTAATTTACTGACTACAATATATTTTTTTAAATTCTCAATTAATAAACTTGATATTAAGATAATAAAAAAATTAAAATTAATTTATTAACTTTAACTTGAACCCTCAGTCCAAGATATACCATAATGATTTGTTCAATTACTTGATCTATCCAACTAAGATGTACAATAAATTATATATTCAAACCCTATTAAATAAATTTAATTATTAACTATTATTGTAATTAAATATCACTCGATCCTATTAAATAAATTTAGTTATTAACTATTATTGTGATCAAATATCACCGGATCCTTAAGACATCCTCCATTCTAATATTACTGTATACAATATTATTTTGAGCTCCAAAACCTATTTAGCTATGAAACATAGAGAGAGTAATGTTCAAAACCTATTCTAAATGTACAAAGAAAATATGTTCAGTTAAGAAACATATAGAGAGTAATGTTCATGACCCAACACCAACCATTACAAGTTATAGAGAAAAACATCATCATGATTTGCCACATTTATAAAATAGGAATATGAAGATAACCTTGCTTTACAATAAATCTATGTCAAAAACCCACATTCATCCTGATATTGATTAAACTCTGATAGATTTATTTAAATATCAAATTTTTGGATTAATAATTTTCTGTTTTCTTATTTATATCTATTAAAATAGTAGATTTTAGATTAATTTTTGGATTAATAATCTCTTATCTCCATATTTATATCTATCAAAACAATATGATTTTGAAGTTGGAAGTGTTTATCAAATGAATATTAAGTTTATTGACTTGAATTATTTGTCCAACATATACGTTATTGGATTAAATCTTATTAAAGTCTATTTAGTTATCAATTTAATTTTTAATTTTTTTTTGTATTGGTGAGGGTATTATTTTTTTTTTGTTTTTTAATTTTGTATTGGTGAGGGTACATCATGGTAATGTTCAAGGATAACAACAAAATAGGGTGGGGAGTTGAATATGTGAATTAACATATAAGAGTGCATTAACAACCCACCTATCCAAAACCTATGGACATTTAGTTACCAGATGTTGTTGTAATTGGTTCTTACCAAATCTTTGCAATTACCAGATATTAATCTGAGTAGCTGTTGAAAGTATTCTGAATAATTGTTACATCCTCCATTCCAATATTTTGAAAAGAGCAATTCCAAAGTTTCTGTAGAGAAAACAACTCTGAAATACTACATTCTATATCTACTCACAATATGACTCGTAGTATATCCATTAATATGAGGGGGTTGGGAGCTGACCCCAAATTTATAGCTCTCAAAGACTTGTTCCTTTCCTTATATCCTAATCTCATCCTCATTCAGGAAACGATGCATAAGCGTTCTGAAGTTATTTAATATTTTCAGAAAATGTTTCCAAGTTGGCATATCACTGCAATTGATTCCACTGGCCTCTCTGGGGGACTAGCGGCTTTATGGGATCCATCCTGGCTCTCGCTTAAGGCCTTTAGATGTTTTTCTAGCATTCTGCTGGAAGCCAGTTTTCGTGGTACACCCGGCAATATCCATATACTTATTGTATATGCTCCTTACAAGGATTGTCTTACCTTCTGGAATCAGATCCTCTAGTCAGAAATAATGGAACTGGCTTCCTTAATAATTGCGGGAGATTTAAACTGTACCTTAAGCAGTGATGAAGTATGGGGTTGCGGTAGAAATATGGATCCTCTAGTCGGCACTCTACAAGACACCCTGCTTACATATAATTTTGTAGACATATGTCCTGCCAAAATTTCCCCCACATGGGATAACGGCATATCTAGTACTGCATATCTGGCCAAAACGCTGGATCGATTCTTAGTTCATGAAAATTTGATTGAACGTCTGGGCTTTTTAGGTTCCGAAATCATCAGCAACTTCACATTTGATCACAGACCCATATCACTGCAATGGAGGAACACTGGAATCCGAAAGGGATTTCCCTTTAAATTCAATAGAACTTGGATGGAAGACCAAAAGTTCAATGAGCTTGTTCAGGAAACCTGGAAAAGTCACCCTATTCTCACAATTTCCTCCCCTTCTCAGCATCTCCTTGACAAACTAGCTTCCCTTCGGAAGGTAGTAAAGCCCTCGCAAATTCGGAAGCAAAAAGCTAACAGGAAAGACCTAGAAGACATTTAGACGAAACTGGACAGGATTGTCTTAATGATGTCATCTCAATGCCTTTCCTTAAAGGTTTGCCTTCGCATACAAGAACTAGAAATTAGGAAAAAAAATTACTGTCTATTGAAGAAGCCACATGGAGATTAAAAAGCAGGGCTATATGGCTAAGCGAAGTAGATCGTAATACAAAGTTCTTTCATGGAAATGCAAACCATCGGCGTAACATAATCACAATATGGGAGATTAGGGAGGAGGAAGGGAAAACACTACAGACTTAGGAAGATATATGTAATGTAGTTGTACAGCACTTCCAGGGAACCTTCAGTAGAAATGAAATTATAATGGCTGAAGATATCATCTGGGGAATTGAACCTTATCCTACAATGTTCAAAGATGAACAGAATGAAGAACTATACATACCTGTTTTCGAAGAGGAACTTCTGGAAGTGATGAAATCTTTCAAGAGAGATAAATGTCCAGGTTCGGATGGATGGACGATTGAATTCTTCCTTCACTTCTTTTAATTAGTAAAGAAGGATCTTCTGAGTATGGTTGAGGAATCTAGAACTTCGCAATATATATCATCAACCTACATTGCCCTTATTCCAAAGAAAAAAAATGTCAATTCCTTCTCAGATCTTAGGTCGATCTCCCTATGCAATTCCATCTACAAAATTATCTCTAAGATCAGTGCTGGCAGAATGCGAGATACTCTCTTGCGCTATATCTCACAGGAACAACATGGTTTCCTAAAAGATAGACTTATTCATGATGTTGTTGCAAACACTCAGGAAAGTTTGCATTCGATCCATACAAAAAATCTTGATGCAACCATTTTTCAAATTGATTTAAAGAAGGCATATGATTGCCTGGATTGGGGTTTTTTAAGATGTGTTCTCACCAAAATTGGTCTCAACCCATACTGTACAGACTGGATTATGGCCTGTGTAGACAAGGTAAATTTTGCCATCCTTATTAATGGATACCCAACCAACTACTTCTGAGCTGCTAAAGGACTGAGGCAGGGATGCTCCCTATCCCCGTTATTATTCATCCTGGCAATGGATTGCCTAAGTCTGCATATCAAAAGAGTTGTTATAGAGGGACATTTCCGGCCTCTGATGATTAGCAAAAACAACAACATATCACACAACCTATTCGTAGATGACATTCTGATTCTGGGTATGCTCTGCCGTTTCACTTGGATATGTCTTTATAATATCCTAAAGAAATTTACAATGGCTTCAGGATTACAAATAAATGAAAGGAAATATGTAATCTATCACAGAAAATGTGGTAGGGAAACTATTGATTACATTGCAGGTTTATACAACATCAAAGAAACTCCTATTCAAGAGGGAATGAAGTATCTAGGATACCACCTTAAACCTTCTTGCTACATTCGAGCAGACTGGCAATGGATCATAGATCGTTATTATAAAAGAATATCTGGATGGGAGTGTAAATGTCTGTTGATGGGTGGGAGAGCTACACTTTCGCAAGCAGTTTTAGCACAATTAATTGTATATTGGACTCACCTTTTTTATGTACCAGCGAGCATTATTAACGAGCTAAACCACCTTACAGCAAATTTCATTTGGGAAGGCTGTCATGAAAAGAAGAAATTTCATCTAGCCAAACTCGCTAAAATTACTCTTCCAAAAGAACTGGGAGGTTGAGGGATTATGAATCTTCAAAAATTTGGAGCAGCTTTACTGTGTAAATCCTTATGGAGGGGCTTATATGGGGAAGGCTCTTGGAGTATTTCCATTAAAAAAAAGTATCTGGGCACCAAAGACTTCGCCTTCTAGTACATAAAAGTTACTATTGGCACCATACAAGCCTCTGCGATTTGGCAAAGCTTCCGCGAAATTCAATATTTTTTCTTACAACATCTCACATGGAGTTTCTAGAATGAAAACAGAATTTTAATTGCATTGGACCCAATCCTAGGAGCTGGGGAGGAATGTTCTATTCCACAGGAAATTAAAAATGCCTTACATCATGCGGGCATCTTCGTATGGGGAGAAGCCATTGCGAGTTGGCAGGGGCCTTCACTGATCTGGAAAGAAGCACATAGTATGGGCTTACATGGCCAAGCGACCCTACAATGGAACAAGATTTTGGCAAACATAAACAATATAGGAATTTGTCGTACAGAGTCTTGAGACTATCTCACATGGAAGGGGAAGAGGAGCACTAATAGTATAAGTGTTTCTGATACCTATTTATCTTTATCCAATATACCACCACCCCAAACAAGTCGGCAATTTCCCACAGCTTTATGGAAAACAGGAATTCCAAGCAAAATTATAATATTCTCTTGGTTAGTTTTTCACAACAAAAACCTCATATGGGAGAATCTACAGAAGAGGCAGTGGCAAGGGTCGGGCATTTGTTCTATCTGCAAAGCTGAAGTTGAAAACAACGAGCACATCTTCCTGCAATGCAAACTCACCACTCAGGTATGGAAAAACTTATCTAATTTTTTTGGTTTATGTTTTATAATGCATTCTTCCATAAAGGACTCACTAGAATGGTGGAGTGCACAGAAGGCCTCTTGGAGACCCATTCCCTTAATGTGTATATGGACAATTTGGAAATGGAGGAACAATTTCTTATTCCAAAACAAGAAAGAAGAGTTTCAGCAAATCACTCACAAAGTTATTTCATATTACAGCGTTTTCATGCCACAGCTCAAACAGCTAAGTAGTAAGCCTCGTGGGCACAATAACCCTTAGCTAGAGTACCCAATGGGTTTCTTTGATGGCGCAACACAAAAAGGTATATGTTCTTGTGGTTTTGCATTTCCATGAATGAATAACTAAAATACAAACTTTACTGGAATGGAGGGAATGGTTTCAACAACAAAGAGGAGGCAATGGCACTTTGGGATCTATTATGTTTTAGCAATTTTCTAAAGATCTTTGTTTTACATATACATGGAGACTCCAAAATTATAATTGACCATGTTTTAGGGAAGATATCCATAAATAACCCTCTTCTAATAGGATGGATGAAGAGAATTGAGATCTTCTGGCAAACACAAAATGGATACTCTATTCAACATGTAGACAGATCCCAAAACGAGCAAGCTGACAGATTATCAAAAAAAGGTCTGTCCCAAGAACTTGGCAAATGGCATATGGATATTCTCTGGGAAAACAACACCTATAACATGGAAGACTTGCTCCTTCCAGGACCATAATTCTGAACACTGTTCTTTTTTGTGTCCCTGTTGTTGGATTACTTCTGCCTGGCCACAGGGCATTGTACAATGTCCTTTGCGAAATGGGATTTCTCTCCTTCACAGACGATGACTATCTTTTTTTACAACAAGGTTATATTGTTCCAAGTTTGGGCTGTAACCTATCTTATTCTATAACTACTTCACACAACCTCCATATATAGTTTTAACAATGAAGAACCTATTTCGTTCTTTCCTTCTAATTTTTGGGGAAAGATGATACTCATTGATTCAACATGATGTTTACTGTCTACGATTATTGGCACTTGTTTTTCCAACTACTTGTAATTTTTGTAAATTCTCCTTTGCTATTAATATAAATCGTGGTTTTTTCCTACTAAAAAAAATTAAAGTACAATCATAAATTCTATTTTGCTTTATCCATTAATGAATCTCTAGATCTTGAAATCTCAAATTTGATAAATATGATTTATTTTATTTTATTTTTGTAACTTAGTAATCAAACCAATAAAAAAAACCAATATTACTGTATCTCATTACAGACCAACTCATGCTGCTGAAATTACTGTCAATAAAAGACCAGCTTTTACTTCTGCCAAAAATATCTCTAGATGTAACCATGATCTATTTACACACTCCTGAAATAAGATATTGACTTCGAAACATTAATTAAAAACAAAGGGAAAAAGCATGTAACTCATTTCCTATCAACATGGACTTCGAAACATTGATTAAAAACAAAGGGAAAAAGCATGTAACTCATTTGCTATCAATATAGAGCAGCTCGTGTACCAGTTTTCGTCCGCCTGAAACATGGTCGCATCTTTTAGAGATGTGCGAATTGAGTCTCACCGTCCATCGAGGGACACCATATTTGTTTATTCTATTAACGCAGGTGCCCATTCATTCGCCATTCATTCGGCCAATGATACTTGTTTCTTTAATTTATTCATGTGCCCATTCATTTTTTTAATCTCTTCATTGTCTTATTATTATGGCGATTCTTGCACCTGACAAAATTCCGATTACTTTACTGCTTCCTGGAGGATGTTTCTTGCACCTGACAAAATTCTGATTACTTTACTGCTTCGTGGAGGATGTTTCGAGACGCATGGTTTTGGCGTTCTCTAACTATGATTTTTTTTTTTTGAGTTTTTATTGGTGGAAAGTGTTTTTGGGTCAATTTTTCATTTTTTTTCTCATGAATATCATCATAGAGTCTCATGCTATAATCCGAAAAAACCTTATCATATGCTCAAACCTCTTTGATAGAAGATTCTTTGTTGGAAAGAGAGGGGAAATAAATTTCATTAAAGAATATATTGTGAAATCTATGGAAATGAAGTTTAGGTATGTTTCAAGGTTTTTTCTTCTGGCTAGGGGTATATTATTTTTGTGTTTAGGTCCAGGGAGGATCTAGATGAGATTGGAAGATGTATTTAGTTATGAAAAGTTTATTTCTCTTTTGAAATTATTGAGAGCCTAGATTTGGTCCTTTGAGAAAAAGAAACAATATGGGAACTATGGATCAACAACTTCTATATCTTCCCTTAGAGTTATGGAATGAGGAGATCTTTAAGGCCACTAGAAATAGATTGTGTAATTAAATCACCATGAATGACAAAACCAAAAGCATGGACTACAGATCAATGGGAAATATCTATGTGGAGCTAGACTTAGGAGATGGTATTCCAAATCGAATAAATTTGTACTAGGTGATGGATGGAATTAAAGACCGTAAATTATATAAACATCCCTTTTAGGTGTATTGTGTGTAGGGCTCCAGGTCACTTTAAAGAGTGTATTCCCAAACAAGGGAAAAGACAATTTGTTAGATTGTATGCATCAAATGCTTAATTACTCTATCTATAGAAATTTTTTATTAAGAATGCCCCATCAACCAAAATTTCTTGAGACTTTAAGGAGGAAAGAGGTACCATGTTCCTGAAGCGAATTCACTGAGTGGAAATTCAGCAAATGTAGAGGCCAACAAAACATATAAGGAATTATATTTTAATTGAAAAGGAAAGACATTCTAAATTGTCGAAAGAACTCAATAATATTCAATTTGAGCTTAATGTGTTATAGGTCATAAACAAAAGGGAAAGTGGGTAACAAAGGGTAAACACCTTTCCATGGATGTTTTACAAGACATTGAATCTTCAAGGAGGTTCTCATTGTAGGAAATGGGGCAGAGATTGAATACCACAATTTTGGTGTGGACAACAGTTCTATAGCCATTGAAATTATGTAGCATGGTTTAGCATAGAAAAAGGCTTCTTAGGATCAACACAAGGGATCCCATAGTTTATGAATATCAATGAAATATAAGAATATCATTAGGTGCACATCTTTACCAAATGGGGAATTTGAAAGGGGCTATCCAAATTACTGACAAAATGTACCATCTCAAATTAGGTAAGAAGAAAAAGGAAAAAAAATACCTAGAATTGCAAGGACATGTATTGTAAGTTAACTTTAGTCTTTCCAAACAAAAATGTAATGAGAAAATCTAATATTAAAATAAATAAATAAAATAATAGATTGAGCTATAATTTCAAAGTAAGAAATAAAGAGGAAGAAATTATTTTCTTATTAATCAAATCTTCAAAAAAAAAAAGGTGATTAAAAGAATGTTTCATAAATATAATTGAGATGTGATATTTATTTAGGAGACTATGTTATGATTTTATAAGTAATTTGATAGTCATAATTTAGGGATGGGGAGCATGCAAGTGTGGTCACCTTATACTAATAGAAGCATACAAGGGACATTTAATCAAGTAACCCCACCTGTATGTGACCATATATATAAGCTTCCCAAACATCATTTTACTAAGTGAATAACAAAGCTTCATATTTAAAGACTCTAGAACATGTCTCTAGCTTGAAAAGATTGTTTAAAATTGAGTTCGCATCGATATGCGAAAGAGATTTAATACCACTTGTACTATTCCTAGAAAAAAAATTAGTGACTGAAGAGAAATACCAAAAGAATTATAAAGTACAAAATGTAAAATATGAATACAAGAATATTGAATATGTTGAATATTAACCATTATATTCATAAATATGCCTCTCTGGGGAGGTAACCTCCAAATGAGAAAAGATTTAATACAATGATAATACTTGACAAAACATTAGATAGATTCCTACCTATATAGATATTTTTCACTCCAAGATCCTGAATTTACCAGTCCTCCCACCATCAATGAGTAGGTGTCCCTTTAACATCAAGTGTAACCACATCTACCTAATTAGTCTTATTTAGAGAACATGTCCTTGTACATTGACTCCTTAGCAACATTTATGTCATGAAGTCAAGGTAGGACCCTAACAATTTCATGTTCTTGAGACATTTATTTCGAACCACAAATTCTTATAAAAGAATAGCTTGAGCCAAATTCCCAACAACAATTTATTGCAAAATTATTAAAAAGAAAACACATATTACATAAGACTACAACCAACCATTGGACAATGCAAAGAAGTAATTAATACATCAATTAAAGTCATATCATTGGCTATTAACATGTTAGTAGACCTATTTATGTTGTCCCTAAAATATCCATTAAGATATTAAATTATTATAATTCATGCTCATATAAATAATCATGTTCTAGAATTTTTGATAATCCATAAAACCTACTCATACTAATTTATCAGGTTAACTAGGTCCCATTCTTTACCAATTACCATTACAATGTGAGATCAAACCCAAATACTACATAAATTTACCCTTTTCTCTTCATTAAATATTAAAATATTCTGTTAAAATTCAGCTAACACTTTAGAAAATAAAAAAATAGAAATATTTTTAAGTGATGCAGGAAGACCCAAAAAAATCACGGGGAATAAAGAAAAGAAATATGCATCATACTCATAAAATTATTATTGATAAGTCGATATTATAAAATATTCCACTTGGAACACTCGTCCTTACCCTTTTCTCTTCATTAAATATTAAAATATTCTGTTAAAATTCAGCTAACACTTTAGAAAATGAAAAAATAGAAATATTTTTAAGTGATGCAGGAAGACCAAAAAAATCACGGGGAATAAAGAAAAGAAATATACATCATACTCATAAAATTATTATTGATAAGTCGATATTATAAAATATTCCACTTGGAACACTCGTCCTTATTAATCCTCATTATTGTGGTAAAACATGTGCAATGTCTTCCAGCCCATCTTGCAGTTACCATTCCTTATTGCAATATCTTTAATTTTTCTTTCAATTCACTTTTCAAAATATACAAGTTATATATTCAAACCCTATTAAGTTCATTTAGTTAAACCCTATTAAGTTCATTTAGTTAGTAACGGTTATTGTGATTCAATACAACTGAATCCTTCTGATAACCAGCTGTATTGTGACTAACGGTTAAGACATCAGAGAGAAGTATTTATGATCCAACACTAGTCATTACAAGTTATAAAGAAAAACATCATCCTGATTTGCCAAATTCATAAAATAGTAATATGGAGATAACCTTAATTTCAGGTTAGTTGCAAGGCTTTATAATAAATCTATGTTAACCCACATCCATCTTAAATTAAGATGATTTTTTTATATATCAAATCTCTGGATTAGTAATCTCATGTTTCCCTATTATGATTTTTTTTTCAGAATCAAAATTTTTAAACCTGACTATCAGTCGGAGAGATAAAAAAGATTGACTAATTCAATGATTTGAATCATCTGTCCAACATTTTTTTTACAGTACGAAAAAAGCAAGATTCTATAATGATGGGATCCAGATTACATAACAGTAAGTATAGAGCTAGTACAAACAGCTCGGAGTGAAAATAAAACTGCATAGTGCAGAAAAAAAACTAAACCATACAGAATATAACTATGAGAATTCTGGAAGATGAAAAAAAGCAAAATGAGGTAATATTTACAAATCTGAGAAGCTTGTGCGATAGAGAAAATCAAAAGACAGGTGCATGGTATGTAAGTTATTTAACAATGATTTTACAATGCTAAATTTGAACTTAATGCGAAATAAACATAGAATCAATTGCCCAAATGAAAAATACTTCCAGCGATTGATGCTACTCACACTCCAAAAGAAAACTTTATGCTATGCTTCCGGCAGTCCCTTCTTTTGTTTTCTGCAACTCAAATATGAACTATGAACTGTGGAGATTTACACTGATGCAGAGAACCTGTAGCTGAACCTCAGCCAAAACTTACGCAGAACTATCACCATCAAAGAACATGCGAGCATTCAAGAACGATAATGAAGGCACTACACTCAAAACAGAGACTCTCGCCCACCAGTGTCAAACACAGCAAGAAATCATAGCGTGGTGGCATTGGAAATATTTAAATGCACATAACAATCCATATGGTCACTCACGGGAGGATCAATGCTAAAGGACAAAGAAAATAGTAAACTAGGGTGAGTCAAAAAGACGCTGCAGCTGCCTGTCTCCAATTATTTTGCCTATGCTCTCGGTGGAGCCTCTCAGCGTTTTGAGTTACCTGGTGCTTTGCAACCTTTTGACAGATTTGCAACACTGCTGAGGTTATTTAAATGACCGCCAAAGCAAATCGCAGAACTGTTATGAGGAGAGATAAATGCCCAAACAGAGAGCACTCCCGTTCATCAAGCTATGAAATGTAATGAAGAGAAGAGAAAAGAAAAGAAAAGAAAAGAAAAGACACTGTAGAAAATTTGAAGGCACTTTCAAGTTCTGCTCTTTCAATTTGATGGTGTAAAATGGAATGGGATTGAGATACAAGCTTGGGGACCAAAGAGATAAATATATAGCCAAGCTTCCATCAAGCTTCTGTTGGCTATTTGTCAGGTGTTCCACAGATCATGGCAGAGAACTCCAGATGGAGTAATGGACCACTTCAGAAGCTCCAACAAGAAATTAATTCACTGCAGTTGATTTCCCTAATTTAAAGAAATTAGGGCAGTTGGTTTCCAGAAATTAAGGAAATCACTGCAGTTCACTTCCGTAATTGTAGGCAGCAGTTGGGAAAATTTAATGAAACTTAACATGGTATATATCAGGGCAAAAGTATAGTAGAGTGAGTTATGTACCCGGAAGTGAAAAATCCTAAATTTAATGCTTTATGTCCCCCATTGTAATAATCATTTCCCATTTACTAATTTGTGATTAAAAACCTTTCTTTAACCTTACATGCTTCCATCTTTAGTCTATACTAACTGTTATGCTAACTGCCTCTCATCAAACCCTTGCAATTACAAGTTATTAGTATGAGTAGGTGCTAAAAGCACTCTGAATAGCTGTTACACCCTCCAAAACAACTCTGAAATGCCAGATTCCATATAGGCTCATAGGCTCAGCGCTTAAATAACTATTAAAGTAGTGAAGTACAACCATAAATTCTGTTTTGCTCTGTCAATTCATTGAATTCTGTAGTGAAGTACAGCCATAAATTCTGTTTTGCTCTGTCTGAATTTTGGATTCTGGGATCCTAGATCTCATAATAAATATGATTTTTTTTAATACAAAAGAAAAACTCATTACAATTTAGTTGTTGAATTAGCAGTGGAAACAGTTTACGGGTTATTATTTATTATAGTAGACTGATTAATCACAATATTCACAGAAAATCAGACTAATTAAAATTACTCATAAAAACTAAACTTCCACTCTTACTAAATATCTCTGAATCTCCAGCCCTTAACCTTAATCTATTTAACACTCATACTAATAAAATAAAATAAGATATTTATTTTTACACATTAAAATACATAACAGCTAATTGGAATTGGCATCCTATCAAATTTAGGGGCAATAAATTACAGTTGTCTTCTTGGCTCGCAAATATCTTTCATACCTTTCATAGATGACGATTTATGAGGACAAGAGGCAGACTGAGAAGGCTATCAATATGACCATAAAATCATTCAGCCACAGCAGAATTGAATTACTGTCATGTTGATCGCCTTCTCAGTGCGCCTCTTCTTCTCCTCCGCTCCTCTGCTTACACCTCCTGCTGCATACCTTCTCAGTGCTCTGCTTCTTCTCCCGCGCTCCTCGGCTTACACCTCTCCTCTCCTGATCACACTCCTACCTGCACATGCCCATATATATAAGGCATTCTGTGCCAATTTTCCTCCAGCACCTCTCCTCTCCTGACCACACTCCTACCTGCACATGCCCATATATATAAGGCACTCTGTGCCAATTTTCCTCCAACACCTCTCCTCTCCTGATCACACTGCTACCTGCACATGCCCATATATATAAGGCTTTCTGCCCCAATTTTCCTCCAATTTTCTTTTAGATATGTACAAATTGGCTCTCACTGTCCATCAAGGGACACGATATTTGTTTATTCAATTAAACGCAGGTGCCATTGATTTTCCAATGGTTTCTTTTTCTCTGGTGAAGGTTGCAGGTCGTAATTCCAGTTTTCACGGACCATCGAAAGGTGTGTAACGTGCTTGTTTAATTTAATCATGTGCCCATTGATTTTTCGAGACGCATGATTTTTGCGTGCCAACTACCTCATTACAACCACACAAAATGCGTAGTATAAAACACATCGAGGTGACGTTTCCAGATGACGTTGCTAAGCTTTGTGCAGCATGGACTGTGATGAGCGATGACAATTGCCACATTGAAAAAAAATTCCCAAAAAATAATTTGTCGAGCAGTAAAGTTGATTTCGCAACTTCTTATAATTTATTTAATTTTGTTTGCTTTTTATAGTGATGCATTTATTTTCTCATGGAAAACCGGAGGAAGTGTTATTTTCCACACGTTTTTAATAATAATGTTATTTTTCCTTTATGAAAAAGTCACAAAATGTTTATGGGCCATCATCTAAAAGAAGATAGAATCAATCTAGTGAAGAAGGGAATCAGGTTTTGTTTAAGGTTCATCATGTAAAGGAAGATAGAGTCAATTTAGTGGAAGAAGAGAATGAGGTTTTGTTTAAGAGTCATTATCTAAAGGAAGATAGAGTTAATTTAGTGAAAGAAGGGAATGAGGTTTTGTTTAAGGAGGTTATTTTTAGAATATTTAAGTGACCAGAACATGGCAAGGAAAGAAATTGTTTGTTGGGAACCATTAGCACGATAGATTTATTTTAGTAGAAGAAGGGAAAGAGGTTTTGTTTAAGAAGACAACTTCAAAATCTATGAAAGAGGCAATATTTCTAGGTCATCAAGGAAAATTATCTCCAACCAACACCCTCAAAAAGTCCATGGGATACTATGGGGTAAATTTAAATTTAGTGACATCATGCTTGTTAATGGAATTTCAAATGTGATGGAGAAGATTCCATGGTTATTCCTTATAGCAGATGCCTATGATTAAATTTTTGAGGCAATTTTAGAGCAAAAAAAGATATCATGAAAGAAGATGGGTCCTTGATCACGTCCATGGTATAATCCAAGGAAAACAATGTTTGGTCAAAGATGGTAAGAAATAAGGATTTGAGTACATTATTCCCATCCAAAGGTGTGGAACATTTTGGAATTTACCTAGCTGTTGATGATAGGAATTTTTTCTTCTAAGTGAAGATCATCCATCTCCCTATTGTTGGAAACACTAAGAGGGGGTGAATCAGTATTTCTCTTCAATTAGCATTTTTAATTTCACAAAGCATTAATCATTATTAACACTAGATCAACATAACTTTCAACATCACATGAATAGTAAACGACATCATTCAACTATGCACAAACATCAAGACAATAGTACAATTTTTTAGGTGGATACCCTTCCGGGAGAAAAACCATTGAACGCTTCTTAATATTTGTCTTCAATAAAATTTACATCAATATTTTCAGCTCCAACTGATAGAGGCTCCAACCCCCTAGTTTTCAGGCTCCAACCTTAAGAATGCTTCAACACCCCGATTTACTAGCTCCAATTACAAGGACACTCCAAAACCCTGATTTACAAACTCCAACCTCAAGGATGCTCCAGCACCCTGTTTACCAGTTGTAACCGAAAGGACACTCCAATGCCCTACGTAGGCTCCAACCTGCTCTAACACCACCTTGCCTCCCTAATCAATCGATGGACCACGTTTCACAATTTTCAGGCTGGATCCCCCGTGCTCAAAATTAATATAAAGAAACTACAATACAAGAAGCTGTTATACAACCTCTATCAATCAATTTTACCTCTACTCAATCTACATTTCAAACCCTAGCATCAGTCAAATTTACTTCTTCACCAAACATCAAACTCAATCAATTCATTGTTTTTTCTCCTGCTCAACATCAATCCAAACCTCGCACCCAACACTCTCTAGTCATCCGCTGCTATCAATACCACTATCGTACCACCTCTGCTCCAAAAATCAAACCCTAACTTCTCTGCTCAAGTCATCAAATGTCTAGCCATGTAACCTAACAATCTTTGCATCAATGTACTAGTATATCAAGTCAAAACCTAGCAATACAACCATAATAAATCAATGGTGATACAATGCATATGGTAAGCATACTAGCAATTCATCAACCTCTAATGGAAGCATACTCTAGGTTATCAACCAAACAACAACATCATCAACACTCTCCAAGAACTCAATTATAATTCTGCGTCAAGCATGAAACCCTAACTCCTCAATACATCAATCATACCAACCAGTGAACTCAATATTCCTAGTCAAATTAAATATAGTTATGTCAATCTAATCTACTCAACAAACATTGATTCACAAACAAATTCATAACCCCCTGGTATTATCTTAACAACATGCGACGCTTGTTCATATGTAAACCATAGACAATGAGATTTGACTCACAATTATATCTACCTACATTTTTATTTGAGGTGAAATCGTCTTTCTTCTACTGGATTACGATTTGGTCAATTAATGACTCCAAAAACCATGTATGAAATTTAAATATCTACAATTTATACTTTTCTAGGCACTTCTACAAAATGGCAACGTCTCACCCTTGGTCTACTAAAATTTCTACAAAATGAAAAGTAAAAATTATTTATTTCAGATCTGTCAGCGACAATAATTGAACTTGATACCTTGAGAATAGAGCATATATACATTATCAACTTTGCAGTCTGATGCAACAAGGATTGAACACATGGTTAAACAAATTTAAGCCAAAATGTTACTCTGTGTGGGGCTAGATTGGTGAGCCAACTTATGACTACTTAAAATCACCCCTGAAATAATGCATCTACCAAATGTTTTGATATATTACAACGTTGTGTTAACCAAACTCATAAATCGATTTCTCTTTCTACGGTCTTACGGTCCAATCCTTTCATAATATTGTCTGTTTTACCACACACTAACAATGCATTTCTTCATTAACAAAGATGCCCAGGTTGCATCTATGTACACATATAACATTCACATCATATCTGCAGAATCTTCCATATGAATTTCTAACTTCCAGTTCGATATTATTAGCAGACTGATATCATTCTAGACCACAAGTCTTCACAACATTACATCATATGGATTTACGACATGGTTCATGCTACAAATTGTGGGCTCAAATTATTGCAACGAACAATTGAGAATCTTTCTCACATTTTAGACTTCGGCCAAAACAACATCAATCAATTATGTTCCAGATCACATGTATGATGTTGCAGAGTAGTCTACCAAATATCCCAGACCGTTTTTGTAGCAATATTGCACGGAATCCTCATATTTCAACATGATACAGAGAGCCGCAATCAAATAGATATAAATCACTTGATCTGTCACTTGTTTAGCTCAGACATGCCCAATTATAGAGGGCCGAGAATCTTCAAAGAAGGCACAATGAATTTTCATGACCAAAAAGAGGCTTACGTGTACTTTAGATATGCGCAGGGAGGAGTCCAAACTGGTCTTTCTCTTTGTTTTAAAGATACATTATATACATGCCTCAAAATCTCAGATTATCAAGTTGTTCTCAAGTCACAGTCTTCAAAGGGAATCGAAACCTATGGAAATGCTCAACAAATGTTACAAAGACATGCAATAGGATCATAAAAAAACAGCGAATTCCATTTAAGAAGTTGCAGCCCATACATCATCAGAACAATGTGAGTTGTGACATGTCCCTTCAGTGCAATATTAGAGTGTACCCCATATGCCCAACAATAAAACAAAAACGTTTAAATTCAGGCCTCCTCGTTGGATTTCTCTATACTCCACATGGGCAAAAAAAATCTCATAATATAATTACTTCGAATGATATTACATTACATCCATGCCGTAATGGATGAGATACAATTCCTTTTTATAGATAAGGAGAGACATTAAATTAGGCTAGCCTACTTGATCATTGAGGGAAACAATTTTTTTTAATTTCCAATAATGGAGCCAAAAATCATATGAGATCTAATTTCCTTGCAATTTTTGAGTATGTCACTTGAATATTTATCTTGAATATTTTATTTGACATTTTCCTTCAAGATTTGATAATAAAAAAAATTGTAATCCCTTCCTTTTCTTATGAATTGTTCCATAATTTACTTTGCCAAATTTTCCCAATAGCAGTTTGCCACATTATCTTCCTTTTTTGGTTTTTTTTCCCACTTGATGGGATTCTAACCATTAGAAAAACATATAGCTCAAACCATGAGGGATGCCATGACGAGCCGCATACCATTGGAATAAGTGTGACGAGAAGAATCCAATGACAATGGTCTTAAGCCTAAGATCCTTGATATTCATCCCTAAATGCTTCAACAAGTGTGGGGCTCAAGACCATTGTGGGGATTTCCAAGGGATTTGACCAATGGTGCTTCCAATTGATGAAAAATATTAAGAGCGTTCAATCAGTGACATTGGTGTCAATGACAACACCATTCAACACCTATCATGACTAGAAGAATCATGTAGTTTATTTGGTTCTAGATTACTTCTCTCTTGGTAAGAAAATGTTTTTGACCTTTCCTTCGCTATTTGACTTGCAACTAGAGAAGGCCCTTCCATTTTCAATGAATATACCCCTTCGTTCAAAATTTAGAATACAAATGAATTAGGATTAAGGAATACAATGAAAGAAAAACAAGATGTAGTCAAGGATGCTTCTCCTTTGGAAGAAGAATTGGAGATAAGAAAAGAAAGATGCAAGTTAGACCAGTTAAACTACAAAAGAAAAGAACGAATATCATGGTAAAGTCTCATTCTATAATTAGAAAAATCCCAATCATATGCTAAACGTCCTTCATAGGACATGCTTTTTTGGGGAGAAAGGGGAAATGAATCCCCTTAAATTATGAATTGACAAATTCTAGAAAAAAAAGCTTAGGTATGCTCTACGGCTCTTCCTCCTCACAAGTGGAAACATTAACATTACATGAGGTCAAGGCACGATATAAAAATCAAAAGTGAAGGTTTCATTAAATAAGTTTCAAGTTAGTCCATGTCTTTTATGCAATGGATCGTGGTTGCAAAAGTACACAAACTTAAGTAAATTTGTAGAATTTTAACAGTTAAAAGCAGACAAACATTCAACGTCAAACACATGCAAATTGATAACAAAGTTCACCCATCTTGGGCTATGTCTCTGAGTCTAGCTTCCAGTTGTGACCACTTTATTATATGCCCAAATGCTCAATACATCGACATACAAGCTTCAATATGCAAACTAGCACTACCATTATGTCCAGAAGGCTCAAAACACCCCTATCTAGGCTCTTCTTGAGCTCAAAAAGGATGATAAAATGAGCAAGTTATTCTTATTTCTTCAAAGATTCTCGTAAACTCTACAGCAAAACCAGAACACTCTCCAGAGTTCTCGACAAAATGATCCTAACCCCACTAGTAGGGCACCAGAGTAGTAGGGAGGAGGTCACAGTTTCGACCCACACTTCTCGTCGTTGATTGTGTTGGTTTTTTTAATTATATATCAATTTTTTTTAACGGGCCTCCACCCCTGCTCAAATCCTTTGCCCCTAGTTTCCTGTCAACACATGGCCATAGGCCATGGGCGTGGGAAGTGTACCACACGCTACATCTCCTAACTCCCTGCTAGTGGTCGCATCCCATTAACGTAACCATGGGTCGTTGGCCCAACCTTCATGCCCACCTATGAAACATTGGTCACATTTTTCTCCGTAAAGCCAATGGTTGAACCATTCATGCTAGCCTCCTGGTATGTAGTTTAATTACCAAACTACCCACCGTTAATCTTTAAGTATGAGCAGGCGCCTATGGTTAACAATAACCACTGTTGGCAATATGATACAGGTGTTGTCCTTGGTGGCAACTCACTCAGATGACAGATCATAGTGCAGTAGTTCAATAGCAAAGAAGAATGAATAAAGAGAGGTATACGCAGGTTCACCTTGACAAAGGAGCATATACATGTGGGTTAACAGACCAAAAGGTGCGTATAACGTACACACGCACTTTCACAGAATGAAAAGTGCGTATATCTTGGAAAACTAAGTTTTAGTCCAAGGTATTTGGTCCATGGTATTGGTCTAAGGTATTTGGTCCATGGTATTTTGATCCATGGTATTGGTCTAAGGTATCTGGTCTGAGGTATTGACCCTAGGTATTTGGTCCAAGGTATTGGTCTTAAGTGGTTTTGGTCCATGGTATTGAGAAAGGCCTAAAACTATAAAAGGAGGAGAAGATCATTAGGCCAAGAGTGCAAGTATTGAATATCTGATGAAGTGTGAGATCCAATATGCAAGTTATGGGTTTGTGATGCTTTGCTTGATCTAAACCAAGGATGAACCTATGTGGATGATGATGCATGATTGATCAGCATCTTATGGCTTGGAATGTATTATCATTATGTGGTTTGATCATTGATAGACTATATTTGAATACTGACGCTTGTTTTATTCTGCAAATGTTATGATCTGGGTATGACTGAATTCTGAAATAGTTGTGAAGTGTTTAAGTTAGTATTTGCAGATCTGTACACGGGTTCGCTTTGATAAAAGTGCATATACACGCTGGTTCGGCTCATCAGAGTAGCGTATACATTATGAAATATGATATCTAAATTTGCAGTTGGTTCTAGTGGTTGTTGCAGAGTTCTGGGTTCTGCTCTGTGTTTTGGTGACTATGTTTTGATGACAAGGCTTCAGTGATTTAGTTGTTGGGTGATTCAGAGGTTGATGATTGAGTGCAAAGGTTGTGTTGCAGTGGTGATTGAGTTTGAGCTTCAATGTTGTTGATGGGTCCAGTATGAAAATTAGATGAAATGTGGCCTTCATATATTGGTGTTGTGATCCAAGAGTATCTAGTCTGAAAATTTATGAAACGTGGTCCCTGGAGGAAGAAAGAAGGTCGTAGCCTTCTGTAGGCCGGCGCCTACGTACTGGTAAACATATCGACCAGTATAAGAGCCAGGGGGTTGGATCTCGTTTCTAGTAGCAGCTGGAAAATGAGAGAAGGTTGTAGCCTTCTGCAGGTGGGTGTCTGCGTACTGGTATGAGTATGTGCCAGTACAAGATTGTAAACAAGTTTTTCTTATATTAAAAAGAAGACAACAGCAGGTGGTTTTTGTCCTGCATTGGGTTTCCACTTTAATCTTGGTGTTCATGTGTGTGATGATCTGTTCTGTTTTTACTGCACCTGGTTACTGTTTATATGGTTAATGAAATTCTGATGCACTGATTAAAGATCAACATATGATGAATTAACTGAATCATAAGTTTTCTGGATATACGCTAGTTGCATTAAACACAGTTACGTGTACACGCGAGTTCCCTTAACTGAAGTAGCGTATATAAATCTGATTATGGAAATGAAAAGTTATTGACTTGCTAATACTGATTCACCCCCCCTCTCAATATTATTTCCAACAATTGGTATCAGAGCAGGTCCTTCATAAGAAGCTTGATTGCTTGAAGGGAGATCCATCAAAATGAATAATCAAGAGAGCATGGGATCCATCAATGCGCCAATATTCGATGGGAGAAATTTTGTTTACTGGAACAATCGCTTGGAACAAATGTTTGGGAAATTGTGGAAAAAAGATATACATTTCCAACAACAATTCCTATAGATACGACAGGTAAAAAGAATTATGAAACCAATGCCAAAGCTGTCACTATTTTATTGAGAAGTTTGTCCAAATCAGAGTTTGTCAAGGTCATGCAGCTCAAATCAGCCAAAGAAATATGGGACAAAATCGTACTGAGCTACGAAGGAGACTCTCAGGTAAAACGTGTTAAGCTTCAAACTCTCAGAATTCAGTATGAAACTCTTAAGATGCATAGTGATGAAAGCATAGCTAGTTACTTCCTACGTATAGATGAGATTGTCAATTATATGAAGAATCTGGGTGAAGAAATTAAGGAAGTTGTCTTAGTTGAGAAAGTTTTGAGATCCTTGTTTGCTAAATTTGAACCCAAAGTGTCTACCATAGAAGAAAAACAGGATCTGCAGAATATCACTATGACGCAGCTTCACGGAATCTTAACTGCCTTTGAGATGAGAAAAGGAGGACCATCAAATAAGAGAGAAGCCGCATTTAAAGCATCAACAAAGGGAAAAGAAAAACTCAATGAATCAGGACACATTTCAGAAGAAGAAGATGACGTAAATTTTGTCAAGAAACTTCAACGGGGTTCTGGAAGGTTCAAAGGTAAGCTACCTTTCAAATGCTTTTTTTGTGGTAGAGTTGGTCATTACGTTGCTAGGTGCCCTCATAACAAATGAAAGATGTCTGAAGAAGGTAATAGAAGTTATTATACTCATGATGATAGTGATGGCTTGTCCAATAGTGATGAAGATGATCAAGAAATTAAACTACTCATGGCATATGAAAATAATGGCTCAGAAAAGGAAGATTTCCTTAAGAAATAAGTCAACTTAAAATCAGTTTGGCAGAAAAGTATATAGTCATAAACACAATGACACATTAACTCACTGAAAAGGACAAACACAATGAAGTGTTAGAATGTGAAGTGGTAAGTCTAAGAAAAGAACTTGAAAAGAAAAAGACTCTGAATCTTAGATTTGCTAAAGGATTAGAAACGTTAGATGAAATCCTCAAAGTTCAGCGTTTTCCCATTATAAAGACTGGTCTTGGTTTTCATGAAGGTGAATCTAGTTCACAAGGTAAGGTAAGAAATTTCAATGAAAAATCTGAGATGCTCAATAATGAAATAGAAAATCAACCCCATCAACAACCAAGGAAAGAGATTCTTCAAAGAAAATCTTTTACTCCTAACCTTGGAAGTAATAGTCAGTTATTTCCTTCAAAGAATGATGTTGAATGTTTTATATGTCATAATTTTGGACATGTTGCAGCGAAATGCAGAAGTAGAATGGTTCAAGACCATCACATAGAAAAATCATCAAGTTCCAGGTACTTTAAGGGATATTGTTTTGCTTACAATATGTTTGGTCACAAAGCTATTGATTGCAATAAAAGGAATATGAAACATGTAAGATGTTATGTGTGTAACAAGTTTGGACATAAGTAAAAGAATGTAAGAGCAAAATTCAGACACCAAACCAAAAGGAGCATACTTCATTTCAATCCTAGGTATTGAAGAAGACATAATTATTGTCAGAAAGATGTGGCATAGCTCAGTTTGAAAACATAAGAGACCCAGGGGAAGCTGAAAGTGTAAAACTCCAGTATTCCAATTTGCATATGCACCTATTATGAAGAGAAGTCGCATATATACACGAGTTAGACGCTGCACAGTCACGTATATGGTGTTCTGAGGAAAAAGCAGTGGTATAGACTACGGAAAAGGAATCTGATATGGTTTAGTCGCTTATCTTCTCTATTTGATAATGGTATGGCACAGGTTCAGGGGGAGCATATGCTTCTAATAATGCATTGTTGGCATTATCTTAGAAGATCTTGGTACAGATTCGCATAATTGTCTTGATTCAGGTGACTCTTTTGATGATGGAAATATACAGGTTGCTGACATATGCTTATGGTGCAGATAATATATGGTGTATGATAGTTGATGACTATCATGGTCTTGTTTAGGTCTTTGGTCTAAATGTCATGTATATATTTTAAAGACCCATGAGTCATATGATGTAATTTGTACCCCCACTATGCATGGGAAGGATGATGTAATAATTTCTATTTCAGTCATGTATAAACATTTGGTATATCCCCACTTGGTTGGGTGGATGAGTCAAATTTGGTATATCCCCACTTGGTTGGGAGATGGATGTATGAGTCATTGGTGATAGGAAGGTCATTGGTGATGTATGTATAGAGTCATGTTATTCTTTTGAAAAATATTTCTACAGACTCTGCATGTGCTCAGGGGGAGCAAGGATGGTTTAGTACATCTTAGCATGTACAAAGGGGAGCTCAATCAGAGATTTCAGCATGTACTCAGGGGGAGTATGGACAACATAATGTATATCAAGGGAGAGAATATATTGGTCCACCCTTTGCCCTTGATGTCAAAGGGGGAGAGTGACTTGGTGTTGTTGTTGCCATAAAGTCCAAAGGGGGAGATTATTGGCATTATGATACAGGTGTTGTCCTTGATGGCAACTCACTCAGATGATATATCATAGTGCAGCAGGTTAATAGCAAAGAAGAATGAATAAAGAGAGGTATACTCAAGTTCACCTTGATAAAGGAGCATATACACGCGGATTAACAGACCAAAAGGTGCGTATAATGTACACACGCACTTTCACAGAAGGAAAAGCGAGTATATCTTGAAAAAATAAGTTTTGGTCCAAGGTATTTGGTCCATGGTATTTTGATCCATGGTATTGGTCCAAGGTATTTGGTCCATGGTATTTTGATCCATGGTATTTTGATCCATGGTATTGGTCCAAGGTATCTAGTCCGAGGTATTGACCTTAGCTATTTGGTCTAAGGTATTGGTCCTAAGTGGTTTTGGTCCATGGTATTGAGAAAGGCCTAAAACTATAAAAGGAGGAGAAGATCATTAGGCCAAGAGTGTAAGTATTGAATATTTGATGAAGTGTGAGATCCAGTATGCAGGTTATGGGTTTGTGATGCTTTGCTTGATCTGAACCAAGGATGCACCTATGTGGATGATGATGGATGATGGATCGAGATCTTAAGGCTTGGAATGTATTATCATTATGTGGTTTGATCATTGATAGACTAGATCTGAATACTGACGCATGTTTTATTCTGCAAATGTTATGATCTGGGTATGACTGAATTCTGAAATAGCTGTGAAGTGTTTAAGTTAGTATTTGCAGATCTGTACGCGGGTTTGCTTTGATAAAAGCGCATATACACGCTGGTTCGGCTCATCAGAGTAGCGTATACATTATGAAATATGATATCTAAATTTGCAGTTGGTTCTAGTGGTTGTTGCAGAGTTCTGGGTTCTGCTCTGTGTTCTGGTGACTGTGTTTTGATGACAGGGCTTCAGTGATTCAGTTGTTGGGTGATTCAGAGATTGATGATTGAGTGCAAAGGTTGTGTTGCAGTGGTGATTGATTTTGAGCTTCAATGTTGTTGATGGGTCCAGTATGAAAATTGGATGAAACGTGGCCTTCATATATTAGTGTTGTGATCTAGGAGTATCCAGTCTGAAAATTTATGAAACGTGGTCCCTGGAGGAAGAAAGAAGGTCATAACCTTCTGTAGGCCGGCGCCTACGTACTGGTAAACATATCGGCCAGTACAAAAGCCAGGGGGTTGGAGCTCCCTTCCAGTAGCAGCTGGAAAACGAGAGAAGGTTGTAACCTTATGTAGGTGGGTGCTTGCATACTGGTATGAGTCTGCGCTAGTACAAGATTGCAAACAGGTTTTTCTTATCTTAAAAAGAAGACAACAACAGGTGGTTTTTGTCCCGCATTGGGTTTCCACCTTATATCTTGGTGTTCATGTGTGTGATGATCTGTTCTGTTTTTACTGCACCTAGTTACTATTTATATGGTTAATGAAATTATGATGCACTGATTAAAGATCAACTTATGATGAATTAAATGAATCATAAGTTTGTTGGGTATACGCTAGTTGCATTAAACACAGTTGTGTGTACACGTGAGTTCCCTTAACTGAGGTAGTGTATATAAATCTGATTATGGAAATGAAAAGTTATTGACTTGCTAATACTGATTCACCCCCCCCCTAGTATTATTTCCAACACTATGGCCCAACAGTTGGGTGATAGTTTTGTTGGTTGGAGGTTATGCAATGGAATCTTCTAGAGGCTTTGTCAGTTAAACAAAACAAAAAATTGGCACCATACAGAGTTCCATGTGGCACCCTAGGATTGGGCCACGTGTCACTCTGTGATTAGCCCATCTCATGAACCAATGACCAAATAAAAATGTGCCATGTGTCCTCATACGATTGGCCCAAATTTTGGCTCCTGATTGGTCCCCTTATAACATTCATACTATCTAGTCAGATGATGACATCAACACCATGTCAGCGTATGGACTGCACAATCAACGCTACACTTTTATTTTTTTGTTGTTTTCCCAAAACTTTAGAATGTAATAACTTCCTCATACGGTGTTGTATTGAGGTGATTCAAGTGTTGCGGGAATTAGAACAATAAGTTCTACGGTTTTGCACTTTTTTTGGGAGATTTTGAGCATATTTTTGGTCGGCTGGATCATTCCTCCTCACTAGAAGCTTTTGGACCACCGAAAGCCAAGTTTTACTCAGCAAGTCAGTGAGGGTACAACTCCCTCACTTTTCCAATCTCTATCCACCCTAATTTACTTAGATTGGTACCTTTGAGCCCCACACAAAGATACTCCACATTGCCTCTACGTGAAGTTCTTATCCTCCTATCAAGAATAGTGTCTTCTTGCACAACTCATTTAAATACTCAAGAGAAAAATATTCTATAGATGTAATCTGTGTTCTTGATCAACGATCATAGGAGGCTCATACAATATTAAGTTTTCCACATTCACAGCAAAATAAATTTCCATGTAAGATGACAAATCTAGTCTAATTGCGTTGTTACCAATCTTATCCAAGATTTTGAAAGGACCAGATCTGATTTGTTTGAGATCTGTACCTTCACCTTGTAATCTTTCTTTGTTGTTGTACAAGCAAACTTGATCTCCCACTTGGAAATCATGATCAACCTGATGAATATCATGTCCTTCTTTGTACTTTGCTTGGATTTTATCTAGTTGTTATTGTATCATTTGATGCACTAACTAGATTTGTTCAATGAAATTCTTGGCTTTTTCCACATCACTATGTCCATATACTGCAATATCTTTACCAAAGATGAAATCCAAAGGAGACTTTGGAAAATAACCCAAACAAACTTCAAATGGAGATACTTGTGTAGATGAATGCTTGGCATGATTGTAGGCATGCTTGTAGTAATGAAAATGTTCATCCCAAAGTTTAGGATGCTTACCACAATATCCTCGAAGGAGATGCAATATTTTTTTGTTCACTACTTCTGTCTGATCGTCGGTTTGTGGATGAAATGTTGTGCTCTTCTTCAACTTTGTGTCCATGAATTCCCATAAACTTGACCAAAACTTCCTGATAAATCGATAATATCGATCAGAAATAATCGAAGTAGGTAACCCAAAGTGAACCCATACATTTTGGAAGAACATCTTTGCAGTTTGTTTAGTTGTGACATGTTTCTTACAGGGCATCAACACACACATTTTTCTAAAACGATTGACTACAACATATAAATAATCATGACCTTTTATAAACATTGGTAGTCCCCCAACAAAATCCATAGAAACACTTTTCCAAGGACAAGAAGGGATAGGAAGTGGAGTGTATAAACCCAATTTCCTATTACTTTGCTTGCTAGTAGCATAGAAAGAACATCATTTTGTAAACATATCTTGATATGCTTTCATTCATACGAGCCCAATAACAATACCTCTTTAGTTGAGCAACTATTTTGCCTACACCAAAGTGACCAACAATAAAAGAAGTATGGCCTTCCCTTATGACATTAACTCTTTCACCTTGTGGAATACACAAATTTCCAAGATGATACAACAATTTGTTATGAACATGATAATCCAACTCTTCAACATGATTTCCTTGACTCAAAGTTGCATAAACATATTTAAAATCTTCATCCTGAGAATACACTTCAATATAACTTTCATGCATGATTGAGCTATTCTTAAGAATGACATATGCATTAACAATATGTCTTGATAACATATTTGCAACTTTTTTGTAAATAACTTTCTTATACTTGATAACGAAATGAAATTGTTGCAGAAATCCCATCCATCTAAAATGTCTAGATTGTTGTAGCTTGGTTTTTGATTGTAGATATTGCAAATCTTGATGGTCAGTATGAATAATTGTTGCTTTACCCATCAAATAATGCTTCCACGTCTTCACGCTTTGTACGAAAGCATAAAACTCTTTATTATAAGTTGGATAGTTAATTATTGCACTAAGAAAGGTCTTAGAATGATAATATATTGGCTTACCATGTTGCATCAATACTTCTCCCATACGTATTCACTTGCATCTATTTGAATTTCAAATGGTTGCTTGAGGTCTGGAAGTGCTAGAACTAGTGTTGTATTGATTTTCTCTTTCAAAGTATCAAAGGATTTTGTTGCTTTCCTTCCCATTGAAAGACCTTCTTCACACTTGTCAAAGCATATAATGGTGCATCAATGAATGAGAAGTTAGCAATAAATTTTCTCTAATATTGGGTTGCTCCCAAAAAGCTCTTGACTTTTGTTACATTGTTGGGTTTAGGCCAATTCACAGTAACATCAACTTTGGATAGATCAATATTTAATTCACCACCTCCTACAATATGGCCTAAATACACCCTAAACGTTTTCCTAGATTCACATTTAGACATCTTCAAATACAAATTTTCCTTTTTCAAGACATTTAAAACTTGATTTACATGCTTGTCATTCTCTTCACGGGTCTTAATAAAAATCAAAATATCATCTAAGTAAACTATGACAACATCATCAAGAAATGGTCGCAATATATCATTCATAACTCTGATGAATGTGGAAGGTGCATTACAAAGCCAAAATTGTAGAAATTATGGTGTAGATTTGCAATTTCTCATGAAGTTTTTAATCAAAATCATAAGACACAAACCTACTCTACTGCTCTACGAAATTCAATTCAAAATTTAGAACATCAATCACAAACATGCAATGAGAAATAACACACATGCACATAGTATTTTTTCCAAGGGAAAGCAATCTGTTAAAAACCCCTTGCCTGCTTGCATTAATATGATGAATTTAGATGTAATACAATTGTTTTGCTCAACTAAGTGCAACTTGCAAATGAATAACCTATCTCTATGCTCACTTAGAAGCTCTGAACTAGACTTAGTCAATTTTTTCCTTTGCTTGAGCCCTTATTTCCTTGTGCAATTCCTCAAGGTTGATCACCTGACCAATACAATGAACTATACACTCAATCTAGTATATAATTAATTGCACACTGTCTTGGAATCTTCACCATAGCTTGGGGACTCGATTTCACTACATGCATGAGCTAATATAGTTGCATGCATAAGTTATCTGGATGATCTCTGAGTTAGATTGTTTTCCTTGTTTAATTTCCTCAATTTAATCAAGGAAAAAATCAAATTGAGAATTTCTTGCTGCATTTTTCAACACAAACGACATAACTAACCATTTAAATAGTCCTCGTTTTGCCTTAAAAGTAGTTTTGCAAATGTCATATTCAACAATCCATATTTGATGATAACTGCTTCTCAAGTCTAACTTAATAAAATAAGCAACATCTTTAAATTGATCTAGAAAATCATTGATGTGAGGAAGAGGATAATGATTCTTTACCATAATCTTGTTCAAAGCTCAGAAATCTACACACATGTGCCATGTACCATCTTTCTTTGGAACTAGAAAAATAGGAGACCCACAAAGAGATGTACTAGGTTTAATGACCCCTTTGTCAAGCAACTCTTGAATTTTCTTCTTGATCTCTACAATCTTTAAAACTAACATTTTATACATGCCAATATTCAGAAGTGGTGCATCCTGTTGCAATTATATCTCATGTTGGATTCCTCTTTTTGGAGGTAACCCTTCAGGTTCCTGAAACATATTTTCATAAATATTAACAACTTTAATCAATTCATGCTTGAGTTTAGAATCAAATCTCGAGAAAGCTTTAGATTCAGCAGTATCTTTAGCTTTAATAGTCATCAACACAAACTTCTTACTAGCATTCACAAGCCTTTTCATTTGACCTGCACTAACAAGAGATAAGTTCATCTTCTTGTGATGTGCTCTAACAATATACTCAACTCCATCTTTGAAAATATGATATTTGTTCTCATGACGATAGAATATGGATTTTTGGTCATATAAATATGGACTCCCTAAGACAATCCCACAAATATCATGTTGTACAACATCAAGCTCTACCTCATCTATAAAATTGGCAGTGATGGCAAATTTGAGTTTACATTTTCTTGTAAGGTTTTGTAAGAGGTGTAGTCTATAAATTAAGTTTTGTAACAGCCCCAAGTTAAAAATCTATGTAATAATGTTAATAAAGGAAAAAGAAGATGAAGGTCATGGGACATATATTCCGAGCTTCATGTTGGGAAAAAACATAATGATGGAGATCACTTGTGATTAATGAATGGCTATGGAAATTGGCAAAGGAAATGGCAAAGGCTTTGTAAAGGCATGAGGCATTTATGGGCATTTTATTTATGAAAATAATGGAAATTAGGAGAAAAGGAGGAGAAAGGTCATAGGTTGCATGTGAGGAGGAAAATAAAGGAAAATGAAGAAAATACGGGCCTCAATGATAAAAAGGCTTCTGAGGATCAGGCATAGCTTCTTATCAGAATTATCTTGGAGTTATCTCTATTCTCTCTCTCACACTATTGCACACTTAGAGTTTTCTTGGAGCACTCTTGGAGCATTGTGGCATACTTTGGATTTGGAGCAAGAAGGAAAAGGAAGAGCATGAAAGCACAAGGGAACATCGGAATCAGTAGCTACAACAAGTTTTGCTTGTAGGTACCGAGTTGCATGTATGATTTCCTTACTAGTTTTGACATGATTTGCATATGGATGTGGTTATTTGATTATGATCTATCATTGACATGGAGGATTGCCTGGATTTACAATGGTTTTGCCTAGCCTTTCCATTTCTTGAATAGCCATGGTGTTGTGGGTTTTACCTTCTGTTTCTGGTTAGTTCTCATGTTCCTTATGGATTTGGGTTGAGTTATTAGCTCCTGGAGCCTTGGTTGGAAAAACACTTTGGAAGACCTATAACAGCTTGGGTTGAGTTACTAGTCCTGGAAGCCTTGGTTGGACAAATGCTCTTGATCCCTTGGTTAGTTGAGTTACTAGTCCTGGAAGCCTTGGTTAGACTAGAACTCTAGAGCCCGATGACCAAATGGAGAGGGAGACGAATGAAATATATCTTTGTAACACACAAATGTATGCACATTTTCTACAGGTCGTAGAAAAAGAGCCATGAATCGCTTAGTAATAATAATCATAGGAACTGATGTGGAATCATGAATATTTTTGTTGTGTCGATATGTAACATCAACATACACACATGGAAATTGATCGAAAGAAATCCCATGGGCTAGGGATGAAACCCTTACTGAGTTTTTCCTCATCAAACTTAATGGGAAAAAGTTATTGGATGTTGAGCCCATTAGGCTCAAACTAACATGGAGAAATTATCGTTGTGGAGAGGCCCGTACTGCAAAATGTATTGAATGATTTTTCGTTTTTGAGGCTCTGATGGATGCTTTCCCCAATATTTATTAGTGGTTTAGTTTGGGTGGGGAATTTTACCACTATCCTATAATGTTGGAGTTGAAAAATCCTAAGCCCGAGCCTGGTAGCCACTTTAAGTTAAAATCATCTTAGATCAAAGATTAATATTTTTCTAATTTTTTAAAGAAGAGTTGGCTTCCTTATGATAATCTATCTGGTTTTTTTTTAGCCCAACGGTTTGAAAATAATCTTCTGTGTGTAAAGAAACAAGCGAAGGAGTGGACCAATTTAAAAAGATGTAGAGAGGAGAAAGATTTGGTGGTTATTGAATTGCAGATTCATGCTCTATCTTATTCTTGCTCTAGTGTTTTTTTGGATGAGTATTCTAGGGAGGCTCTGTTCAATTTGACAACTTGCAAAAAATCCATATTAGAAGCTTAGGGGGCTGAGTGGAGTTTGAAGAGTAGATATATTTGGATTTCTTATGGGGATGAGAATAAAGAGTTCTTCTTGGCCTATGCCAAAGTTCAAAACATGTGTAAGACCATTTGGTCTCTTCAGGATGATTTCAGAGGGGAGATCTCCAATTTCAATGTTCTTGCCTCCCTAAGTGTTTCTAATTTCCAAAATTTGTTCAAGGAGCCTGACATGGCTTATATCACCAAAGTCATAAGGGTATCCCAATGTCACCCTCGCTTTGTAAATGATGAAGATAATAGATCTTTGATGGAGGTCTCTGAGGTTGAACTAAACGTTGTTATCTCTAGCTTTCAGAAAGATAAAATCCCTAGGCCTGATGGCTGGGTGGTTGAGTTTTTTTAAGGTTTTTTTGATGTTAATGGGCAAGATCTGTTGCAAGTTGTCAATGATTCTCTATGGGAGGGCAGGGTCCTACCGACTTTCAAATCCACTTTCATAGCTCTCTCATCCCCAAAGTGGATAACCCCAAATATTTTGAATATTTTTGTCCTATTTCTTTATGTAATTGCATCTATAAATCTATTTCTAAAGTGATTACTAGGAGGTTAAAACCGATTTTATTAGCATCCATTTCAAAGGAGAAATTTTGGTTTTTGAATGGGTGTTAGATTCATGAGGTGATCAAGGTGGTTCAAGAAGGTCTTCATAGCATCAAATCGCTCAAATTAAAGTGTGCAGTTATTAAAATCAATTTATGAAAGGCCTGTGACCAAGTGAGTTGGATATATCTTTGAGTTCGATTTCATAAAATGGGTGATATGCTACATGCAATCTGTCTCTTTTGTTGTGTTTATTAATGGTGCAACTTCCCCTTTTTTTCATGTTCAAAGAGATCTTCATTAAGGGTGCACCTTATCTCCTCTATTGTTCTTACTAGTTGTTGAAGGTCTCAGTATCCTTCTTGCAAATGCTAATCATCGAGGTGTTTTTTAGGGCATTGTCATTTCAAATGCATCAACAATCACTCATATTTTGTTTGTTGATGACATCTTGATTTTTTGCAATTGTTCTTGTAGAGATGTTGCTTTATCTAATATCATAAATTTGTTTGGATTAGCAACATGAATGGTGGTCAATGACAGGAAGTCATCTATGTTGATTCATAATTTATTAGAATTAGAATCTTTGAACATCATGAATTATTTTCCTTTTCAAATTCATGAGCTTGAAAATGGTATAAAATATTTTGGTCTTTCATTTGAAATCTAATGCTACACGAAGGTGGATTGTTCATGTCTTATTGCCAAGATTGAAAAAAGAATTAAAAGTCTATGTTTTAGGTGGATTTTCCATAGTTGGGAGGCTTGTGTAGGTTAAATTAGTTTTGGAGGTTATCCTAGTCTTTTGGATATTGGTTGCCTGGACTCCACATGGTACTAATATGTTTCAAGTTCTTATGGGTTGGCTCTTAGGATCATTTTGTGCTCCCTTGGGTTTGTTGGGAAAGGATTTCCTTACCCATAGATCTGGGTGGGTGGGGCCTAAAGAGTAACTTTCTATTCTCTCATGCTCTAGCTACAAAGTGCAGGTGGATACTTTTAATGACACACATTTTATGGACTTAGGTGGTTTATCAGAAGTATATTCATCCTTTTTCTCCAGAAGATTGGATTAGGCTTAGGGATAAGCCTCGGAAAAAATATATCTATTGTCTAGCGATCTGTTCTCAACTCCTTTGATATTATTGTTTTTGGACTTGCTTGAATTATTGTAAATGGGTCAAAGGTCCATTTGAGTTAGGATCCATGGCCTAGTTGTAGACTCTCACATATTTTGCCTCAGTCATTGATTTCATTCCTCAGAGATAGAGAGTTCTCTAGAATTTCTCATGTAAATAATCTTTTCAGGACTACAATTTGGTGTCCGGGGTGGTTATCAGTTGAGGCAATCCAGATTAGGCTGGATTTTCGTGATGTCTAGAATCATTATTTAAAATGTTTGCATTTAGTCTGCACTTAGTTGTCCCTTTCGAAAGATGAATTGGTTTGGTCCCATTCCTTGATTGACATCCCTACTCCCAAGGGGGGTTTCCTACACCTAAATTTGACTATTGTAGAGGTGTATTCTTGCTAAAAAAATTCCCACTTGAGATAATATGCAGTGTCGATATAATATTGGTTTAGGTTTGTACATTCTTTGTAAGGAGTTGGAGAATCCATAGAACATATTTTTAGGGAATGTCCATTCTTTTGTTAGTTATGGAATATATGTTCTTGCTTTTTAGGAACTCAGTGCTCATGGTTTGGTCATTTCTTTGAGGAGAGGTGGAGGGTAGGGGTTCATAACAGGAACATAAAGTCCTTCAGGGAATTTCCTCTGCTTATTTGTTGGAGCACATGGTTAGATAGAAATAAAGGTATCTTATTAGATGTGGTTTCCTCTCCAATTCGGGTGACAGATGATGCTTTGGTCATATTATCTCATTTTTCCCAGCCTATCCCTCCCCCTATGATCTGGATTTAAATAGGACTGCAACAAATTACAAATATAGCCATAAATACAAAGATGCATAGGAAATAATACTTCATTTCATTAATGTAAAATACTGAAATATGCTTACAAACAGAAATGGAAATAAACTAGCTAGGGCGATGGTAGCTTATCTCTGAGAAGAGATGTGGCAGCTACATGCCTCTAAACTGTGTTACAATGAGGTTCGAAGGCCTATTTATTGTTGAGAAACAATGGAAAACCCTAAACATCCAAAAACCTAACCCTAAAAGATGAAACGCCAAATTGTGGGCCCCGTTTGGGTAAATTAGTACATCAACTTCCTGGGGTCGTAACTTTGGCGTACGATATCCATTTGACGTACACCATAGCTCGTTAGAAAGATCTGTCCGAGGACTACAACTTTGGGAAGACAAACATCGGTCCATGGACCCATGTTGCTCCCATATATCCCAAAAAACGTCGTTTAGGGCCTCAAAACAACTTCGGAAGTTCAGGATCCGAAAAAATGCTAAAAATAGTAAATTGTGCTACAAATAAGGAAACTGAAAAACTGAAAGAGACAGTTGTGGGGGTCCAAGTGGGATATGTGGGTGGCCACTAACATCCACTTGGATCATTCCTCCCCCCTTAGGAAGCAATGGTCCCCATTGCATTGAGTTCCTCCATCTGTTGAACTTGGTCCCTGGTGAGCTGTTCTATGATCTCTGATGTGTCTAGTAATGGTGGGAACCATGGCAGAGGGCAGTCCACATTGAACACTTGGTGCAAGCGAAGGAATGGGGGAATGTTGTGCTCCAAAGCATTGTTCCCCACAACTTTAGTACTGGTGTAAGGACCATGTCACTTCTTGTACTTGTCATTTTTCAGAATGGAGTGGTGATATATCAGCTCGTTGGGTAGAGGTGCTCTAGGATTCAGATCGAATGAATGCTTGACCTAACAGTGCAACGGTACCCCTGTTGGTGAGGAGAAGATTTTCTTGTGTTATTTCATGACCATATCCATCTGCTGTTGTTGCTGCATGTAGGAACCCTTCGCGGGGGTCATGGATGTGGCGATGATCTTCTCCTTACTTTGGGAGAGAACCAGACAGAAACTGAATTTCCTAGTCAGGGAGATGAGCTTGTTGCATTTCTTAGCAGTGATCAAAGAGGTGGCGATAGGTGGGGCTACCTCCGATATCCTATATAATGAATTACACAAAGAAATAATGACAACACGAGGCCTTGAATCATACGTGCAGCATATCACCTCCACAAGTATGACTGGCCTAATAATACATCACAAACATCCAGAGGTGCAAAATCACACAATACCTCGTTTGTGAAGGGTTTGATGTTGTAGGGAAGGCGGCACTACTGGTGAACTCGAAGATCTCGTCCTTGGTGAAGCCACCCGATACTATATGGCTATAGATGTGGTGTAGTCAATAGGCACAACCACTTCACGACCTTTGCTGAAATGAGGTTCTTTTGGCTCCCAATGTCAACAATGAATTGCAGCGCCGAACCCTTCACCCACATCTGTGAGTGGAAAAGATGCTCCCCCTCCTTTGGATCTTCGGGATCATTCTTCTGGATCTTAGCAGTGGCAAAAATGGCTCTGGGCTCCGCGTCAATGATCTGCTCCCTTTACCATTCCCCTTGTCGGGTTCTGACTCAGGGTCAGAAAATGAATCTGATTTGGAAACCTTCAACTTGGCCACCAACAACTACATGGTCTGACACTCACTTATGTTGTGAGTGGGGCTCTTATAGAACTCACACCACTTTCCAGTGTCCTTCTTTAACTTCATGGTGTTGTTCTTTTCTTGCAGCTTCGACGGGTTGTCTTGGGTCACCCCGCCTTTGCTTTGTCCTTTGGTCTTTGGATTCACAGATCCAACATCTCGCTTCTTCTGTTTAAACTTCTTCTCGATCTTGATAGCGTATCGGTATGCCGTGCCGAGCAAGGAGATGTTTAGGAACTCCATCTCTTCCTAGATGTATCCATGTAGGCAGTCGCGGTATTTGAGTACCAAATGTAGCTAAGAATCCTTTACACCCAACTGTGTGCGAAGGGTATGAAAAATGTTTGTGAACTCTGGCACATCTTGGTCCCTTCCCTGCCACGGCGTGGTCCACTTTATGTATTTGTCCTCGTAGCTCTTGACAGGGTAGTATTGCTCCTTGATGGCATCCCGAAATGAATTCCAAGTGGGAGCGGCTGAAAATAGTGAGTTCATACTTTCATCCTTTTGCTCGCAGTAGGTTTCCCACCAGTCCTTGACGTGGGGGGCTGCTTTGAGAAGAGCAAAAATAATATTTTCACGACTGAAAAAATCATGAATAGAAAAATAACCCTCTCGTAGATTTAACCATTTATCTACGACATTTGCATCTATTTGACCTTTGAATATGGGGATTTCAAAGTTAACTTGTACCTTAAAGGGTGTGGCGTTTCCAAAGTAGCTGTTGGAAGTCGATGTGTTGCCTCTGGGTAGCCGCTGAAGGATCTGGGCAAAGCTGTCCATCATTGCGTTCCTTTGATGCTCGAGGACTTCTTCGAGCAATATTTTGATAGGATCTTCTACCCCCTCGTCTTTCTTTTCATCCGCCATGGGAGGCCATCGAGATTTGCGAGGCTGGTCTTGCAAAGGTTTGACCAGTTCAAACCCTAACTCCTTATATCCCGACCTCGTCGGAGACATGCAAAGAAAAACAGAGAAAGAGCAGATCGCTCTCAGACCATTGATCTGGATTTAAACAGGAACGCAACAAATTACAGATATAACCATAAATACAGAGATGTAGCAGAAATAATACTTCATTTCATTAATGTAAAATAATGAAATATGCTTACAAACAAAAATGGAAATAAACGAGCTAAGGCGATGGTAGCTTATCTTTGAGAAAAGATGTGGCGGCTACATGCCTCTGAACTGTGTTACAATGAGGCTCGAAGGCCTATTTATTGTTGAGAAACAATGTAAAACCCTAAACATCCAAAAACCTAACCCTAGAAGATGAAACGCCAAACTGCGGGTCCCGTTTGGGTAAATTGGTACATCAACTTTTCGGGCTCATAACTTTAGCGTACGATCTCTGTTTGACGCACACCATAGCTCGTTAGAAATATCTATCCGAGGACTACAACTATGGGAAGAGCAACATAGGTCCATGGACCCATGTTGCTCCCATATTTCCCAAAAAACGTGGTTTAGGGCCTCAAAACGGCTCCAGAAGTTGAAGACCCAAAAAACTACTAAAAATAGTAAATTGTGCTACAAATAAGGAAACTGAAAAACTGAAAGAGACAATTGTGGGAGTCTAAGTGGGATAGGTGGGTGGCCACCAACATCCACCTAGATCACCCTAGAATTCAATCTATTATTTTAGAGGAGCCTGATACCTCACAGCCCTAGGGTTATTTCTATGGGGCAACCCATGAGGATAATTCTATGTGTGGTGATGATTTTTTTTTCTTTCTAATTAGCACTATTTCAAAGTGTTTATGGGCATTGTGGGGCTCAAACAATCTGGCTAATTTGCTTGCCTATCACTCACTTTTGCCTTTTACAAGGGAAAAGGGTTGTGATAGTTTACATGTTTTTGGAGACTCTTTATTGATTATCAACTGGGTTAATGTGATCCAAGAGTGTCATTGTTTATATCTTGTTCACATTTTGGAGGATGTATAGAGATTAAAATAATTATTTGCTGATTTCACTTGCGCACATATATACAGGGAACAAAATTCCAAGGTCAATAGGCTTTCTAAAGAAGGCCTTCAATTGGATGCAATGAAGTGGCTTATTGAATAAATAGTAAATGATACTCTCAATCAGTTTTATCATAGACCTTATATGGAGCAGCTTGCAGCCCCGCATTAAAATTTCTCTCTGTAAGCATTTTCTCTTCATATCTCAGATGCTTATATTGCATGGATTTTGATACATGATCTTGTTTATTTGATTAGATTTTTGGGTTTCTTCTATATTTTTTTCATGAATGATTTTTGTATGGAAATGATATTTTATAGATGACATTATTTGGCACCCCATAGGGAGTTAATTTTTGTTTTGGATGTAGATTATGTGTCAGGACGATATTTTGTATATTTGTTTCCCACAGTAGGAATTTGGGTAGATCCATACAGAATGTGCTCTTGAAATGCATATACGAAATGCAATTTTGTTTATCTTGATAAAGAAAGTTATGATTTTTTTCTTGGAAAATAAATAAATCAAATGGATGGTAAGCTGATAGGCATCAATCCATGATAAGAATCAAAACACTTAACACATGATACAACTCACATTTACCACATTATATATATATATATATATATATATATATATATATATATATATATATATAAACCATGGAGACTCACCTCCACTTTACCATGGAAATTCTTAACTTGTAAATAATTTTTATTACAATACCACATGCCTAATATGACATGTGTTGATATGACATTTTTTTTAATTAATTAATTTGAGATAAACTAATTAAAAGAGCATAACTAAATTAGAGATAAATCTTAACCCTTGGATCTATGAATACTACCATGAATATTATGGCATATTCCATGGAGGTTAAATCTCTACCATGCACCATCCACCTAATAATAACTAGTTATGCCATCCATCTAAAAATTACTAATAATTAAATTAAAATTCTAAAAGGTCTATTTTAAAATAAAAATGTCTATTGACATAACTAGTTCTTAACCAATTCTTCTAGTTATTAGCTATTAAGGCACCCTCCATTTCAATATTATTGAGCTGCAAGAGCTATTACAAATGCACAAACAAGTTATCAAAGGGAAAAAGAACCATGATCTACCACATTCATTAAATAATAATAAAGATATAATTCCAAGTTCAATTGTGTGGAAGGCTTTAAAATAGATATATGTTAACCCTAATCTATGTGAATAGATCTCAAATTAAGATAAAACTATTTGCCTATCAAACCTCTTTGTTAGTAATTTTTTACTAACAAATTTAAATATTTCTAAACAATATATATTTTTTAAATTCTCAATTAATAAATATATTAAGTAGAAAAGAATTAAAATTAGTTTACTAACTTAAACCCTTTTTCTAAAATATACCCTATATACCATAATGATTTGTTAAATTACTTAAACAATCTAACAAAGATGTACAACATGGTTTCCTAAAAGATAGACTTATTCATGATTTCCTAAAAGATAGACTTATTCATGATACTGTTGCAAACACTCAGGAAAGTTTGCATTCGATCCATACAAAAAATCTTGATGCAGCCATTTTTCAAATTGATCTAAAGAAGGCATATGATTGCCTGTATTGGGGTTTTTTAAGATGTGTTCTCACCAAAATTGGTCTCAGCCCATACTGTACAAACTATATTATGGCTTGTGTAAACAAGGTAAATTTTCCCATCCTTATTCATAGACACCCTACTAACTATTTTCGAGCTGCTAGAGCACTGAGGCAGGGATGCTCCCTATCCCCATTATTATTCATCCTCGCAATGGATTGCCTAAGCCTGCGTATCAAAAGCACTGTTACGGAGGGACATTTCCAGCCTCTGATGACTAGCAAAAACAACAGCATATCACACAGCCTATTCGTAGATGACATTCTGATTCTAGGTATGCTCTGTCATTTCACTTGGATATGTCTTTATAATATCCTAAAGAAATTTACAATGGCTATAGGATTACAAATCAATGAAAGGAAATCTGTAATCTATCACAGAAAATGTGGCAGGGAAACTATTGATTACATTGCAGGTTTATACAACATCAAAGCAACTCCTATTCAAGAGGGAATGAAGTATCTAGGATACCACCTTAAACCTTCTTGCTACATTCGAGAGGACTTGCAATGGATCATAGATCATTATTATAAAAGAATATCTGGATGGGAGTGTAAATGTCTGTCGATGGGAGGGAGAGCTACACTTGCCCAAGCAGTTTTAGCACAATTAACTATATATTGGGCTCACCTTTTTTATATACCAGCTAGCATTATTAACGAGCTAAACCACCTTACAACAAATTCATTTAGGGAGGCTGTCACGAAAAGAAGAAATTTCATCTAGCCAGACTCGCTAAAATTGCTCTTCCAAAAGAACTGGGAGGCTGGGGGATTATGAATCTGTTGTGGCCAGCAACAACCCCCCTCGTTCAATCTAGTATCAGCTACGATGCTAGATTGAATGGGGACCCTTAGTTAATGTTTTTGAAAAAACAAAGGTTTCTTTCGAAATCGCAAGCATAAGCGTAGGAAAGGTTTCTGAGACAACTTAAGCCTAGACCTGTGTTCATAAAAGCAAATCCTAAGATTGCTTCACAAAAATAAAAGAGATGCCTTCGTATCCCCTCTAAAAAACCAATATGCACACCGCCTCGGTATTAATGAACAACATCGCATCGCAATACACTAGCATCCATAAAGAAAAGCTTGTAAGTCCGCCGATCTGCGATGTTGCGATCGCGCGATCGCATATCGCAGAAATGAGGCCGGGCACGTTGGCAAATATTTGAATCATTGCGATCTGCGATATGGCGATCTGCGATGCTGCTATCACTAACCTTTGCGATCGCGTGACATGCGAGGATGCGTTGGCAAGTCATAAAAGCACCTTAGTACGACTCCTTCGCGCACGCCTCCCAAAGAAAATCCACTTACTATAACCTGACTTGGAAATTATGCGCTTTTAATGTTAGTAATGAATTAGTTGTCAGTTATTAAGTGGCATAAAGACGCGTGCCTTAATGCGGATTTGTTTCACGTAAGGTGGCGTATCTAATCTATCTCTTGCATTTAAAACTCTCCCATCACCTTTCTGATCAATCTTTCCATTTTCGCTCGTAACCTGCAGGAGCAAAGTGCGAAGGCAAAACCGAATAGAAACGCTAAGCGAGATGGGGAAGAAGAACAAAGCTCAGAGCTCAGAGACAAGAGAAAAGACCAAAGAGATGGCGCCCCTCTACACAGACACTGCATGTAATAAAGATGCAGGCATCTCAACTTGGGAAGGCATGTATAGGATATTGGAGGAAGAAAATCCGAGAATAATCAAGGTAACTGCTGCTGTCGCGGGTGCATCACGTTCTTCAGAGGCATCCCTGGAAGATCTAGCATGTTCTTTCCTCCATAGAATAGCAGCAAGGCCAAAGATCCTGCCATACACAGACATGATCAAATGGATACTAGATGATGCGGAGTTGCACCATAGACAGTTCAAAGTCCAGGGACATGGGCCCGTGGGATCGTTTGCAGCTCAAGACCTGAAGCTCATGTATCATCTACCTGAGCCGCAAGCGACCTACAACGCAGAGTTTGTTGGGAAGTTCGCAACAGAAAATCCGGACCTATCAGACACAACTAAGGAGTGGTCAAGAAGAGATGAGCCATTAAAGAAAGATAAGAACGGTATGTATAGCACTGGTTCTCTTACTTCTCCATATTGCTTTGCTGCAGCCATGCTCTGTAGAATATTCGGTAAGCCAGATATCAATAAATTTTCACCTGAATGGCTACCGCTGATTGATGCCGCGACTAGCTCTGAGATAGTCGATTGGGCCAAAATCCTTTCTGACACTCTGTACATGGCGGTCCTCCACTACCGTTCTAAACGATCCTACTCCCAAAGGGTCTATCCGCCTTTCTATTTATCTGCCTATATAATGGATTCTGTTTGTCTTGTGTCGAAATTCCCTACCATGGGTTGGCAATGGACTACCCAGGACCCATTGCCTATTCACGTCTATCATAAAATCTTGTGGGATTCCCAATTCGCCCCCCATTTTTACCAGATTTGTCATGGGCTTATGTTGCCCATACATAAGATAATATACGATAAAGACCCCCCAAGGTGCTCTCCCGAGGCACAGATTGATATCACCCCCATCGCAAGATGGTTTGGAGAAGAGTGGTTTACATACATCCGAGTTTTTGGAAGCACAGCACCTCCGCATGTCCTACCCTTGTACATCCCAGATAAGTTGTTGGCCCGAGAGATCGCATATCAGACTTGTTCTGAAGGCGGTTTAACTAAGGACCTAAAGAACAAAAAGAAGGCCATTTGGCCTCAATTCCCAGTCACATGTGGGGCCTTCTCTTTATTTGATGTAGGACACGCTTTTGGCGAGGTGGAGAACGTGACGTGTCTCCAACTATTTAAATTCTCACCAAGGCCATTTGATCCAAATAAGGTGGCCCAGGAATTCACAACTAACGTCAGGATAAGTGTGTTCTCTGGGCAAAAAGATCTGTTTGACGATCTCTTTCAGGGCAAGAACTCGCTCGAAGAAGTTTTGCAGGAAGCTCAGTCGAGGCTGTCCCCGGACGACCTCCGAAAATTCAGGTTATATAGAGAAAGAAGGCTGGCTAATGTTCCACTGGAAACACTGCGAATAGCTACCAGAGAACCCACTCCGAGCATCAGCCTCAGTGAACACTCCAACGCCTCCAAATCTGATTCCAGCGCCGTAAAAGAAATATCTCCAGATCCTGAAGAGTCTGTCCACAAAGAAGAGAGGAACGAAGAAATAATCAAGGACACGGCTCAGTCAAGCTCGATGGCTCAGCAGCAAGTTGCCGCCTCGCCACCAAAAGAAGTTCCCCCTCCCGTCACCGAAGCACCTCTTGTTACAGCAGAACTAGATAAAGAATGGGAGACCTTCAATGAACTAATTAATCTTGAAGGTCAAGTCCCGAAAACACCTGTGAATAACACACAGGTGGTGCAAGAGGTCTTCTCAACCATAGTCAGTAGTACCGCAGAAATGGAGCATCTTCCTATCGCTCCATCCTCAGAACTTCTACTTAGCGTAGAAGAGATCCCTCCACTGGACGTATTCTACAGCCCACAGCACAGGGCAGTTGTAAGGAGGCAAAGAAAGAAAAGAAAGCTTGAAGATGCACTATCTCAAAATGCTGAACACCTAGATGTCTTGTGGAAAGACCCGAATAACAATCCAACTGACAATCTCACGAAATTGTCTCAGATTGCAGGAGCATATGCTTCTGCGACTATCGACAAGGCTTCTGAAGTTCAGCAACTTCTAAAAGAGCGCGAAAGTCAAATACAATTGCTGCAACAACAGTTGCAACAAGCCAATGAGAACGCTGAAGCCTCCAAGCAGCTTGAAGAGTTACAAGAAGGCTTTCGCCAGATGCAGGTGAGCCACCAAAGAAGTATTGAAGAAAAAGAAAAACAGCTGCAGACGGTGCAAGAAATGCACAAGGATGAACCCAAGCTGACGGAGTTTATTTCGGAGTCCATCGGCTTGAACGACCAACTGTCACAGCAACAGGAAGATATGGTCCGCAGAATATCACAGTGGAGGCATTTTTGTGAGCTAAGCGACAAGATCACCAGCCAGGTGGTGGAATTGCGGAATGACTATGACCAGGCCAACAAGAGAGTAACAGAATATCTGGCTTGGCAAAATGACGAGGAAGGGAAAAGATCAGGGGAACCCAAGATTAATGAGAATCATAAGGAATTGCTCTTCAATAAGTGGTACGAACAAATCACACAGGCGGAACAGGCAGCAGAGTCAGTGGCGACACAGGCGAGCATACTTATCGACTGTGTAAATGAAAATTTACACAGGGCCAATTTGATTTCAAAGTCCACCCCGGGGTACTTACCAAACGCGTTACAGTTGGAGGCAGAATGGAAGCAGAAGGCACAGGCAAACGGGAAGACAATTCAGGCATTGGCTAGACTAAACTGGGAAAGTTATTGGACTTACTTAGTTAAACCCCACAGCCAATGCATGACCGTAAGATGCATCATGAACGCGGCCGAGAAAGTAGCGCCAGCTCTTATGGATGCCGTTTTCGCAGCCCAGTTAAACACAGAAGTCGGCCAACCGACTCTTCTCAAGCCCATGCTTGAAAACTGCAATTTCAGAGACCAAATTAAGAAGTGATTTCATTTAAGAAAGTTGTTTTTTCTTACTTTTTGTTTTACTGAATTAGAAAAAGGGCGGTCATTTGAGAACCGTGTCCTAAATTTTGTAATAATACTATTATTAGGATTAGATAGTAGTATTTCAACCCTTCTCATTGCATTGGAGAGGGGCCCAGAAATTTGTCAAAAACTTATCCTCAGAACATGCACTTCTGCACCCTCAGAGGAGGTTTTGATGAATGGAAGGATCGTGATTTATTTATGTTTGCATTTTTATGTCTGCTACTGATGTTGCACTTCTGTACTCTTGGTAGATGTTAGAAGCAAGTAGAGATAGATCGTTATTGCTTGAAGTCTGTGAGTAAGAATTAGTCATAAATGGTACTTTTATCTCTTGATTAATTTCTGCTTGTATTCCCAGAGCGATATACAACTGATATTGTTTGCATGTTAATGTATGAACACATGGGTTATCATTTGGCACTTCTGTACGGTGGACTTATCGATTTATGCTTGATATGCGAATGATTTGATTATGCGATATGATATTCACAACTGTTCTGTTTAACTTCTTAGGCAGAACAGTTCATCTTAAACGGTTTATATTCTTATAATGGCTGAATAATCTTTATTACCAGTTATTGTATGAAATCTTTTTAGATTGCATAATGGAAGCAATATATATCCCGGGTTAGTGTAGATCTTGTGTGTTATTTCCATTAAATTATAGTAGCTTAGATTCCACTTTGCAAGTCAGATTTACATTAGTTGTAGAATGTCTTTAGAACTAACATAAACAAACTCCACACACACACACACATCCCACGCATCGGGAAGCTGGTCCTGTTATCCCCAGTCGAACCCGCTACTTCAAACGAGCAAGGAGCCGCCAACCAGGTTCCGGACCGGGTGGGTATCCCCCTTTTTGTTGACCCGACTTCGGGGCCCTCAACAGAATCTTCGAAAATTTGGAGCAACTTTACTTTGTAAATCCTTATGGAGGGGCTTATATGGGGAAGGCTCCTGGAGTATTTCCATTAAAAAAAGTATGTGGGCAACAAAGACTTCGCCTTCTGGTACATAAAAGGTACTATTGGCACCATACAAGGCTCTGCGATTTGGCAAAGCTTCTGCAAAATTCAATCTTTTTTCTTACAGCATCTCACATGGAGTTTCCAAAGCGGAAACAGAATTTTAATTGCATTGGACCCAATCCTTGAAGCTGGGGAGGAATGTTCTATTCCACAGGAAATTAAAAATGCCTTACATTGTGCGACAATCTTTGTATGGGGAGAAGCCATTGCGAGTTGGCAGGGACCTTCATCGATCTAGAAAGAAGCACATAGTATGGGTCTACATGGCCAAGTGGCCCTGCAATGGAACAAGATTTTGGCAAACATAAAAATATAGGAATTTGCCGTACAAAGTCTCGAGACTATCTCACATGGAAGGGGAAGAGGAGGACTGATAGTATAAGTGTTGTTGATACCTATTTATCTTTATCTAATATACCACCACCCCAAATAGGCTAGAAATTTCCCACAACTTTATGGAAAACAGGAATTCCAAGCAAAATTATAATATTCTCTTGGTTAATTTTTCACAACAAAAACCTTATATGGGAGAATCTGAAGAAGAGGCAGTGGCAAGGGCCGTGCATTTGTTCTATCCGCAAAGTTGAAGTTGAAAACAACGAGCACATCTTCTGGCAATGCAAACTCACCACTCAGGTATGGAAAAACTTATCTAATTTTTTTGGTTTCTGTTTTATAATGCATTCTTCCATAAAGGACTCACTAGAATGGAGGAGTGCACAGAAGGCTTCCTGGAGACCCATTCCCTTAATACGTATATGGACAGTTTGGAAATGGAGGAACAATTTCTTGTTCCAAAACAAGAAAGAAGAGTTTCAGCAAATCACTCACAAGGTTATTTCATATTACAGCATTTTCATGCCACAGCTCAAACAACTAAGCACTAAGCCCCACGGGCACAGTAACCCTCAGCGAGAGTTACCCAATGGGTTTCTTTGATGGCGTAGCACAAAAAGGTATATGTGCTTGTGGTTTTTGCATTTCTATGAATGAACAACTAAAATACAAACATTACTGGAATGTAGGGAATGGTACCAACAACAAAGCGGAGGCAATGGCACTTTGGGGTCTATTATGTTTCAACAATTTTTTAAACATCCCTGTTTTACATATACATGGAGACTCCAAAATTATAATTGACCATGTTTTAGGGAAGATATCCATAAATAACCCTCTTCTAATAGGATGGATGAAGAGAATTGAGATCTTCTGGCAAAAACAAAAAGGATACTCTATTTAGCATGTAGAAGGATCCCAAAACAAGCAAGTTGACAGATTATCAAAAAAAGGTCTGTCCCAAGAACTTGGCAAATGGCATATGGATATTCTCTGGGAAAACAACACCTATAACATGGAAGACTTGCTCCTTCCAGGAACATAATTCTGAATATTGTTCTTTTTTGTGTCCCTGTTGTTGGATTACTTCTGCCTGGCCATTGGGCATTGTACAGTGTCCTCTGCGAGGTGGGATTTCTGTTCTTTTTTGTGTCCCTGTTGTTGGATTACTTCTGCCTGGCCATTGGGCATTGTACAGTGTCCTCTGTGAAGTGGGATTTCTCTCCTTCACAGACGGTGACTATCTTTTTTTACAACAAGGTTATATTGTTCCAAGTTTGGGCTATAACCTATCTTATTCTATAACTGCTTCACAGAACCTCCATATATAGTTTTCACAATGAAAAACCTATTTCGTTCTTTCCTTCTAATTTTTGGGGAAAGATGATACTCGCTGATTCAACATGATGTTTATTGTCTACTATTATTGGCACTTGTTTTGCCAGACTACTTGTAATTTTTTGTAAATTTTCCTTTGCTGTTAATATAAATCGTGGTTTTTTCCTACTGAAAAAAATTAAAGTACAATCATAAATTTTATTTTGCTTTATACATTAATGAATCTCTGGATCTTGAAATCTCAAATTTGATAATTATGATTTATTTTATTTTTATTTTTTAATAATAATTTTTTTTAGTAACTCAGTCATCAAACCAATAAAAAAACGGATATTACTCTATCTCAGTACAGACTAACTCATGCTGCTGAAATTACTGTCAATAAAAGACCAGCTTTTACTTCGGCTAAAAATATCTCTTAGATGTAACCATGATCTATTTACACACTCCTGAAATAAGATACTGACTTCGAAACATTAATTAAAAAAAGGGAAAAAGCATGTAACTCATTTCCTATCCATATGGACTTCGAAACATTAATTAAAAAGAAGGGAAAAAGCATGTAACTCATTTGCTATCAATATAGAGCAGCTCGTGTACCAGTTTTCGCCCGCCTGAAACATGGTCGCATCTTTTAGAGATGTGCGAATTGAGTCTCACCGTCCATCGAGGGACACCATATTTGTTTATTCTATTAACGCAGGTGCCCATTCATTGCTCCAATCGTTTCGGCCAATGATACTTGTTTCATTAATTCTATTAACGCAGGTGCCCATTTATTCATGTGCCCATTCATTTTTTTAATCTCTTCATTGTCTTATTATGCACCTGACAAAATTCCGATTACTTTACGCAGGTGCCCATTGTTTGCTACGATTGTTTCGGCCCAATTTTCGTCCGCCTGAAACATGCTGGCATCTTTTACAGGTGCGAATTGAGTCTCACCGTCCATGGAGGGACACGATATTTGTTTATTCAATTAACGCAGGTGCCCATTCATTCTCCAACTCTTTCGGCCCAATGATATTTGTTTCTTTAATTTATTCATTTTTTAATCTCTTCATTGTCTTATTATTATGGAGATTCTTGCACCTGACCAAATTCCGATTACTTTACTGCTTCGTGGAGGATGTTTCTTGCACCTGACAAAATTCTGATTACTTTACTGCTTCGTGGAGGATGTTTCGAGACGCATGGTTTTGGCGTTCTCTAACTATGATTTTTTTTTTTGAGTTTTTATTGGTGGAAAGTTTGTGGGTCAGTTTTTGATTTTTGTCTCATGAATATCATCATAGAGTCTCATGCTATAATCCGAAAAAACCTTATCATATCCTCAAACATTTTTGATAGAAGATTCTTTGTTGGGAAGGTAATGAAATAAATTTCATTAAATGATATATTGTGAAATTTTAGGAAATGAAGATTAGGTATGTTTCAAGGTTTTTTCTTCTGGCCAGGGATATATTATTTTTGTGTTTAGTTCAAGGGATGATTTAGATGAGATTGGGAGATGTATTTAGTTATGGGAAGTTTATTTCTCTTTTGAAATTATTGAGAGCTTAGATTTGGTCTTTTGAGAGAAAGAAACAATATGGGAACTATGGATCAACAACTTCTATATCTTCCCTTAGTTATGGAATGAGGAGATCTTTAAGGCCACTAGAAATAGGTTGTGTAATTAAATCACCATGGATGATGAAACCAAAAGCATGGACTACAGATCAATGGCAAAGATCTATGTGGAGCTAGACTTAGGAAATGGTCTTCCAAATGGGATAAATTTGTACTAGGTGATGGATGGAATTAAAGACCCTAAATTATATAAACATCCCTTTTAGGTGTATTGTGTGTAGGGCTCCAGGTCACTTTAAAGAGAGTATTCCCAAACAAGGGAAAAGATGATTTGTTAGATTGTATGCATCAAATGCTTAATTACTCTATCTATAGAAATTTTTTATTAAGAATGCCCCATCAACCAAAATTTCTTGAGACTTTAAGGAGGAAAGAGGTACCATGTTCCCGAAGCGAATTCACTGAGGGGAAATTCAGCAAATGTAGAGGCCAACAAAACATATAAGGAATTATATTTTAATTGAAAAGGAAAGGCATTCTAAATTGTCAAAAGAACTCAATAATATTCAATTTGAGCTTAATGTGTTATAGGTCATAAACAAAAGGGAAAGTGGGTAACAAACAGTAAAAACCTTTCCATGGATGTTTTACAAGACATTGAATCTTCAAGGAGGTTCTCATTGTAGGAAATGGGGTAGAGATTGAATACCACGATTTTTCCATGGAAATTAACAGTTCTATAGCCATGGAAATTATGTAGCATGGTTTAGCAGAGAAAAAGGCTTCTTAGGATCAACACAAGGGACCCATAGTTTATGAATATCAATGAAATATAAGGATATCATTAGGTGCACATCTTTACCAAATGGGGAATTTGAAAGGGGCTATCTAAGTTACTGACAAAATGCACCATCTCAAATTAGGTAAGAAGAAAAAGGAAAAAAATACCTAGAATTGCAAGGACATGTATTGTAAGTTAACTTTAGTCTTTCGAAACAAAAATGTATTGAGAAAATCTAATATTAAAATAAATAAATAAAATAATAGATTGAGCTATAATTTCAAAGTAAGAAATAAAGAGGAAGAAATTATTTTCTTATTAATCAAATCTTCAATAAAAAAATAAGGTGATTAAAAGAATGTTTCATAAATATAATTGAGATGCAATATTTATTTATGAGACTATGTTATGATTTTATAAGTAATTTGATAGTCATAATTTAGGGATGGGGAGTATGCAAGTGTGGTCACCTTATACTAATAGAAGCATACAAGGGACATTTAATCAAGTAACCCCTCTTGTATGTGACCATATATATAAGCTTCCCAAACATCATTTTACCAAGTGAATAAAAAAACTTCATATTTAAAGATTCTAGAACATGTCACTAGCTTGGAAAGATTGTTTAAAATTGAGTTCACATTGATATGCAAAAGAGATTTAATACCACTTGTAGTATTCCTAGGAAAAAAAATTAGTGACTGAAGAGAAATACCAAAAGAATTATAAAGTACAAAATGTAAAATATGAATACAAGAATATTGAATGTGTTGAATATTAACCATTATATTGAAGAGAAATACCAAAAGAATTATAAAGTACAAAATGTAAAATATGAATACAAGAATATTGAATATGTTGAATATTAACCATTATATTGATAAATATGCCTCTCTGAGGAGGCAATCTCCAAATGAGAAGAGATTTAATACAATGATAATACTTGAAAAAACATTAGATAGATTCCTACCTATTTAAATAATTTTCACTCCAAGATCCCGAATTTACCAGTCCTCACATCATCAAGGAGTAGGTGTCCCTTTTACATCAAGAATAACCACATCTACCTAATTAGTCTTATTAAGAGAACATGTCCTTGTACATTGCTCAACACCATTTATGTCATGAAGTCAAGGTAGGACCCCAACAATTTTATGTTCTTGAGACATTTATTTCGAACCACAAATTCTTATAAAGGAATAGCTTGAGCCAAATTCCCAACAACAATTTATTGCAAAATTATTAAAAAGAAAACACATATTATATAAGACTACAACCAACCATTGGACAATGCAAAGAAGTAATTAATACATCAATTAAAGTTGTATGATTGACTATTAACATGTTAGTAGACCTATTTATGTTGTCCCTAAAATATCTATTGAGATATTAAATTATTATAATGCATGCTCATATAACATGTTCTAGGATTTTTGATACTCCATAAAACCTATTCGTACTAATTTATCATGTTAACTAGGTCACATTCTTTATCAATTACCATTACCATGTGAGATCAAACCGAAATACTACACAAATTTATGCTTTTCCCTTCATTAAATATTAAAATATTCAATGTTAAAATTCAGCAACACTTTAAAAAAATAAAAAGAATAAAAATCTTTTTAAGTGATGCAGGAAGACCCAAAAAATCACGGGGAATAATCTTACATAAGATTCTCTGGGTACAAAAGAAATATGCATCATACTCATAAAATTATTGATAAATCCATATTATAAAATATTCCTAAAATTATTGATAAGTCCATATTATAAAATATTCCACTTGGAACACTCGTCCTTATTGACCCTCATTATTGTGGTAAAACATGTGCAATGTCTTCCAGCCCATCTTGCAGTTACCACTCCTTATTGCAATATCTTTAATTTTTCTTTCAATTCACTTTTCAAAATATACAAGTTATATAGTCAAACCCTATTAAGTTCATTTAATTAGTAACTGTTATTGTGATTAAATACCACTAAATCCTTCTTATAACCAGCTGTATTGTGACTAACTGTTAAGACATCCTTCATTTTAATATCATTAGATACAGTATTTTTTCCAAGCCGCACAATCTATTCTAAATGCACAAGAAAATTCAGCTAAGAAACATGCAGAGAGAAGTATTTATGATCCAACACCAGTCATTACAAGTTATAAAGAAAAACATCACCATGATTTGCCAAATTCATAAAATAGTAATATGGAGATAGCCTTAATTTCAGGTTAGTTGCAATGCTTTATAATAAATCTATGTTAACCCACATCCATCTTAAATTAAGATGATTTATTTATATATCAAATCTCTGGATTAGTAATCTCATGTTTCCCTATTATGATTTTTTTTTTCCAGAATCAAAATTTTTAAACCTGAACTATCAGTCGGAGAGATAAAAAAGATTGACTAATTCAATGATTTGAATCATCTGTCCAACATTTTTTTCCAGTACGAAAAAAGCAAGATTCTATTATAATGATGGGATCCAGATTACATAACAGCAAGTATAGAGCTAGTACAAACAGCTCGAAGTGAAAATAAAACTGCATAGTGCAGAAAAAAACTAAACCATACAGAATATAACTATGAGAATTCTGGAAGATGAAAAAAAGCAAAATGGGACAATACTTACAAATCTGAGAAGCTTGTGAAACTTGTGGGATAGAGAAAATCAGAAAACAAGTGCATGGTATATACCAAGGCCAGAAGTATGGTAAAGTGAGTTATATACCCAGAAGTGAAAAATCCTAAATTTGATATTTTATGTCCCTCACTGTAATAATCATTTCCCATTTACCAATTTGTGATTAAAAACCTTTCTTTAACCTTACATGCTTCCATCTTTAGTCTATACTAACTGTTATGCTAACTGCCTCTCATCAAACCATTGCAATTACAAGTTATTAGTATGAGTAGGTGCTAAAAGCACTATGAATAGCTGTTACACCCTCCAAAACAACTCTGAAATGCCAGATTCCATATAGGCTCATAGGCTCAGCGCTTAAATAACTATTGAAGTAGTGAAGTACAACCATAAATTCTGTTTTGCTCTGTCAATTCATTGAATTCTGTAGTGAAGTACAGCCATAAATTCTGTTTTGCTCTGTCCATTCATTGAATTTTGGATCCTGGGATCCTAGATCTTATAATAAATATGATTTTTTTTTAACACAGAAGAAAAACTCATTACGATTTAGTTGTTTCTTTTTTAACACAGAAGAAAAACTCATTACGATTTAGTTGTTGAATTAGCAGTGGAAACAGTTTACGGGTTATTATTTATTATGGTTGACTGATTAATCACAATATTCACAGAAATTCAGACTAATTAAAATTACTTATAAAAACTAAACTTTACTCTTACTAAATACCTCTGGATCTCAAGCCCTTAACCCTAATCTATTTAACACTCATACTAATAAAAATTGGCATCCTATCAAATTTAGGGGCAATAAATTACAGTTGTCTTCTTGGCTCGCAAATATCTTTCATACCTTTCATAGATCAGTGTTTATGAGGACAAGAGGCAGACTGAGAAGGCGATCAATATGACGATAAAATCATTCAGCCACAGCAGAATTGAATTACTGTCATGTTGATCGCCTTCTCAGTGCGCCTCTTCTTCTCCTCCGCTCCTCTGCTTACACCTCCTGCTGCATACCTTCTCAGTGCTCTGCTTCTTCTCCCGCGCTCCTCGGCTTACACCTCTCCTCTCCTGATCACACTCCTACCTGCACATGCCCATATATAAAAGGCTTTCTGCGCCAATTTTCCTCCAATTTTCTTTTAGATATGTACAAATTGGCTCTCACTGTCCATCAAGGGACACGATATTTGTTTATTCAATTAAACGCAGGTGCCATTGATTTTTCAATGGTTTCTTTTTCTCTGGTGAAGTTGCAGGTCGTAATTCCAGTTTTCACGGACCATCGAAAGGTGTGTAACGTGCTTGTTTAATTTAATCATGTGCCCATTGATTTTTCGAGACGCATGATTTTTGCGTGCCAACTACCTCATTACAACCACACAAAATGCGTAGTATAAAACACATCGAGGTGACGTTTCCAGATGACGTTGCTAAGCTTTGTGCAGCATGGACTTTTGTGAGCGATGACAATTGTCACATTGAAAAAAAATTCCCAAAAAATAATTTGTGGAGCAGTAAAGTTGATTTCGCAACTTGTTATAATTTATTTAATTTTGTTTGCTTTTTATAGTGATGCACTTATTTTCTCATGGAAAACCGGAGGAAGTGTTATTTTCTACACGTTTTTAATAATAATGTTATTTTTTCTTTAGGAAAAAGTCACAAAATGTTTATGGGCCATCATGTAAAAGAAGATAGAATCAATCTAGTGAAGAAGGGAATGAGATTTTGTTTAAGGGTCATCACTTAAAGGAAGATAGAGTCAATTTAGTGGGAGAAGAGAGAATGAGGTTTTGTTTAAGAGTCATTATTTAAAGGAAGATAGAGTTAATTTAGTGGAAGAAGGGAATGAAGTTTTGTTTAAGGAGGTTATTTTTAGAATATTTAAGTGACCGGAACATGGCAAGGAAAGAAATTGTTTGTTGGGAATCATTAGCACGATAGATTTATTTTAGTAGAAGAAGGGAAAGAGGTTTTGTGTAAGAAGACAACTTCAAAATCTATGAAAGAGGCAATATTTCTAGGTCATCAAGGAAAATTATCTCCAACCAACACCCTCAAAAAGTCCATGGGATACTATGGGGTAAATTTAAATTTAGTGACATCATGCTTGTTAATGGAATTTCAAATGTGATGGAGAAGATTCCATGGTTATTCCTTATAGCAGATGCCTATGATTAAATTTTTGAGGCAATTTTAGAGCAAAAAAAGATATCATGAAAGAAGATGGGTCCTTGATCACGTCCATGGTATAATCCAAGGAAAACAATGTTTGGTCAAAGATGGTAAGAAATAAGGATTTGAGTACATTATTCCCATCCAAAGGTGTGGAACATTTTGGAATTTACCTAGCTGTTGATGATAGGAATTTTTTCTTCTAAGTGAAGATCATCCATCTCCCTATTATTGGAAACACTAAGAGGGGAGTGAATCAATATTTCTCTTCAATTAGCATTTTTAATTTCACAAAGCATTAATCATTATTAACATTAGATCAACATAAATTTCAACATCACATGAATAGTAAATGACATCATTCAACTATGCACAAACATCAAGACAATAGTACTATTTTTTAGGTGGATACCCTTCCGGGAGAAAAACCATTGAACGCTTCTTAATATTTGTCTTCAATAAAATTTACATCAATATTTTCAGCTCCAACTGATAGAGGCTCCAACCCCCTAGTTTTCAGGCTCCAGCCTTAAGAATGCTTCAACACCATAGTTTACTAGCTCCAATTACAAGGACACTCCAAAACCCTGATTTACAAACTCTAGCCTCAAGGATGCTCCAACACCCTGTTTACCGGTTGCAACCGAAAGGACACTCCAATGCCCTATGTAGGCTCCAACCTGCTCTAACACCACCTTGCCTCCCTAATCAATCGATGGACCATGTTTCACAATTTTCAGGCTGGATCCCCCTGTGCTCAAAATTAATATAAAGAAACTACAATACAAGAAGTTGTTATACAACCTCTATCAATCAATTTTACCTCTACTCAATCTACATTTCAAACCCTAGCATGAGTCAAATTTACTTCTTCACCAAACATCAAACTCAATCAATTCATTGTTTTTTCTTCTGCTCAACATCAATCCAAACCTCGCACCCAACACTCTCTAGTCATCCGCTGCTATCAATACCACTATTGTACCGCCTCTGCTCCAAAAATCAAACCCTAACTTCTCTGCTCAAGTCATCAAATGTCTAGCCATATAACCTAACAATCTTTGCATCAATTTACTAGTATATCGAGTCAAAACCTAGCAATACAACCATAATAAATCAATGGTGATACAATGCATATGGTAAGCATACTAGCAATACATCAACCTCTAATGGAAGCATACTCTAGGTTATCAACCAAACAACAACATCATCAACACTCTCCAAGAACTCAATTATAACTCTGCGTCAACCATGAAACCCTAACTCCTCAATACATCAATCATACCAACAAGTGAACTCAATATTCCTAGTCAAGTTAAATATAGTTATGTCAATCTAATCTACTCAACAAACTTTGATTCACAAACAAATTCATAACCCCCTGGTATTATCTTAACAACATGCGACCCTCGTTCATATGTAAACCATAGGCAATGAGATTTGACTCACAATTATATCTACCTACATTTTTATCTGAGGTGAAATCGTCTTTCTTCTACTGGATTAGGATTTGGTCAATTAATGACTCCAAAAACCAGGTATGAAATTTAAATATCTACAATTTATACCTTTCTAGGCACTTCTACAAAATGGCAATGTCTCACCCTTGGTCTACTAAAATTTCTACAGAATGAAAAGTAAAAATTATTTATTTCAGATCTGTCAGCAACAATAATTGAACTTGATACCTTGAGATAGAGCATATATACATTATCAACTTTGCAGTCTGATGCAACAAGGATTGAACACATTGTTAAACAAATTTAAGCCAAAATGTTACTCTATTTGGGGCTAGATTGGTGAGCCAACTTATGACTACTTAAAATCACGCCTGAAATAATGCATCTACCAAATGTTTTGATAAATTACAACGTTGTGTTAACCAAACTCATAAATCGATTTCTCTTTCTACGGTCTTACGGTCCAATCCTTTCATAATATTGTCTGTTTTAGCACACACTAACAATGCATTTCTTCATTCACAAAGATGCCCAGGTTGCATCTATGTACACATATCACATTCACATCATATCTGCAGAATCTTCCATATGAATTTCTAACTTCCAGTTCGATATTATTAGCAGACTGATATCATTCTAGACCGCAAGTCTTCACAACATTACATCATATGGATTTACGACATGGTTCATGCTACAAATTGTGGGCTCAAATTATTGCAACGAACAATCGAGAATCTTTCTCACATTTTAGACTTCGGCCAAAACAACATCAATCAATTATGTTCCAGATCACATGTATGATGTTGCAGAGTAGTCTACCAAATATCCCAGACCGTTGTTGTAGCAATATTGCACGGAATCCTCATATTTCAACATGATACAGAGAGCCGCAATCAAATAGATTTAAATCACTTGATCTGTCACTTGTTTAGCTCAAACATGCCCTATTATAGAGGGCCGAGAATCTTCAAAGAAGGCACAATGAATTTTCATGACCAAAAAGAAGCTTACGTGTACTTTAGATATGCGCAGGGAGGAGTCAAACTGGTCTTTCTCTTTGTTTTAAAGATACATTATATACATGCCTCAAAATCTCAGATTATCAAGTTGTTCTCAAGTCACAGTCTTCAAAGGGAATCGAAACCTATGGAAATGCTCAACAAATGTTACAAAGACATGCAATAGGATCATAAAAAAAAAACAGCGAATTCCATTTAAGAAGTTGGAGCCCATACATCCTCAGAACAATGTGAGTTCTGACATGTCCCTTCAGTGCAATATTAGAGTGTACCCCATATGCCCAACAATAAAACAAAAACGTTTAAATTCAGGCCTCCTCATTGGATTTCTCTATACTCCACATGGGCAAAAAAAATCTCATAATATAATTACGAGAATGATATTACATTACATCCATGCCGTAATGGATGAGATACAATTCCTTTTTATAGATAAGGAGAGACATTAAATTAGGCTATCCTACTTGATGATTGGAGGGAAACAATTTTTTTTAATTTCCAATAATGGAGCCAAAAATCATATGAGGTCGAATTTCCTTGCAATTTTTTAGTATGTCACTTGAATATTTATCTTGAATATTTTATTTGACATTTTCTTTCAAGATTTGATAATAAAAAAAATTGTAATCCCTTTCTTTTCTTATGAATTGTTCCATAATTTACTTTGCCAAATTTTCCCAATAGCAGTTTGCCACATTATCTTCCTTTTTTGGGTTTTTTCCCACTTGATGGGATTCTAACCATTAAAAAAACATATAGCTCAAACCATGAGGGATGCCATGACGAGCCGCATACCATTGGAATAAGTGTGTCGAGAAGAATCCAATGACAATGGTCCTAAGCCTAAGATCCTTGATATTCATCCCTAAATGATTCAACAAGTGTGGGGCTCAAGACCATTGTGGGGATTTCCAAGGGATTTGACCAATGGTGCTTCCAATTGATGAAAAATATTAAGAGCGTTCAATCAGTGACATTGGTGTCAATGACAACACCATTCAACACCTATCATGACTAGAAGAATCATGTAGTTTATTTGGTTCTAGATTACTTCTCTCTTGGTAAGAAAATATTTTTGACCTTTCCTTCGCTATTTGACTTGCAACTAGAGAAGGCCCTTCCATTTTCAATGAATATACCCCTTCGTTCAAAATTTAGAATACAAATGAATTAGGATTAAGGAATACAATGAAAGAAAAACAAGATGTAGTCAAGGATGCTTCTCCTTTGGAAGAAGAATTGGAGATAAGAAAAGAAAGATGCAAGTTAGACCAGTTAAACTACAAAAGAAAAGAACGAATATCATGGTAAAGTCTCATTCTATAATTAGAAAAATCCCAATCATATGCTAAACGTCCTTCATAGGACATGCTCTGTTGGGGAGAGAGGGGAAATGAATCCCCTTAAATTATGAATTGACAAATTCTAGAAACAAAAGCTTAGGTATGCTCTAGGGCTCTTCCTCCTCACAAGTGGAAACATTAACATTACATGAGGTCAAGGCACGATATAAAAATGAAAAGTGAAGGTTTCATTAAATAAGTTTCAAGTTAGTCCATGTCTTTTATGCAATGGATCGTGGTTGCAAAAGTACACAAACTTAAGTAAATTTGTAGAATTTTAACAGTTAAAAGCGGACAAACATTCAACGTCAAACACATGCAAATTGATAAAAAAGTTCACCCATCTTGGGCTATGTCTCTGAGTCTAGCTTCCAGTTGTGACCACTTTATTATATGCCCAAATGCTCAATACATCGACATACAAGCTTCAATATGCAAACTAGCACTACCATTGTGTCCAGAAGGCTCAAAACACCCCTATCTAGGCTCTTCTTGAGCTCAAAAAGGATGATAAAATGAGCAAGTTATTCTTATTTCTTCAAAGATTCTCGTAAACTCTACAGCAAAACTAGAACACTCTCCAGAGTTTTCGACAAAATGATCCTAACCCCACTAGTAGGGCACCAGAGTAGTAGGGAGGAGGTCACAGTTTCGACCCACACTTCTCGTCGTTGATTGTGTTGGTTTTTTTAATTATATATCAATTTTTTTTAACGGGCCTCCACCCCTGCTCAAATCCTCTGCCCCTAGTTTCCTATCAACACATGGCCATAGGCCATGGGCGTGGGAAGTGTACCACACGCTACATCTCCTAACTCCCTGCTAGTGGTCGCATCCCATTAACGTAACCATGGGTCGTTGGCCCAACCTTCATGCCCACCTATGAAACTTTGGTCACAGTTTTTCTCCATAAAGCCAATGGTTGAACCATTCATGCTAGCCTCCTGGTATGTAGTTTAATTACCAAACTACCCACCGTTAATCTTTAAGTATGAGCAGGCGCCTATGGTTAACAATAACCACTGTTGGCAATATGATACAGGTGTTGTCCTTGATGGCAACTCACTCAGATGACAGATCGTAGTGCAGTAGGTCAATAGCAAAGAAGAATGAATAAAGAGAGGTATACGCAGGTTCACCTTGACAAAGGAGCATATACATGTGGGTTAACAGACCAAAAGGTGCGTATAACGTACACATGCACTTTCACAGAATGAAAAGCGCGTATATCTTGGAAAACTAAGTTTTAGTCCAAGGTATTTGGTCCATGGTATTTTGATCTATGGTATTGGTCCAAGGTATCTGGTCTGAGGTATTGACCCTAGGTATTTGGTCCAAGGTATTGGTCTTAAGTGGTTTTGGTCCATGGTACTGAGAAAGGCCTAAAACTATAAAAGGAGGAGAAGATCATTAGGCCAAGAGTGCAAGTATTGAATATCTGATGAAGTGTGAGATCCAATATGCAAGTTATGGGTTTGTGATGTTTTGCTTGATCTGAACCAAGGATGAACCTATGTGGATGATGATGCATGATTGATCAGCATCTTATGGCTTGGAATGTATTATCATTATGTGGTTTGATCATTGATAGACTAGATTTGAATACTGACGCATGTTTTATTCTGCAAATGTTATAATCTGGGTATGACTGAATTCTAAAATAGTTGTGAAGTGTTTAAGTTAGTATTTGCAGATCTGTACACGGGTTCGCTTTGATAAAAGTGCATATACACGGTGGTTCGGCTCATCAGAGTAGCATATACATTATGAAATATGATATCTAAATTTGCAATTGGTTCTAGTGGTTGTTGCAGAGTTCTGGGTTCTGCTCTGTGTTTTGGTGACTATGTTTTGATGACAAGGCTTCAGTGATTTAGTTGGGTGATTTAGAGATTGATGATTGAGTGCAAAGGTTGTGTTGCAGTGGTGATTGATTTTGAGCTTCAATGTTGTTGATGGGTCCAGTATGAAAATTAGATGAAACGTAGCCTTCATATATTGGTGTTGTGATCCAGGAGTATCTAGTCTGAAAATTTATGAAACGTGGTCCCTAGAGGAAGAAAGAAGGTCGTAGCCTTCTGTAGGCCGGCGCCTACGTACTGGTAAACATATCGGCCAGTATAAGAGCCAGGGGGTTGGATCTCCCTTCTAGTAGCAGCTGGAAAATGAGAGAAGATTGTAGCCTTCTGCAGGTGGGTGCCTGCGTACTGGTATGAGTATGTGCCAGTACAAGATTGTAAACAGGTTTTTATTATATTAAAAAGAAAGACAACAGCATGTGGTTTTTGTCCTGCATTGGGTTTCCACCTTAATCTTGGTGTTCATGTGTGTGATGATCTGTTCTGTTTTTACTGCACCTGGTTACTGTTTATATGGTTAATGAAATTCTGATGCACTGATTAAAGATCAACATATGATGAAGTAACTGAATCATAAGTTTGCTGGATATACGCTAGTTGCATTAAACACAGTTGCGTGTACACGCGAGTTCCCTTAACTGAAGTAGCGTATATAAATCTGATTATGGAAATGAAAAGTTATTGACTTGCTAATACTGATTCACCGCCCCCCCCCCCCCCTCAGTATTATTTCCAACAATTGGTATCAGAGCAGGTCCTTCATAAGAATCTTGATTGCTTGAAGGGAGATCCATCAAAATGAATAATCAAGAGAGCATGGGATCCATCAAACCGCTAATCTTCGATGGGAGCAATTTTGTTTACTGGAACAATCGCTTGGAACAAATGTTTGGGAAATTGTGGAAAAAAGATATACATTTCCAACAACAATTCCTATAGATACGACAGGTAAAAAGAATTATGAAACCAATGCCAAATCTGTCATTATTTTATTGGGAAGTTTGTCCAAATCAGAGTTTGTCAAGGTCATGCAGCTCAAATCAGCCAAAGAAATATGGGACAAAATCGTACTGAGCTATGAAGGAGAGTCTCAGGTAAAACGTGCTAAGCTTCAAACTCTCAGAATTCAGTATGAAACTCTTAAGATGCATAGTGATGAAAGCATAGCTAGTTACTTCCTATGTATAGATGAGGTTGTCAATTGTATGAAGAATCTGGGTGAAGAAATTAAGGAAGTTGTCTTAGTTGAGAAAGTTTTGAGATCCTTGTTTGCTAAATTTGAACCCAAAGTGTCTACCATAGAAGAAAAACAGGATCTGCAGAATATCACTATGACACAGCTTCACGGAATCTTAACTGCCTTTGAGATGAGAAAAGGAGGACCATCAAATAAGAGAGAAGCCGCATTTAAAGCATCAACAAAGGGAAAAGAAAAACTCAATGAATCAGGACACATTTTAGAAGAAGAAGATGAGGTAAATTTTGTCAAGAAGCTTCAACGGGGTTCTGGAAGGTTCAAAGGTAAGCTACCTTTCAAATGCTTTTCTTGTGGTAGAGTTGGTCATTACGCTGCTAGGTGCCCTCATAACAAATGAAAGATGTCTGAAGAAGGTAATAGAAGTTATTATACTCATGATGATAGTGATGGCTTGTCCAATAGTGATGAAGATGATCAAGAAATTAAACTACTCATGGCATATGAAAATAATGGCTCAGAAAAGGAAGATTTCCTTAAGAAATAAGTCAACTTAAAATCAGTTTGGCAGAAAAGGATATAGTCATAAACACAATGACACATTAACTCACTGAAAAGGACAAACACAATGAAGCGTTAGAATGTGAAGTGGTAAGTCTAAGAAAAGAACTTGAAAAGAAAAAGACTCTGAATCTTATATTTGCTAAAGGATTAGAAACGTTAGATGAAATCCTCAAAGTTCAGCGTTTTCCCATTATAAAGATTGGTCTTGGTTTTCATGAAGGTGAATCTAGTTCACAAGGTAAGGTAAGAAATTTCAATGAAAAATCTGAGATGCTCAATAAGGAAATAGAAAATCAACCCCATCAACAACCAAGGAAAGAGATTCTTCAAAGAAAATCTTTTACTCCTAACCGTGGAAGTAATAGTCGGTTATTTCCTTCAAAGAATGATGTTGAATGTTTTATATGTCATAATTTTGGACATGTTGCAGCCAAATGCAGAAGTAGAATGGTTCAAGACCATCACATAGAAAAATCATCAAGTTCCAGGTACTTTAAGGGATATTGTTTTGCTTACAATATGTTTGGTCACAAAGCTATTGATTGCAATAAAATGAATATGAAACATGTAAGATGTTATGTGTGTAACAAGTTTGGACATAAGTAAAAGAATGCAAGAGCAAAATTCAGACACCAAACCAAAAGGAGCATACTTCATTTCAATCCCAGGTATTGAAGAAGACATAATTATTGTCAAAAAGATGTGGCATAGCTTAGTTTGAAAACATAACAGACCCAGGGGAAGTTGAAAGTGTAAAACTCCAGTATTCCAATTTGCATACGCACCTATTATGAAGAAAAGTCGCATATATACACGAGTTAGACGCTGCACAGTCACGTATATGGTGTTCTGAGGAAAAAGCACTGGTACAGATTACGGAAAATGAATCTGATATGGTTTAGTCGCTTATCTGCTCTATTTGATGATGATATGGCACAGGTTCAGGGGGAGCATATGCTTCTAATAATGCATTGTTGGCATTATCTTAGAAGATCTTGGTACATATTCGCATAATTGTCTTGATTCAGGTGACTCTTTTGATGATGGAAATATACAGGTTGCTGACATATGCTTATGGTGCAGATAATATATGGTGTATGATAGTTGATGACTATCATGGTCTTGTTTAGGTCTTTGGTCTAAATGTCATGTATATCTTTTAAAGACCCATGAGTCATATGATGTAATTTGTACCCCCACTATGCATGGGAAGGATGATGTAATAATTTCTATTTCAATCATGTATAAACATTTGGTATATCCTCACTTGGTTGGGTGGATGAGTCAAATTTGGTATATCCCCTCTTGGTTGGGAGATGGATGTATGAGTCATTGGTGATAGGAAGGTCATTGGTGATGTATGTATAGAGTCATGTTATTCTTTTGAAAAATCTTTCTGCAGACTCTGCATGTGCTCAGGGGGAGCAAGGATGGTTTAGTACATCTTAGCATGTACAAAGGGGGAACTCAATCAGAGATTTCAGCATGTACTCAGGGGGAGTATGGACAGCATAATGTATATCAAGGGAGAGAATATCTTGGTCCACCCTTTGCCCTTGATGTCAAAGGGGGAGAGTGACTTGGTGTTGTTGTTGCCATAAAGTCCAAAGGGGGAGATTATTGGCATTATGATACAGGTGTTGTCCTTGATGGCAACTCACTCAGATGATATATCATAGTGCAGCAGGTCAATAGCAAAGAAGAATGAATAAAGAGAGGTATACTCAAGTTCACCTTGAAAAGGAGCATATACACGCGGGTTAACAGACCAAAAGGTGCATATAACGTACACACGCACTTTCACAGAAGGAAAAGCGAGTATATCTTGGAAAACTAAGTTTTGGTCCAAGGTATTTGGTCCATGGTATTTTGATCCATGGTATTGGTCCAAGGTATTTGGTCCATGGTATTTTGATCCATGGTATTGGTCCAAGGTATCTAGTCCGAGGTATTGACCCTAGCTATTTGGTCTAAGGTATTGGTCCTAAGTGGTTTTGGTCCATTGTATTGAGAAAGGCCTAAAACTATAAAAGGAGGAGAAGATAATTAGGCCAAGAGTGTAAGTATTGAATATTTGATGAAGTGTGAGATCCAGTATGCAGGTTATGGGTTTGTGATGCTTTGCTTGATCTAAACCAAGGATGCACCTATGTGGATGATGATGGATGATGGATCGAGATCTTAAGGCTTGGAATGTATTATCATTATGTGGTTTGATCATTGATAGAATAGATCTGAATACTGACACATGTTTTATTCTACAATTGTTATGATCTGGGCATGACTGAATTATGAAATAGCTGTGAAGTGTTTAAGTTAGTATTTGCAGATCTGCACGTGGGTTCGCTTTGATAAAAGCACATATACACGCTGGTTCGGCTCATCAGATTAGCGTATACATTATGAAATATGATATCTGAATTTGCAGTTGGTTCTAGTGGTTGTTGCAGAGTTCTGGGTTCTGCTCTGTGTTTTGGTGACTGTGTTTTGATGACAGGGCTTCATTGATTTAGTTGTTGGGTGATTCAGATATTGATGATTGAGTGCAAAGGTTGTGTTGCAGTGGTGATTGATTTTGAGCTTCAATGTTGTTAATGGGTCCAGTATGAAAATTGGATGAAACGTGGCCTTCATATATTAGTGTTGTGATCTAGGAGTATCCAGTCTGAAAATTTATGAAACGTGGTCCCTGGAGGAAGAAAGAAGGTCATAGCCTTCTGTAGGCCGGCGCCTACGTACTGGTAAACATATCGGCCAGTACAAAAGCCAGGGGATTGGAGCTCCCTTCCAGTAGCAGCTGGAAAACGAGAGAAGGTTGTAACCTTATGCAGGTGGGTGCCTGCATACTGGTATGAGTCTGCGCCAGTACAAGATTTCAAACAAGTTTTTCTTATCTTAAAAAGAAGACAACAACAGGTGGCTTTTGTCCCGCATTGGGTTTCCACCTTATATCTTGGTGTTCATGTGTGTGATGATCTGTTCTGTTTTTACTGCACCTAGTTACTGTTTATATGGTTAATGAAATTCTGATGCACTGATTAAAGATCAACATATGATGAATTAAATGAATCATAAGTTTGTTGGATATACGCTAGTTGCATTAAACACAGTTGCGTGTACACGTGAGTTTCCTTAACTGAAGTAGTGTATATAAATCTGATTATGGAAATGAAAAGTTATTGACTTGCTAATACTGATTCACCCCCCCCCCTAGTATTATTTCCAACACCGTGGCCCAACAGTTGGGTGATAGTTTCGTTGGTTGGAGGTTATGCAATGGAATCTTCTAGAGGCTTTGTCAGTTAAACAAAAAAAAATTGGCACCATCCAGAGTTCCATGTGGCACCCTAGGATTGGGCCACGTGTCACTCTGTGATTAGCCCATCTCATGAACCAATGACCAAATAAAAGTGTGCCATGTGTCCTCATACGATTGGCCCAAATTTTGGCTCCTGATTGGTCCCCTTATAACATTCATACTATCTAGTCAGATGATGACATCAACACCATGTCAGCGTATGGACTGCACAATCAACGTTGCACTTTTATTTTTTTGTTGTTTGCCCAAAACTTCAGAATGTAATAACTTCCTCATACATTGTTGTATTGAGGTGATTCAAGTGTTGCGGGAATTAGAACAACAAGTTCTATGATTTTGCACTTGTTTTGGGAGATTTTGAGCATATTTTTGGTCGGCTGGATCATTCCTCCTCACTAGAAGCTTTTGGACCACCGAAAGCCAAGTTTTACTCAGCAAGTCAGTGAGGGTACAACTCCCTCACTTTTCCAATCTCTATCCACCCTAATTTACTTAGATTGGTACCTTTGAGCCCCACACAAAGATACTCCACATTGTCTCTACATGAAGTTCTTGTCCTCCTATCAAGAATAGTGTCTTCTTGCACAACTCATTTAAATACTCAAGAGAAAAATATTCTATAGATGTAATCTGTATTCTTGATCAACGATCATAGGAGGCTCATACAATATTAAGTTTTCCACATTCACAACAAAATAAATTTCCATGTAAGATGACAAATCTAGTATAATTGTGTTGTTACCAATCTTATCCAAGATTTTGAAAGGACCATATCTGATTTGTTTGAGATTTTTAGCTTCACCTTGTAATCTTTCTTTGTTGTTGTACAACCAAACTTGATCTCCCACTTGGAAATCATGATCAACCTGATGAATATCATGTCTTTCTTTGTACTTTGCTTGGATTTTCTCTAGTTGTTATTGTATCATTTGATGCACTAACTAGATTTGTTCAATGAAATTCTTGGCTTTTTCCACATCACTATGTCCATCTACTGCAATATCTTTACCAAAGATGAAATCCAAAGGAGACTTTGGAAAATAACCCAAACAAACTTCAAATGGAGATACTTGTGTAGATGAATGCTTGGCATGATTGTAGGCATGCTTGTAGTAATGAAAATGTTCATCCCAAAGTTTAGGATGCTTACCACAATATCCTCGAAGGAGATGCAATATTTTTTTGTTCACTACTTCTGTCTGATCGTCGTTTTGTAGATAAAATGTTGTGCTCCTCTTCAACTTTGTGTCCATGAATTCCCATAAACTTGACCAAAACTTCCTGATAAATCGATAATATCGATCAGAAATAATCGAAGTAGGTAACCCAAAGTGAACCCATACATTTTGGAAGAACATCTATGCAGTTTGTTCAGTTGTGACATGTTTATTACAGGGCATCAACACACACATTTTGCTAAAACGATCCACTACAACATATAAATAATCATGACCTTTTATAAACATTGGTAGTCCCCCAACAAAATCCATAGAAACACTTTCCCAAGGACAAGAAGGGATAGGAAGTGGAGTGTATAAACCCAATTTCCTATTACTTTGCTTGCTAGTAGCACAGAAAGAACATCATTTTGTAAACATATCTTGATATGCTTTCATTCATACGAGCCCAATAACAATACCTCTGTAGTTGAGCAACTATTTTGCCTACACCAAAGTGACCAACAATAAAAGAAGTATGGCCTTCCCTTATGACATTAACTCTTTCACCTTGTGGAATACACAAATTTCCAAGATGATACAACAATTTGTTATGAACATGATAATCCAACTCTTCAACATGATTTCCTTGACTCAAAGTTGCATAAACATATTTAAAATCTTCATCCTGAGAATACACTTCAATATAACTTTCATGCATGATTGAGCTATTCTTAAGAATGACATATGCATTAACAATATGTCTTGATAACATATTTGCAACTTTTTTGTAAATAACTTTCTTATACTTGATAACGAAATGAAATTGTTGCAGAAATCCCATCCATCTAAAATGTCTAGATTGTTGTAGCTTGGTTTTTGATTGTAGATATTGCAAATCTTGATGGTCAGTATGAATAATTGTTGCTTTACCCATGAAATAATGCTTCCATGTCTTCACGCTTTGTACGAAAGCATAAAACTCTTTATTATAAGTTGGATAGTTAATTATTGCACTAAGAAAGGTCTTAGAATGATAATATATTGGCTTACCATGTTGCATCAATACTTCTCCCATATGTATTCACTTGCATCTATTTGAATTTCAAATGGTTGCTTGAGGTCTGGAAGTGCTAGAACTAGTGTTGTATTGATTTTCTCTTTCAAAGTATCAAAGGATTTTGTTGCTTTCCTTCCCATTGAAAGACCTTCTTCACACTTGTCAAAGCATATAATGGTGCATCAATGAATGAGAAGTTAGCAATAAATTTTCTCTAATACTGGGTTGCTCCCAAAAAGCTCTTGACTTTTGTTACATTGTTGGGTTTAAGCCAATTCACAGTAACATCAACTTTGGATAGATCAATATTTAATTCACCACCTCCTACAATATGGCCTAAATACACCCTAAACGTTTTTCTAGATTCACATTTAGACATCTTCAAATACAAATTTTCCTTTTTCAAGACATTTAAAACTTGATTTACATGCTTGTCATTCTCTTCACGGGTCTTAATAAAAATCAAAATATCATCTAAGTAAACTATGACAACATCATCAAGGAATGGTCGCAATATATCATTCATAACTCTGATGAATGTGGAAGGTGCATTACAAAGCCAAAATTGTAGAAATTATGGTGTAGATTTGCAATTTCTCATGAAGTTTTTAATCAAAATCATAAGACACAAACCTACTCTACTGCTCTACGAAATTCAATTCAAAATTTAGAACATCAATCACAAACATGCAATGAGAAATAACACACATGCACATAGTATTTTTTCCAAGGGAAAGCAGTCTGTTAGAAACCCCTTGCCTGCTTGCATTAATATGATGAATTGAGATGTAATAAAATTGTTTTGCTCAACTAAGTGCAACTTGCAAATGAATAACCTATCTCTATGCTCACTTAGAAGCTTTGAACTAGACTTGCAAATGAATAACCTATCTCTGAGTTAGATTGTTTTCCTTGTTTAATTTCCTCAATTTAATCAAGGAAAAAATCAAATTGAGAATTTCTTGCTGCATTTTTCAACACAAACGACATAACTAACCATTTAAACAGTCCTTGTTTTGCCTTAAAAATAGTTTTGCAAATGTCATATTCAACAATCCATATTTGATGATAACTGCTTCTCAAGTCTAACTTAATAAAATAAGCAACATCTTTAAATTGATCTAGCAAATCATTGATGTGAGGAAGAGGATAATGATTCTTTACCATAATCTTGTTCAAAGCTCAGAAATCTACACACATGTGCCATGTACCATCTTTCTTTGGAACTAGAAAAATAGGAGACCCACAAAGAGATGTACTAGGTTTAATGACCCCTTTGTCAAGCAACTCTTGAATTTTCTTCTTGATCTCTACAATTTTCAAAACTAACATTTTATACATGCCAATATTTAGAAGTGGTGCATCATGTTGCAATTATATCTCATGTTGGATTCCTCTTTTTGGAGGTAACCCTTCAGGTTCCTGAAACATATTTTCATAAATATTAACAACTTTAACCAATTCATGCTTGAGTTTAGAATCAAATCTCGAGAAAGCTTTAGATTCAGCAGTATCTTTAGCTTTAATAGTCAACAACACAAACTTCTTACTAGCATTCACAAGCCTTTTCATTTGACCTGCACTAACAAGAGATAAGTTCATCTTCTTGTGATGTGCTCTAACAATATACTCAACTCCATCTTTGAAAATATGATATTCGTTCTCATGAAGATAGAATATGAATTTTTGGTCACATAAATATGGAATCCCTAAGACAATCCCACAAATATCAAGTCGTACAACATCAAGCTCTACCTCATCTATAAAATTGGCAGTGATGGCAAATTTGAGTTTACATTTTCTTGTAAGGTTTTGTAAGAGGTGTAGTCTCTAAATTAAGTTTTGTAACAGCCCCAAGTTAAAAATCTATGTAATAATGTTAATAAAGGAAAAAGAAGATGAAGGTCATGGGACATATATTCTGAGCTTAATGTTGGGAAAAAACATAATGATGGAGATCACTTGTGATTAATGAATGGCTATGGAAATTGGCAAAGGAAATGGCAACTTGGCTTTGTAAAGGCATGAGGCATTTATGGGCATTTTATTTATGAAAATAATGGAAATTAGGAGAAAAGGAGGAGAAAGGTCGTAGGTTGCATGTGAGGAGGAAAATAAAGGAAAATGAAGAAAATAGGGGCCTCAATGATAAAAAGGCTTCTGAGGATCAGGTCATAGCTTCTTATCAGACTTATCTTGGAGTTATCTCTATTCTCTCTCTCACACTATTGCACACTTAGAGTTTTCTTGGAGCACTCTTGGAGCATTGTGGCATACTTTGGATTTGGAGCAAGAAGGAAAAGGAAGAGCATGAAAGCACAAGGGAACATCGGAATCAGTAGCTACAACAAGTTTTTCTTGTAGGTACCGAGTTGCATGTATGATTTCCTTACTAGTTTTGACATGATTTGCATATGGATTTGGTTATTTGATTATGATCTATCATTGACATGGAGGATTGCCTGGATTTACAGTGGTTTTGCCTAACCTTTCCATTTCTTGAATAGCCATGGTGTTGTGGGCTTTACCTCCTGTTTCTGGTTAGTTCTCATGTTCCTTATGGATGTGGGTTGAGTTATTAGCTCCTGGAGCCTTGGTTGGAAAAACACTTTGGAAGACCTATAACAGCTTGGGTTGAGTTACTAGTCCTGGAAGCCTTGGTTAGACTAGAACTCTAGAGCCTGATGACCAAATGGAGAGGGAGACGAATGAAATATATCTTTGTAACACACAAATGTATGCACATTTTCTACAGGTCGTAGAAAAAGAGCCATGAATCGCTTAGTAATAATAATCATAGGAACTGATGTGGAATCATGAATATTTTTGTTGTGTCGATATGTAACATCAACATACACACATGGAAATTGATCGAAAGAAATCCCATGGGCTAGGGATGAAACCCTTACTGAGTTTTTCCTCATCAAACTTAATGGGAAAAAGTTATTGGATGTTGAGCCCATTAGGCTCAAACTAACATGGAGAAATTATCGTTGTGGAGAGGCCCGTACTGCAAAATGTATTGAATGATTTTTCGTTTTTGAGGCTCTGATGGATGCTTTCCCCAATATTTATTAGTGGTTTAGTTTGGGTGGGGAATTTTACCACTATCCTATAATGTTGGAGCTGAAAAATACTAAGCCCGAGCCTGGTAGCCACTTTAAGCTAAAATCATCTTAGATCAAAGATTAATATTTGTCTAATTTTTTAAAGAAGAGTTGGCTTCCTTATGATAATCTATCTGGTTTTTTTTTAGCCCAACGGTTTGAAAATAATCTTCTTTGTGTAAAGAAACAAGCGAAGGAGTGGACCAATTTAAAAAGATGTAGAGAGGAGAAAGATTTGGTGGTTATTGAATTGTAGATTCATGCTCTATCTTATTCTTGCTCTAGTGTTTTTTTGGATGAGGATTCTAGGGAGGCTCTATTCAATTTGACAACTTGCAAAAAATCCATATTAGAAGCTTAGGGGGCTGAATGGAGTGTGAAGAGTAGATATATTTTGATTTCTTATGGGGATGAGAATAAAGAGTTCTTCTTGGCCTATGCCAAAGGTCAAAACATGTGTAAGACCATTTGGTCTCTTCAGGATGATTTCAGAGGGGAGATCTCCAATTTCAATGTTCTTGCCTCCCTAAGTGTTTCTAATTTCCAAAATTTGTTCAAGAAGCCTGACATGGCTTATATCACCAAAGTCATAAGGGTATCCCAATGTCACCCTCGCTTTGTAAATGATGAAGATAATAGATCTTTGATGGAGGTCTCTGAGGTTGAACTAAACGTTGTTATCTCTAGCTTTCAAAAAGATAAAATCCCTAGGCCTGATGGCTGGGTGGTTGAGTTTTTTTAAGGTTTTTTTGATGTTAATGGGAAAGATCTGTTGCAAGTTGTCAATGATTCTCTATGGGAGGGTAGGGTCCTACCGACTTTCAAATCCACTTTCATAGATCTCATCCCCAAAGTGGATAACCCCAAATATTTTGAATATTTTTGTCCTATTTCTTTATGTAATTGCATCTATAAATCTATTTCTAAAGTGATTACTAGGAGGTTAAAACCAATTTTATTAGCATCCATTTCAAAGGAGAAATTTTGGTTTTTGAATGGGTGTTAGATTCATGAGGTGATCAAGGTGGTTCAGGAAGGTCTTCATAGCATCAAATCGCTCAAATTAAAGTGTGCAGTTATTAAAATCGATTTATGAAAGGCCTGTGACCAAGTGAGTTGGATATATCTTTTTGGTCGATTTCATAAAATGGGTGACATGCTACATGCAATCTGTCTCTTTTGTTGTGTTTATTAATGGTGCAACTTCCCCTTTTTTTCATGTTCAAAGAGATCTTCATTAAGGGTGCACCTTATCTCCTCTATTGTTCTTACTGGTTGTTGAAGGTCTCAGTATCCTTCTTGCAAATGCTAATCATCAAGGTGTTTTTTAGGGCATTGTCATTTCAAATGCATCAACAATCACTCATATTTTGTTTGTTGATGACATCTTGATTTTTTGCAATTGTTCTTGTAGAGATGTTGCTTTATCTAATATCATAAATTTGTTTGGATTAGCAACATGAATGGTAGTCAATGACAGGAAGTCATCTATGTTGATTCATAATTTATTAGAATTAGAATCTTTGAACATCATGAATTGTTTTCCTTTTCAAATTCATGAGCTTGAAAATGGTATAAAATATTTTGGTCTTTCATCTGAAATCTAATGCTACACGAAGGTGGATTGTTCATGTCTTATTGCCAAGATTGAAAAAAGAATTAAAAGTCTATGTTTTAGGTGGATTTTCCATAGTTGGGAGGCTTGTGTAGGTTAAATTAGTTTTGGAGGTTATCCTAGTCTTTTGGATATTGGTTGCCTGGACTCCACATGGTACTAATATGTTTCAAGTTCTTATGGGTTGGCTCTTAGGATCATTTTGTGCTCCCTTGGGTTTGTTGGGAAAGGATTTCCTTACCCATAGATCTGGGTGGGTGTGGCCTAAAGAGTAGCTTTCTATTCTCTCATGCTCTAGCTACAAAGTGTGGGTGGATACTTTTAATGACATGCATTTTATGGACTTAGGTGGTTTATCAGAAGTATATTCATCCTTTTTCTCCAGAAGATTGGATTAGGCTTAGGGATAAGCCTCGGAAAAAATATATCTATTGTCTAGCGATCTGTTCTCAACTCCTTTGATACTATTGTTTTTGGACTTGCTTGAATTATTGTAAATGGGTCAAAGGTCCATTTGAGTTAGGATCCATGGCCTAGTTGTAGACTCTCACATATTTTGCCTCAGTCATTGATTTCATTCCTCGGAGATAGAGAGTTCTCTAGAATTTCTCATGTAAATAATCTTTTCAGGACTACAATTTGGTGTCCGGGGTGGTTATCAGTTGAGGCAATCCGGATTAGGCTGGATTTTCGTGATGTCTAGAATCATTATTTAAAATGTTTGCATTTAGTCTGCACTCAGTTTTCCCTTTCAAAAGATGAATTGGTTTGGTCCCATTCCTTGATTGACATCCCTACTCCCAAGGGGGGTTTCCTACACCTAAATTTGACTATTGTAGAGGTGTATTCTTGCTAAAAGAATTCCCACTTGAGATAATATGCAGTGTCGATATAATATTGGTTTAGGTTGGTACATTCTTTGTAAGGAGTTGGAGAATCCATAGAACATATTTTTAGGGAATGTCCATTCTTTTGTTAGTTATGGAATATATGTTCTTGCTTTTTAGGAACTCAGTGTTCATGGTTTGGTCATTTCTTTGAGGAGAGGTGGAGGGTAGGGGTTCATAACAGGAACATAATGTCCTTCAGGGAATTTCCTCTGCTTATTTGTTGGGGCACATGGTTAGATAGAAATAAAGGTATCTTATTAGATGTGGTTTCCTCTCCAATTCGGGTGACAGATGATGCTTTGGTCATATTATCTCATTTTTCCCAGCCTATCCCTCCCCCTATGATCTGGATTTAAATAGGACTGCAACAAATTACAAATATAACCATAAATACCGAGATGCATCGGAAATAATACTTCATTTCATTAATGTAAAATACTGAAATATGCTTACAAACAGAAATGGAAATAAACTAGCTAGGGCGATGGTAGCTTATCTCTGAGAAGAGATGTGGCAGCTACATGCCTCTAAACTGTGTTACAATGAGGCTCGAAGGCCTATTTATTGTTGAGAAACAATGGAAAACCCTAAACATCCAAAAACCTAACCCTAAAAGATGAAACGCCAAATTGTGGGCCCCGTTTGGGTAAATTAGTACATCAACTTCCTGGGGTCGTAACTTTGGCGTACGATATCCATTTGATGTGCACCATAGCTCGTTAGAAAGATTTGTCCGAGGACTACAACTTTGGGAAGACAAACATCGGTCCATGGACCTATGTTGCTCCCATATTTCCCAAAAAACGTCGTTTAGGGCCTCAAAACGACTCCGGAAGTTCAGGATCCGAAAAAATGCTAAAAATAGTAAATTGTGCTACAAATAAGGAAACTGAAAAACTGAAAGAGACAGCTGTGGGGGTCCAAGTGGGATATGTGGGTGGCCACCAACATCCACCTGGATCATTCCTCCCCCCTTAGGAAGCAATGGTCCCCATTGCATTGAGTTCTTGCATCTGTTGAACTTGGTCCCTGGTGAGCTGTTCTATAATCTCTGATGTGTCCAGTAATGGTGGGAACCATGGCAGAGGACAGTCCACATTGAACACTTGGTGCAAGCGAAGGAATGGGGGAATGTTGTGCTCCAAAGCATTGTTCCCCACAACTTTAGTACTAGTGTAAGGACCATGTCACTTCTTGTACTTGTCATTTTTCAGAATGGAGTGGTGATATATCAGCTCGTTGGGTAGAGGTGCTCTAGGATTCAAATCGAATGAATGCTTGACCTGACAGTGCAACGATACCCCTGTTGGTGAGGGGAAGATTTTCTTGTGTTATTTCATGACCGTATCAATCTGCTGTTGTTGCTGCATGTAGGAACCCTTCGCGGGGGTCATGGATGTGGCGATGATCTTCCCCTTACTTTGGGAGCGAACCAAACAGAAACTGAATTTCCTAGTCAGGGAGATGAGCTTGTTGCATTTCTTAGCAGTGATCAAAGAGGTGGCGATAGGTGGGGCTACCTCCGATATCCTATATAATGAATTACACAAAGAAATAATGACAACACAAGGCCTTGAATCATACACAACATATCACGTCCACAAGTATGACTGGCCTAATAATACATCACAAACATCCAGAGGTGCAACATCACACAATACCTCGTTTGTGAAGGGTTTGATGTTGTAGGGAAGGCGGCACTACTGGTGAACTCGAAGATCCTGTCCTTGGTGAAGCCACTCGATACTGTACGGCTATGGATGTGGTGTAGTCAATAGGCACAACCGCTTCACGACCTTTGCTGAAATGAGGTTCTTTTGGCTCCCGATGTCAACAATGAATTGCAGCGCCGAACCCTTCACCCACATCTGTGAGTGGAAAAGACGCTCCCCCTCCTCTGGATCTTCGGGATCATTCTTCTGGATCTTGGCAGTGGCAACAATGGCTTTGGGCTCCGCGTCAATGATCTGCTTCCCTTTACCATTCCCCTTGTCGGGTTTTGACTCAGGGTCAGAAAATGAATCTGATTTGGAAGCCTTCAACTTGGCCACCAACAACTACTTGGTCCGACACTCATTTGTGTTGTGAGTGGGGCTCTTATAGAACTAACACCACTTTCCTGTGTCCTTCTTTGACTTCATGGTGTTGTTCTTTTATTGCGGCTTCGACAGGTTGTCTTGGGTCACCCCGCCTTCGCTTTGTCCTTTGGTCTTTGGATTCGCAGATCCAACATCTCGCTTCTTCTGTTTAAACTTCTTCTCAATCTTGATAGCGTATCGGTACGCCGTGCCGAGCAAGGAGATGTTCAAGAACTCCATCTCTTCCTAGATGTATCCATGTAGGCAGTCGCGGTATTTGAGTACCAAATGTAGCTCAGAATCCTTTACACCCAACTGTGTGCGAAGGGTATGAAAAATGTTTGTGAACTCTGGCACATCTTGGTCCCTTCCCTGCCACGGCGTGGTCCACTTTATGTATTTGTCCTCGTAGTTCTTGACAGGGTAGTACTGCTCCTTGATGGCATCCCGAAATGAATTCCAAGTGGGAGCGGCTGAAAATAGTGAGTTCATACTTTCATCCCTCAGCTCGCAGTAGGTTTCCCACCAGTCCTTGACGTGGGGGGCTTCTTTGACAAGAGCGAAAATAATCTTTTCCCGAATGAAAAAATCATGAACAGAAAAATAATCCTCTCGTAGATTTAACCATTTATCTACGACATTTGCATCTATTTGACCTTTGAATATGGGGATTTCAAAGTTAACTTGTACCTTAAAGGGTGTGGCATTTCCAAAGTAGCTGTTGGAAGCCGATGTGTTGCCTCTGGGTAGCCGCTGAAGGATCTGGACAAAGCTGTCCATCATTGCGTTCCTTTGACGCTCGAGGACTTCTTCGAGCAATATTTTGATAGGATCTTCTACCCCCTCGTCTTTCTTTTCATCCGCCATGGGAGGCCGTCGAGATTTGCGAGGCTGGTCTTGCAAAGGTTCGACCAATTCAAACCCTAACTCCTTATATCCCGACCTCGTTGGAGACATGCAAAGAAAAACAGAGAAAGAGCAGACCGCTCTCAGACCATTGATCTGGATTTAAACAGGAACGCAACAAATTACAGATATAACCATAAATACAGAGATGTAGCAGAAATAATACTTCATTTCATTAATGTAAAATACTGAAATATGCTTACAAACAGAAATGGAAATAAACCAGCTAAGGCGATGGTAGCTTATCTCTGAGAAAAGATGTGGCGGCTACATGCCTCTAAACTGTGTTACAATGAGGCTCGAAGGCATATTTATTGTTGAGAAACAATGTAAAACCCTAAACATCCAAAAACCCAACCCTAGAAGATGAAACGCCAAACTGCGGGCCCCGTTTGGGTAAATTGGTACATCAACTTTTCGGGCTCATAACTTTGGCGTACGATCTCTGTTTGACGCACACCATAGCTCGTTAGAAATATCTATCCGAGGACTACAACTATGGGAAGAGCAACGTCCATGGACCCATGTTGCTTCCATATTTCCCAAAAAACGTCGTTTAGGGCCTCAAAACGGCTCCAGAAGTTGAAGACCCAAAAAACTACTAAAAATAGTAAATTGTGCTACAAATAAGGAAACTGAAAAACTGAAAGAGACAATTGTGGGAGTCTAAGTGGGATAGGTGGGTGGCCACCAACATCCACCTAGATCACCCTAGAATTCAATCTATTATTTTAGAGGAGCCTGATACCTCACAGCCCTAGGGTTATTTCTATGGGGCAACCCATGAGGATAATTCTATGTGTGATGATGATTTTTTTTTCTTTCTAATTAGCACTATTTTAAAGTGTTTATGGGCATTGTGGGGCTCAAACAATCTGGCTAATTTGCTTGCCTATCACTCACTTTTGCCTTTTACAAGGGAAAAGGGTTGTGATAGTTTACATGTTTTTGGCGACTCTTTATTGATTATCAACTGGGTTAATGTGATCCAAGAGTGTCATTGTTTATATCTTGTTCACATTTTGGAGGATGTATAGAGATTAAAATAATTATTTGCTTATTTCACTTGCTCACATATATACAGGGAACAAAATTCCGAGGCCAATAGGATTTCTAAAGAAGGCCTTCAATTGGATGCAATGAAGTGGCTTATTGAATAAATAGTAAATGATACTCTCAATCAGTTTTATCATAGACCTTATATGGAGCAACTTGCAGCCCCGCATTAAAATTTCTCTCTGTAAGCATTTTCTCTTCATATCTCAGATGCTTATATTGCATGGATTTTGATACATGATCTTGTTTATTTGATTAGATTTTTGGGTTTCTTCTATATTTTTTTCATGAATGATTTTTGTATGGAAATGATATTTTATAGATGACATTATTTGGCATCCCATAGGGAGTTAATTTTTGTTTTGGATGTAGATTATGTGTGAGGATGATATTTTGTATATTTGTTTCCCACAATAGGAATTTGGGTAGATCCATACAGAATGTGCTCTTGAAATGCATATACGAAATGCAATTTTGTTTATCTTGATAAAGAAAGTTATGATTTTTTTCTTGGAAAATAAATAAATCAAATGGATGGTAAGCTGATAGGCATCAATCCATGATAAGAATCAAAACACTTAACACATGATACAACTCACATTTACCACATATTATATATATATATATATAACCATGGAGACTGACCTCCACTTTACCATGGAAATTCTTAACTTGTAAATAATTTTTATTACAATACCACATGCCTAATATGACATGTGTTGATATACCATTTTTTTTAATTAATTAATTTGAGATAAACTAATTAAAAGAGCATAACTAAATTAGAGATAAATCTTAACCCTTGGGTCTGTGAATACTACCATGAATATTATGGCATATTCCATGGAGGTTAAATCTCTACCATGCACCGTCCACCTAATAATAACTAGTTATGCCATCCATCTAATAATTACTAATAATTAAATTAAAATTCTAAAAGGTCTATTTTAAAATAAACATGCCTATTGACATAACTAGTTGTTAACCAATCCTTCTAGTTATTAGCTATTAAGACACCCTCCATTTCAATATTATTGAGCTGTAAGAGCTATTACAAATGCACAAACAAGTTATCAAAGGGAAAAAGAACCATGATCTACCACATTCATTAAATAATAATAAAGATATAATTCTAAGTTCAATTGTGTGGAAGGCTTTAAAATAGATATATGTTAACCCTAATCTATGTGAATAGATCTCAAATTAAGATAAAACTATTTGCCTATCAAATCTCTTTGTTAATAATTTTTTACCAACAAATTTAAATATTTCTAAGCAATATATATTTTTTAAATTCTCAATTAATAAATATATTAAGAAGAAAAAAATTTAAAATTAGTTTACTAACTTAAACCCTTTTTCTAAAATATACCGAAATACCATAATGATTTGTTAAATTACTTAAACTATCTAACAAAGATGTACAATAAATTATATATTTAAAACTTATTAAATTTATTTAATAGTTAAATTTAATTATTAATTATTATTATCATTAAATAAATTACTTAAATTATTTGATGAAAATGTACAATAAATTATATATTCAAACCTATTAAATTTAATTATTAACTATTATTATCATTAAATATCACTAGATTCTAATATTACTATATACAATATTCTTTTGAGCCAAAAAACTATTCTAAATATACAAAGAAAATGTTTAGCTGAAATACATGTAGAAAAAAATGTTCATGACCAAACACCAACCATTACAAATTAAAAAAAAAAAACCATCATCAAGATTTTCCACTTTCATACCATACTAATATCAAGATAACTTTAATTTCAAGTCTGTTGCAACGCTTTACAATAAATCTATATTAACCCACATTTATCTTGATGTTAATTAAAGTAAGATAGATTTATTTAAATATCAAATTTAGATTAATAATTTCTTGTTTTCATATTTATATCTGTTAAAATAATAGATCTTATATTAATTTCTTGATTAATAGTCTCCTATTTCCATATTTATATTTATCAAAATAATATAATTTTTAAAATTTTAAAATTTTTAATTAATATTAAAATAAAAAAATTGAAACTTAAAGTATTTGTCAAATGAAAATTAATTTAATGATTTAAATTATTTGTTTAAAATATATATTATTTGTTTGTTTTTTTAAGTTCTGTATTAGTGAGGTTATATCATGATAATGTTTAAAAATTGAATTAGTAAGTTAATATCTAATGGTGTATTAACAACCTACTTATCCAAGACTCATGGACATTCAATTACCAGCTGTTATTGTAACTGACTCTTCCAAATATTTGCAATTACCAAATATTAATCTGAGTAGCTGTTGAAAATATTCTGAATAATTGTTACATCCTCCATTCCAATATTTTGAAAAGAGAGATTCCAAATTTTTTGTAGAGAAAACAATTCTGAAATACTACATTCTATATCTGCTCACGATTTAAATATCTATAAAAGTATTAAAGTACAATCATAAATTTTTTTTGCTTTATGCATTAATAAATCCCTAAATCTTAAGATCTCAAACATGATAAATATGATTTTTTTTTTAATAAAAAAATATTGTAACTCAGTCATCAAACCAATATTACTCTATTTCATTACACACTAACTCATGCTGCTGAAATTAAAAGACCAGCTTTTACTTCTGCTAAAAATATCTCTAGATGTAACCATGATCTATTTACACACTCCTGAAATAAGATATTGACTTCGAAACATTAATTTGAAAAAGGGAAAAAGCATGTAACTCATTAATTAAAAACAAAGGGAAAAAGCATGTAACTCATGTAACATGCTGGCATCTTTTACAGGTGCGAATTGAGTCTCACCGTCCATCGAGGGACGCGATATTTGTTTATTCAATTAACGCAGGTGCCCATTGATGGCAGCGCCTAACGAGCCATATAGGGTATTAAATGCCCTTGAAGATGCACGGGACATAACTCGTTAACACACGAATTGCGAAATTCGGCACTAAATAAAAAAAGGCAATTCATGTATTAGCGGACTATGTCCCGTGCATCTTCAAGGGCATTTAATACCCTATATATGGCTCGTTAGGGGCTGCCCCATTGATTCTCCAACTGTTTCGGCCCAATGATATTTGTTTCTTTAATTTATTCATTTTTTAATCTCTTCATTGTCTTATTATTATGGAGATTCTTGCACCTGACCAAATTCCGATTACTTTACTGCTTCGTGGAGGATGTTTCAAGACCCATGGGTTTGGCATTCTCTAACTATGATTTTTTTTTTTTCCTTTCTTATTAAGAATGCTCTATTAACCAAAATTTCTTAATGCCCCATTAACCAAAATTTCTTAAGACTTTAAGGAGGAAAGAAGTGCCATGTTCTCAAAGCAAATTTATGGAGGGAAAGTTCAAACATAGAGGCCAACAAAACATATTAGGAATTATAGTTTAACCTGAATTTGGCAAATCATGTTAATGTTTTTCTTTATAACTTGTAATGACTGGTGTTGGATCATAAATACTTCTCTTTGCATGTTTTTTAGCTGAATATTTTTTTGTGTATTTATAATAGTTTGTGCGGCTTGAAAAAAATACCGTATCTAATAATATTAAAATGAAAGATGTCTTATTAGAAGGATTTAGTGATATTTACTCACTAAATAACAGTTAGTGATTAAACAAACTTGATTGGGTTTGAATATATAACTTATATATTTTGAAACGTGAATGGAAAGAAAAAGGATCCCGTGAAAAAAGGTGGCATCAAAGATATTGCAAGAAGTGGTAACTGCAAGATGGATTGGAAGACATCGAGCATGTTTTACAATGGATTGTAGAAGCAAAAATGAGGATTAATAAGGATGAGTATTTCAAGTGGAATATTTTATAAGATGGATTTATTAGTAATTCTATGAGCATGATGTATATCTCTTTTGTATTAGGAGAGTGTGGAATATTTTATAATATAGATTTATCAATAATTTTATGAACAGATGTATATCTTTTTTATATAAAAGAGTGGAATATTTTATAATATAGATTTATTAATAATTTTATGAGCATGATGCATATTTTTTTTTGTATCACCAGAGTCTTATATAAGATTATCTTTGGGCCTTTATAATTCCAGGTCAGTTGCAAGGCCTTGTAATAAATCTATGTTAACCCACATCCATCTTAAATTAAGATGATTTCTTTATATATCAAATCTCTGCATTAGTCATCTGAAATCTCATGTTTCCATGTTATGATTTTCTTTTCAAATGAAAAATGTTAAACGTGAACATATACCTCACCTTACATGTTAAATGTTAATAAAAAAAATTGATTAATTCAATGGTGTGAATCATCTGTCCAAAATATACCTTACATGCTTCCATGTTTAAATCCCACTGAAATCTATTCAGTTACTAGCTGTTATGCTCACTGCCTCTTACCAAGCCCTTGCAATTACAGGTTATTAGTATGAGTAGGTGCTAAAAGCATTCTGAATAGCTGTTAATACACCCTCCATTTCAATATTTTGAAAAAGAGATTCCAAATTTTCTACAGAGAAAACCACTCTGAAATACCAGATTCCATATCTGCTCAGCGCTTAAATAACTATACAAGTAGTGCAGCACAGCCATAAATTCTGTTTTGCTCTATCCATTCTGAAGTCTGCATCCTGGGACCCCATATCTTATAATAAATATCATTTTTTAACGCAGTAGCAAAATTCATTACAATTTAATTGTTGAATGGTTGAACTTAACAGTTTACTAATATTTATATTTGTGATTGTAGATTGATTCGTCACGGTTATTAAAAGAAAATTAAAAAATTTCAGATTAACTGAAATTACAACCTATAAAAATTAGGAGTTAGACTTTCACTGCTGCCAAATATCTATCTCTAGATATTGAGCAGTTAACCTAATCTATTTAACACTCATAAAAATAAAAATAAAATAAGATATTCACCTTTTTAAACAGTAAATACATAACAGCTCGTTAGAATTGGCATCATATCAAATTTAGGGGCAATAAATTACCGGTATCTTCTTGGCTCTCAAATATCTTTCATACCTTTCATAGATCAGGATTTATGAGGACAAGAGGCAGACTGCGAAGGCGATCAATATGACCATAAAATTATTCAGCACAGCAGAATTGAATTACTGTCATGTTGATCGCCTTCTCAGTGCGCCTCTTCTTCTCCTGCGCTCCTGGTGCATACCTTCTCGGTGCTCTGCTTCTTCTCCTGCGCCGCTCTGCTTACTCCACTCCTCTCCTCTTCTCCTGCATATGCCCATATATATAAGGCAATCTGTCCCAATTTTCTCCAATTTTCTTTTAGATATGTGCAAATTGGCTCTGACCATCCATCAAGGAACACGATATTTGTTTATTCAATTAACGCAGGTTCCATTGTTTTTCCAATTAACGCAGGTCGTAATTCCGGTTTTCACGGAACATCGAAAGGTGTCTAATATTTGCTTGTTAAATAAATTTAATCATGTGCCCATTGATTTTTTCGAGACGCATGACTTTTGCGTGCCAACTACCTCATTACAACGGCAAGTCCTATTTCCACTTCTATAGCAAAGTTAATGCTATAGAGGTACCCCTCTGACAGTCTCATACAACATCATGGACCATACATCATCAGCCTGGGCATCCCGCTCCGGCTGCCCATCGAAACCCCCGGCGACCCTGCCCCGGCGACCCTGCCCGCAGCCACCCGATGACCATAGACCTTCGTGCGAATACGGACGAGGCACTAATTATGGATGTGCATCGAGGAATTTTCTGTCGCCTCAGTCTCGGCCTTGATCGCAACCGTCGCCACCAGAGATTTTGAATGTTAGGATGAAATATATAGAACGTACGCATTTAATGGCGGACAGATTTGAATTTTAATTCTAAGCTTGAATTTAAAATCCCGCCCAAAAAAAATCTAATTTCTATAACCATAACTAGTCCGCCGATGTTCTTTCTTCAATTGCTATGGTGATGCTGGGAGGGTGCAGCGAAAGGCTGTCATTCCCACCCTCTGTACAAGTTTGGTATGAAAATCATGGAAGAGGCCACATCTCAATTTGTTTTTGATTCTACACCAACGAAGATTGAGAAAGAAGCGGCTTCTCTTGTTAAACTAGAGACAGATATCAGTCAAGAAATGAGAGCCATACACAATTTCGAATGAGATTGGAAGATAGAAATTGAATAGATTATAAGTGGGGAAATGGAAACCCAACCACACACGCCGACGGCCATTGACATGAGCTTCACTGGTTTCCTCTCCACTGGACAACTCATGGTGAATTGAGGTTGCTTCTGTATTATTTCATTCCTTCCCTGAGGATCAAAATAATTGTATTCATTCTATCGCTACGAACCTGTTTGTTCCATACTTTGGCTCTGAAGAAGGCCTCACTCATTTTTCCACAATTCATAAGATCTTAGGAGCTAGCAATGTATTCAAGCTTTTACTGCATATTCCCATGCAAGAATGTTGCCACACAGTAGTCACCATATCGTATGAGGCAAAGGCACGATTCCGACATCTCGTCTATGGTTTTGTTGCACACATTTACGCCATGCAACAATAGGTAACTTAAATGTTCACTGCTTCTTTAGAAATTTTATACAATGTGTACATGTCGATAGCGCCTGCAGATGCATTTTTTGTTTTTTATATTTGCAGAAATTTTCTTGCAGATGCATTTTTTGTTCTTTATATTTGCAGAGATTTTCTTGTTCTTTATATTTTTAGAAATTGGTTCTGAAGGTGTCTCTGGACTCAAGATATGTGTCATGAATGTATTACAGGCTGCAAGTTTGCAGGTGGAGTTGGCATTCATGCAAGAACAGCTGGCGAGCCATGTGTCATTCGGATCAGCATTGGCCTCCGTGATTTATCATGTCATGTCTGCTTCATTGTATAGGCAACATCCACATCAGCTCCCTGCACCCTACCATATGATCCCCCAGCCATATAACCCTCGAGTCCTTGGTGTGAAGGAGGAGAACGCCTGTGGTTTCGATAATTCCATGGACTGAATTTTCTGTGTCTCCCAGTGATAATTTGTCGCCACAAATGGAGGTCCTCTAAAGATACAGAAATCTTGACAAAACTGGAGAAAATAGCGAAGAGTTGGAGGCTCTGGCCCGTGCTCTTCTTCTGAGAGGTTAAGCTTTTCCAAATTTAGCAAACAATAATAATTTCATTGGGTCACCCCCCGCCTGCCAAATTGCGTCAAGATACATTTGGATTTGCTTTGGTTTAGCTTTTTTTATGGCAAATGAACTACGAAGAGTGCCAATCTGGCGATGAATTTGGAGGAAGATACTTCGATGGTAGGTGGTTTTGTAAAAGGAATATGGATAGATGGCACCGAATTTGGAGGAAGATACTTTGACGGTAGTTAATTTTGTAAAAGGAATATGGATAGAGGGAGTAAGTTTATAGGTAATGAAATGAAGGGATGTACATGTAAAGCCATATACCAACCGTGCAAAGGAGCGGGAGATGGAATTCCGCATTACGTTTATGTGTAATATATTTTTACCCAACTAACATTTCGGTATCTATCGTATGTCACGACAGTTATTTATTCCTCTAATTCAATAACATTCAGACATATCTCCTTTTCCGTTTGTGCCCATTGAAATGAAATTATTGTCGTAGTTTGTTTGTTACAAGTTTTTTCATATTTTTTAATTAAATTTGTTAAAAATTTTGGAGGGATTTTTGAATATTTTGTAGATATATTTTTCAGTTTAATTTGTTGAGAATTTGAAGAGATTTGTTGAAATCACAAATTTAAATTGTAAATTTTTAAAAATGGTGGTGTATATATATATATATATATATATATATATATATATATATAAATAAAAAAGATATTTTAAATAACAAAATATTACAATTAAAAAAAATTATTAAGCCACAACTAAAAACTCCAAAACTTATAATATTTACACAATACCAACCAAAATTTACTTTAAAGATGGTTAATTTTCTTGGATAACTATAAAGTTAACTATTACCACGCTATTAACTCTGTGGTTGACCCTTAGATGAACAAGAAAGAAAATCAATAATATAATCAATAAAATATTCCATGCATCTTCCATCAAACATAAATCGACCAATAGAAATTTAATGAATGGCTTTAAGCTCTCCTTGAAGATTTTGATGGATGGCTTTAAGCTCTCCTTATAGAGATTTTGTTCAGGTGTTTGTATGCCTAACCCAAGTTAAACACAATCAAACTCAACGTTGATTGGATTTAAGTGTCCTCTTCTTTTGTACATATGTTTTGAATAAAAAACGAATCTATGGAAAAATATCTCATCTTTGGACAGCAACTAATAAAATCAAATTCAATTAGACACTTCTTTGAATGTATTATGGAATTCAAATTTGATATTCATCCTGACATTTTTGGAAGATACAACCTATGTCATTTTCAATATTATAGATATATTTATATGGTATAACTCTATAATATTTATATGGTATAACTATTTGAATTATGTTTGGCACTATGCAAATTGTTAAAAAAAGTGTTGTGGTAAATTCAAATTATTTTCTAGATTATCATACAATAGTAAAACTATAAATTGCATAGTCACAATTGCTGATCTTTCTTCTCAAATCTACATTTGCTTTGTGTTTCCAATAAGTCTTGATCTAACACTAATCCCCTAAAGCAATTTGGTTATCTCTTCTTATAAAATCTACGGTTACCTTTTCTTATAAAATCTACATTTGGATTGTATTTCTAATAAATTTTTATCTATCACTAAATCCCGCAAGGCAAATTGGTTTATCTCCTTACAAAATTTACATTTGCCTTCTGCTTTTAATGAGTTGGTTGTAGTTTCCCTCGAACCTATTCACGGACTTCCAATTAGAGATCACGAAACTCAAGTAGAAGCGAGATAAGAATTCTCATGCACATTTTTGAAATTTTATTGTTTAGAAATGTAAAAGGTTTATATTTTACTGCATAGAAATGTAATAAGTTTATATTTTATTGCATAGAAATGTAATAAGTTTATAGGAAATATGGTTGAAGAGACTTTTTGAATTTTGGATATGAACTTAATAAAATTGATACTCATGTCACTTTCTTTATATTTATATATTTCTAGATTTATTTTAATATTTTTTTATATAGAAATATATTTTTTATCATATATATTTTATTTTTATAAATATCAAATTTTGTTTTTTTAAATGGTTTAGTAAATATTATTTGTATTACAATAGATTAAGTTAATTTTCTCTTCTTTCTTATAAAATGATGTTGTGTATGAATATACTTTGACATATACTGAGTTTTATGATATTTTGATTGAATTTTGGTTATCATATTTAATAATTATTTGTACTTTGCTTTCAAATCTTCAAGAATTTGCATCAACCAAACTATCTCATAGGTGGCATTGCATAATGCTTTCTACTTAGCTTCAATGGATGCCAAGGAAATAATTGTTTGCTTCTTATTTCTCCATGACACAATTTCAGATCCTATTCCAAATGCATAGTCTGCGGTTGAATTTCTATCATCAAGATCTCAGATCCTATTCCAAACGCATAGCCTATGGTTGAATTTCTATCATCAAGATCTCCTTCCTAATCTGAATTTGGATGACTTATCCACTCAACGTTAAAATCATAATATCAAAATTAACAATCTCTTTCAATTATAGGACTCATTTTTCTACTTTCTAGTGACTAAAATGAGGCTTAGCTATGAATTGACTCAGCGTACTACCCAAATATGCAATAACTGACCTAGTTGTAGTGAGATAATTCATACTTCCCAACAATTATCAATATAAAGTACCATTCACTTCTTTTGTTTCATCATCACTACTGAGCTTAACATTTTGTTCTAATGGAATAAACACTTGTTTACATTCACACATATTAAACTTCTTACACTCCATTGTATACTTTCTTTGTGATTAGTGTTTTGCCATCTTCTTTCTATACCTCAAGGCCTAAACAGTAATCTATTTAATTGACCAAGATCCTTCATCTCAAATTCCTTTGACAATTATGTTTATATTTCTTCAATTAACTCATTGTCATTTTTTATTATCATTAGATCATAAACATATAAAGAAATCAAAGTAATATGACCATTTTCATCCTTCTTCCACGATGCCCGATGTTGGCTGTCATGCACTGTGCTGTGAATTGGAAAGGGTTTGTGCGAAACCACGTAATTAATGTAAATCCGCGGAAAAAGGTAGCCCACGACCTGCACATGATTGTACAGAAATAATTAATCAATCTGAATATACATAATTAATGTGACTACGCGGAAATGATAGTACCACGACCAATACATAATGTATAACAAGAATTAATCAAATGGGAATTACGTCATTAATGTAATTACGCAGATAGCACCACGGCCTTCAGCTAATGGTACAGAAATAATTAATCAATTTAAAAAAATAATAATAATAAAAAATTCAAAGAGACGCAACAAAAATAGTGTATTCTAATGATGTTGCAAATTTGCTTAGAAAAAGATGGAAATTTTGGTACGATTTTGGTAAAATTCGGCAATTGTTTTGCAAATCCTTGTTATAGCTATAAGCTTTAAGATTTTAGGTGTCTCATGGGTTTTTGAAGGTGGTGCTGAATCCAACGGGACGGGACGTGGGAGAGCCGAAGCGATCAGGGTTTTAGAAAATTGCAGGGATTGTCTCTAATGGAGGGCGGCAGAAGGGGGAGATTGGCTCCCTCCTACAAAGATGATGTTTCCAGTAGAGGAAAAACACTGACGGGGAACAGTAAAGGTTTTGCGAACGAAGGGAACAGGGATAATGAAAAGGAGATAGATGGGACCAATACCAAGGAAAGCAGCAGCACAAAGGACAAAGAGGAAGAAGACAAAAGTTAGGGTTCAAGAGACAAAAAACAAAAAGGACCTTGTAAACCAAAAGCAAAAATCACTCCTAGAGTAATATTAAATGATCCTGCTCTACAGGCGCACAGGGAACACATGGGTACCTATGCCATTATTTGTAAATTCATGGGACTATGGCCCACTGAAAAAGCTTTACATTCGTGGATCAAGTATCACTAGGAACCCAAAGGAAGCATTGACCTGCATCTTGGGTCAAAGGGATTCTTCACAGTGGTATTCTCAAATATTGAAGATAAAGACAGAATATTCGAAGGAGGACCCTACTTTTTTGCAGCAGCTAGTCTCTATATGAGGCCATGGAGGATGAAATTTGTCCCAGAGTGGGAGATGCTCTCTTCAGTCCTAGTTTGGGTAAGGCTCTATTCTCTACCTCTTGACTATTGGCAAACTGAATCGCTAGCTTCCATTGGAAATAAACTAGGACATTTTGTCAAAGCTTCTGAAGCCACAAGAAGAGGAAAATACACCTACTTTGCAAGGATTTGTGTGGAAATGGATCTATCAGGAGCACTTCCGGATGAAGTTATATTGGAAGTTTTCGATGAAGAATGGGTGCAGACAATGGACTATGAGAATATCCTATTCAGATGCCGTAGATGCCATGAACATGATCATCTGTTCAGAGACTGCCCTCTTAGTAAAGCAGACAACAAAAACAAACCTATTACAACGAAGGACTCTAAAAGCTTTCAGAAAGTAGCAAGTAGAGGAAAAGGAGGAAAAAAGGGGCTTAAGATACAACATAACGAGGGGCAGAAAGTCAGTCTGAAAAAGTTTCAAGTGCTGGAAGAGAATGAAGAAATCACAAGAGACAACCAATATCAGGACGAGGGTCATAATGAAAAAAAGAAAGAAGAGGATAACAAACAATCTCAAGACATTGGTCCTCAAAAAGAGATGATGATAAGTGAAACAAAAATGGAGATGGACCAGGAAATGACCCAAAGTGAAACAGACCCGGGAGACCATGAACTACAAGAAATTCTAGATAAGGAAAACCTAGATCTTGAAGGATTCTTGACGCAGGGAACCAAAGGAGGAATAGATTCACTGCCTCAAGAAGAATGCAACAGAATACAACAGTTGTTTTTATGGAAAACTCAGGACAGAGGGCTGGATAAAGGTAAAAACATTCACAAACAGGAGTACAGAGGGGTGAAAACAATGAAATCAACTCCAGGATTAGCGACCAGAAACCCAGGAAAGAAGAGGGGCAGGAAAAAGAAAAACGAGTTCTTGATGGAGTGTGGAAAGCTAATGATAGATTCGAGTAAGATGAAAGATCTAACCAATTACTCCTTTACAAATCTTTAATTATGAAATTCATATCTTGGAATATCAGAGGTCTAGGGAGTAAAAGAAAACAAAGGATGCTTAGTAACATAATGAAACTAGCAATGCCGGACATAATCTTCATTCAGGAAACAAAATGCTCCATTCAGAAATTAAAACAAATCCATAAAAAATGGCTTAACAGATTTGAGTTTCTAGAAGTTCAAGCAGAGAACACAACTGGGGGCATTCTCACTCTATGGAGCCCCCAAAAAGTTAGCATAATAGATGCGGAGGCTTCAAGAAATTATTTATCAGTAATCATTCAACCAGTGGGGGTTTCAGACACCTTCCTGGTTACTAATGTTTATGATCCTCAATGAATAGATGAAAACTCAGATTTCTTGACTCCCTGGTAGATCTTAGAAGCAGACGTGAAGAAATACCTTGGGTCATGGGAGGAGATTTTAACATGATTAAATCTCTTTTGGAAAAAAAAAGGAGGTACCAGAATGTTAAGAAAAAATTCAGTAACGTTCCACTCCTTCACAGAAGATATGAAACTAGTTGACTTTGAAATGCACAATGGTCTTTTTACTTGGAATAACAAAAGAGGAGGTGAGGCCCAGGTCGCCTCCAAGTTAGACAGATTTTTAATCTCAGAGGCACTGATGCTCACTAATAGAGTAATAATTGCTAGTGTCCTACCCTTTGGAGGCTCTGATCACTGGCCGATTCATTTAGACATCAAGGGAATTGATTCTCCAGGGAATAGGCCCTTCAGATTTGAGAATATCCGGCTCTCCCACCCAGATTTCATCAGCAATATTGAAAAATGGTGGTCCGAAGATCTAAAAATCCAGGGCACTAAGATGTTCCTCCTCCACAAAAGACTAAAGCACATAAAACTCAGACTCAAAGAATGGAACAAGAAGGATTTTGGTAATATTTTTGCTAACAAAAGATCAGTGGAAATTAAACTACAGTAACTAAATAAAGCTTTGATCACAGATGGTTTTGACAAAGCCAAAAGTGAGCAAGCTGATAAACACAATCAAGAATGGGATAATTTATGCAATCAAGAGGAAATCTTTTGGAGACAAAAATCGCGAGTTCAATGGCTCAAAGAGGGTGAACGAAATACCAAATTTTTCCATAGATCAACCATAGCTAATAGGGCACACAATAGAATTTCTTTGATATTGAATGAAAATGGGGATCCCCAAACCTCTCATAAGAATATAGAAGCGGTGTTGGTTCAGCATTTCAGAAGCATCACTAAGGAAACTAATCTAGATTGTGAGCAATGCATCAAGAAAATTACAAAAAAATCCCTAAAATGGTGTCTAGAGAGGACAATTTTAACCTGAATAAACCTGTAACCAAAGAGGAAGTCAGTGAGGTTATCAAAGATATGCAGAATGGTCAAGCTTCAGGACTAGATTGTTTCAATGTAGACTTTTTAAGGCCTTCTGGAATGCTGTCAAACAGGATATTTTGAATGTTGTAGAGGATTCCAGAAGAAACAGGACTATTCTGAAAGCTCCCAACACCTCCTTCATCTCCCTGATCCCCAAGCAGGATTCTGGCCTGACTCTTGATAAGTTCAGACCCATTGCTTTATGCAATGTGGTTTACAAAATTATATCCAAGATTTTGGCTAGCAGACTCAAACCTCTTCTTCCTTCTTTAATCTTAGGGGAACAATCTAGTTATGTGGAAGGAAGACAAATCCTAAATAACATTATTCAAGCCCACGAGGTAGTTAACATGCTAACCAGCAAAAGGCAGATGTGCGCATATACGGAAACTGGGCATATACGGAAGATGTGTGCATATACGGAAACTGGGCATATACGGAAGATGTGCGCATATACGGAAACTGGGCATATACGGAAGATGTGTGCATATACGGAAGATGTATGCATATACGGAAACTGGGCATATACGGAAGATGTGTGCATATACGGAAACTGGGCATATACGGAAGATGTGTGCATATACGGAAACTGGGCATATACGGAAGATGTGCGCATATACGGAAACTGGGCATATACGGAAGATGTGCGCATATACGGAAACTGGGCATATACGGAAGATGTGCGCATATACGGAAACTGGGCATATACAGAAGATGTGTGCATATACGGAAGATGTGTGCATATACGGAAACTGGGCATATACGGAAGATGTGTGCATATACGGAAACTGGGCATATACGGAAGATGTGCGCATATACGGAAACTGGGCATATACGGAAGATGTGTGCATATACGGAAACTGGGCATATACGGAAGATGTGCGCATATACGGAAACTGGGCATATACGGAAGATGTGCGCATATACGGAAACTGGGCATATACGGAAGATGTGCGCATATACGGAAACTGGGCATATACGGAAGATGTGTGCATATACGGAAGATGTGCGCATATACGGAAACTGGGCATATACGGAAGATGTGCGCATATACGGAAACTGGGCATATACGGAAGATGTGTGCATATACATAAACTAGGCATATACGGAAGATGTGCGCATATACGGAAACTGGGCATATACGGAAGATGTGCGCATATACGGAAACTGGGCATATACGGAAGATGTGTGCATATACGGAAACTGGGCATATACGGAAGATGTGCGCATATACGGAAACTGGGCATATACGGAAGATGTGTGCATATACGGAAGATGTGTGCATATACGGAAACTGGGCATATATGGAAGATGTGTGCATATACGGAAACTGGGCATATACGGAAGATGTGCGCATATACGGAAACTGCACAACAAGAGTACTGACTATATACAATATCTTTTTCTAAATCAAGAGCTACTATCTAAGCTTAAATCAAAATACATAAGTATTAAATTTAAAATGTTTTAATTAAATTAGTTTAATTATATTATATTTTTAATAAATAAATTTAGGTAAAAGTTTTACTAAATATATTTTTGTTAGTGCTTATTCATGTTAATATCAACTATGCTCTTTGGTACATATATGACATTTAAAATTAGCCTACATTTCTATTTTCTTTCTTTTTCTTTTAAAAGGTTCTTAATAGTGTCACCTTGGAATTCAAACCATGCTAACTCTAAGCATGTACACAGGTCAGATCAATTAACAAAACTCACTATCGTTTGAAGTGCATCAAATAGTCATATACGGAAGATGTGTGCATATACGGAAACTGGGCATATACGGAAGATGTGCGCATATACGGAAACTGGACATATACGGAAGATGTGCGCATATACGGAAACTGGGCATATACGGAAGATGTGCGCATATACGGAAACTGGGCATATACGGAAAATGTGGGCATATACGGAAGATGTGCGCATATACGGAAACTGGGCATATACGGAAGATGTGCGCATATACGGAAACTGTGCATATACGGAAAATGTGGGCATATACGGAAACTGGGCATATACGGAAAATGTGGGCATATACGGAAGATGTGCGCATATACGGAAACTGGGCATATACGGAAGATGTGCGCATATACGGAAACTAGGCATATACGAAAGATGTGTGCATATACGGAAGATGTGCGCATATACGGAAACTGGGCGTATACGGAAGATGTGCGCATATACGGAAACTGGGCATATCCGGAAGATGTGCGCATATACGGAAACTGGGCATATACGGAAGATGTGGGCATATACGGAAACTGGGCATATATGGAAGATGTGCGCATATACGGAAACTGGGCATATACGAAAGATGTGTGCATATACGGAAGATGTGTGCATATACGGAAACTGGGCATATACGGAAGATGTGCGCATATACGGAAACTGGGCATATACGGAAGATGTGCGCATATACGGAAGATGTGCGCATATACGGAAGATGTGCGCATATACGGAAGATGTGCGCATATACGAAAACTGGGCATATACGGAAGATGTGCGCATATACGGAAACTGGGCATATACAATAAAATGTGGGCATATACGGAAACTGGGCATATACGAGAAGATGTGCGCATATACGGAAGACTGGGCATATACTGCATATAGATGTGCGCATATACGGAAACTGGGCATATACGGAAGATGTGCGCATATACGGAAACTGGGCATATACGGAAAATGTGGGCATATACGGAAGATGTGCGCATATACGGAAACTGGGCGTATACGGAAGATGTGCGCGTATACGGAAGATGGGCATATACGGAAGATGTGCGCATATACGGAAACTGGGCATATACGGAAGATGTGCGGGTATACGGAAACTGGGCATTTACGGAAGATGTGCGCATATACGGAAGATGTGTGCATATACGGAAACTGTGCATATACGGAAGATGTGCGCATATACGGAAACTGGGCATATACGGAAGATGTGCGCATATACGGAAGCTGGGCATATACGGAAGATGTGTGCATATACGGAAGATGTGCGCATATACGGAAACTGGGCATATACGGAAGATGTGCGCATATACGGAAACTGGGCATATACGGAAGATGTGCGCATATACGGAAACTGGGCATATACGGAAGATGTGCGCATATACGGAACCTGGGCATATACGGAAGATGTGCGCATATACGGAAACTGGGCATATACGGAAGATGTGTGCATATACGGAACCTGGGCATATACGGAAGATGTGCGCATATACGGAAACTGTGCATATACGGAAGATGTGTGCATATACGGAACCTGGGCATATACGGAAGATGTGCGCATATACGGAAACTGGGCATATACGGAAGATGTGCGCATATACGGAAACTGGGCATATACGGAAGATGTGTGCATATACGGAAGATGTGTGCATATACGGAGACTGGGCATATACGGAAGATGTGCGCATATACGGAAACTGGGCATATACGGAAGATGTGCGCATATACGGAAACTGGGCATATACGGAAGATGTGGGCATATACGGAAACTGGGCATATACGGAAGATGTGCGCATATACGGAAACTGGGCATTTACGGAAGATGTGCGCATATACTTTGGGGGTGAGATAGAAATACAAAGAAGGAGAGATCGAGAGAAGGGGGAAGATAATGAGATAGGGAGGGAGATAGTCAACAAAGTTGTAGGACAGAGCTCGAGAGAGAGAGAGAGTGATGCGGGGGAGAGACAGAGGGAGGTGGGATTTTTTTAGTTGATTTTTGACATTTTGGCTTGTTGTGTGTTCATGTAGCATAACTTAGTCTAAAATGTGTAATTTAAAAAAATATATATATACGAGCATGATCTACACAAAGAGAGATAAGTTTTTAATATTAATTTTTTTTTTATTGGAAAAATATATTTTTTATTACTTTTCGAAGTTGGAGAAGTAATATTTCAATTGCATTTTGCAGAAACATGTGTTCACATAAGGTTTTTTTTCAACTATTTAAATAAATTCAGAAACCAAAAGTACACTTTTCAATAGGACTCATAAAAGAAAAGTGGTATTTTTTTTTTTTAATTGTTGTGTATATTTTATGATATTGATTCTTTATTCAACTTCTTTAAAATAGTTCAAAAAAATTCAAGCATTATTTTTAAAAGAAATTAGATGAAAAATATCATATGAATTTGAAAATGTCAAACTCATATTCCATTGGATAGAGGATTCCTTCATTAATCCAATGTGTTCAACTCCACCACCTAAGGACAAATTTAGCCCTAAGTCCGCTAGAGTACAAAATGGAGTTGCATGAAATTTTGCATAAGGGGTGCTGAGATTGTGGATTTTAGGACTTAAGAGGCTCGATCTATTGCTTAAAGCACTCGATCGAGAGCCTAGATTTCAAATTCAAATAGCTCGATCGAGGGTTTCGTAATCCCTTGATCGATCCATATACGTGGTTAACAAGGGCTTGATCAAGCACTATTGCTAGAGAAAATGAAGGGGAATACAAAAATATATAAAAAGTGAATAAAAATTAAATCCCCAAAGGGGCACGCTAATTAAATTATCACCTTAATTTGTTTGATTATGTTTAAGATTGATTAATTATCAATGGACTACGTTTAAAGTTACAAAGTACATGGAGATTAAGAAGAAAAATGAAGCATTGAAGGCTACAACATATACATAATTTTGGAGGTCGATTTCTACTACTCAGCATAGGTTGTTGTCTGCACTTTACACAGAGAAGGGTCATTTCCAATTATCTTTCTTGGAACCTACAGTTCCAGTCCCTAAAGGTACAAAAGACTATAAAGCCTCACTCTTTTATTTTGATACCAAGAATATTCATGCAATCGACCAGATTGATTTGCATAAACACACCAGTGAAATGATCTACTCAACATTAACAAGTTTAGCCATGGTAGCCTCTAAGCTACAGGCCTCTTCAAACAACATGCATTCACAACTAAACATAGAGCAAATGTCATCCTTCACTAAAGACACCAAAACCAAATCTCTTGAGGATTTGGTAATTAAACTAGGATATGATCCTAGTGGCATCAAAGCAGTTAAGGAGATGATAAAAAATAAAAATGCAGATCTTCAAGCTCTAAGAAATAAACTCAAACTCCCAACTACAGAGCAACCACAAACCAAATAACTCACTCATCTAGAGATAGAGAAGGAATATTTGTTCATGTTGATAGTTAAAAAAAAAGTTCAAATTCATAATATGAAGACAGACATGGAGGTACTTCTGAAAGAAAAGGAAATGTTCATAGCTATAATTACAACAACACAAAAAAAACACAAGAAACAACAAAAACAAGTTTAATAGAAAGGGGAGAAACATCCACTGCAGATTTTTCTAAAAATTTAGTAAAATCTTTGGGATATTTATCAATAACTAACCAAGAAAATGAGATATTGTTAGCATCATTGAGCAGAATGGAGGAGAATAAAATCAGGGTTGACAATGAATATTTAGTAGAAGTGTAGAAAAATTTCAAGTTGACTCAATATATTGAAAAGTATGAGAATCAGTCTTTAAAAACCTAGATGTTAGTAGAGACCAAGCAAAGTATATGGCATAACATCAATGCAAATATTACAGAGTTGTGGCAATCATTTTAGATTATATTTCAGCAGGAGGAACTAGTATAGAATGTTATAACAATAGTTGAACAAACAAAAGTTGAAAATGAACACAGACAAGTAGAAGGACACAAAATTATTAAGATGTTGAACTCCAACACTAAGGTTGAGCTCGAATAACTCCAAATTCAATGTAGAATAGACACAATCATGGAAGTAAAGATAGTTATGACAAGGAAGAGCCTTATGATACAATTAGAAAACAAATGCAGGGAGTTATAACAACAACATAAAAGATTTAACAAAAAGTTTAATTTAGTGTAGGAGAGAGGGCTTCCATATTTGAAAACCTCTAATGGAAAATTTATTCCATTAGAGGACTATCAAGACCAACTATGCAATACAACTACTTATACATCCAAATTCACTAAAGTGAGGGGAACAATAATTGGAGAAGCTTTCCTGGAAGGCCTACAATATGACCTCTACATTCAACATGAAGTCCACCATCTGTTTCTTAATAAGCCAACTTTTCAAACATACACAGAAGTAGATGAAATATTTCGAGGTATGGTGAATTTCTCTATTCCTAGTTAAGAATGATGGGATAAACTATTGGAGCTCCTTGATTGAAATCAAACATAAATCCTACAGATTGGGAGCAGTCAAACAAAAGAAGAAGAAATGTAGCTACAGTCAACAACAACACTCCTGAAAGTGAGAACATAACATATGAATTAGTCCAACATTTGTATTATTTTATTATATTTTTTAAATACCTACATCTTCTGAAAGATATTATTTTGTAAATATATTTTTTTGAAGTCTAAATTGAGTTAAAGACATACTTTATAAGTGTTTTGTAAAAATATTTAGAAAGGGTTGGATTATGAAAAAGATAAGGATTTTCTTGGATTGTAGGAAGTGAACTTTATTTTGAGGTAATCAATTCATAAATACAGAAGAAATATTGTTTTTGGATTCTTATGCCAAACAAATGGTGATGTTTTCCTCTCTATTAATGTTTTTTTCCTTCTAAGTTTTCATACAGTATTCTTTCCTGGTTGTTACAGGAAGATTAAGAACTAAATTCACTTACACTACTTTGCTTTGGATTTTTAAACAATCTTAATGTTTTCCTTCCGTCAATCTCACCTTGGTAATGTTTCATGTCCATTTTTGTTCCACTTTAAATAAATATTGAGAAGAAGTGATGAAACTCCAAACTTCTCTCTTTCCATCTAAACCTTATCCAACTCCTTTTTTGGGGCTCTTATTACATATTTCTCCTTTAATCAATTTCTTAAGTTAGAACCACTAAACGCCTTGAAAAATCCACACTTGTTCTCTAGAGCCACCATGAGAATTTTGATGTTTTGAGACATTTATAAATTTGTTGTTTCATTTTTGAAAATCCTTCTTTGTACTAATCATTGGGGTTGTTACTATATTAATTCACTATGACTAGCTTTTCCAAGATTTATACCAATTCCTAGATCTTGCAACTTCCCCCAAAATCTCAAAGAAATTTGTTTTGATATTAATATGATTTGTAACTACTCTTGGTATTCCACTAGAACAATTCATCACAACAAATATTACAATGTTGTACAACCATTTACTATGTATTATTTTATATCAGATTGCAGACCTTTAATATTTCTAATTTAATAAAGAATTGACTGATATAAGTTGGAATTGAGATGAAAGTAACAAGAAAAACAAATTATCCAAAGAAAAAACAAGATGTATACTAGGAAATCCCAATATAAGAAAAACCCAAGGCCTATTATTTTTTCTCTTCTTCTCTATCCCAAAATCAAATACAAAGAAATGGTTACTCACTGTGGAGATGCCATGAACATCATGGCCAATATGAGATATTATATTTTATTCTCCTTCAATATCCAACTCATTTATTTTCTCCCCTATGTGGAAAATAGGTAATAGAACAAGAATGGAACACTTTCCTTTATTAACAACCTAGTGTTTAACATAGCCTAATAGAGATCTAGGGTTAAGGGTATGGTTTTTGCATTTTGATTCCAGACAATGTTAAGGATTTGGATCCTCCAAAATCCTTTTGAAAGTCCACACATAAATAGCTCCACATTGTCAATAATAGAAGCTATTGTGAAATCCACTAGATACCATGGTGGTTAACAAGATAAGTCAATTTAAGGAAGATTTAAATTCTCCATATGAACTCTAATAGTGGTGATCTTATTCCATCGAAATTTTGGTATTTAATTTATCCATTATCCTCTTTTATTTATTAAAAAAAATAAAACTATTTACTCATCATTCTCTTTTTATTAGTGTAAAAAGAGGTAGTTTTTTTTCTCTTTCTAATTGAACTTTTCTTTTTATTTAACATAATTGTTTATATTAATAAAATAAATGAGTTAAGGGAGAAAATTTTAGCAAGCTATGCATTTTCATATATTTATGTTTTGTTTAAAATGATTATAAGTTTAATGAAAAAAAATATTGTGATTTATTTTATATAAGAAAGTGAGAGCTTTTATTAATTAAGTTTAAAATATGATGTTTAATAAATCAAAAATATTAAAAAGTAATAAAAATAAAAAATTAATTCAATTCAATTTGTTATATTATAATTTTGTCTTTATTAGTAAATAAAAAATAAATAAATCATAATACATATACGACATTGCACCAATTATAGATTAAACTTATAGCATGGTACAATAATATTTATTTTTATTTACTTTACTTTCAACTTTTTAATGTTTGATTTAAATTTAATATGTATCACATTGTTACTATTTTAGAGTAGTATGTTCCATCCAAATTAATTTGGGACCATTAAATCTAATAAACCTAAGCAAATGTGTAGGTAATTGATAACTATCATATAATTTTAAACTTGACAAACAACATAATAAATTAATCTAAAACCTTGTGATCCATTAGATCCTTAGAGCTTAAAAGCTATTGCTTAACCTCAATAATACTATAAACCAGAAATATTCAATTATTTAGAATTAATAACAAATATCACTAACAAGAAGTCCAAATATATATCTCAAATGTTTAGTTTTTCACTTCAAAATGTTAACAACATAGATTATAATTTGATTAATTTCTCTGTGTTTTACCACCATAATCTTATTAACTTCTCTTAGCATTTTAAAACCATAATCTTAATAACTTCTTTTATCGTTTTAAAACCATAATAATCATGAATGCAAACTAGATGTTTCCTAATGAAAATTTCCATAGTTAGGAAAATCAATATATAGTTAAAAATGAGTTGTCATGCATGGAACAATTGCAAAACATTCCTAAAGATGATAGTTTTCCCATTATTATTATTTGCATAATGTTATACTTACGATGATATGCTTAGTTTATTAAATATATATTTAAATGCTAATATATATTTAAAATTATTGTTCAATTTCTAATTGAGAAATGGTGGGAAGCTGGTAGATAATTTTAAAATTTGAATATGGAAGAAGTTGTGGTGGGAAGTTAGTTGATAGCTTTAAAATTTGAATACGGAAACATGTCAATCATGTCAGTTAGTTTAACTTGGTTGTCTGTCTTATTTAATCAAATAGGAGTGTTTGAAATTCAAAGTTTAACTTAATTTCTATATATTTAGGGTTCATGTTTTTTTGCAACTCAAATCAATGTCCAACTCAAGCCATTCTTCTCTTTTTTATTCAAACCGAAATCAACCATTTTCTCTCTCACTTGATGTGATCCTCAATGTGTTCTTCACCCATTCATTACAACAAATTATAATTTCTTGCATAACCTTATTTCCTCCTTGAGATCCTAAAAGAAAATATCAAAGACCAAAATTTGATCTCGTCACTTTCTTTTGTTTTTTCAAATGGAAATATTAATTTCCAAAGTTATAAACTTTAGAAATATGAGCTACAAAGCCAATATAATGAACTAAATTATTTATCATGCTTGTCTTAAGTTTGAACTTATGAAGAATTGAAAAAATTCCAAAATAAGTAAATTTTTAAGATATCTTTTGCAGGCATGGACAAAGGCTTATGCAAAGATACCTATTTCAGCTACAATTTTAATAGATGACATGAACATCATGGCCAATATGATCATTATGAGATCTTATACATTCTTTTTATTCATTATCCAAATCTGAAAGATTTTCTCTCCTATGCAACAAATATGTGCTAAAAAGAGAATGAGACCCCTTCATTTATTAACAACCTAGCATTTAACATAGCCTAATAGACATCTGAGGTTAGAGTTAGGGTTTTCACATGTGATTCCAATCAATGTTAGGTATTTTGATCCTCTAGAACCATTTTGAAAGTCCACACATGAATAGCTTAGCATTGTTAGTAATGGAAGCTAATGTGACATTCACTAGATACCGTGGTGATTAAGATATGTCAACTTGTTAAACATATAGATTCTCCATAAGAGCTCTAATTCATGTGATCTTGATATCATTAGAAATCCCTTAAAGTGTAGAATGATGTCAAGATATTTTAGACAATACTCATAATATTTTGACTCCAAAAATGATCCCTTAGGGCCACAAATCGGCTCTAGAACAATCTATACCCCAAATATCCAAAACTAGATTTTCCAATAAAATGGAACTTGCAAGCCAATGACTTTAATTTTTCTAGCCGCAAAGTATCAAAGTAAATGTAAAATTATAAAAATGATCCATTCTTGATCATATATCCCCATTTAGAGAGGATTTTAGTTCCCAAGGGGTGAGGAGATTTTTCCTTTGTCTTCTCCTTATGGGCACCATTTGGGCTTAGTCACCGATTGTTTTTGAATATTTTTTTTTTTGATTTTATGAAGTACAGGTTTCAACTCCACATTGAAGGTCAATGAAATTACACATCACCATCGTACGGGGCTGTAGAATGAGTCTCTAGGATCAATGATAGAATTTATTATGATTCGAAAAGGCTTGAAACTATTTTTATGGTTATGTCATGTAAACATTTAGGGATATTTTTTCCCATAGTTCATGGTATTTTTTTGTAATGTATCCTATTAAAGGAATAAAATTCCAATCAATTTTCTTTTTTTTCTCAAAGATAAAGATTTGGTTGGGGCTTTTGAGTATTATTTATCCCTGCCCAAACCCTGCCCAAAATGAATTATGTACCTGTGTAAGAGAAAAGATGGGGTTGAATAGAGTGAAATGGATGCTACTTTCAATGTGAATTGGCTTCCTAAGTTTGTTAATAAAGAGACCTTGTTTGAAGCAAAGGTAACAATATTGTATTAATGGATAGACCTAAATAATTATTATAAAATTTGAAATAAAAACCATATGACTATCATGCATTTATTTGTAAAGAGAATTGAAAGTAGATTTGAAATAAAAACCATAAAACTGTCGTGAATTTAGTTGTAAAGAGAATTGAAAGTAGTTCCATTAGAAATGACAGAGTATCATTATAATTGGAGCTCTGTGGATTAAATCCATGTGAATAAGAAAGAAGAAACAAATCATTATATTATATTATGCAATTATATCATAAAACCAAACCATTCAATTATCTTGAAGCCATTCAATTTTGTAGCAATGTAGCAAAGAAGTAATTTTCTTGTTTGAAAGGACGTAGAAAGAGATAAAAAATTGAATTTAAATGTTGACCAAACATACATCGATTCATAAATTGAACTTTAATGAAATATGAACTCTGAAAATAAATATGGGGTATCTACTTTTAGTCATAATAATCATGAACGTAAACTGATGTTTTCCAAATCAAAATTTCCAGTCAGAAAAATCAATCAATATATAAAATATGTTGAAGATAATGGCATTGCCATTTTTATCAAAATAGATGTTTAAAACGAGTTGTGATGGATGGAACAATTGCAAAACATTCGTGAAGATGATGGTTTTCCTACTATTATTACTTACAGGTTAATGCTATATTTGGATGATATGTTTACTTTTAGTCATAGTTAGATGTTATAAGCATGATTAAGTTATTTGCATTCACAATTTTAATCCAATTGATAAATAGTGGGAAGCCGGTTGATAGTTTTAAAACTTGAATATGGAAACATGGAAGCTGGAGTGATAATTGTTGTACACAGCAGAAGTTGTTGTTATTTAGAATGTTGTCAAAAAATGGTATATATATTCAATATAAACTTATTTTGAAATGCAGATGGAAAATTCAAAATAAACATATCCCAAAATGTGGATGGATCGTGGCGCGGTTCATTTGGTCTTTTCCCACACAGTGTATAACCATCTTCCAAACTACAACCAAACAACTATTAGGGCAAGACATATGCTTCGCTACCCGTCTCATCCGGGAGAGGGAGCTCATCAGGTGTTGCACTGTAGCAGAGGCGTAACAGAAGATGCTGAAAAAACTCTTCCATGACCTATGGGCTTTCCATGAGGCCAAACTGACCTTTTTCTAGAAATTTGACTTTCATCTAGGAATATATTCTAGATCATATATTTGGTTCTCGAAGGTAGAAATTTCATCACAATCTTCCTTTTATTTGCACGAAGTGAGTCCAAGCGATTCTGTAGACAATGACGAGGTGCAGACTTTCAATCCTCCTCAGTGGCAATTCCAGGATAAATATCGATCCAGATAAGAGACCTCTTTGACCTGAATATCACCATAGAAGGGATTTGAAATGGAATAATTGTGCATCGAAAGATCAACCAAATTGAACTTCTGAGGATTTATAACTGCCAAACCCTACTAAGAAATTCATTCAAGCTAATGCCTTCATGAATAAGCATAAGCACCAAAAACTTTCGGACAAAATGAATTCCTTCCTCTGCAACATCATTGACAAAACAGAACTGTACAGTGAATCATTATGCAAAAGAGCGGGCTAGCCTTTTTGAATGTATTTGAAATAAGCGCGAGAGATACAGCTGGGCGATTTATAATATTTGAAATTTTGAAGTGACCGTGGGTATTGTTTTGATGCACACAATGTGTACACTCTATGGTGATAGGGTGCATTTTTATGTTAGTGTCCCATGACCGAAATCCTGTGGGCACAAATCCAACTGTGTTAAGGGTTAATGTGGTCCATGTTGGGTGGAATTTCCAAGTGATTTTTATGACTTAGATACCTTTGGGTCACAAGTTCTGACATATATCAAAATATTAAAACACAATCTTTTACTCCTACTATAAACAAATTTCACCTTAATCATATGAAGGATATTTTTAAGGAAAAGTAACATATCACTATTAGAAAAACTCAAAATTTCGGCATTTCATCTTTTCACACCACATTCAAATTCATTATAAAATTTTTATTATCATTAGAATTTATTTTAGGTTAGCACTTGTGGGATGAGTTATTTTAAGATGAATATTTTTGATGGTAAATTAGTTGTACAACTTGAGGAAAAACATGCACCATATTGATATTACAAGACAACATATTCCACATTATAATGCATATATAAAAATGTCCGTTTAAGAACAATGAAACTTACATTAAAGTCTTGCCATATGATACCAACACAAAATAAAGGTTTTAGAATAATAGTGGTAAAAAATCATGTAAAATTATCATTATCTCACATAACATAAATGAAGAATACATCAATACACTTCTTTATTTTCTAAGATGCCATGTACATATGTTCATATTTATAGTTACATTGAAGTTAAGGTGCATTCACTTTAGTGGTGATATAATAAAAAATGATTTAGAGAAATATGGCATCTAAATAGTTACATTGATTTAACAATCATATGACTCACAACAAGACAATGCAATAATTTTAGTTGATATAATGCAAAATTATTTAGAACAAATCACTAATTTTAGCAATGACATAACACAAAACAATAGAGTGCATTTGATATGGCTAATGATACAATTTAAAATGAATTATAGAAATCATGAAGCTTCATATATTTTAATAATAACATAATATAATATAATATAAGGTGTATTATTTTTAGTGATGATACAATGAAGAATTCATTAATTCAGGAAATAATATCAATTGATTTGATGCATTGGTTTTGGTTTTAATTGTAAATAGTCGAAATTATTAGATGAAACTACTCACACATTAATATAACACAAAACCGCATATATATATATACCATAATGTTATAAAAAAGAAAATCTGAAATATATGTTTTAAAATCCACAACTTGATTTTTCTAATATTTCACAGGTTAAAATGATTTATAATATTAAATTATTAAAATTATATATATATATATATATATATATATATATATATATATATATATATATATGAAAATTAAAATAAAAAATAAAATGTAAATATAATTGTGACTGGGAAACTAAAAAATGCAATTGCTATAGAAAAACAACAATATATTAGCTCCACTACAATATGAACTTTGAAAAGGTTGGAAAACTAGGAATGATCCATTAAGAATCAGTTTATTCAAGGTATCCCAACTCTTTTCAATGATTTGTTTACAAACATTTATAACCTTGTTTTCACTTGCAAACGTCAATATTCATCCCCTTTCGCCATTTTTGAAATCGCCATCTTTGTAAATGGTGAAGTGGTTGTGGAAATGATCTTCATCTCTAAATAATTTGGAGTCGCTTGTCGACATATACGTATGCAGCATCAAATTGTCTTCTTCGTCTCCACCAGTGGCTTCAAACACCTCAGATTTGGTATTCACACTTCAAATTTGACACTAAACTTCACATAGCCTCTTCCTGGTGAAATATTACAAAGAAACAAGAGGGAAGAATAGTAAGAAAGGCACATATCTTGAAATATCTTCAGGCAAATATCAATACATGTCATTTATGCTAGCTGAAAGAGGGCTTAAAACAGGAAACAAACCATAGATTCATACGCTGCTTCATTTTTCTTGAGAGCATTTTCTGGTTATGGCTGTCCATAATGCCCTTTGTCGTTCTCTTTACATTTCTAGCTAACTGCTTCATGATTTCCTCAAAATAATCCTCTCTTAATTTCTGAATGAACCTTTTCAACTTATCTTTAAAGCTTTCTTCGATATAAAACTGATAACTCCGATGAAATTCTGGTTTGGCTAAGTAACGTTGATTTTCCATGAACCTGTAACCAAAATAGTAGGCATTGTCTTCTTGGCATCAAGGAGACTCACGAAGTCCATGCTCGAACCACACCATAATCCTTCGATTTAAATAACTAGTTCAATAAACCATAAACATCAGGTCATCGTCAACTTGGACAATCTTTGACGTCTACTGTGTAGTGACCGGGAGTTTAGCGACAACCGAAACTCATCCGACCAAACGTTTTGACCAGGGATTTAATCTTTTCCACCATCCTTCCAAATTTCACAGTGTAGTTTGAAGTTTTCGGTCATCCTTTCAATGATTAAGACCCAAATGCCCAAAACTTCGCTTCCTGTCGATAAAAAGGCATGGGAACTTAAACCATGCTCTGATGCCAAGGGCTGCACCGGACCATTCATTCACAAAATCCTCGATGCCTTTTACCCTAGCATTCGAAATGCACAATGCTTTCTGTGGACTTTCTTGACAATCGTATTCTTTGTTTCCATGGCTACACACCTTCAAACCACCTTTACCATGGACTCATTTCAAAATTTTCTGTTTGAAATCTTTGGCGCGCGCGGATGTAGAATTTGAATTTTTGGGGACGGAGGAAAAATTTATTGCGGAGCTGAATTCAGAATTTCATGAATATGTATAAAAGAGCAGTGGATCTCGAACAAAACGATGCTAGAGCACTTGGATCCATCTACACTATATTAACCATAAAAATACCAATATCTATGCTACCAGTCCAGTTATCTGAACTCTTCTTGATTCCACCGACGGCATGCCTGCGTATCACACACTGATTGCAGAGAAGAAATCGCTTAGGCATCCACATGGGATTCCCTGAAAGATGTAATGAACGACGCTTGGTCCAGTTGGTTTTCTCCAGGCCCCTCAGGTGGCCCAGCTATCCGCGTTCTACAGGATCGAATGGACATTGATCGACTGGTTAAATGGGTACCCCACGCCTACGTCCTAGCAGTTCTTGAACACACAGGTCGGTACCTCGTCTACAAAAAATCTGCGCAGAACAAACACACATCATACCAAAGGCTCTGTTTAAAATTACGTAATACACTTGCCTGGTCTCCGGTTTAAACCAGAAATAATGGTGTAGGCGCGCTCTAATTTCAAATTCAAATTTGAAATAGTAGGATTATGCCGGGTTAGGTATCACTGTAGTCCCAATAGGCAAGTGGCGCGGCGGGTTGAAAATTCAAAATTTAAATTTCATATGGTCCGTCATCAATACGATCTGAGGGGAGAGCTGCGGGTGGCTGCGGGCAGGGTCGCCGGGGGTTTCGATGGGCAGCCGGAGAGGGATGCCGGAGACAGATAAAGTTTACCCGATGATGTATGGTCCATGATGCTGCATTGGCTGTTAGAGGGGTACCTCCATAGCATTAACTTTGCTATGGAGGTGGAAATAGGAATTGCCCATTACAACCACACAAAATGCGTAGTATAAATCACATCGAGGTGACGTTTCCAGATGACGTTGCTAAGCTTGTGCAGCATGCACTTTGCACTTTGGTGAGCGATGATAATTGCCACATTAAAAAAAATTCCCAAAAACTAATTTGCCCAGTAAAGTTGATTTCGCAACTTCTTATAATTTAGTTAATTTTGTTTGCTTTTATAGTGATGCATTTATTTTGCGTATGGAAAGAGAAAAAGGGAAAAGAGGACCGACTTGACGGTAATAAATATTTAGCTCAAGCAAAGTCCCAGCTTCAAGGGGATCATCACTCCAGCAGAAGAGAGTCCTGCTGGTTGGGTGAAGTATAAGGGGAATCGAAGCTTAATGAAGAGGAACTGTTATTTTCCATAAAAATAATAATAATGTTATGAAAATGAGAAAGTTTTTGGAAAGCATTTATTTTCTGTTTGGAATGAGAAAAAGGGAAAAGAGGAGAAATTGCTATTTTTATATGTTTTTAATAATAATGTTATGAAAATGAGAAAGTTGCAGGAAAATGGCAAAAATAAAATGTTTATTGGCAATCATTTAAAGTAAGATAGAGTTAATCTAGTGGAAGAAGGGAATGAGGTTTTGTTTAAGAGGTTATTTTCAGAATATGTAAGTGATCAGAACATGGTAAGTAAAGGAATTGTTTGTTTGCAATCATCAACAGGGTAGATTTATTTAGTAGAAGAAGGGAAAGAGATTTTGTTTAAGAAGACAATTTCAAAATCTATGAAAGAGGCGATATTCCTAGGTCATTCTGAAAAATTATCACCAACTAACACCCTCAAGAAGTCAAAAAATCCATGGGATACTATGGGGTAAATTTAAATTTAGTGACATCATGCTTGTCAATGGAATTTCAAATGTGATGGAGAAGATTACATGGTTGTTCCTTATAGAAGATGCCTAGGATTAAATTTTTGAGGCAATGTGAGAGAAAAAGTGGATATCATGAAAGAAGATGGGTTCTTGATCACGTCCATCGTCCAATCCAAGGAAAACAATTTGTGGTCAAATATGGTAAGGAACAAGGATTTGAGTATGTCATTCCCATTCAAGGGTGTGGAACATTTTGGAATTTACCTAGATGTTGATGACATAATTTTTTTCTTCTAAGTGAAGATCATCCATCTACCTATTGTTGGAAACACTAAGAGAGGGTTGAATCAATATTTCTCTTCAATCAGCGTTTTTAACTTCACAAAGCATTAATTATCATTAACATTAGATCAACATATCTTCCAACATCACATGAACAGTAAACATCACCATTCAACAATGCACAAACATCAAGACAATAGACAACAAATTTTTAGGTGGATATCCTTCAAGGAAAAAAAACCATTGAACGATTTTTAATATTTGTCTTCAATAAAATTTACATCAATATTTTCAACTCCAACTGATGGAGGCTCCAACCCCCTCGTTTTCAGGATCCGACCTTAAGGATGCTTCAATGACCCGGTTTACTACTTGCAACTAGAAGGACACTCCAAAACCCTGATTTACAGGCTCCAACCTGAAGGATGCTCCAACACCCTGTTTACCAGTTGCAACCAGAAGGACACTCCAATTCCCTGCATAGGCTCCAACCTGCCCTAGCACCACCTTGCCTCCTTAATCATCTGATGGACCACGTTTCACAATATTCAGGCTGGATGCCCCATGTGTTCGAAATTAATATAAAGAAACTACAATACAAGAAACTGTTATACAACCTCTGTCAATCAATTTTACCTATGCTCAATCTTCATTTCAAACCCTAGCATCAGTCAAACCTTCTTCTTCACCAAACATCAAACGAGTATATCAATTCACTGTTTTTCCTTCTGCTCAACATCAATCCAAACCTTGCACCCAATTCTCTCTCGTCATCCACTGATATCAATACCATTATCGTACTGCCTGTGCTCTAGAAATCAAACCCTAACTTCTCGGCTCAAGTCATCAAATGTCTAGCCATATAACCTAGCAATATTTGCATCAATGTACTAGTATATCAAGTCAAAACCTAACAATATTGTCCTAACAAATCAATCGTGATACAATGCATATGGCAAGCATACTAGCAATACATCAACCTCTAATGGAAGCATACTCTAGGTTATCAACCAAACAACAATATCATCAACACTCTGCAACAACTCAATTATAACTCTCCTTCAAGCATGAAACCCTAACTCCTCAATACATCAATCATACCAACCAACAAACTCAATAGTTCTACTCAAGTTAGATATATATATGTCAATCTACTCAACAACCTTTGATTCACAAACATATTCAAAACCCCTTGGTATTATCTTAACAACATGCGACCCTTGTTCATATATAAACCCTAGGCAACGAGCTTTGACTCACAATTATGTTTGCCTACATTTATATATGAGGTGTAATAGTCTTGCTTCTACCAGATTATGATTTGGTCAATTAATGACTCCATAAACCATGTATGAAATTTAAATATCTACAATTTATACCTTTCTAGACACTTCTACAAAATGGCAGTGTCCGAGCCCTAGTCTACTAAAATTTCTACAAAATGAAAAGTACAAATTATTTATTTCAGATTTCTCAGTGACAATAATTAAACTTGATACCTTGAGTATAGAACACATATACATTATCAACCTTGCAGTCCAATGGGACAAGGATTGAACACATGGTTAAACAAATTTAAGCCAAAGGGTTACTCTATGTGGGGCTAGATTGATTGGTGTGCCAAATTATGACTACTCAAAATCACGCCTGAAATAACGCATCTGCAAAATGTTTCGATATATTACAACGTTGTGTTAACCAAACTCATAAATCGATTTCTCCTTCTACGGTCTTATGGTCTAGTCCTTTCATAATATTGTATGTTTTCTAAAAATTCATTAGGGCACACCAACAATGCATTTCTTCATTAACAATGATGCCCAAGTTGCATCTATGTACATATATCACATTCAGATCATAACTGCAGAATCTTCCATATGCATTTCTAACTGCCATCTCAATATTCTTCGCAGATTCCACTCATGCACAGGTTCCATAGAAGACTAATATTATTCTAGATCGCAAGCCTTCACAACATTACATCACATGGATTTATGACATGGTTCATGCTACAAATTGTGGGCTCAAATTATTGCAACATACAATCAAGAATCTTTCTCACATTTTAGACTTCGACCAAAACAACATCAATCAATTATGTTCCAGATCACATGTATGATATTACGGAGTAGTCTACCAAATATCTCAGACCGTTGTTGTAGCAATATTGCACGGAATCCTCGGATTTCAACATGATACAGAGAGTCGCAATCAAATAGAGATAAATCGCTTGATTTGTCACTTGTTTAGCTCAGACATGCCCTATTATATAGGGCGAAGAATCTTCAGAGAAGGCACAAAGAATTTTCTTGACCAAAAAGAGCCTTACGTCTACTTCGGATATGCACAGAGAGGAGTCCAAATTGGTATTTCTCTTCCTTTTAAAGATACATTATATACATGCCTCAAAATCTCATATTATCAAGTTGTGCTTAAGTCACAGTCTTCAAAGGGAATTAAAACCTATGGAATTTCTCAACAAATGTTATAGACAACTGCAATAGGATCGTAAAAAAACAATGAATTCCATTTAAGAAGTTGTAGCTCATACACCCTCAGAACAATGTGAGTTGTCACATGTCCCTTCAGTGTAATATTAGAGTGTATCCCATATGCCCAACAATCAAACAAAAACCTTTAAATTCAGGCCTCCTCGTTAGATTTCTCTATACGCCACATGGTCGAAAAAAATCCCATAAGACAATTACTTCAAATGATATTACATTAGATCCATGCCATAATGGATGAGATACAATGCCTTTTTATAGATAAGGAGAGACATTAAATTAGGCTAGCCTACTTGATGATGGGAGGGAAACATTTTTTTTAATTTCAAATAATGAAGCCAAAAATCATATGAGGCTGACCTCCGTGGCAAGTTTTGAATATGTCACTTAAATATTTATCTTGAATATTTTATTGACAGTTTCCTTCAAGATTTGATAATAAAAAAAGTTGTAATCCCTTCCTTTTCTTATGAATTGTTCCATAATTTACGTTGCCAAATTTCCCCAATAGCAGTTTGCCACATTATCTTCTTTTTTTGCGTTTTTTCCCACTTAATGGGGTTCTAACCATTAAAAAAAAATATCTCTCAAACCGTGAGGGATCTAATGACAAGCCACATACCATTGGAATCAGTATGACGAGAAGAATCCAATGGCAATTGTCCTGAGCCTAAGATCCTTGATATTCATCCCTAAATTCTACAACAAGTGTGGGGCTCAAGACCATTATGGGGATTTCCAAGGGATTTGACCAATGGTGTTTCCAATTGATGAAAAATATTAAGAGCATTCAATCAGTGACATTGGCATCGATGACAACACCATTCAACACCTATCATGACTAGAGAATCATGTAGTTTATTTGGTTCTAGATTACTTTTCTCTTGGTAAGAAAATATTTTTGACCTTTCCTTCGCTATTTGACTTGCAATTAGAGAAGGCCCTTCCATTTTCAATGAATATACCCCTTCGCTCAAATTTAGAATACAAATGAATTAGGATTAAGGAATACAATGAAAGAAAAACAAGATGTAGGCAAGGATGCTTCTCCTTCGGAAGAAGTTTTGGAGATAAGAAAAGAAAGATGCAAGTTAGACCAATTAAACTACAAAAGAAAAGAATGAATATCATGGTAAAGTCTCATTCTATAATTAGAAAAATCCCAATCATATGCTAAACATCATTCATATGACATTCTTTATTGCGGAGAGAGGGGAAATGAATCCCCTTAAATTATGAATTGACAAATTCTAGAAAAAAAAGCTTAGATATGCTCCGGGGCTCTTCCTCCTCACATGTGGATACATTAACATTACATGAGGTCAAATCATGATACAAAAATAAAAAGTGAAGGTTTCATTAAATAATTTTCAAGCTAGTTCATGTCTTTTATCCAATGGATTGTGGTTGCAAAAGTACACAAACTTAAGTAAATTTGCAGAATTTTAACAGTTAAAAGTGGACAAACATTCAACATCAAACACAAGCAAATTGATAACGAAGTTCACCCATCTTGGGCTATGTCTCTAGGTCCAGCTTCCAGTTGTGACCACTTTATTATATGCTCAAATGCTAAATACATCAATGTACAAGCTTCAATCTACAAAATAGCACTACCGTTGTGTCCGGAATGCTCAAAAAACCCCTATCTAGGCTCTTCTTGAGCTCAAAAAGGCTGAAAAATGAGCAAGTTATGTTTCTTTCTTCAAAGCTTCCTGTAAACTCTATAACAAAATGAGAATGCTCTCCAAGGTTCTTGACATAATGATCCTAGCCCCATTAGTAGGGAACCAAAGTAGTAGGGAGGAGGTCACAGGTTCGACCCATACCTCCCGTCGTTGATTGCGTTGATTTGTTTAATTATATATCATTTTTCTAACATGCCTCAACCGCTGCTCAAGTCCTCAGCCCTTGGTTTCCTGTCAACAGATGGCCATAGGCCATGTGCATGGGCAGTGTGCCATGCGCCCCAACTCCTAACTCCCCTATGAAACGTTGGTCACATTTTTTTCCATATAGCCAATGGTTGGACTAGATAGGCTAGCCCACCATTATGTCATTTAATTACCAAACCACCCATCGCTAATCTTTAAATATGAGCGGGCACCTATGGTTAACAAGAACCACCCATGGCCGAACAGTTGGGTGCTTGTTTCGTTGGTTACAGGTTATGCAATGGAATCTGCCAGAAGCTTTGTCGGTTAAACAAAATAAATTTTGGCACCATCCAGAGTGCCACGTGGAACCCTGGGATTGGGCCATGTGTCACTCTGTGATTAGTCCATCTTACGAACCAACGACCAAATAATAATGTGCCATGTTTCATCGTATGACTGACCCAAATGGTGGCTCCTAGTTGGTCCCATTATATCATTCGTACTATCTAGTAAGATGATGATGTCAACACCACGTTAACATATGGACTACATAATCAACCTTGCACTTTTATTTTTTGTTGTTTTCCCAAAAATTTAGAACGCAATAACTTCCTCATACGATGTCTGGTTGAGGTGATTCAAGCGTTGTTGCAATCATAACAATAAGTTCTACGATTTTGCACTGGTTTTGGGAGATTTTCAGCATATTTTTGGTCTGCTGGATCACTCCTCCTCACTAGAAGCTTTTGGATCACTGAAATTCAACTTTTACTCAATATGTAAGTGAGGGTACAACTCACTCACTTTTCCAATCTCTATCCACCTTGCTTTACTTGGATTGGTACCTTTCTGCACATTGCCTTTGCATAAAGTTCTTATCCTCCTGTCAAGAATAGTGTCTTCCTACAACTCATTTAAATATTCAAGAGAAAAATCTTCCATAGATGGAATCTGAACATTCTCTTCTTGATCAACGATCATAGGAAGCTCATACAATATCAATTTTTCCACATTCACAACAAAATAAATTTCCATGTAAGGTGACAAATCTAGTTTGATTGCATTGTTACCAGACTTATCCAAAATTTTGAAAGGACCATATCTGATTGGTTTGAGCTTTTTACCTTCACCTTGTAATGTTTCTTTGTTGTTGTACAACCAAACTTGATCTCCCACTTGGAAATCATGATCAACCCAATGAATATCATGTCTTGCTTTGTACTTGGCTTGGCTTTTCTCTAGTTGTTCTATATATCATTTGATGCACTAACTAGATTTCTTCAATGAAATGCTTGGATTTTTCCACATAACTATGTCCATCTACTGCAATATATTTACCAAAGTTGAAATCCAAAGGAGACTTTGGAAAATAACCCAAACAAACTTCAAATGGAGATACTTGTGTAGATGAATGCTTGGCATTATTGTAGGCATACTGGGTGTAGTGCAAATGCTCATCCCAAAGTTTAGGATGCTTACCACAATATCCTCGAAGGAGATGCAATATTGTTTTGTTCACTACTTCTATCTCACTGTTGGTTTGTGGATGAAATGTTGTGCTCTTCTTCAACTTTGTGTCCATGAATTCCCATAAACTTGACCAAAAGTTCCTGATAAATCGAGAATCTTAATCAGAAATAATCGAAGTAGGTAACCTAAAATGAACCCATACATTTTGGAAGAACATCTTTATGGTTTTTTTAGTTGTGACATATTTTTTACAAGGCATCAACACACACATTTTGCTGAAACGATCCATTACAACATATAAATAATCATGACCTTTTCTAAACATTGGTAGTCCCCCAACCAAAATCCATAGAAACACTTTCCCAAGGACGAGAAGGGATATGAAGTGGAGTATACAAACCCAATTTCCTATTACTTGGCTTGCTATTAGCACACAAAGAACATCCTTTTGTAAACATATCTTGATACAGTTTCATTCATACGAGGCTAATAACAATACCTCTATATCTGAGCAATTGTTTTTCCTACAATAAAGTGACCAACAATAAGAGAAGTATCAGATTCCCTTATGACATTAACTCTTTCACTCTGTGGAATACACAACTTTCCAAGATGATACAACAATTTTTTATGAACATGATAATCCAACTCTTCAACATGATTTCCTTGAATCAAAGTTGCATAAAAATATTTAAAATCTTCTTCCGGAGCATATAATTCAAGATAGCTTTTATGCATGATTGAGTCATGCTTAAGAATGGCAAATGCGTTAATAATAGGTATTGATAACATATTTGCAACTTTTTTGTGAATACCTTTCTTATACTTGATAATGAAATGAAATTGTTGTTGAAATCCCATCCATCTAAAATGTCTAGATTGTTGTAGCTTGGTTTGCGATTGTAGATATTTCAAAGGTTGATGGTTAGTATGAATAATTGTTGCTTTACCCATCAAATAATGCTTCCACTTCTTCACGCTTTGTACCAAAGCATAAAACTTTTTATTATAAATTGGATAGTTAATTACTGCATTGGAAAACGTCTCAGAATGATAACATATTGGCTTACCATGTTGCATCAATACTTCTCCCATAATATATTCACTTGCATCTATTTGAATTTCAAATGGTTGCTTGAGGTTTGGAAGTTATAGAACTAGTGTTGTACTGATTTTTCTTTCAAAGTATCAAAGGATTTATGTTGCTTGCCTCCCCATTGAAAGACCTGCTTCACACTTGTCAAAGCATTAATGAATGAGAAGTTAGCGATAACTTTTCTCCAATATTGGGTTGCTTCCAAAAATCTCTTGACTTCCGTTACATTGTTGGGTTTAGGCCCATTCACAATAACATCAACTTTGGAGAGATCAATCTTTAATTCACCACCTCCTACAATATGGCCTAAATACACCCAATACATTTTCCCAGATTCACATTTAGACACATTAAAAAACAACTATTCCTTTTTCAAGACATTTAAAACTTGCTTTACATGCTTTACATGCTCTTCAAGGGTATTAATAAAAATAAAAATATCATCTAAGTATACTATGACAACATCATCAGGGAATGGTCATAATATATCATTCATAACTCTAATGAACATGGCAGGTGCAGTACAAAGCCCAAATTGTAGAAATTATGGCATATATTTGCAACTAATCATGAAGTTTTTAATCAAAATCATAAGACACAAACATACTCTACTGCTCTATGGAATTCAATTCAAAATTTATAACATCAATCACAAACATGCAATGAGAAATAACACACATGCACACAATATTTTTTCCAAGGGAAAGAAATCTGCTAAAAACCCCTTGCCTATTTACATTAATCCGATAAATAGAAATGTAATACAATTGTTTTACTCAACTGGGTGCAACCTACAAGTGAATAACCTATATCTATGCTCACTGAGAAGCTCTAACCTAGACTTAGTCAATTTCTACCTTTGCTTGAGCCCCTATTTCCTTGTGAAATTCCTTAGGGTTGATCATCTGGCCAATACAATGAACTATACACTCAATCTAGTATATAATTAATTGTACATTGCCTTGGAATCTTCACCATAACTGGGGAACTCAATTTCACTACATTCATGAGCTAATTTAGTTGCATGCATAAGTTATCTAGATGATATCTGAGTTAGACTGTTGTCCTTGTCTAATTTCCTTAATTTAATCAAGGAAAAAATCAAATTTAGAATTTCTTACTGCATTTTTCAACACAAACAACATAACTAACCATTCAAATAATCCTTGTTTTGTCTTAAAAGCAGTTTTGCAAATACCATCTTCAAAAATCCTTATCTGATGATAAAATCTTCTCAAGTCTAACTTAATAAAATAAGCAACGTCTTTCAACTGATCTAGCTAATCATCAACATGACGAAGAGGATAATGATTCTTTACCGTAATCTTGTTCAAAGCTCAGAAATCCACACACATGCACCATGTATAATATTTCTTTGGAACTATAACAATAGGAGATCCACAAATAGATGTAATAGGTCGATGACCCTGTTTACAGTGCTAGACCCGCCAGGGGAAATCCCTAGTAACAAGTCCCAACAAGACCTAAGACTGTTTGGTGTAGGAGTCCCAACAGTGGTGTAGTACAGTGTCTCCTTGACCGTGGTTGTGCGCAAATGTAAGTAAGATGTCCTTGTTGGTAATATGGGTGTGACATGTGCAGCAAGCTAAGGAAGGTGCATGAATGTCTCTAACACACGGAACGGGGGAATTCGTGCGCCCCTTGGAAATCTGTCATAGCACGCGGCTTGAAAGAGAACACACAAACAAAAAAACATCACAAGATGGAAAGCAGGTTAGCCAACGATCCAAATTGATGTTTATACCAACAGTACATTTTGATAAGATTCATACAAACATATATAGAAAAGTCCATACATACATGCGTAAACAACAACTACATATATCATTAGAGTAACCAAGATAGGTGAATTACAATGACAACATATGCATGAAATGTGTTGGATATGTTATATTAACAAAGTGAAAGATCCAATCATACATACAACTATGACCAACCACTAGTCTCGACAGCGAAACATTACAGTCACTACCACCTACTCCTCTAAAGAGATATACTAGCTCTGCACTGTGGAGAAGCCAAGGCTCGTTACAATACACTCCAAGCTTTCTCTAAGATACACCTATAGGAAGCTTGGCTCTGAAAAGCCTGTATAATGAGTTATGAGGTTTTATAAATAGCAAAGGGTGGGGTGACCCTTGACATTCCCCTTTGTGACTCTTCGCCTACCCTCATGGCTCTTCAACTACTACATGACTCTTACACTCTACTATCGACACTTGGTCTTTCACTTTTACAAGATGTTACATTACAATTTGCACATGTACTCATGTGAGACAAAATAGGCTTGAGAAAGCCATGTAAGACATTACTAAGACTCAGACAACTGTGGCAAGGCAAACTCTTCGACATCCTCATGATGATCGATGGTGGTGAACCGATGCCAAGCTTGGTAGTCTGTTATGGTGTTTGTGTGCTCAATGGTGACATCCTGCTGAAAGCGCACTCTTGCCTCTGTTGCATCTGGGTACATTTATTTGGCACCTCTGTCCAACTCATCTGATAACACGTGCATCATAATCTTGAGTGAAGCCAGACCAGAACCATACTGATGCATAGTGTCTGCGCTGATCTCCAAATCTACGTTGGTGGCTATGGGCATCAACTCATCAAAGTACATGTCTAGCTCTAGTCGGACTTGGTTATTTGACTTCGCCTCGGTGATTTTTCCAATGGATGGGATCGCGTGCGTGAGTACAATGACATCCATGCTTCTAAACGTCCATGCATGTGAAGCCTGCATAATGGTGATGAGATGTGGGAGTTCCTCATAGTTCCAGATATGTCTCCGGATGCGTGCCTTCAACTCTATCGCCTTTGGCTTCATCATATTTGGCAAGTGCAATGGGGTTCCCTTTTACCTCATTGTCCATGTTTGTATGTGATCGACAATAGTATGCATATTTGACAAGATACGTGCTCTCCTAGTACAACGCTACTGCCAATTGTTGAGATGGAAAATTGACTTATGCACGGTGGCAAATCTGGAGTACAACGTCCGTATGACTATCTTGAGAGACGATACTTCATCCAGTATCGCTCTCCTCAGCTCTTCTCCTCCCTTATTGTCATGTTGTGACTCCTTATCCATACGCTTGTTCTCAGCTATCAATAATATAACACTCGAGTTGGTGGATTTGGCATATTATTTGGTAGCATCGGCCAATGCTGTTGGATGCTTGCGCACATTGGATACGATCACTCGCTCTTCAAACTGTGTAGGAGATATGTGGACATTTGGAGTAGGCACTCTATGCGACTACACAACTCTGTGTCGTGACTCATCAAAAGATATGTTGTGCATCTCCACCTCCAGATTGTCTTCAAGGATTTTTGTGTCTCCTTGATCACTTGGGACTTGCTCTGCTTTCGGATTTGGTCAAGCCGGTGGGGTGACCCCTTGGTTCCTAGGCATGAGATCAATATCCTGATATGACTCTAGCTTAACCATATCCATGTCCATCTGCTGTAGAATTTGTTCAATCTCTTTAACTAAGTCCTGCTCCTGTGACTTCTCACCCTGTCTGCTATGTGCCAACTACTCGGATGAGTCTACAACCTGTATGGGCATAGTTTCATTAATCTGTGCATGTTGCACCTCTTGTTCTACATGTTCCTGTTGCGCTTCCTTCTCTCTTTTGCGCAACTCCTGTTCTTCCTAGAGTTTCCGCTTCAACTCCTGCAATTCCTTTTCTGTTTCCTCCATCCTCTATTTCTATCTTAGCCTTTACACGATCCTCTTATTGTGTTGTCATCTCTTAGCCTCAATCTCCAAAGCTTCTTTCAACACAAGTGGATTTCCTTTGAACTTGCAGCTTTGTGATCACCGGTTGTGGCAAGTGATACATCTCCTAAAATTCCTTCGCCCTGAAGGTAGAAAGTTGTGTTCCACTGGCACTGCTCAATACCATTGTTTGGGGATCAGTATGTGATACATTCTAGTGGATCATGTCTGCACATGGAAATGCAGGATACCTGCATGCAATCCGTTACAATCTAGACTTGTGAATGTTGACATAGAACCTGTGGTCTTCCAGATTTTCCTCAAATTTCATACATTAACAAAAACCTGACTGATGACTAGTAGCAGAGGCTTATTCAACTCCTTAGAAAATATAAAGAGGCTTTCGCTTGGGATTACCCAGATATGAAAGGGATTAATCCCCAATTATGTATGCACCACATCTCTACTGAGAAAGATGCGAGACCCATTCGACAACCTCAACGAAGGTTAAACCCTCACTTAAAAGATGTTGTTAAAGATGAACTACAGAAACTGTTAGATGTAAATTTCATCTATCCTATATTTGATAGCAAATGGGTTTCTCCATTAGTTGTGGTTCCTAAAAGAATGGGAAGTGGCGTATATGTGTCGATTACAGAGAGCTTAATAAAGCAACACAAAAAGATCATTTTCCCCTCCCATTCATTGACCAGGTGCTAGACACATTGGTAGGTGAAAAATTCTTCTCCTTCTTAGACGGCTTCTGTGGCTACAACCAAATCCAAATTTCCCCTGAAGACCAAGATAAGACTACCTTCACCTGCCCCTGGGTGATATTTGCTTACAGGGTATTACCTTTCGAACTATGCAATGCACCTGCCACATTCCAGAGAGCCATACTCAGCATTTTTGCAGATTTGATAAATGAGGGACTCAAGGTGTACATGGACGATTTGACACCCTATGGAGATGACTTCGAGTCGGCATTACAGACGCTGGAGAAAGTTCTGCAAAGATGCATTGCTACCAGGCTCTGCTAAAGCCACAAGAAATGCCACATGATGATGACCGAGGGCCTCATCCTGGGTCATTACATCTCAGCAGCTGGAATTCAAGTAGATCCAGCAAAAATTTAGATAATCCTCTTAATACCTACCCCCTGCACTCAAACTGAGGTACGTAGTTTTTTGGGATTTTCTGGATATTATCGAATATTGATAAAGAAATTCTCCCAAATTGTTGCACCATTATATGCTTTAATAGGAAATATCGACTTTATATGAATTGACAAATGTGACACTGCCTTTGAAGAGTTAAAACAGCTAGTATCAACAGCTCTAGTACTACGGGGCCCGAACTGGGATTTACCATTTCAGATTTCATCTGATGCATTAGATACCGCCATTGGAGTAGTTCTCGGCCAAGAGGAAGATAAGAAACCTTATGCGATATATTACATCAGCAAAAATTTAGCTTCTGCTGAGTTGAACTACACCATGATCGAGAAAGAGTTTCTAGCTGTAATCTATGGTATTAACAAATTCAGACACTATATAACATGATACCCTATGGTTTTGTATACTGATCACTCTGCTATCAAATATTTAGCTAATAAACCTATTACGAATGGAAGAGTGACATGATGGTTAATCCTTCTGCAGGAATTCAACATAAAAATCAAGGATCGGCCAAGAAAAGAAAATCCGGTGGCAAACTTCCTCTCACATGTGCCAAAGACAGACGACTTGGCGGCAGTAGAATACTAGTTCCCTGATGAGCACCTATTTGCTGTGACCATGAAAACACCGTGGTATGCGGATGTCACGAATTACCTAGCAGTGGGAAAATTACCCAAGCACCTGACACCCAGTGAAAGAAAACTAATAGTACAATGAAACACTCGGTTCTCTTGGATTGGAGGATACCTCTTTCACACAGGAGCCGATAGGCATATTCAAAGGTGTGTCAGGGAATACAAAATCTTCGATATCCTAAAAGCCTGCCATGATGGGCCTTGCAGTGGACACTTTGCAGACCACAAGACTGGACATAAAGTCTTACAAATGGGCTATTATTGGTCCACCATTTTTAAGGATGCCAAGAAGTTTGTCAAGGCATGTAATAGCTACCAAAGAATGGGCCGCCCTCGCTAGTCTAACGAGATGCCCCTGCATCCACAGTTAGTCATTGAACCTTTTAAAAGTTGGGCGTTAGATTTCATTGGCCCAATAAACCCATCATCTAATCAAAAGAGATATATATTGGTTGCAATGGAATATGTGACTAAATGGGTGGAGGCAGAAGCATTACCAAGGACCGCAGAGGACACAGTAATCTACTTTCTTTTCCAAATTTTCGTGTGGTATGGCTTGCCTAGAGAAATAATCACAGATGGAGGACCACAATTTGTAGGCCATTAAAAAATCATCATATTATGCACAGAATCACATCTCCATACCACCCACAGGCAAACGACCAGGTAGAAAGTACCAAGAAAGTAATCGAGGCTATACTAACAAAGACAGTCGCCTCACATAGACGTGACTGGGCTACTCGGTTTCCAGAAGCCCTGTGGGCAAATCGCATGACTTAGAGGAATACCACAGGATACTCCCCATATCAGCTAGTGTTTGGAAAATAACCTATATTCCTAATAGAATTTGAAATTCAAACATTGAGAATAGCCCAAAAAGTAGGCATGGATCTGAATGAAGCACAGCTTAATAGACTACATCAAATTAATGAATTGGATGAAATCTGGCTATCAGCTCTTTAGCATACTGCATTGATCCAACAACAAAGAGCAAAATGGCATGATTCCCTCATCAAGAAAAAGATCTTCCATGAAGGTGATTGGGCACTTCTGTATGATTCTAGGTTCCAGGATTTCCCGGGCAAACTCCAAACCAGATGGTTAGGCCCCTACGAGATACAAGAGGTGCACGATAATGGCACCCTTACATTAGCTACCATTGATGGGTCTGGCTACTCTTTTAAAGAAAATGGACATCGAGTACACCTCTATCACAAACCGCTTACAAGGGAATCCTTTTTCCAACAGATACGAGAAGATTCCACAATACAAATTCTCACTGAAGAGGGAAACCCTTCGACAACACCAATCTAGTGAAGAATTTATTTTTTTGAAACCTGTACATAAATTTGTCTTTCTATTTTCTTTCTATTTGATTGGATTTTCTTGAATAGTAGATTGCATATTAGTTTTTTTTCTTTATTTTTCCTTTGTTGTTCCCTACAGGGAACAGTTGTTGTTCCCTATAGGGAACAACACTTTTTCATGTGTATGTTCCTTTGTTGTTCCCTACAGGGAACAACACTTTTCGTGTGCATTTCCTCATGCTGTTCTCTACAGGGAACAATTGTTGTTCCCTACAGGGAACATCAATTTTCGTGTGTATTTTCCCTTGCTGTTCCCTACAGGGAACAACTGTTGTTCCCTATAGGGAACAACAATTTTTGCGTGCATTTTCCCTTGACGTTCCCTATAGGGAACATCAATTTTCGTGTGTATTTTGCTTTTATGTTCCCTATAGGGAATAGTTGCTGTCCCCTATAGGGAACAACAATTTTTGTGTGTATTTTCCTTTGTTGTTCCCTACAGGGAACAACTGTTGTTCCCTATAGGGAACAACAATTTTAGTTTGTATTTCCCTTGCTGTTCCCTACAGGGAACAACAATTTTCGTGTGTATTCCCCTTGTTGTTCCCTACAAGGAACAACACCTTTTTGTTTCTGTTTTCTTTGGTGTTCATGTAGTACAAGGAACAACACTTTTTGCGTATTTTTCTTTGTTGTTCCTTACAGGGAACAATTGTTGTTCCCTATAAGGAACAACACTTTTTGTGTGGTTTTTTTCTTTTGTTGTTCCCTTCAAGGATAACACCTTGTGAGTATTTTTTAGAACACCCTTTTTCTTTTTCTTGCATAATCATCCCTAGACCATCCAAGTTCACTCTTTATGATCCTCTTTATGGCACAAAAGTACAAATACATATTTAAGGACAACAAGTATGGAGTTTATTGGAATAGACAAATATCTTGAATATTATCATCTTTAACAAGATTGCTTTGTATTGATCAAAAAAGAAAGGACACAATTATCTATTTCACTTAACTGTCCTCATTTCCACTATAAATCAAACCGATTGATTATCTGTACCATGTTGGTTCTCCCCTATTCCCTATAACTCTCTCTGTTTATTATCAATAAGATTATGGGCATACTTTTTTTTCTCTATTGATATGTTCAAACTTCTTCCGCCATCCCTACTCTTAAGGAGTGCTGAGCCACCCTCTATATATAAATAGGAAGTGTTGTTTCAAAAAATTAAAAAAAAAAATAATAATATATATATATATATATATATATATATATATATATATATTCACTAACAATTGTATGATTTTTTTCCATAGGTAGAGGATAGGGGGTCTCATCATGAGCCAACCTACCATGATCATAAGGAAGCAGCAAAGTGGCATTCCCACTATGGCCACCACACCAGGGATATGATCCAATGGTTACATCAAGAAATAAAGTCCTTGGAATAGGAGGTCTCATTACGAGCAGGCCTGACCACCTTTCGCAACTTCCGAGTGAATGGCAATGTGTTCATCTAATTACCATGCTAGCACATTGGTCTCTACTTTGGATATCATAATGCACTTCCCCAATTATACATAAAGGACCATGGTTCCAAAGGGTTAGAAAACAATTCTGTCGAGGCTATAGATTCCTGTAGGCAACAGAAGCTCTGCTGATGGTATTGGAGTTTTATTTTACATCAATAATTATTATAATGTCCTCTTCTTATGTTTTCATATTTCTACAGAGAGACTATGCTCCTACTTTAATGTGAACCTTTTTGCATGCGTTAATCTTTTTAATCAATCACAACAGTTAAGTGGAATAAAGGTAGTAAAGCACTTTTCATGCATATGTTGTCCTTTTTCTTTATCGCATCTCCTCATGGCATCTTATCACTCATGGATAATTCTCGTTACACACCTTGTTTTCATCACTCCAATATTCTTTATGATCCTTTCATTAATATGCATACCTTGCCACTTTCATTACCCAATACATCACCCCTGTACTTCGTCGCCAGTGCGCTATCCTTTCATTAATTTGGTCATAGCCGACCTATTATTTCGAAGGGGGGCGAGGACCTCTGGTATACTTACACTTGCACTGTCATCTTTTCATTTGATTTTTTAGAACAATACGACATCCCATGATCACAGAGCATGGGGCATTATAACAGTCCTCGATAACAATATTTGTGCTTATAAAGTATCATCTGATAGAGCCATTACAACCATTTGTTGTTCCATCACTCAGCTCTGTTCGTTGTTGTGCTATCTCCGCTACACTAATTGTTTGCAGAATTCAAGCATCATGGGAGGAAGAACAGTGTGCCAAGAACCTTTAACACTGGCTATCACTGATGAAGCCGGGGAAATTCTGGCTTGTGCAGGATGGATAGCATACTTTACGAGATTTCAACCACCCAATGAGGAAATTGCCATCGAATTCTTACGGAATCTACAGAATGGACAATCCATGGTAAGAGGCAGGCAAATCACTATATCAGACACTGTGATAGCAGAAGTATCCGGGTTACTAGCAAAAGGACCAGTATGGGCTGGCAAGCGATTGAAGCTGCAAGATGATATCAAGGCTTTTAGGGACGAAGGACAAGAGCTAATTAAGAAGGGAAAAGGCATTCGATCATCCTCTCTTGGAGAGCCATGGGGAGAATTGGCACGAATTGCCCAGAACTACATTACCTACAACAGGCGTAAAGACGTGGTAAGGCCACGACAACTCAAACTTTTAGCAGTTCTAAAACGAAAATGCACTATTAATTTACCTGCATTATTGAATTCATTACTGCATGACACTGCTGAGAGGCTGAGACGGTCCCAACACATAGAAACAATAGTCAGCCACCATTGTTTGATCAGGTTAATAGTTAGGTATAACCTTGCCCAGCAATAATCAACCTATGATGATCTAATATTAGCCCTTAAAGGAGGTATAGCCTTGCCAGCACCTAACACTGTGCCAAAAATAAAGAGGACTGCCCTTTCAGGGAACATACCTCACAAGCACAGACGATCCACAAGGTTGAGGTCAAAACAGGGAGCATCTGAAAATCCCCAAGGCGGTGCTAGTAAACCTATAGAATTATCCAACCCAATAAGTGAACAATACTTGCAGCTAGAGTTAGAAGGACAGGATAACCATAAATCAGAGCATGAGGAAGGAACAGGGAATTCTGGAGATGAACAAAGAAACGAATTGCGACTTCCCTCAACACCAAATATGAGTCCCCAAGGCGATTTATTGCACGATTTTGAAATGGCCCAGGTCCTGGCCAACATGAATGTTTACATGCGACCTGAAGGACTGCTCAATTTTAACTCAGGAGAAACCCAATCTCCTGTGAATTCTGGCCATACTAGAATTCTATCTCCCTCAAAAGATGTAAGTCGCGAAGCTGAAACAGATGCAAAGGCCATTCAAGAAGAAGAGAACCAATCTAGCGACACTCTTCCAGTGGAAACCAGCCAGGTAGGCCTAAGCACAGAAAAAATATGCCAAGAAGAAGAAGCCGAGACAGAAATAATTCGGGAAACCGATAACCAATCTGGAGACACGGTCTTATTAGAATAGAGCCAGGGTGAGCAACCAGGCTCTTTAGAAGTAGAAGCCATTAACGAGATTGTCAGCAGAACAGTCCCTCCTCCAAAAAAGTATAAAGCCAAATTGAAAAATCTTAGGAAAGAATAGCAGAAGTTTCACAAAACAGTCAAAAGGGTGAGAAGAAAAATAAGAGAAATCACAGCGGGAAAGGTTCCGGACAAAACCCAGGAGACAGTAAATGCGGCTATACAAACAGAGTTATTTGAAGGTAGGGCTACAGGGACCCAAATAGAGCCCATACCTACTCAACCAATTATCACTCAAAATGAACAGCATAAAATTCTAGTAGACGTAGCTATTCAGACAGAGGATGTACCCTCTTATAGCATGGCTACTCAGACGGAGGTTTGGACCTCCCATAATAAAGAAATTTAGATAGAAAACATCCTTTATCATAGCATAAGCACTCAGACAAGCTTACAAGCCAAAGAATGTGCATAAGCACTCAAACAAGCTTACAAGCCAAAGAATGTCATGACACAGAATGACACCATTATACTAAGTCTTCAGAAAGAATTAACACAAGCTCGGCTCACATTAGAACGGCTTGAGCAAGAAACCGTGTCCCAACAGAGATATCGAGAACTGCAGAGACAGTTTCAAGAAATGAATGCAACAGAGAGAGAGACTCTCAATAGATACAGAAAAGCAGAAGAGAAAATAGAGAGAATCAAGCTCAAACTAGATAGGGTCATAGGTCGGACAGACACCATCTACTCATTATATACAGATGTCTTAGCATTCACATCTCCCGCCACCAATTATGCCTTGTTTTTGTTAGAACGATACTCGCTGTTGAAAATAAAAGCCATGAGAGCCGGAAAACCAATTGAATAAAAAACAGTTGAAGATTTTATAAATTGCTGCAAACAGCATGGTGTAATCAAAGGCTTCTTTGCAAATTTTACCTGCACAATTTTGTATTAGAGAACGAGGTGGAAAAGAACCCTAACCCTTTTGTGGGAGATGTTCAATTCCAGGCCTTTATCTCGTTTGCAGTTAACCAACTTAAATGGTTTAAAGCTCATAACACATTCCAACGACAAGAGCATGGATTGGATCTCTAGGTAAGAAGTGAACCCAAGCACTCTCTGCAAATGCTTGCCAACCATAAGAGTCTGATGACAAGGGAAGGGGTGATTAAAATTTTAGGGCCTATTCATAAGGAGATTGTACAGAATGGAGTACCATATTTTCACTCCATTCAAGAAAGCTCTATGGATGCATCCAAGCTTAGGTGGACAGTCTCCACTAGTAGTGTGTAAGATAGAGAGCCATTTAATTACAGAAATTTTAAAGCAGCCGCGGCTCGTTTTGTCACCTATAGCAACCTTATTTTAAGAGAAGGACCTTATTGGTTAGGATGTCAGTTTCGTAGCCCCATCATTTGGTATCCTCCTGAAGGTTATCGGGTTATCTACGAAAAAGGAAGGGCCTGCCTTTGCGCTCCTAGCTCAACATCATGGTTTTAGACCAATTTTTGACGCTCCTTCTCCAGCCTACTCTTTAACTACACTGCATCAGAATTACTTACATTTCATGAGGACATGAAACAAGGTAAGCAGGGGAGTATGTTGAGTTACGAAATGGGTATGTATTTACTATTCATTTCATCACCTTTTTCCTTGATTCTTATCTTTTTTATATCTTAATGTGCTAATATATTGAGGAATTATGATAAGAAACAGATGAATTATTTGCAGTTACGATTTAGCTAACTTTTACTCTTCTTTATGCAGAAAAGTGACAAAAGGAACAATTGTTGTTCCCTAACGATGGAACAGAAAAAACCAACAAACAAAGGATGGAACGTGTCGGTTGCAGACAAGGCTGAGGGCGAATCAGAAGGATCAGCGCGAAATAGGAAAGGTGTCTGAAGTTAGTAATCGGTTGCGAATCCCTCAGGATCACATTTATCCTTTACCCCTTTCTGATTATAAAAGAAAGCGATTGTAGGAAGAAAGGGGAATCTCTATTATTTTTCAAATTGTAATTTTAATTACAGACTTGCGCTGTTGGAGAACATGACCATATTGTAACGTTACTTAAGTTCGATGATTAATATATAATTGAAGTTGTTGTTCCCTCGCATTATCTGAAGTAGCTCAGCAATGTTCACTGGTGGCTAAGGGACTGGCCTCTGGTGGATTGAACTGCTTCCTTGTGTTATATATTTCTGATTCTCACAAAGTTTGATTGGTTTGACAATTTTCCTATTTCTGTGAATTTACCTTATTCATTGTTTACTGCTTTCCTCGATTGAAGTAGTATATGTTCTTTATATATTTCACAGTGCTGGCATTTGATTTGATTTATATTTATTACAAAGTAAATTATTTAGATAGTGAATCATATCGATTTAATCATCTGTAAGAGTTTGGTTATCACTATTGAACTCTCAGATTGATATCATTTTGATTTTGATTGCTTTATAGAGATTGAATATGATTTAGATTGAATCAACTAAGAAGAGATGAGTTATTGCTACTGTGCTCTCGGCTGATGCTATTGTTACTTGAATTGCTTGTGTAAGATTTGATTTCAGTAGAGGATTGTGTTTTGAAACTTAGATGTCATATTTACTTTAATAATTGCGATTTGAGTTTATTAGATGCATCCATTTACTCTTGTATCAAAGATCTATACTACAATTTAAGAAACATTACTCTCTGAATTTATAGCATGCACATATTGTGTACACTCTTGAAATAAGAGGACTTGCCCGGATTGATGATTAATGTGGGGTAATTAGGAGTTTTAAGAGACACATTTTATCAGCCAATAGATATATGTTAACTCAAATCTATGTGAATAGATTTCAAATTAAGATAAAACTATTTAACTTTCAAATCTCTTTGTTAATAATTTTTTACTAACAAATTTAAATATTTCAAATAATATAATTTTTTAAAATTTGATATTAAAATAATAAAAAAAAAAAAATTAGTTTATTAACTACAATATAATTTTTTTTAAATTCTCAATTAATAAACTTGATATTAAGATAATAAAAAAATTAAAATTAATTTATTAACTTTAACTTGAACCCTCAGTCCAAGATATACCATAATGATTTGTTCAATTATTTGATCTATCCAACTAAGATGTATAATAAATTATATATTCAAACCCTATTAAATAAATTTAATTATTAACTATTATTGTAATTAAATATCACTCGATCCTATTAAATAAATTTAGTTATTAACTATTATTGTGATTAAATATCACCGGATCCTTAAGACATCCTCCATTCTAATATTACTATATACAATATTATTTTGAGCTGCAAAACCTATTTAGCTATGAAAGATAGAGAGAGTAATGTTCAAAACCTATTCTAAATGTACAAAGAAAATATGTTCAGTTAAGAAACATATAGAGAGTAATGTTCATGACCCAACACCAACCATTACAAGTTCTAGAGAAAAACATCATCATGATTTGCCACATTCATAAAATAGGAATATGAAGATAACCTTGCTTTACAATAAATCTATGTCAACCCACATTCATCCTGACATTGATTAAACTCTGATAGATTTATTTAAATATCAAATTTTTGGATTAATAATTTTCTGTTTTCTCATTTATATCTTTTAAAATAATAGATTTTAGATTAATTTTTGGATTAATAATCTCTTATCTCCATATTTATATCTATCAAAACAATATGATTTTGAAGTTGGAAGTGTTTATCAAATGAAGATTAAGTTTAATGACTTGAATTATTTGTCCAACATATACATTATTGGATTAAATCTTATTAAAGTCTATTTAGTTATCAATTTAATTTTTATTTTTTTTGTATTGGTGAGGGTTTTTTTTTTTTGTTTTTTAATTTTGTATTGGTGAGGGTACATCATGGTAATGTTCAAGGATAACAACAAAATAGGGTGGGGAGTTGAATATGTGAATTAACATATAAGAGTGCATTAACAACCCACCTATCCAAAACCTATGGACATTTAGTTACCAATTGTTGTTGTAATTGGCTCTTACCAAATCTTTGCAATTACCAGATATTAATCTGAGTAGTTGTTGAAAGTATTCTGAATAATTGTTACATCCTCCATTCCAATATTTTGAAAAGAGCAATTCCAAATTTTCTGTAGAGAAAACAATTCTGAAATACTACATTCTATATCTACTCACAATATGACTCGTAGTATATCCATTAATATCAGGGGGCTGGGAGCTAACCCCAAATTTATAGCTCTCAAAGACTTGTTCCTTTCCTTATATCCTAATCTCATCCTCATTCAGGAAATGATGCATAAGCGTTCTGAAGTTATTTCATATTTTCGGAAAATGTTTCCAAGTTGGCATATCACAGCAACTGATTCCACTGGCCTCTCTGGGGGACTAGTGGCTTTATGGTATCCATTCTGGGTCTCCCTTAAGGCCTTTAGATGTTTTGCTAGCATTCTGTTGGAAGCTAGTTTTCGTGGTACACCCGGCAATATCCATATACTTATTGTATATGCTCCTTACAAGGATTGTCTTACCTTCTGGAATCAGATCCTCTAGTCAGAAATAATGGAACTGGCTTCCTTAATAATTGTGGGAGATTTAAATTGTACCTTAAGCAGTGATGAAGTATATGGTTGCGGTAGAAATATGGATCCTCTAGTCGGCACTCTACAAGACACCCTCCTTACATATAATTTTGTAGACATCTGTCCTGCCAAAATTTCCCCCACATGGGATAACGGCAGATCTGGTACTGCGTATCTGGCCAAAAGGCTGGATCGATTCTCAGTTCATGAAAATTTGATTGAACGTCTGGGCTTTTTAGGTTCCGAAATCATCAACAACTTCACATTTGATGACAGACCCATATCACTGCAATGGAGGAACGCTGGAATCTGAAAGGGATTTCCCTTTAAATTCAATAAAACTTGGCTGGACGACCCAAAGTTCAATGAGCTTGTTCAGGAAACCTGGAAAAGTCGCCCTATTCTCACAAATTCCTCCCCTTCTCAGCATCTCCTTGACAAACTAGCTTCCATTCGGAAGGTAGTAAAGCCCTCGCAAATTCGGAAGCAAAAAGCTAACAGGAAAGACCTAGAAGACATTTAGATGGAACTGGACAGGATTGTCTTAATGATGTCATCTCAATGCCTTCCCTTAAAGGTTTGCCTTCGCATACAAGAACTGGAAATTAGGAAAAAAAATACTGTCTATTGAAGAAGCCACATGGAGGTTAAAAAGCAGGGCTATATGGCTAAGCGAAGGAGATCGTAATAAAAAGTTATTTCATTGAAATGCAAACCATCGGCGTAACATAAACACAATCTGGGAGATTAGGGAGGAGGAGGGGAAAACACTACAGACTCAGGAAGATATATGTAATGCAGTTGTACAGCACTTCCAGGGAACCTTCAGTAGAAATGAAATTATAATGGCTGAAGATATCATCTGGGGAATTGAACCTTATCCTACAATGTTCAAAGATGAACAAAATGAAGAACTATACAGACCTGTTTTCGAAGAGGAACTTCTGGAAGTGATGAAATCTTTCAAGAGAGATAAATGTCCAGGTTCGGATGGATGGACGATTGAATTCTTCCTTCACTTCTTTTAATTAGTAAAGAAGGATCTTCTGAGTATGGTTGAGGAATCTAGAACTTCGCAATATATATCATCAACCTACATTGCCCTTATTCCAAAGAAAAAAAATGCCAATTCCTTCTAAGATTTTAGGTTGATCTCCCTGTGCAATTCCATCTACAAAATTATCTCTAAGATCAGTGCTGGCAGAATGCGAGATACTCTCTCGCGCTATATCTCACAGGAACAACATGGTTTCCTAAAAGATAGACTTATTCATGATGTTGTTGCAAACACTCAGGAAAGTTTGCATTCGATCCATACAAAAAATCTTGATGCAACCATTTTTCAAATTGATTTAAAGAAGGCATATGATTTCCTGGATTGGGTTTTCTAAGATGTGTTCTCACCAAAATTGGTCTCAACCCATACTGTAAAGACTGGATTATGGCTTGTGTAGACAAGGTAAATTTTGCCATCCTTATTAATGGACACCCTACTAACTACTTCCGAGCTGCTAGAGGACTGAGGCAAGGATGCTCCCTATCCCCATTATTATTAATCCTGGCAATGGATTGCCTAAGCCTGCATATCAAAAGAACTGTTACAGAGGGACATTTCTAGCCTCTGATGATTAGCAAAAACAATAGCATATCACACAGCCTATTCGTAGATGACATTCTGATTCTGGGTATGCTCTGCCGTTTCACTTGGATATGTCTTTATAATATCCTAAAGAAATTTACAATGGCTTCAAGATTACAAATAAATGAAAGGAAATATGTAATCTATCACAGAAAATGTGGTAGGGAAACTACTGATTACATTGCAGGTTTATACAACATCAAAGCAACTCCTATTCAAGAGGGAATGAAGTATCTAGGATACCACCTTAAACCTTCTTGCTACATTCGAGCAGACTGGCAATGGATCATAGATCATTATTATAAAATAATATCTGGATGGGAGTGTAAATGTCTGTTGATGGGTGGGAGAGCTACACTTTCGCAAGCAGTTTTAGCACAATTAACTGTATATTGGGCTCACCTTTTTTATATACCAGCGAGCATTATTAACGAGCTAAACCACCTTACAACAAATTTCATTTGGGAAGGCTGTCATGAAAAGAAGAAATTTCATCTAGCCAAACTCGCTAAAATTACTCTTCCAAAAGAACTGGGAGGTTGAGGGATTATGAATCTTCAAAAATTTGGAGCAGCTTTACTGTGTAAATCTTTATGGAGGGGCTTATATGGGGAAGGCTCTTGGGGTATTTCCATTAAAAAAAAGTATTTGGGCAACAAAGACTTCGCCTTCTGGTACATAAAAGGTACTATTGGCACCATACAAGCCTCTGCGATTTGGCAAAGCTTCCACAAAATTCAATCTTTTTTCTTACATCATCTCACATGGAGTTTCTAGAATGAAAACAGAATTTTAATTGCATTGGACCCAATCCTTGGAGCTGGGGAGGAATGTTCTATTCCACAGGAAATTAAAAATGCCTTACATCGTGCGGGCATCTTCGTATGGGGAGAAGCCATTGCGAGTTGGCATGGGCCTTCACCGATCTAGAAAGAAGCACATAGTATGGGCCTACATGGCCAAGCGACCCTACAATGGAACAAGATTTTGGCAAACATAAACAATATAGGAATTTGTCGTACAGAGTCTCGAGACTATCTCACATGGAAGGGGAAGAGGAGCACTGATAGTATAAGTGTTGCTGATACCTATTTATCTTTATCCAATATACCACCACCCCAAACAAGCCGGCAATTTCCCACAGCTTTATGGAAAACAGAAATTCGAAGCAAAATTATAATATTCTCTTGCTTAGTTTTTCACAACAAAAACCTCATATGGGAGTATCTACAGAAGAGGCAGTGGCAAGGGTCGAGCATTTGTTCTATCTGCAAAGCTAAAGTTGAAAACAACGAGCACATCTTCCTGCAATGCAAACTCACCACTCAGGTATAGAAAAACTTATCTATTTTTTTTGGTTTCTGTTCTATAATGCATTCTTCCATAAAGGACTCACTAGAATGGTGGAGTGCATAGAAGGCCTATTGGAGACCCATTCCCTTAATATGTATATGGACAATTTGGAAATGGAGGAACAATTTCTTATTCCAAAACAAGAAAGAAGAGTTTCAGCAAATCACTCACAAAGTTATTTCATATTACAACGTTTTCATGCCACAGCTCAAACAGCGAAGTAGTAAGCCCTGTGGGCACAATAATCCTTAGCTAGAGTACCCAATGGGTTTCTTTGATGGCGCAACACAAAAAGGTATATGTTCTTGTGGTTTTTGCATTTCCATGAATGAATAACTAAAATAAAAACTTTACTGGAATGGAGGGAACAGTTTCAACAACAAAGCAGAGGCAATGGCACTTTGGGGTCTATTATGTTTCAGCATTTTTCTAAAGATCTCTGTTTTACATATACATGGAGACTCCAAAATTATAATTGACCATGTTATAGGGAAGATATCCATAAATAACCCTCTTCGAATAGGATGGATGAAGAGAATTGAGATCTTCTGGCAAAAACAAAAAGGATACTCTATTCAGCATGTAGACAGATCCCAAAACGAGCAAACTGACAAATTATCAAAAAAAGGTCTGTCCCAAGAACTTGGCAAATGGCATATGGATATTCTTTGGGAAAACAACACCTATAACATGGAAGACTTGCTCCTTCCAGGACCATAATTCTGAACATTGTTCTTTTTTGTGTCCCTGTTGTTGGATTACTTCTGCCTAGCCACTGGGCATTGTACAATGTCCTCTGCGAAATGGGATTTCTCTCCATCACAGACGGTGACTATCTTCTTTTACAACAAGGTTATATTGTTCCAAGTTTGGGCTGTAACCTATCTTATTCTATAACTGCTTCACACAACCTCCATATATAGTTTTCACAATGAAGAACCTATTTCGTTCTTTCCTTCTAATTTTTGGGGAAAGACGATACTCATTGATTCAACATTATGTTTACTGTCTACCATTATTGGCACTTGTTTTGCCAGACTACTTGTAATTTTTTGTAAATTCTCCTTTGCTATTAATATAAATCGTGGTTTTTTCCTACTGAAAAAAATTAAAGTACAATCATAAATTCTATTTTGCTTTATCCATTAATGAATCTCTGGATCTTGAAATGATAAATATAATTTATTTTATTTTATTTTTGTAACTCAGTAATCAAACCAATAAAAAAACCAATATTACTATATCGCATTACAGACTAACTCATGCTGCTGAAATTAATGTCAATAAAAGACCAGCTTTTACTTCTGCCAAAAATATCTCTAGATGTAGCCATGATCTATTTACACACTCCTGAAATAAGACATTGACTTCGAAACATCAATTAAAAAAAGGAAAAAAAGCATGTAACTCATTTCCTATCAATATGGACTTCGAAACATTAATTAAAAACAAAGGGAAAAAGCATGTAACTCATTTCCTATCAATATAGAGCAGCTCGTGTACCAATTTTCGTCCGCCTGAAACATGGTCGCATCTTTTAGAGATGTGCGAATTGAGTCTCACCGTCCATCGAGGGACACCATATTTGTTTATTCTATTAACGCAGGTGCCCATTGTTTGCTACGATTGTTTCGGCCCAGCTTTCGTCCGCCTGAAACATGCTGGCATCTTTTACAGGTGCGAATTGAGTCTCACCGTCCATCGAGGGACACGATATTTGTTTATTCAATTAACGCAGGTGCCCATTCATTCTCCAACTGTTTCGGCCCAATGATATTTGTTTCTTTAATTTATTCATTTTTTAATCTCTTCATTGTCTTATTATGGCCATTCTTGCACCTGACAAAATTCCGATTACTTTACTGCTTCGTGGAGCATGTTTCTTGCACCTGACAAAATTCTGATTACTTTGCTGCTTCGTGGAGGATGTTTCGAGACGCATGGTTTTGGCGTTCTCCAACTATGATTATTTTTTTGAGTTTTTATTGGTGAAAAGTCTTTGGGTCAATTTTTCATTTTTGTCTCATGAATATCATCATAGAGTCTCATGCTATAATCCGAAAAAACCTTATCATATGCTCAAACATCTTTGATAGAAGATTCTTTGGTGGGGAGAGAGGGGAAATAAATTTCATTAAATGATATATTGTGAAATTTTAGGAAATGAAGTTTAGGTATGTTTCAAGGTTTTTTTTCTTGTTAGGGGTATATTATTTTTGTGTTTAGGTCAAGGGAGGATCTAGATAAGATTGGGAGATGTATTTAGTTATGAGAAGTTTATTTCTCTTTTGAAATTATTGAGAGCCTAGATTTCGTCCTTTGAGAAAAAGAAACAATATGGCAACTATGGATCAACAACTTCTATATATTCCCTTAGAGTTATGGAATGAGGAGATCTTTAAGGCCACTAGAAATAGATTGTGTAATTAAATCACCATGAATGACAAAACCAAAAGCATGGACTACAGATCAATGGGAAATATCTATGTGGAGCTAGACTTAGGAGATGGTATTCCAAATCGGATAAATTTGTACTAGGTGATGGATAGAATTAAAGACCGTAAATTATATAAACATCCCTTTTAGGTGTATTGTGTGTAGGGCTCTAGGTCACTTTAAAGAGTGTATTCCCAAACAAGGGAAAAGACAATTTATTAGATTGTATGCATCAAATGCTTAATTACTCTATCTATAGAATTTTTTTATTAAGAATGCCCCATCAACCAAAATTTCTTGAGACTTTAAGGAGGAAAGAGGTACCATGTTCCCGAAGCGAATTCACTGAGGGGAAATTCAGCAAATGTAGAGGCCAACAAAACATATAAGGAATTATATTTTAATTGAAAAGGAAAGGCATTCTAAATTGTCGAAAGAACTCAATAATATTCAATTTGAGCTTAATGTGTTATAGGTCATAAACAAAAGGGAAAGTGGGTAACAAAGGGTAAACACCTTTCCATGGATGTTTTACAAGACATTGAATCTTCAAGGAGGTTCTCATTGTAGGAAATGGGGTAGAGATTGAATACCACAATTTTGGTGTGGACAACAGTTCTATAGCCATGGAAATTATGTAGCATGGTTTAGCATAGAAAAAGGCTTCTTAGGATCAACACAAGGGATCCCATAGTTTATGAATATCAATGAAATATAAGGATATCATTAGGTGCACATCTTTACCAAATGGGGAATTTGAAAGGGGCTATCCAAATTACTGACAAAATGTACCATCTCAAATTAGGTAAGAAGAAAAAGGAAAAAAATACCTAGAATTGCAAGGACATGTATCGTAAGTTAACTTTAGTCTTTCCAAACAAAAATGTAATGGGAAAATCTAATATTAAAATAAATAAATAAAATAATAGATTGAGCTATAATTTCAAAGTAAGAAATAAAGAGGAAGAAATTATTTTCTTATTAATCAAATCTTCAAAAAAAAATAAGGTGATTAAAAGAATGTTTCATAAATATAATTGAGATGTGATATTTAATTATGAGACTATGTTATGATTTTATAAGTAATTTGATAGTCATAATTTAGGGATGGGGAGCATGCAAGTGTGGTCACCTTATACTAATAGAAGCATACAAGGGACATTTAATCAAGTAACCCACTTGTATGTGACCATATATATAAGCTTCCCAAACATCATTTTACTGAGTGAATAACAAAGCTTCATATTTAAAGACTCTAGAACATGTCTCTAGCTTGAAAAGATTGTTTAAAATTGAGTTCGCATCGATATGCGAAAGAGATTTAATACCACTTGTAGTATTCCTAGAAAAAAAATTAATGACTGAAGAGAAATACCAAAAGAATTATAAAGTACAAAATGTAAAATATGAATACAAAAATATTGAATATGTTGAATATTAACCATTATATTGATAAATATGCCTCTCTGGGGAGGTAACCTCCAAATGAGAAAAGATTTAATACAATGATAATACTTGACAAAACATTAGATAGATTCCTAACTATATAGATATTTTTCACTCCAAGATCCTGAATTTACCAGTCCTCCCATCATCAATGAGTAGGTGTCCCTTTTACATCAAGTGTAACCACATCTACCTAAGTAGTCTTATTTAGAGAACATGTCCTTGTACATTGACTCCTTAGCAACATTTATGTCATGAAGTCAAGGTAGGACCCTAACAGTTTCATGTTCTTGAGACATTTATTTCGAACCACAAATTCTTATAAAAGAATAGCTTGAGCCAAATTCCCAACAACAATTTATTGCAAAATTATTAAAAAGAATACACATATTACATAAGACTACAACCAACCATTGGACAATGCAAAAAAGTAATTAATACATCAATTAAAGTCATATGATTGGCTATTAACATGTTAGTAGACCTATTTATGTTGTCCCTAAAATATCCATTAAGATATTAAATTATTATAATCCATGCTCATATAAATAATAATGTTTTAGGATTTTTGATAATCCATAAAACCTACTTGTACTAATTTATCAGGTTAATTAGGTCCCATTCTTTACCAATTACCATTACAATGTGAGATCAAACCCATGCTTTTCTCTTCATTAAATATTAAAATATTCTGTTAAAATTCAGCTAACACTTTAGAAAATAAAAGAATAGAAATATTTTTAAGTGATGCAGGAAGACCCAAAAAATCACAGGGAATAATCTTAAATAAGACTCTCTTGGTAGAAAAGAAATATGCATCATACTCATAAAATTATTGATAAGTCCATATTATAAAATATTCCACTTGGAACACTCGTCCTTATTAATCCTCATTATTGTGGTAAAACATGTGCAATGTCTTCCCGCCCATCTTGCAGTTACCACTCCTTATTGTAATATCTTTAATTTTTCTTTCAATTCACTTTTCAAAATATACAAGTTATATATTCCAATCCTATTAAGTTCATTTAATTAAATCCTATTAAGTTCATTTAATTAGTAACGGTTATTGTGATTCAATACCACTAAATCCTTCTGATAACCAGCTGTATTGTGACTAACTGTTAAGACAACCTTCATTTATTAACCACCTTCATTTTAATATCATTAGATACAGTATTTTTTTCAAGTCGCACAATCTATTCTAAATGCACAAAAAAAATTCAGCTAAGAAACATGCAGAGAGAAGTATTTATGATCCAAAACCAGTCATTACAAGTTATAAAGAAAAACATCATCATGATTTGCCAAATTCATAAAATAGTAATATGGAGATAAACTTAATTTCAGGCTAGTTGCAAGGCTCTATAATAAATCTATGTTAACCCACATCCATCTTAAATTAAGATGTTTTATTTATATATCAAATCTCTGGATTAGTAATCTCATGTTTCCCCATAATGATTTTTTTTCCGAATCAAAATTTTTAAACGTGAACTATCAGTCGGAGAGATAAAAAAAATGGACTAATTCAATGATTTGAATCATCTGTCCAACATTTTTTTTCAGTACGAAAAAAGCAAGATTCTGTTATAATGGTGGGATCCAGATTACATAAAAGTATAGAGCTAGTACAAACAGTTCGAAGTGAAAATCAAACTGCATAGTGCAGTGAAAAAACTAAACCATACATAATATAACCATGAGAATTCTGGAAGATGAAAAAAAACAAAATCGGGCAATACTTACAAATCTGAGAAACTTGTGCGATAGAGAAAATCAGAAAACAGGTGCATGGTACATATGTATGGTGGAGTGAGTTATCTGGAAGTGAAAAATCCTGACTTTACGACTGATTTACCAACTTGTGATTGAAGACCTTTCTTTGATCTTACCTTCAATACTAGCTGTTATGCTAACTGCCTCTTACCAAATCCTTGCAATTACTGCTAAAAGCATTCTGAATAGCTGACTCTGAAATGCCAGATTCCATATAGGCTCAGCGCTTAAATAACTATTAAAGTAGTGAAGTACAACCATAAATTCTGTTTTGCTCTGTCCATTCATTGAATTCTGTAGTGAAGTACAGGTTTTGCTCTATCCATTCATCCTGGATCCTATCATGATTTTTTTTTAACACGGAAGAAAAACTCATTACAATTTAGTTGTTGAATGAGCAGTAGAAACAGTTTACAGGTTACTATTTATTGTGGTAGACTGATTAATCACAATATTCACAGAAAATCAGGGTAACTAAAATTACTTATAAAAACTAAATTAAATACCTCTGGATCTCGAGGCACACTAAATACATAACAGCTGGTTGGAATTGGCATCCTATCAAATTTAGGGGCAATAAATTGCAGTTGTTTTCTTAGCTCGCAAATATCTTTCATACCTTTCATAGATCAGGATTTATGAGGACAAGAGGCAGACTGAGAAGGCGATCAATATGACCATAAAATCATTCAGCCACAGCAGAATTGAATTACTGTCATGTTGATCGCCTTCTCAGTGCGCCTCTTCTTCTCCTCCGCTCCTCTGGTTACACCTCCTGCTGCATACCTTCTCAGTGCTCTGCTTCTTCTCCTGCGCTCCTCGGCTTACACCTCTCCTCTCCTGATCACACTCCTACCTTCACATGCCCATATATATAAGGCATTCTGTGCCAATTTTCCTCCAATTTTCTTTTAGATATGTACAAATTGGCTGTCACCGTCCATCAAGGGACACGATATTTGTTTATTCAATTAAACGCAGGTGCCATTGATTTTCCAATCGTTTCTTTTTCTCCGGTGAAGGTTGCAGGTCGTAATTCCAGTTTTCACGGACCATCGAAAGGCGTGTAACGTTGGCTTGTTTAATTTAATCATGTGCCCATTGAGTTTTTCGAGACGCAGGATTTTTGCGTGCCAACTACCTCATTACAAAACACATCGAGGTGACGTTTCCAGATGACGTTGCTAAGCTTTGTGCAGCATGGACTTTGGTGAGCGATGACAATTGCCACATTAAAAAAAATTCCGAAAAAATAGTTTGTGGAGCAGTAAAGTTGATTTCGCAACTTCTTATAATTTATTTAATTTTGTTTGCTTTTTATAGTGATGCATTTATTTTCTCATGGAAAACCGGAGGAAGTGTTATTTTCCACACGTTTTTAATAATAATGTTATTTTTCCTTTATGAAAAAGTCACCAAATGTTTATGGGTCACCATCTAAAAGAAGATAGAATCAATCTAGTGAAAAAGGGAATGAGGTTTTAGGTTTTGTTTAAGGTTTATCATGTAAAGGAAGATAGAGTCAATTTAGTGGAAGAAGAGAATGAGGTTTTGTTTAAGAGTCATCCTTTAAAGGAAGATAGAGTTAATTTAGTGGAAGAAGGGAATGAGGTTTTGTTTAAGGAGGTTATTTTTAGAATATTTAAGTGACCAGAACATGGCAAGGAAATGAATTGTTTGTTAAGAATCATTAGCATGATAGATTTATTTTAGTAGAAGAAGGGAAAGAGGTTTTGTTTAAGAAGACAACTTCAAAATCTATGAAAGAGGCAATATTTCTAGGTCACCAAGAAAAATTATCTCCAATCAACACCCTCAAAAAGTCCATGGGATACTATGGGGTAAATCTAAATTTAGTGACATCATGCTTGTTAATGGAATTTCAAATGTGATGGAGAAGATTCGATGGTTATTCCTTATAGCAGATGCCTATGATTAAATTTTTGAGCCAATGTTAAAGCAAAAATGGATATCATGAAAGAAGATGGGTCCTTGATCACGTCCATGGTATAATCCAAGGAAAGCAATGTTTGGTCAAAGATGGTAAGAAATAAGGATTTGAGTACATTATTCCCATCCAAAGGTGTGGAACATTTTGGAATTTACATAGCTGTTGATGATGGGAATTTTTTCTTCTAAGTGAAGATCATCCATCTCCTTATTGTTGGAAACACTAAGAGGTGGGTGAATCAGTATTTCTCTTCAATTAGCATTTAAAATTTCACAAAGCATTAATCACTATTAACATTAGATCAACATAACTTTCAACATCACATGAATAGTAAACGACATCATTCAACTATGCACAAACATCAAGACAATAGTACAATTTTTTAGGTGGATACCCTTTCAGGAGAAAAACCATTGAACGCTTCTTAATATTTGTCTTCAATAAAATTTACATCAATATTTTCAGCTCCAACTGATAGAGGCTCCAACCCCCTAGTTTTCAGGCTCCAGGCTTAAGAATGCTTCAACGCCCCAATTTACTAGCTCTAATTAGAAGGACACTCCAAAACCCTGATTTACAAACTCCAACCTTAAGGATGCTCCAACACCCTGTTTACCGGTTGCAACTGAAAGGACACTCCAATGCCCTACGCAGGCTCCAACCTGCTCTAACGCCACCTTGCGTCCCTAATCAACCGATGGACCACGTTTCACAATTTTTAGGCTAGATCCCCCTATGCTTGAAATTAATATAAAGAAACTACAATACAAGAAATTGTTATACAACCCCTATCAATCAATTTTACCTCTACTCAATCTGCATTTCAAACCCTAGCATCAGTCAAATCTACTTCTTCACCAAACATCAAACACAATCAATTCATTGTTTTTTCTTCTGCTCAACATCAATCCAAACTTCGCACCCAACACTCTCTAGTCATCCACTGTTATCAATACCACTATCATACCACCTTTGCTCCAAAAATCAAACCCTAACTTCTCTGCTCAAGTCATCAAATGTCTAGCCATATAACCTAACAATCTTTGCATCAATGTACTAGTATATCAGGTCAAAACTTGGCAATACAGCCATAATAAATCAATGGTGATACAATGCATATGGTAAGCATATTAGCAATACATCAACCTCTAATGGAAGCATACTCTAGGTTATCAACCAAACAACAACATCATCAACACTCTCCAACAACTCAATTATAACTCTGCGTCAAGCACGAAACCCTAACTCCTCAATACATCAATCATACCAACCAGCAAACTCAATATTTCTAGTCAAGTTAGATATACTTATGTCAATCTACTCAACAAACTTTGATTCACAAACAAATTCATAACCCCTTGGTATTATCTTAACAACATGCGACCCTTGTTCATATATAAACCATAGGCAATGAGCTTTGACTCACAATTATATCTATCTACATTTTTATCTGAGGTAAAATCGTCTTTCTTCTACCGGATTACAATTCGGTCAATTAATGACTCCAAAAACCATGTATGAAATTTAAATATCTACAATTTATACCTTTCTAGGCACTTCTACAAAATGGCAATGTCCCACCATTGGTATACTAAAATTTCTACAAAATGAAAAGTAAAAATTATTTATTTCAGATCTGTCAGCGACAATAATTGAACTTGATACCTTGAGAATAGAGCATATATACATTCACAACTTTGCAGTCTGATGCAACACGGATTGAACACATGGTTAAACAAATTTAACCCAAAATGTTACTCTATGTGGGGCTAGATTGGTGAGCCAACTTATGACTACTTAAAATCACATCTGAAATAATGCATCTACCAAATGTTTTGATATATTACAACGTTGTGTTAACCAAACTCATAAATCGATTTCTCTTTCTACGGTCTTACGGTCCAATCCTTTCATAATGTTCTCGGTTTTATGAAAATTCATTAGCACACACTAACAATGCATTTCTTCATTAACAATGATGCCCAGGTTGCATTTATGTACACATATCACATTCACATCATATCTGCAGAATCTTCCATATAAATTTCTAACTTCCAGTTCGATATTATTCGCAGATTCCACTCACGCACAAGTTCCTTAGCAGACTGATATCATTCTAGACCGCAAGTCTTCACAACATTACATCATATGGATTTACGACATGGTTCATGCTACAAATTGTGGGCTCAAATTATTGCAACGAACAATCGAGAATGTTTCTCACATTTTAGACTTCGGCCAAAACAACATCAACTAATTATGTTCCAAATCACATGTATGATATTGCAGAGTAGTCTACCAAATATCCCAGACCGTTGTTGTAGCAATATTGCACGGAATCTTCATATTTCAACATGATACAGAGAGCCGCAATCAAATAGATATAAATAACTTGATCTGTCACTTGTTTAGCTCAGACATGCTCTATTATAGGGGGCCGAGAATCTTCAAAGAAGGCACAATGAATTTTCATGACCAAAAAGAGCCTTACGTGTACTTTAGATATGCACAGGGAGGAGTCCAAACTGGTCTTTCTTTTTGTTTTAAAGATACATTATATACATGCCTCAAAATCTCATATTATCAAGTTGTTCTCAAGTCACAGTCTTCAAAAGGAATCGAAACCTATGGAAATGCTCAACAAATGTTATAGAGACATGCAATAGGATCATAAAAAAAAACAATGAATTCCATTTAAGAAGTTGCAGCCCATACATCCTCAAAACAATGTGAGTTGTGACATGTCCCTTCAATGCAATATTAGAGTGTACCCCATATGCCCAAGAATAAAACAAAAACCTTTAAATTCAGGCCTCCTCGTTGGATTTCTCTATAATCGACATGGTCAAAAAAAATCTCATAATATAATTGCTAGAATGATACTACATTACATCCATGCCGTAATGGATGAGATACAATTCCTTTTTATAGATAAGGAGAGACATTAAATTAGGCTAGCCTACTTGATGATGGGAGGGAAACAATATTTTTTAATTTCAAATAATGTAGCCAAAAATCATATGAGGTCAAATTCCCTTGCAATTTTTGAGTATGTCACTTAAATATTTATCTTGAATATTTTATTTGACATTTTCCTTCAAGATTTCATAATAAAAAAAATTGTAATCTCTTCCTTTTCTTATGAATTGTTCCATAATTTACTTTGCCAAATTTTCCCAATAACAGTTTGCCACATTATCTTCCTTTTTTGGGTTTTTTCCCACTTGATGGGGTTTTAACCATTAAAAAAACATATATCTCAAACCATGACGGATCCCATGATGAGCCGCATACCATTGGAATCAGTATGACGAGAAGAATCCAATGACAATGGTCCTGAGCCTAAGATCCTTGATATTCATCCCTAAATTCTTCAACAAGTGTGGGGCTCAAGACCATTGTGGGGATTTCCAAGGGATTTGACCAATGGTGCTTCCAATTGATGACAAATATTAAGAGCGTTCAATCAGTGACATTGGCATCAATGACAACACCATTCAACACCTATCATGACTAGAAGAATCATGTAGTTTATTTGGTTCTAGATTACTTCTCTCTTGGTAAGAAAATATTTTTGACCTTTCCTTCGCTATTTGACTTGCAACTAGAGAAGGCCCTTCCATTTTCAATGAATATACCCCTTCGCTCAAAATTTAGAATACAAATGAATTAGGATTAAGGAATACAATGAAAGAAAAACAAGATGTAGTCAAGGATGCTTCTCCTTTGGAAGAAGAATTGGAGATAAGAAAAGAAAGATGCAAGTTAGACCAGTTAAACTACAAAAGACAAGAATGAATATCATGGTAAAGTCTCATTCTATAATTAGAAAAATCTCAATCATATGCTAAACATCCTTCATAGGACATGCTTTGTTGGGGAGAGAGGGGAAATGAATCCCCTTAAATTATGAATTGACAAATTCTAGAAAAAAACTTAGGTATGCTCCAGGGCTCTTCCTCCTCATAAGTGGAAACATTAACATTACATGAGGTCAAGGCATGATATAAAAATGAAAAGTGAAGGTTTCATTAAATAATTTTCAAGTTAGTCCATGTCTTTTATGCAATGAATCGTGGTTGTAAAAGTACACAAACTTAAGTAAATTTGCAGAATTTTAACAGTTAAAAGCAGACAAACATTCAACATCAAACACAAGAAAATTGATAAAAAAGTTCACCCATCTTGGGCTATGTCTCCGAGTCCAGCTTCCAGTTGTGACCACTTTATTATATGCCCAAATGCTCAATACATCGACATACAAGCTTCAATCTGCAAAATATCACTACCGTTGTGTCCAGAAGGCTCAAAACACCCCTATCTAGGCTCTTCTTGAGTTAAAAAAGGATGATAAAATGAGAAATTTATTCTTATTTCTTCAAAGATTCTTGTAAACTCTACAACAAAACTAGAACACTCTCCAAAGTTTTCGGCAAAATGATCCTAACCCCACTAGTAAGGCACCAGAGTAATAGGGAGGAGGTCACAATTTCGACCCACACTTCTCGTCATTGATTGTGTTAACGGACCTCCACCCCTACTCAAATCCTCTGCCCCTGGTTTCCTGTCAACACATGGCCATAGGCCATGGGCGCGGGAAGTGTACCACACGCCACATCTCCTAACTCCCTGCTAGTGGTCGCATCCCATTAACGTAACCGTGGGTTGTGTGCCCAACCTTCATGCCCACCTATGAAACGTTGCTCACATTTTTTTCCATAAAGCCAATGGTTGAACCATTCATGCTAGCCTGGTGGTCTGTAGTTTAATTACCAAACTGCCCACTGTTAATCTTTAACATGGAAAATTTTAGGGGCGAATTTTCGCCCTTGGGCGAAATTAAGGGGTTTTATATTTTTATTGGGCGAATATTTTGTATCACAGTGCATTGTTACAAATAGCCTCAAATTTATTTTATAAAAAAATTAGGTATGGAGGTTAGCCCACCTTATTTTAAGGGAGAGAATAAAAAAAGTGAATTTAGCCCTTGAAATTAGGAGTTACAACCCTCTATTCGCCCTATTTTCAAGAATAGGTATTTATGATAATTATTTCACCCTCCACATTCTGTGTAAAAAAGGTTTTCTTCTTTCATTTTCCCATATTTCATGGTATTGGGGTTAATTTCGAGAAAATGACCTTATTTTTTGGAACAAATGGTCACAAAAGAATAATTCATTTTATTTAAAAATTCAAGTCTCTTATTTTCATATTTATTTAAGATTGAATAATGTTCTTGCCATATTCCAAGTTTGCATTTGTTTAGTCATAATCATATAAAGAATAATGGAAAACATTTTTTTATATTTACTCCATAAGTCACCTTATATTTAAGTGTAAATAAATAAAACCTCTTTTTATACTTACTCCAAAGGTATGGTAAATAAATATAAATATAAATAAACTAGCGGTATGGTAAATAAATAAAACCTCTTTTTATATTTAGTCCATAACCCTCTTTCTATTTAAGAAGGCTCAAAAAAGAGGTTTTATTTAAGTGAATCCTATGGGCCAAATACCATATTTATAAAAGAGGTATGGTAAATAAATAAAACATTTTTTTATATTTACTCCAGAAGTCACATTATATTTAAGAACACTCAAAAAATGTGTTATATTTAGGTGAAGCCTATGCGCCAAATACTATGGGCCAAATTATTATTAATACCATGCAAAAAAAACATTATTAACCCTAATATTAGTATTAATAAAAAAAAAAGATGGCACATGGTATTGACCCATGGTATTCACGTGGAATGTAGGCTATTTAAAGGGGGGATCAAATATCGTGATATGCAAACTAGCATAGAATGAAAAAATATTTGATCCTCGGGCTTGGTAGATCAACGGTAGAAATGGATCTTGTAATTTAATGTCACTTAAACATTTTAATTTGGTTAAAAAAAGTAAATAAATAAATTATTAATTTGATTAATTTTTATAAATTACTAATAGTAGTTTTTAAGCTCCAGGTTTATGATAACCCATGGTATTGACCCATGGTAATATCATGGTATTCATGTGACTATAGACTATTTAAAGGGGAAATTCTATCAGCTTAGATCCATCTTAATTCCGAGTCTACCAAGTGCTGAGAGGGATAAATAGATTTCATCCCTTCAAGAGTGGTAGAAGTGGAGTTAAGATGGATATAGGTTAGTTTTTATGATAATGAAGATATTAAATAGACTTAGGAAATTATATTATAAAAAACATCTTAAGGTGAATGGTTAAAGCTACATTTAGTCACTTCACAAATTTAGTAAAAAATACCAATATCTCCATTAATATTGGTTATTCTGATTTAACAAAAAAAAATTCAAAACAGTGAAATCTTATCACTCTTTCTGCATCACCCTCGCAAAAGAGAGATAGTCAGTGCCCAGATTTCCCGCCATTTTTCAAACGTTCTCAATATGATATCTTCATGAAAAAGTTAAGGTAATGATGTTGGATTAGTTTTTTGAAAAATATGCTAGTTTGTACAACCTTTCATCTTCTCTGTTATTCTTAATTTGTCGTAATGATCTGTAGGGGTTGGGCCAGTGCTTGAAAAATATGCTGGTTTGTACAACCTTTCATCTTCTCTCTTTTTCTTAATTTGTCGCAATGATCTATAGGAGTGCACCATATGGGGTTGGGCCAGTGCACCATATTGTCCTAAAAGGTGGAGATTGTGCACCAAAAAGGAAATTAATCCACATGTTACAACATTGTTAAAAAATGCAAGACGTATGAAGGTAGTGAATTATGTTAATAAGCAATTTAGATTGGGAGAGACGTAATAAAATTTTATTATTTAATTGAAGATTTCCAATTAAAATAATAATAAATCTATATGTATATATTAATATATTGATTAGAAGGCTTCTGACAACGGTCACTTCTTTCCATTAGATCCCCTTTAGGCCTTTGGGATACCTACTACTTTCTTATATTATATAGTTGGGGCTTTCTACTTGTTGGCGTGTTGGGGTAAACAAAATGTGTTTTTTTTAATCTCGCAGTTGGAGTCTATGGAATAAGAAAGAAATTTGATCGCTTGACAAAAGTGGTACAAAATATGTGTTTTTTTTTTTTTTTTTTTCGTAGTTGGACTCTATGGAATAAGAAAGAAATTTGATAGCTTGACAACAGTGGTAGAGAAAAGATTAATCTCTCCTACCTCGACAAAACTGGTGGTCAAGATCAACACCTACAAGAAATTTGTTGTGGAATATTACCAAAACTAATAGCAGGATATGAAAGAGTGTACAGTGAGAACCTTGACAAACATGGCCACTGAAACTTGCAACATTGTTTGTAGGAAGAGAAAATTATGTTTCTTTTTTCCAAACATGTTTGTTAGTATATTACAATTTAATGAATATGTTTTCCTATTATCATATACGGTTTCATACTTTAACAAAACATTCGCCAAGACTTCACTTTTTATTATTCAGTGAAAGATTTGCCAAGATCTTACAAGATTTTATAATTCAGTGATAGATTTGCCATGACTTTACAAGATAATATAATCCGGTGAGAGATTCACCAAAAAAATTATATATACATATTATATTATTGATAAAATGGCCTCCCATTTTTCCTATGTATCATGGGGATTCGCCCATATATTATACATATAAATTTAGGGTGCTGCTTAAAATTATCCCTGATCTTTAAGTATGAGCAGCCGCCTATGGTTAACAAGAACCACCTGTGGCCGAATAGTTGGGTGATCATTTCATTGGTTGGAGGTTATGCAATGGAATCTTTTAGAGGCTTTGTCGATTAAACAAAATAAATTTTGGCACCATCCAGAGTTCCATGTGGCACCCTGGGATTTGGCCACGTGTCACTCTGTGATTAGCCCATCTGACGAACCAATGACCAAATAAAAATGTGTCATGTGTCCTCATATGGCTGGCCCAAGTTTTGGCTCCTGATTGGTCCCCTTATAACATTCGTATTGTCTAGTCAGATGATGACGTTAGCACCATGTCAGCATATGGACTACACAATCAACCTTGCACTTTTATTTTTTTGTTGTTTGTCCAAAACTTCAGAATGCAATAACTTCCTCATACAGTGTTGGATTGAGGTTATTCAAGCATTGTAGGAATTAGAACAACAAGTTCTACAATTTTGCACTCGTTTTAGGAGATTTTGAGCATATTTTTGGTCTGCTGGATCATTCCTCCTCACTAGAAGCTTTTGGACCACCGAAAGCCAAGTTTTACTCAGCAAGTCAGTGAGGGTACAACTCCCTCACTTTTCCAATCTCTATCCACCGTAATTTACTTAGATTGGTACCTTTGAGCCACACACAAAGATACTCCACATTGCCTCTACGTGAAGTTCTTATCCTCCTGTCAAGAATAGTGTCTTCTTACAACCCATTTAAATACTCAAGAGAAAAATATTCTATAGATGTAATATGTCTTCTTGATCAATGATCATAGGAGGCTCATACAATATTAAGTTTTCCACATTCACTACAAAATAAAACTCCATGTAAGGTGACAAATCTAGTCTGATTGCATTGTTACCAATCTTATCCAAGATTTTGAAAGGACCATTTCTGATTTGTTTGAGATTTTTACCTTCACCTTGTAATCTTTCTTCGTTGTTGTACAACCAAACTTGATCTCCCACTTGGAAATCATGATCAACTTGATGAATATCATGTCTTGCTTTGTACTTGGCTTGGATTTTCTCTAGTTGTTATTGTATCATTTGATGCACTAACTAGATTTTTTCAATGAAATTCTTGGCTTTTTCCACATCACTATGTCCATCTACTGCAATATGTTTACCAAAGATGAAATCCAAAGGAGACTTTGGAAAATAACCCAAACAAACTTTAAATGGAGATACTTGTGTAGATGAATGATTGGCACGATTATAGGCATGCTTGTAGTAATGAAAATGTTCATCCCAAAGTTTAGGATGCTTACCACAATATCCTCGAAGGAGATGCAATATTTTTTTGTTCACTACTTTTGTCTGATCGTCGGTTTGTGGATAAAATATTGTGCTCTTTTTCAACTTTGTGTCCATGAATTCCCATAAAATTGACCAAAACTTCCCGATAAATCGATAATAACTTGTCCTGACGATGAACCACACTGGTTGGTTCGAAACGCGTCGACAAATGTCTCTCTTTATGTGATTTACGCCGGAGTTCTACTTATAAATCGATAATATTGATCAGAAATAATCGAAGTAGGTAACCCAAAGTGAACCCATACATTTTGGAAGAACATCTTTGCAGTTTGTTCAGTTGTGACATATTTCTTACAAGGCATCAACACACACATTTTGCTGAAACGATCCACTACAACATATATATAATCATGAACTTTTGTAAACATTGGTAGTCCCCCAACAAAATCCATAGAAACCCTTTCCCAAGGTCAAGAAGGGATAGGAAGTGGAGTGTACAAACCCAATTTCCTATTACTTTGCTTGCTAGTAGTGCACAAAGAACATCATTTTGTAAACATATCTTGATATAGTTTCATTCGTACGAGCCCAATAACAATACCTTTGTAGCTGAGCAACTATTTTGCTTACACCAAAGTGACCAACAATAAGAGAAATATGGGCTTCCCTTATGACATTAACTCTTTCACCTTGTGGAATACACAACTTTCCAAGATGATACAACAATTTGTTATGAACATGATAATCCAACTCTTCAACATGATTTCCTTGACTCAAAGTTGCATAAACATATTTAAAATCTTCATCCTGAGAATACACTTCAATATAACTTTCATGCATGATTGAGCTATTCTTAAGAATGACATATGCATTAGCAATAGGTCTTGATAACATATCTGCAACTTTTTTGTAAATAACTTTCTTATACTTGATAGCAAAATGAAATTGTTGCAGAAATCCCATCCATCTAAAATGTCTAGATTGTTGTAGCTTGGTTTTCGATTGTAGATATTGCAAATGTTGATGGTCAGTATGAATAATTGTTGCTTTACCCATCAAATAATGCTTCCACTTCTTCACGCTTTGTACGAAAGCATAAAACTCTTTATTATAAGTTGGATAGTTAATTATTGCACTAAGAAAGGTCTTACAATGATAATAGATTGGCTTACCATGTTGCATCAATACTTCTCCCATACATATTCACTTGCATCTATTTGAATTTCAAATGGTTGCTTGAGGTCTGGAAGTGCTAGAACTAGTGTTGTATTGATTTTCTCTTTCAAAGTATCAAAGGATTTTGTTGCTTTCCTTCCCACTGAAAGACCTTCTTCACACTTGTCAAAGCATATAATGGTGCATCAATGAATGAGAAGTTAGCGATAAATTTTCTCTAATATTGGGTTGCTCCCAAAAAGCTCTTGACTTCTGTTACATTGTTGGGATTAGGCCAGTTCACAATAACATCAACTTTGGATTGATCAATATTTAATTTACCACCTCCTACAATATGGCCTAAATACACCCTAAAAGTTTTCCTACATTCACATTTAGACATCTTCAAATACAAATTTTCCTTTTTCAATACATTTAAAACTTGATTTACATGCTTGTCATTCTCTTCACAGGTCTTAATAAAAATTAAAATATCATCTAAGTAAACAATGACAACATAATCAAGGAATGGTCGCAATATATCATTCATAACTCTGATGAATGTGGAAGGTGCATTACAAAGCCAAAATTGTCGAAATTATGGTGTATATTTGCAACTGCTCATGAAGATTTTAATCAAAATCATAAGACACAAAACTACTCTAGTATTGCTCTATGAAATTCAATTCAAAATTTAGAACATCAATCACAAACATGCAATGAGAAATAACACACATGCACATAGTATTTTTTCCAAGGGAAAGCAATCTATTAAAAACCCCTTGCTTGTTTTCATTAATCTGATGAATAGAGATGTAATACAATTGTTTTGCTCAACTGAGTGCAACTTGCACGTGAATAACCTATCTCTATGCTCACTTAGAAGCTCTGAACTAGACTTAGTCAATTTTTTCCTTTGCTTGAGCCCCTATTTCCTTGCGCAATTCCTCAAGGTTGATCACTTGACCAATACAATGAACTATACACCCAATCTAGTATATAATTAATTGTACACTGCCTTGGAATCTTCACCATAGCTGGGGAACTCGATTTCACTACATGCATGAGCTAATATAGTTGCATGCATAAGCTATTTGGATGATATCTGAGTTAGACTGTTGTCCTTGTCTAATTTCCTCAATTTAATCAAGGAAAAAATCAAATTGAGAATTTCTTGCTGCATTTTTCAACACAAACGACATAACTAACCATTTAAACAGTCCTTGTTTTTTCTTAAAAGAAGTTTTGCAAATGTCATATTCAACAATCCGTATTTGATGATAACTGCTTCTCAAGTCTAACTTAGTAAAATAAGCAACATCTTTAAACTTATCTAGCAAATCATCGATGTGAGGAAGGGGTTAATGATTCTTTACCATAATCTTGTTCAAAGCTCAGAAATCTAAACACATGCGCCATGTACCATCTTTCTTTGGAACTAGAAAAATAGGAGACCCACAAAGATATGTACTAGGTTTAATGACCCCTTTGTCAAGCAGCTCTTGAATTTTCTTCTTGATCTCTACATTCTTCAAAACTGACATTTTATACATGCCAATATTCAGAAGTGGTGCATCCTGTTGCAATTATATCTCATGTTGGATTCCTCTTTTTGGAGGTAACCCTTCAGGTTCCTGAAACATATTGTCATAAATATTAACAACTTCAACCAATTCATGCTTGAGTTTAGAATCACATCCTGAGAAAGCTTTAGATTCAACAATATCTTTAGCTTTAATCGTCAACAACACAAACTTCTTACTAACATTCACAAGCCTTTTCATTTGACTTGTACTAACAAGAGATAAGTTCATATTCTTGTGATGTGCTCTAACAATATACTCAACTCCATCTTTGAAAATATGATATTTGTTCTCATGAAGATAGAATATGGATTTTTGGTCATATAAATATGGACTCCCTAAGACAATCCCACAAATATCAAGTGGCACAACATCAAGCTCTACCTCATCTATAAAATTGGCAGTTATGGCAAATTTGCGTTTACATTTTCTTGTAAGATTTTGTATGAGGTGTAGTCTCTAAATTAAGTTTTGTAACAGCCCCAAGTTAAAAATCTATGTAATAAAGTTAATAAAGGAAAAATAAGATGAAGGTCATGGGACATGTATTCCAAGCTTGATGTTGGGAATAAACATAATGACGAAGATCACTTGTGATTAATGAATGGCTATGGAAATTGGCAAAGGAAATGGCGAAGGCTTTGTAAGGGCATGAGGCATTTATGGGCATTTTATTTATGAAAATAATGGAAATTAGGAGAAAAGGAAGGAGAAAGGTCGTAGGTTGCATGTGAGGAGGAAAATAAAGGAAAATAAAGGAAAATGAAGGAAATAGGGGCCTCAATGATAAAAAGGCTTTTGAGGATCAGGTCATAGCTTCTTGTTAGTATTTTCTTGGAGATATCTCTATTCTCTCTCTCACACTATTGCACACTTAGAGTTTTCTTGGAGCACTCTTGGAGCGTTTTAGCATACTTTGGATTTGGAGCAAGAAGGAAAAGGAAGAGCAAGAAATCACAAGGGAACATCGGAATCAGCAGCAACAACAAGTTTTGCTTGCAGGTACCGAGTTGCATGTATGATTTCCTTGCTAGTTTTGACATGCTTGGCATATGCATGTAGTTATTTGGTTATGATCTATCATTGACATGGAGGATTGCCTGGATTTACAGTGGTTTTGCCTAGCCTTTCCATTTCTTGAATAGCCATGGTGTTGTGGGTTTTACCTTCTGTTTCTGGTTAGTTCTCATGTTCCTTATGGATGTGGGTTGAGTTATTAGTTCCTTGAGCCTTGGTTGGAAAAACACTTTGGAAGACCTATAATAGCTTGGGTTGAGTTACTAGTCCTGGAAGCCTTGGTTGGACAAATGCTCTAGAGCCCGTGGTGAGTTGAGTTACTAGTCTTGGAAGCCTTGGTTAGACTAGAACTCTGGAGCTCGATGACCAAATGGAGAGGGAGACGAATGAAAGATATCTTTGTAACACACAAATGTATGCACATTTTCTACAGGTCGCAGAAAAAGATCCAAGAATCACTTATAGTAATAATAATCACAGGAACTAATGTGGAATCGTGAATATTTTTGTTGTGTCGATATGTAACATCAACATACACACATGAAAATCGATCAAAAGAAATCCCATGGGCTAGGGATGAAACCCTTACTGATTTTTTCCTCATCAAACTTAATGGGAAAAAGTTATTGGATGTTGAGCCCATTAGGCTCAAACTGTTGGCATTATGACACAGGACTGGCACAGGCTCGATGACATCAGTATTGTCCTTGATGGCAACTCACTCAAATAGCAGACCTCAGGTTCAAAATAGTAAAAAAATAAGATACCCGCAGGCTCCTGTTCATAAAGATGCGGACTTCGACAGGGACCGCAGGTTCTCTGTTCACAAGGTGCGGACATATTCGCAAGTGTTCCGAACAAAAAGTGCGGACCTAAAGTACACACACTTTCATGCAGAGGAAAATGCGCGCACGTGGAATATCTTATGCCTGGTCCATGGTATTTAGTCCGACAATTTTTGATCTTATGGTTTTGGTCTGTGGTTTTGCATCTAAGTATTGATCCCTGGTATTGGGTCCCTAGTATTGGATCTCTATGGTTTTGGTCCATGGTTTGAGTAAGACCTAGACTATAAAAAGGAAGGAGATCATTTGGCTGGAGAAAAACAAGTTTGTGAATATCTGGAGATGAGCAAGATCTGAAATATTGGTGATCGGTTGGTGAGCTAGATCTGAATCAAGAAGAAACCTGAGCATTGCAAGACAGATCTACTGTTGTGTTGAGATCTCTTTGGCGCACTATCAGATCTATAAATATGATAATCTGGGGTATAACTGAAGTCAGATAAATTATCTATACTCGCAGGACCGCAGGGGCGACAGAGAGCAAGTGCAGAGAACCGCAAGCCAGAGAGGGCGCAGGTGTGGAGATTCGCAGGCCAGAGAGGATGCAGTTGCTAAGATCTGCAGGCTAGGCACAGAGAAGTTGCGGAGATCCGCAGGTTTCACACAGTTGAGTTGCGATATCCGCAGGTTTCTTTTGGTGAAGTTGCAGACTTTTCTCTTGAAATATGTTTTAGTTGCTTGTGTCTATTACTATTGTGTTCAGGGTTCTGAAATTGGTGTCTGATTACTGGTACTATGTTCTGAGAAGTTATTGATTCAGTTTTGTACAAGGGAGTTGATTTCAGATCTATTTGATGTTTGATTGATATTCATGGATCCAGTCTGAAAATTTATGAAATGTGGTCCCTGGAAGAAAAGAGAAGGTTGTAGCCTTCTATAGGTCAGCATCTACGTATTAGTACCTGAACTAGTACAAGAGCTAAGGGGGTTGTAGCTCCCTTCCAGGAGAGGCTGGAGAACAAGAGAAGGTTGTAGCCTTCTACAGGTAGAAGCCTGCGTACTGGTATAAGTCTGCACCAGTACAGAAACATTGTAAAAAGAAGTTTCTAATTAAAAGAAGATAGAGACAAATTGCAGCAGGTGGTTTTCACCCACATTGGGTTTCCACCTTATATCTTGTGTTCTTGTGTGTGATTGTCTTATGCTCTGTTTTACTGTTCCTGGTCACTATTTATATGATTCTGATGTATAGATTAATGATCATTAAATTATAAGTCTGCATGGTTTTAACGTATATGATCCGGGTGTGAAAGAAAAATAATTGACTTGATAATACTGATTCACCACCCCTCTCAGTATTATTTCCAACAATTAGTATCAGAGCAGGTCCTTCAGAAGAAGCTTGATCGCTTGAAGGAAGATCTTTCATCATGAGCAAATACGAGAGAGAAGCATCGATCAGGCCACCAATTTTTGATGGGACCAACTTCGTCTGTTGGAAGGTAAGAATCACTGCCTATCTTCAATCTCTTGGTACAGAAGTCTGGGATATCATAGATACAGGGTACACATTTCCATCAGCAACTCCTACAGATCTGGTTGGTAAGAAGCAGTATGAAACAAATGCAAAGGTTGTCAATACCCTATTAGGGAGTCTATCTCAGACAGAATTCGTCAAGGTTATGCAGCTCAAAACCGCAAAAGAAATATGGGACAAGATAGTTCTGAGCTATGAAGGAGATGAACAGGTAAAAAGAGCAAAACTTCAAACCCTCAGAATTCAGTATGAAAATCTCAGAATGCACAATGATGAAAGTGTGGCTAACTATTTCCTACGTATAGATGAGATCGTTAATTGTATGAAAAACTTGGGTGAAGAAATAAGAGAGGTTGTTTTAGTTGAAAAGGCTCTAAGATCTTTGTCTTCTAAGTTTGAATCAAAAGTTTCTGCAATAGAAGAAAAATAGAATCTACAAAGCATTACCATGTCGCAGTTACACGGAATTTTAACCGCTTATGAAATGAGGAAAGGGGGACCATCAAACAGAAGAGAAACCGCATTCAAGGCCTCAGGAAAAGGAGATTCCTATGACTAAGGACATATGTCAAAAGAAGAGGAAGAATCAAATTTTGTCAAAAACCTTCAACGGGGTGCTGGAAGATTCAGAGGTAAGTTACCTTTCAAATGTTTTGCTTGTGGAAGAGTCGGTCACTATGCTGCCAAGTGTCCTCATAAAGATAAGCTTGACAAAGGTAAGGAACCAGTTAGATGGAACAGAAAACAGAATGTAAATAAGAAAAGCTATTACACTCATGAAGACAGTGATGGACTTTCAAATAGTGATGAAGATGAACAAGGTAATAATTATAGAATTTTAATGGCTTTTGAAGATGATGATTTCTTGGATGCTATAGATGAAGAAGGTCTTTATGAAGAGATTTCTAAGCTCAAAATTTGTTTAGAAGAGAAGAATATGATTATTGATACTCTGCAATTCCAACTCGCTGAAAGGGAAAAACATCATGAAAAGTTAGAATGTGAAATTGTGGGACTTAGAAAAGAGATTGAGAAAACAAAAGCTCTTAATCTTAGATTTATTAAAGGATCTGAAACTTTAGATGATATTATCAAAGTGCAGCGTTCTCCATTAATCAAAACAGGTCTGGGATATAATGAAGAAGCATCTCAAACGTAGAAGCCATCCACCTCCAAAATTTATCTTGATGTAGCAACGAGAAGTGAACAAATTGACAATCGACAACAAAGGCACAATACTGCTCACCGAGTAAATCAGGGACATTCTACTTCAAGAATGAACAGAGATCACCAAGTAAATCGGGGGAAATCTACTTCAAGGATAAATAGAAGCTACAACAAACCACAGGTAAATCATTCTCAATTTGCCTCAAGAATGGATGTCAATGAAAACTACAATCATTTGGTCCACAGGGTTGATAATCGCAGGAATTTCTTCAATGGCCAATGTTTCTCTTGTCATAACTTTGGACACAAAGCAGCTCAATGTGTTGCCTACAAAACTATCATGACTAGAGAAGCTCAAAAACAGAGGAGTATGACTGGGATCATGAAAAGGACCTACAATAACTTTTCTGCTCTTGAAAATGAAATAGAATGTTCTATTTGTAACAATTTCGGTCATGAAGATTCTGAATGCAGGAGCAGGTTTTGGCAGACAACTCAGAAGGAGCAAGCCTCAAGTGCCAAAACATGGAGAATGAAAGAACCACAACCAGAAAGATGTGGTATAGCCTTATATGCGGAAGGGCAGGAAAATCAATGGTACATTGAGAGTGGATGTTCAAAACATATGACGGGTGATAAAGAGAAACTTCAGTCATATAGTGCCTTAGAGAAGGAGAAGAAGGTCTCATTTGGAAATGGCACCCCTGCACTCATAAAAGGTAAAGGTTCTGTTCTTTTAAAAGAAAAGGTCAAAGCAGGAAATGTTATGTATGTTGATGGCTTAAAGCATAATCTATTGAGTGTCAGCCAAATGTGTGATCAAGGAAATGAGGTGATATTTCGATCAAATGGATGTATTGTTTGTGAGCTTGATACAAGAGAAACAGTAATCAAAGGCATAAGGACTCAAAATAATATATACATTCTCAAGGGAGGACAACAACAATGCTATCTGAGCAAGAATAATGAACACTGGCTATGGCACCAAAGATTGGGGCATCTAAGCTTCTCACAGATAAGGAAAGCATGCAAATACCAGGCAGTTCGTGGTCTTCCAGACATCAGAATTCCATACAATACAATATGCAAATCATGTCAGTTTGGTAAGCAAACCAGAACTAACTTCCCTGAGAAGGAAGGATAAGCTAGCAGGCCACTTGAACTTGTTCATACTGATGTATGTGGCCCATCTAGGAAAAGGTCACCTCGAGGAGAAGAATATTTTATATTATTCATTGACGACTTTTCCAGGATGTGTTGGATAGGACTAATCAAGCACAAAGACGAAGCCTTCAAAAAATTCAAATCTTTCAAAACCTTGGTTGAAAACGAATCAGATCACAAAATCAAATGCCTCAGGTCTGATAGAGGTGGGGAGTTTACCTCAAATGAATTTTTCAATTTTTGCGAAGAACATGGAATAAGAAGGGAATTCTCTGCTGCAAGGAATCCTTAGCAAAATGGAGTAGTGGAAAGGATGAACAGAACGGTTCAACAAATGGCTCGTGTTATGATGGATGAGTCTGGAACTCCCGCAACTTTCTGGGGTGAAGCTGCATTTGCTGCAGTTACTATTCTCAACAAGACAAACGTCCCAGTGAACAGCACTCAAACTCCTCATGAGCTCTGGTATGGTAAGACTCCTACGGTAAAATATTTCAAAATTTTTGGAAGCAAATGCTATATCAAAAATACTGATGAAAATCTTGACAAGTTTGAACCTAGAGCAGATGAAGGCATTCTCCTTGGGTACTCTCCTCACAGCAAAGCATACAAATGTTACAATAAAAGACTTGGAAGAATTGTTGACAACATTGATGTAGTGGTTGATGAATAAGGAAACATTCCTAGGCAAGTAAGTTCAGAAAATTTTGAAGATGATGAGGACTATCCTTCAACATCAAATCAGACTTATGAGGAAGAAGAAGCTCGAGAGGCACCAGAAGAACAAATAAGGATAGAAGATAAGACTCCATCCAGATACGTTCAGAAGAATCATCCAAAAACTCAAATTTTGGGGCAGAAAGATGCAGGTATACAAACAAGAAGATCAATTGTAGAAGCTTCAAGCTATTTGGCATTGCTCTCCTCCGCTGAACCACAAAATGTAAGAGAGGCATGCAAAGATGAATGCTGGGTCAAGGCAATGGATGAAGAACTTGAGCAGATTGAAAAGAATAACACTTGGGAGTTTTTTCCTAGACCAAAAGATAAGAATGTCATAGGGACAAAATGGATATTCAAAAACAAGTTGAATGAAAATGGGGAAGTTATTCGAAACAAAGCCAGACTTGTTTGTAAAGTGTATGCTCAACAAGAAGGAATCGACTTTGAAGAAACTTTTGCTCCCGTTGCTAGACTTGAGGCCATCATAATGTTCCTTGCTCTCTCTAGTTTTCAGAAGTTCAAAGTATTTCAAATGGACGTGAAATCTACCTTTCTGAATGGAGACTTAGAAGAAGAAGTGTATATTGAGCAACCAGATGGTTTCATCCTTGGAAATGATCCAAAACTTGTATGCAGACTTAAGAAGGCTCTCTATGGTCTTAAACAAGCTCCAAGGGCTTGGTATCATCGTTTGGACAAATACCTTCATCAATAAGGATTTTCAAAAGGATCAGCAAATAACAATCTTTATATAAAAATTGAAAATGACAAATTGCTAATACTTGTTGTGTATGTTGATGATATCATTTTTGGCAACAATGAAGAAGCCATGAGTCAAAAATTTGCCTTGGTGATGCAGAAAGAATTCGAAATGTCCTTCCTTGGAGAGCTGACATATTTTGTTGGTTTACAAATCCAACAAAATGGAGACAATATCTTTTTATCTCAAACCAAGTACCTCAAGCAGATCTTGAAAAAATATGGCATGGAAGATTCGAAACCAGTATGTACCCCTATGGTCACAGGATGCAGCCTCAGTGAAAATGATGAATTAGCAGCAATACATCAACCAACCTATAGATCCATGACTGGAAGTCTGCTCTATTTAACAGGTACCTGACCAGATATCATGCATGCAGTGGGAATGGTTGGAAGATTTCAGGCAAATCCAAAGGAAACTCATCTTCAGGCAGTGAAGAGAATTTTCAAGTATCTTCAAGGAACTCAAAACTATGGCTTATGGTATCCTAGAGATACAGATCTCACACTTCATGCTTATACAGATGCAGATTGGGCTGGAAGCGTGGATGACAGAAAAAGCACTAGCGGTGGTGCATTCTTTATGGGTTCCAGATTAGTATCTTGGTTCAGTAAGAAACAGAGTTCAATTGAATTATCTACAGCTGAAGCAGAATATGTGGCTGCTGCATCTTGTTGCACACAACTCCTTTGGATGATCAAACTTTGCAGGATTTTCAAATCACTTGTACTCCACCTATCTCCATCTCATGTGATAATACAAGAGCCCAAGCACATACCTATCAAATATCATTTTCTCCGGGAACAAGTGCTTGAACAAAAGATCAAGTTGGAGTATGTTCCCTCTAAGGAACAAGTTGCTGACATACTCACCAAACCACTGCCCAGGGAAACATTTGAATACCTCAGACAAAAGCTGGGGGTAGTTGATGCATCATCTTGCTGTTGAATCTTGTCTGTTTCAGAGATTGTTGGTTGTACGTGAGTTTCATATGGAGTATACGCGTACATTCGCTGGAAAAGCAAGGGTGAGAAGAGTCCGCTATGGATCTGTCAGAGATCAGCTGGCACAGGTTCAGGGGGAGCGTATATTCTTATAATAATGCATTGTTGCCATTATTGTAGAAGATCTTGGAGGAGAAAGTACAGAAGGAGAACAAGGATGCTGATCTGAAGAATGATTGACAGATGCTGCTAATATTTTGTCTCTATATTTCTTTTGTCACGGTCATGTAACGGCCTATCTTGGTTGCCCCACTATGCCTGGGATGGATAATATAATGTGCTTATTATGTATTCCCACTTGATTGGGAGTTGTATGTATGAGTCTTTGGTGATAGGAAGGTCTGTTATGGTGTATCATGTCAGATTTCTTTTGTAGAATATCTTCTTGCAGATCTTGCCTATATGTCAGGGGAGCTTGGATAGCACAGCAGAGCAGAGATTTCAGCATGTACTCAGGGGGAGCATAACCCTTTGCCCTTGATGTCAAAGGGGGAGGAAAGACTTTGAGTGATTTTGGGTTGCCATCAAGTCCAAAGGGGGAGATTGTTGGCATTATGACACAGGACTGGCACAGGCTCGATGACATCAGTATTGTCCTTGATGGCAACTCACTCAAATAGAAAATCTCAGGTTCAAAATAGTAAAAAAATAAGATACCCGCAGGCTCATGTTCATAAAGATGTGGACTTCGGCAGGGACCGCAGGTTCTCTGTTCACGAGGTGCGGACATATTCGCAAGTGTTTCGAACAAAAAGTGCGGACCTAAAGTACACACACTTTCATGCAGAGGAAAACGCGCGCACGCGGGATATCTTATGCCTGGTCCATGGTATTTAGTCCGACAGTTTTTGATCCTATGGTTTTGGTCCATGGTTTTGCATCTAAAGTATTGATCCCTGGTATTGGGTCCCTAGTATTGGATCTCTATGGTTTTGGTCCATGGTTTGAGTAAGGCCTAGACTATAAAAAGGAAGGAGATCATTTGGCTGGAGAAAAAAAAGGTTGTGAATATTTGGAGATGAGCAAGATCTGAAATATTGGTGATCGGTTGGTGAGCTAGATTTGAATCAAGAAGAAACCTGAGCATTGCAAGACAGATCTATTGTTGGGTCGAGATCTCTTTGGCGCACGATCAGATATGTAAATCTGATAATCTGGGGTATAACTGAATTCAGATAAATTATCTATACCCACAGGACCGCAGGGGCGACACAGAGCAAGTGCGGAGAACCGTAGGCTAGAGAGGGCACAGGTGCGGAGATTCGCAGGCCAAAGAGGGCGCAGGTGCGGAGATCCGCAGGCTGGGCACGGAGAAGGTGCGGAGATCCGCAGGTTTCACACAGCTGAGTTGCGGATATTCGCAGGTTTCTTTTGGTGAAGTTGCGGACTTTTCTCTTGAAATATGTTTTAGCTGCTTTTGTCTATTATTGTTGTGTTCAGGGTTCTGAAATTGGTGTCTGATTACTGGTACTGTGTTATGAGAAGTTATTGATTCAGTTTTGTACAAGGGATTTGATTTCAGATCTATTTGATGTTTGATTGATATTCATGGATCCAGTCTGAAAATTTATGAAACGTGGTCCCTGGAAGAAAAGAGAAGGTTGTAGCCTTCTGTAGGTAAGCACCTACGTACTAGTACCTGAACTAGTAAAAGAGCTAAGGGGGTTGTAGCTCCCTTCCAGGAGAGGCTGGAGAACGAGAGAAGGTTGTAGCCTTCTGCAGGTAGAAGGCTGCGTACTGGTATAAGTCTGCACTAGTACAGAAACATTGTAAAAAGAAGTTTCTAATTAAAAGAAGATAGAGACGAATTGCAACAGGTGGTTTTCACCCACAGTGGGTTTTCACCCACAGTGGGTTTTCACCCACAGTGGGTTTCCACCTTATATCTTGTGTTCTTGTGTGTGATTGTCTTCTGCTATGTTTTACTGTTCCTGATCACTATTTATATGATTCTGATGTACAGATTAATGATCATTAAATTATAAGTCTGCATGGTTTTAACGTATATGATCTGGGTGTGAAATAAAAATAATTGACTTGACAATATTGATTCACCCCCCCTCTCAGTATTATTTCCAACACAAACTAACATGGAGAAATTATCGTTGTGGAGAGGCTCGTACTGCAAAATGTATTGAATGATTTTTCGTGTTTGAGGCTCTGATGGATGCTTTCCCCAATATTTATTAGTGGGTTAGTTCAGGTGGGGAATTTTACCACTATCCTATAATGTTGGAGCTAAAAAATCCTAAGCCCGAGCCTGGAAGCTGCTTTAAGTTAAAATCATCTTGGATCAAAGATTAATATTTTTCTAATTTTTTTAAGAAGAGTTGGCTTCCTTATGATAATCTATTTGGTTTTTTTTGTAGCCCAACAGTTTGAAAAGAATCTTCTTCGTGTAAAGAAACGAGCGATGGAGTGGACCAATTTAAAAAGATGTAGAGAGGAGAAAGATTTGGTGGTTATTGAATTGCAGATTCATGCTCTATCTTATTCTTGCTTTGGTGTTTTTTTGGATGAGGATTCTAGGGAGGCTCTGTTCAATTTGACAACTTGCAAAAAATCCATATTAGAATCTTAGGAAGCTAAATGGAGTTTGAAGAGTAGATCTATTTGGATTTCTTGTGGCGATGAGAATAAAGAGTTCTTCTTGGCTTATGCCAAAGGTCGAAACATGTGTAATACCATTTGGTCTCTTCAGGATGATTTCAGAGGGGAGATCTCCAATTTCAATGTTCTTGCCTCCCTAAGTGTTTATCATTTCCAAAATTTGTTCAAGGAGCCTGAGATGGCTTATATCACCAAAGTCATAAGGGTATCCCAATGTTGCCCTTGCTTTGTAAATGACGAAGATAACAGATCTTTGATGGAGATCTTTGAGGTTGAACTAAACGTTATTATATCTAGCTTTCAGAAAGATAAAATCCCTAGGCTTGATGGCTGGGGGGGTTGAGTTTTTTTAAGGTTTTTTGATGTTAATAGGCAAGATCTGTTGCAAGTTGTCAATGATTCTCTACGGGAGGGCAGCGTCCTACCGACTTTCAAATCCACTTTCATAGCTCTCATCCCCAAAGTGGATAAACCCAAATATTTTGAATATTTTTATCCTATTTCTTTATGTAATTGCATCTATAAATCTATTTCTAAAGTGATTACTAGGAGGTTAAAACTGATTTTATTAGCATCCATTTCAAAGGAGAAATTTGGGTTTCTGAATGGGTGTTAGATTCATGAGGTGATCAAGGTGGTTCAGGAAGGTCTTCATAGCATCAAATCGCTCAAATTAAAGTGTGCAGTTATTAAAATCAATTTATGAAAGGCCTGTGACCAAGTGAGTTGGATGTATCTTTGAGGTTGATTTCATAAAACGTGTGATATGCTACATGCAATTTGTCTCTTTTGTTGTGTTTATTAATGGTGCAACTTCCTTTTTTTTTCATGTTCAAAGAGACCTTCATTAAGGGTGCACCTTATCTCTTGTATTGTTCTTAATGGTTGTTGAAGGTCTCAGTATCCTTCTTGCAAATGCTAATCATCGAGGTGTTTTTTAGGGCATTGTCATTTCAAATGCATCAACAATCACTCATATTTTGTTTGTTGATGACATCTTCATTTTTTGTAATTGTTCTTGTAGAGATGTTGCTTTATTTGATATCATAAATTTGTTTGCATTAGCAACATGAATGGTAGTCAATGACAGCAAGTCATCTATGTTGATTCATAATTTATTAGAATTAGAATCTTTGAACATCATGAATGTTTTTCCTTTTCAAATTCATGAGCTTGAAAATGGTATAAAGTATTTGGCCTTTCATCTGAAATATAATTGCTACACGAAGGTGGATTGTTCATGTCTTATTGCCAAGATTGAAAAAAGAATTAAAAGTCGGTGTTTTAGGTGGATTTTCCATAATTGCGAGGATTGTGTAGGTTAAATTAGTTTTGGAGGTTATCCTAGTCGTTTGGATATTGGTTGCTTGGATTCCACATGGTACTAATATGTTTCAAGTTCTTATGGGTTGGCTCTCAGGATCATTTTGTGCTCCCTTGGGTTTGTTGGGAAAGGATTTCCTTACCCATAGATCTGGGTGGGTGGGGCCTAAAGAGTAGCTTTCTATTCTCTCATGCTCTAGCTACAAAGTGCGGGTGGATACTTTTAATGACACACATTTTATGGACTTAGGTGGTTTATCAGAAGTATATTCATCCTTTTTCTTCGCAAGATTGGATTTGGCTTAGGGATAAGCCTAGGAAAAAATATATCTATTGTCTAGCGATCTGTTCTCAACTCCTTTGATATTATTGTTTTTGGACTTGCTTGATTTATTGTAAATGGGTCAAAGGTCCATTTGAGTTAGGATCCATGGCCTAGTTGCAGACTCTCACATAGTTTGTCTCAGTCATTGATTGCATTCCTTAGAGATAGAGAGTTCTCTAGAATTTCTCATGTAAATAATCTTTTCAGGACTACAATTTGGTGTTCGGGGTGGTTATCAGCTAAGGCAATCCAGATTAGGCTGGATTTTCGTGATGTCTAGAATCGTTATTTAAAATGTTTGCATTCAGTCTGCACTCAGTTTTCCCTTTCGAAAGACAAATTGGTTTGGTCCCATTCCTTGATCGACATCCCTACTCCCAAGGGGGGTTGCTTGCACCTAAATTTGACTATTGTAGAGGTGTATTCTTGCTAAAAAAATTCCCACTTGAGATAATATGCAGTGTCGATATAATATTGGTTTAGGTTGGTACATTCTTTGTAAGGAGTTGGAGAATCCATAGAACATATTTTCAAGGAATGTCCATTCTTTTGTTAGTTATGGAATATATGTTCTTGCTTTTTAGGAACTCAGTGCTCATGGTTTAGTCATTTATTTGAGGAGAGGTGGAGGGTAGGGGTTCATAACAGGAACATAAAGTCCTTCAAAGCATTTCCTTTAATTATTTTTTGGGGCACATGGTTAGATAAAAATAAAGGTATCTTCTTAGATGTGGTTTCCTCTCCAATTCGGGTGACAGATGATGCTTTGGTCATATTATCTCATTTTTCCCAGCCTATCCCTCCCCCTATGATTCAAATTTAAACAGGAATGCAAAAAATTACAGATATAACCATAAATACATAGATGCATCAGAAATAATACTTTATTTTATTAATGTAAAATACTGAAATATGCTTACAAACAGAAATGGAAATAAACCAGCTAGGGTGATGGTAGCTTATCTCTGAGAAGAGATGTGGCAGCTACATACCTCTGAACTATGTTACAATGAGGCTAGAAGGCCTAATTATCGTTGAGAAACAATGGAAAACTTTAAACATCCAAAAACCTAACCCTAGAAGATGAAACGCCAAACTGTGGGCCCCGTTTGGGTAAATTGGTACATCAACTTCCTCGGGTCATAACTTTGGCATACAATCTCTGTTTGACGTGCACCATAGCTCGTTAGAAAGATCTATCCGAGGACTACAACTTTTGGAAGAGAAATGTTATTCCCAAATTTCCCAAAAAACGTCGTTTAGGGCCTCAAAACAACTCCGGAAGTTCAGGACCCGAAAACTTCTAAAAATAGTAAATTGTGCTACAAATAAGGAAACTAAAAAATTGAAAGAGACAGTTGTGGGGGTCCAATTAGAATAGGTGGGAAGCCACTAACATCCACCTGGATCATTCCTCCCCCCTTAGGAAGCAATGGTCCCCATTGCATTGAGTTCCTCCATCTGCTGAACTTGGTCCCTGGTGAGATGTTCTGTAATCTTTGATGTGTCCAGTAATGGTGGGAAGCATCACAAAGGGCAGTCCACATTGAACAATCAATGCAAGCGAAGGAATGGGGGAATGTTGTGCTCCAAAGCATTGTTCCCCACAACTTTAGTACTGTTATAAGGACCATGTCACTTCTTGTACTTGTCATTTTTCAGAATGGAGCGGTGATATATCAGCCCGTTGGGTAGAGGTTCTATAGGAGTTAGATCGAATGAATGCTTGACCTGACAGTGCAACGGTACCCCTGTTGGTGAGGAGAAGATGTTCCTGTGTTATTTCATGACCGTATCCATCTGTTGTTGCTGCTACGTGGAGGAACCCTTCACGGGGGTCATGGATGTGGCGATGATCTTCTCCTTACTTTGGGAGTGAACTAGACAGAAAATGAATTTCCTAGTCAGGGAGATGAGCTTGCTGCATTTCTTAGCAGTGATCAAAGAGGTGGCGATAGGTGGGGCTACCTCCGGTATCCTGTATAATGAATTACACAAAGAAATAATGACAATGTGAGGCCTTGACTCATACACAACATATCACCTCCATAAGTATGATTGACCGAATAATAAATCACAAACATTCAGAGGTGCAACATCACACACCTCGTCTGTGAAGGGTTTGATGTTGTAGGGAAGGTGACACTACTGGTGAACTCAAGGATCTCGTCCTTGGTGAAGCCACCCGATACTGTATGGCTACAAATGTGGTGTAGTCGGTAGGCCCAACCGCTTCACGACCTCTGCTGAAATGAGGTTTTTTTGGCTCCCACTGTCAACAATGAATTGCAGCGGCGAACCCCTCACCCACATCTGTGAGTGGAAAAGATGCTCCCCCTCCTCTGGATCTTCGGGTTCATTCTTCTGGATCTTGGCGGTGGCAACAGTGGCTTTGGGTTCTGTGTCAATGATTTGCTTCCCTTTGCCATTCCCCTTGTCAAGTTCTGACTCAGGGTCAGAACATGGATCTGATTAGGAAGCCTTCAACTCGGCCACCAGCGACTGCTTGGTCTAACACTCACTTGTGTTGTGAGTGGGGCTCTTATGGAACTCACAGCACTTTCCTATGTCCTTCTTCAACTTCGTGGTGTTGTTCTTTTCTTGCGGCTTCGACGAGTTGTCTTGGGTCACCCCGCCTTGGATTTGTCCTTTGGTCTTCAGATTCGCAAATCCAAATTCTCACTTCTTATGTTTAAACTTCTTCTCAATCTTGATAGTGTATCGGTACGTTGTGTCGAGTGAGGAGATGATCAGGAACTCCATCTCTTCCTAGATGTATCTATGTAGGCAGTCACAGTATTTGAGTACCAAATATAGCTCAGAATCCTTGACACCCAACTGTGTGCGAAGGGTATGAAAAATGTTTGTGAACTCTAGCACATCTTGGTCCCTTCCCTGCCGGGCGTGGTCCACTTTATGTATTTGTTCTCGTAGCTCTTGACAGGGTAGTACTGCTCCTTGATGGCATCTCGAAATGAATTCCAAGTGGGAGCGGCTGAAAATAGTGAGTTCGTACTTTCATCCTTCTACTCACAGTAGGTTTCCCACTAATCCTTGACGTGGGGGTCTGCTTTGAGAAGAGCAAAAAATAATCTTTTCCCGACTGGAAAAATCATGAACAGAAAAATAACGCTCTCGCAGATTTAACCATTTATCTACGACATCTGCGTCTATTTGACCTTCAAATATGGGGATTTCAAAGTTAACTTGTACCTTAAAGGGTGTGGCGTTTCCAGAGTAGCTGTTGGAAGCTGACGCGTCGCCTCTGGGTAGCCGCTGAAGGATCTGGGCAAAGTTTTCCATCATCACATTCCTTTGATGCTCAAGAGCTTCTTCGAGCAATATTTTGATAGGATCTCCTGCCCCCTCATCTTTCTTTTCATCCGCCATGGGAGGCCATCGGGATATGCGAGGCTGGTCTTGCAAAAGGTTCGACCAGTTCAAGCCCTGACTCCTTATATCCCGACCTCGTTGGGGGCATGCAAAGAAAAATAGAGAAAGAGCAGACTGCTCTGAGATCATTGATCCGGATTTAAACAGGAACGCAACAAATTACAGATATAACCATAAATACAAAGATGTAGCAGAAATAATACTTCATTTCATTAATGTAAAATACTGAAATATGATTACAAACAGTAATGGAAATAAACCAGCTAAGGTGATGGTAGCTTATCTCTGAGAAGAGATGTGGCGGCTACATGCCTCTGAAATGTATTACAATGAGGCTCGAAGGCCTTATAGGTTTTAACCCCATACAGAAATTACCTGCATACAAATTCTAAAACACAGAAAATTAACAATGCGAGAGCATAACACATAAAACACATATACACAGAGATTTCCCCTGGATCCCAAAACCGGGACTACCAGCTTGATTTTTCATTATGTTCCTTTCAATGTTATAATACATATTTATACATGTCGAAGCATCCAATACCATGGACCGAAAACCATCGCGTCCAAAAAACATGTGCGAAAATCATGCACAAAACCATAGGTGGGTCCGCCCAACCTAACATAGGGTCCAAAACCAAAATTTTCCAGGGCGCTGCCCCAGACCCCATAAAGTGGGGTTACGAGTACACCTCAAACCCCCTATGACCCCCCCCCCGCTACACAATCGGCGCAGTGAAGGGGGGCTCCGCCCCCCCTCTAACCCCCCGGTTAACTATGTGGGATAATCGTGGAAAGAATATAACACAACCCAACATTCTCCCACTTGTTGTTTTCTTTCCACAGGGGACCACAAGAGAGCTTAGTCATTTTTCCAGCCCTGAAATGCCCATTGTCTCTCTACACCAAGAGAACTTCTCAGAGCTCATAGATTTTGTCAATGCATCTGCAGTATTTTTCAAAGTGTCCACCTTTACCAGCAACACCTTTTTGTCTTCTATCATATCCCTCACAAAGTGATACTGAACATCAATGTGCTTTGTCTTTGAATGATATGTGGGGTTCTTTCCAAGAAAATTGCACTTTGGCTGTCACAGTCTATCCTTATAACTCCTTGTACTAACCCCATACTTGAATACAATCTCTGCAACCAAACTGCTTCCTTGCTTGCATGAATGGCTGCCATGTATTCTGCCTCTGTAGTTGATAGTGCCACTACAGATTGTTTCTTACTCATCCAACTGACTGCACCTCCAAATAGGTTAAACACATACCCACTTGTAGATCTTCTCTGATCAAGATCTCCAGCCTAGTCTGCATCAACAAAGCCACGAATATCCAACATTCTGTCCAATCCTGATCTTCCTTGGTAGCACAAACCATAATCACTAGTGCCACGCAAATACCTGAAAACCCGCTTCACTGTTGTCCAGTGCTCCCTCCCTGGTTTTGGCATAAACCTTCTCAATACTCCCACTGCGTGTGCAATGTCTAACAATGTAAACTTTGAAACGGGAACTCTGGCCAAAAAACCCCGAAAAAACATCAAAAACAATGCTAAAAGTGAAAAGTGTTGATGCTGGAATAACACCTTTTCTTTTCTTGGGTAAATTTTCAACATGTTTTAAAAATGGCGATGAAAACCAATTTTTTGCGCAAAAATTATCCAAAAACACCCTCAAAACGAAAAGGGTTAATTCTGGAAGAACACTTTTTTTTTTTCAAACGTAAAATTTCAACATTTCGAAATAATGGCATGAAATATTTTTTCATGACCCCGAAAAAACATTAAATTTAAAAAAATAATGAAAACATAAAATTTAAAAAAAAAAATAAAAAAATTAAAACAATGAAAAAACACAAAAAAATAAAAACAAAACATAGATTAAAATATATATTAAAAGAAAAACATAAAATAAAAAACGAAAAAAAAAAATCAATCATAAAATGTAAAAAGAACGAAATTAATGAAAAAAAAAAAAAAAATTATAAACAATTAAATAGTAAAATAAATATTTTTAAAAAATGGGGAAAAAAGGAGTTATCTTGTAAACCAAAAAAAATTGGCAAAAAGAAATATATATGGAAAAGAAAAAAAAAACATTTAAAAGAAACAAAAAATTAAGTAGGTGAAAAAAAAAAAAAAAAAAAATAATAATAATAATTAAAAACAAAATAGATTTAAAAAAAAAAATATAAAATTAAAAAAAAAAAATAAAAGCTACTAAAATTAAGATTAAAATGTTGATTACTTAAAAAACAAATATAAAAAAAATATATATAAAAGAAAAAAATAAAAAAACAAAAAATGTTAAAAAAATTATCTCACAAACCATAAAAGAACTTGGAAAAAAAATAAAAAAATAAAATATATATATATATATATATATATATATATTAAGTAAGTAAAAATAGAGAAATTAAAAAAAACAAAACTGGGAAAAAAAAAAAAAATTTAAAAACAAACTAGTTTAAAAAAAAAAATAGAAATTAACGAAAAAAATTTAAAAACTAATAAAATTAATATTAAAAAAAAAACAAAAAAAAAATTCAAATTATAAAAAATAAAAACCAAAAAATGTGTATTTTTTATTAAAAAAAAAAATTAATGATTTTTTATTAAACATAGATATTTTAATTAAAAAAAAAAATCATTTTTTTTTTTTTTTAAACAAACTTTTTTATTATTAAAAACAAATTTTATTTTTATTTTTATTTTTTATTTAAAAATAAAATTATTCAACATAACTTTTATATTTAAAAAAACTAATAAAAAATTAAACCTATATTTTATATTTAAAAAAAAAAAAATTTAATTTACATTTCTTTTTAAACATTTTTTTATTAAAAAAAAATGAAAATGAAAATTTTTTTTTAAACCATTATTTTTTAAAACTATTTTTTTTGTTATAATAAAAAATAGTTTTTTTTTAAAATCAATTTATTTATTTATTTTTTTTTTTTTTTTTTAATTTTTTATTTATTTATTTATTATTTTTTTTAATTTAAAATTTAAAAAATTATTAAAAAAATTAAAAATTTAAAAAATTAACATCGATTTGTTATTTATTAATAAAATAAAAATAAAAAATTGTGTGGCCCTTCCACCCTCGGCCGCCCGTGGTGGCGCTGTCGTGGGCGGAGGGCCTGTGCGCCAGGCCCCTCCGCCCACAGCAGCACCACAACGGGCGGCCGGGGGGCGGGCCGTCGATTCCGGTCCCGGAATCGAAGGCCTGGCCGCCCGTGGTGACGCTGCTGTGGGCGGAGGGCCTGCGCGGCAGCGCCACCATGGGCGGACAACGGTGGGAGGGCCACGAATTTTTTTATTTATTTATTAATAAATAACAAATCGATCTTAATTTTTTATATTTTAAATTTTTTATTTAATAATTTTTTAAATTTTAAAAAAAAATTAAATTGGTTTAAAAAAAAACGATTTTTTATTATAACAAAAAAAATTGTTTTAAAAAATAATTGTTTAAAAAAAAATTAATTTTCATTTTTTTTAATAAAAAAACATTGTTTAAAAAAAAATGTAAACTAAATTTTTTTTTTTTTTTAAATATAAAATATGGGTTCAATTTTTTCTTATTTTTTTTAAATATAAAATATAGGTTGAATAATTTTATTTTTAAATAAAAAATAAAAGTAAAAATAAAATTTGTTTTTAATAATAAAAAATATGGTTTAAAAAAAAAAAAAATTTTTTTTTTTAAATAAAATATCTATGTTTAATAAAAAATAATTATTTTTTTTTTTAAAAATACACATTTTTTTGGTTTTTTTTTTTTATAATTTGAATTTTTTTTTGTTTTTTTTTTTTAATATTAATTTTATTAGTTTTTAAATTTTTTTAGTTAATTTCTATTTTTTTTTTAAACTAGTTTGTTTTTAATTTTTTTTTCCCAATTTTATCTAATGTTTTTTTTTTTTTTTTAATTTCTCTATTTTTACTTACTTGATATATATATATATATATATATATTGTTTTTTTTTTTTTTCTTTTATGGTTTGTAAGATAATTTTTTTAACATTTTTTTTTTTTTTTAAATATTAATTTTACTAGTTTTTTTTAATTTTTTCATTAATTTTTTTTTGAACTAGTTTGTTTTTAATTTTTTTTTCCTAGTTTTTGCTAATGTTTTTTTTTTCCTCAATTTTTACTGACTTATATATATATATATATATATATATATATATATAATTTTTTTTTTTTTTTTCCAAATTGTTTTATGGTTTATAAGATATTTTTTTAACATTTTTTATTTTTGTCTTTTTTATATATAATTTTACATTTGTTTTTTAGAGACAATTATTTCATTTGGATTGAAAATTTAATTAACGATGTATAAATATGTAAAATATCGAAAATGAAAAATATCGACCTTCTTTAAATATGCAAATCAATAAAAACCTCATTACAAAAAAATAAAAATAAAAATAAAAACAAGAAAATATGAAGAGGAAGACCACTTCCAAAATTATTAAATTTACAAAATAATTATTTACATTTCATACATTAGAAAAGTTAAAGTAAAAAAATAGGTCTTTTAAAAAAAAGCTCTGATGTAGAATAACCACTCTTTTAAATCAGCATGAAAATCACTACCATTCTAAAACGCAATGTACATAAAAAGAATTTAAAAAAATTAAAGTGTCAAAAACTATGCTCTAAAAAAAACATGTGTGTTCTGCATCGCCCCTTTTCAAAATCGAGTCACTTTTTTGCTATCTCTACAAAACGGGTAACAGTATCAGTTCCCATTTCAAAGTTTACATTGTTGTCTAGTCTAGTACAAACCATTGCATACATCAAGCTACCCACTGCACTTGCATATGGAACACGGGACATGTCCTCTTCCTCTTCTTGTGTCTTCGGACACTGTTCAGCAGATAACCTCACACCTACAGGAATAGGAACCTTCACCGGTTTACTATCCTACATATTAAACCTTTGCAGTATTGTCTCGACATACTTCCTCTGGTTTAACCAGAGCTTCCTCTTTGCCCGATCTCTTTTAATTTCCATGCCCAAAATATAGTTTGTAGCACCAAGATATTTCATGTCGAATTTGGAGGACAATTGGGTCTTCAAATCCTGGATAATTTCTTTGTCATTTCCAACCAGCAACATATCATCCACATACAAGACCAGATAAATAACACGGTCACCAATTAATTTAAAATACACACAGTGATCTGCTTTGCTTCTAGTGAAGCCAAGTCCCCGTATAAATGTATCAAATTTCTGATACCACATCCTTGGTGACTGTTTTAACCCATACAGAGACTTCTTTAACTTGCATACCAGTTCTTTCTTACCCTTCACCGCAAAGCCTTCAGGTTGCTTCATGTATATTTCCTCTTCCAGATCCCCGTGAAAAAATGTTGTCTTCACATCCATCTGTTCTACCTCAAAATCAAAAGCAGCAACAACAGATAAAAGTAATCTAATAGAAGTTACCTTGGCAACAGGAGAAAAAATATCACCAAAATCAATTCCCAGCACCTGGAATAACCTTTTGCTACCAACCGAGCTTTGTATTTCTCCACCTTTCCTTCTGCATTTGTCTTCTTCTTGAACACCCATTTGCTGCCAATGGGTTTCCTTCCAGCCGGAAACTCCACCAGATTCCAAGCTTCATTTTGTGTAAAGATGCCATTTCATCAACCATGGCCTCTTTCCAGTGTTTTCCATCCTCTGGATCTACTGCTTCCTTCACAGTTCTGGGATCATCGTCAGTAATAGATAAAGCAAAATTTGAATAGAAAGTAGATGGATTATACCTTTCTGACTGCCTTATTTCTCGAACTAATCTTCTCACACCCGGAGTTTGTGGCTCTTCATCTTCTGATTCCTCCTCTGCTGTAGAGTCTGATTCTTCCTCCTTAAGCTCAAACTCTATCTTCTCAGGTTCCTTTGGTTGGACTTCATGTTTAATAACATCTTTTACCTCTCTGAACACCACATCTCGGTTGTACACAACCTTCCGTGTGACTGAGTTCCAAAGCTTATAACCCTTTAAACCATCCTTATACCCAATAAAGATGCACTTTTTAGATTTACTATCCAACTTGGTTCATTTCTCCTTTGGAACATGTACATATGCATCACATCCAAATACCCTCAGATGTGAAAGAGAGGGTTTCTTACCAGTCCATACCTCTTGCGGAGTCTTATCCTCCAACACTGATGAAGGTGACCTGTTGACTAGGTAACATGCAGTATCCACCACCTCTGCCCAGAATTCCTGTCCTAACCCGATACCACTAATCATGCTTCTTGCCCTTTCCATCAACGTCTTATTCATTCTTTCTGCAACTCCATTTTGCTGAGGTGTATATGGAGTAGTCTTCTATCATGCTATACCACACTTCTTACAGAATTCTTCAAATTCCTTGCTGCAAAACTCTCCACCATTATTTGTCCTCAGCACCTTTATCTTCTTCTCTGTCTGATTTTCCATGAGAGCCTTAAATTCTTTAAACCTGTCAAAGGCTTCAGATTTCTTCTTAAGGAAATATATCCATGTATTCCTTGAGAAGTCATCTATAAATGATACATAGTACATAGACTTACCCAGTGATGGAACCTTCACAGGTCCAAACACATCACTGTGCACAAGTTCTAATATCTGTTTCTCCCTCTTACTACCAAAGGGGAAACTCACCCGATTCTACTTCCCATATACACAATTTTCACAGAAATCAAAATCCAGAGAGCTATTACTCATACCTTCTACTATACCTTTACCATGAAGTATTCGAAGGCCTTTCTCTCCAATATGTCCAAGCCTTTGATGCCACAACATGGTCTTCTCTCCAGAGACCACTAGATTTTTTGCTCCACTTTCAGGAACCACAAAACTGTTGCACCCATCAATAACAGTGCTACCTTACAGCTTGTATAGAGTTCCAATTCAAACTCCCCGCATCAATACCAGTGCTCCCTGAACCATTTTGCAGGTATCCTTCTTGAACACTGTTTTTACACCTGCATCATCTAGCTTGCTTACAAAAATCATATTTCTGGCCAATGCAGGAATATGCAGAACACCCGGAAGTGTTCTAACCCTTCCACCTTGCAACTTCAACTTTACTTTTCCATGACCAATGATTCTAGCCTTCCTATCATCCCCTAAGAAAACATCACCACCATCGTATTTCTCATACTCACAGAACCACTCTCTATGGGGAGTGAAGTGAAAGGATGCACCTGAGTCAATCAACCATGCCTCATGATCTACATGTGTACTTGAAGAAGCCAAGTACACATCCCCACCTTCATTTGAGGTGGTTTTCGCCTCTGCAGAAGAAGCATCATCAGATCCCTCTCCTTTATCAGGAGCTTTAGATTTACAGTCCCTTTTGTAGTGCCCTTTCTTTCCACATTTCCAGCACACCACCTTTACAGGTTTTCCTAGAGATTTAGATCTCCCACTCGATGACTTATTTTTGTTTCTGTTCTGGGATTGTCCTCGTACAGACAAGGCATCACCATTCTGGCTCTCCATATTTTTCTGTCTCATCTCCTTCGTCAGCAAGGATGAGACTATTTCATCAAACTGCAAGGCAGTTGCATTGCTACCTATTGCAATAACCAGACTATCCCACAAATCTGGTAGAGAACACAACAAACTTATGCACTTATCTTCATCTGAAATTTTAATATCAACAGATGCTAACTGACTTACCACAGTATTAAATGCGTTCAGATGCTCTGTCGCCAAGTCTCCATCTTTCATCCTCAGGTTATATAGCTTTTTCCGCAGGAACAGTTTATTCACCAGAGACTTAGGTTGGTACAAAGTCCCTAACTTGTCCCACAAAGCCTTCGTCGTAGCTTCCCCTGATACATTTAGCAATACTGAATCTGAGACACACAATCGTATTGTGCTCTTTGCCTTCCGATCCAACTTCTTCCATTCTTCATCAGACACTCTCGTTGGTTTAGTACTCGGATCTACCACGATCCACTGATCTTTATCCACCAATAGATCCTCCATCTTGAGTTTCCACAACTCAAAACTCTAACCATTAAATTTCTCGATCTTTATCTTTCCACTACTCGCCATCTTCTTTAACCACCAAAATCGATCTTGCAGATCTCCCACTGAACAGGGTCTACCACAGGCCCGAGCGAAACCCCTCAGCAAAAAAGGCATCCCCTTGAAGCCAAACCTGCTCTGATACCAAATGTAGGTTTTAACCCCGTACAGAAATTACCTGCATACGAATTCTAAAACACAAAAAATAAACAATGCGAGAGCATAACACATAAAACACATATACACAGAGATTTCCCCTAGATCCCAAAACCGCGTCTACTAGCTTGATTTTTCATTATGTTCCTTTCAATTTTATAATACATATTTATACATGTCGAAGCATCCAATACCATGTACCGAAAACCATTGCGTCCAATACCATGGACCGAAAACCATCGCGTCGAAAAAACATGTGCGAAAATCATGCACAAAACCATAGGTGGGTCCGCCCAACCTAACATAGGGTCCATAAAGTGGGGTTACGGGTACACCTCAAACCCCCTGTGACACCCCCCCCCCGCTACACAATCGGCGCAACGAAGGGGGGCTTTGCCCCTCCCTCTAACCCCCCAGTTAACTACGTGGGCTAGTCATGGAAAGAATATAACACAACCCAACAGGCCTATTTATTGATGAGAAACAATGGAAAACCCTAAACATCCAAAAACCTAACCCTAGAAGATTGAACGCCAAAATGTGGGCCCCGTTTGGGTAAATTGGTACATCAACTTCCTGGGGTTGTAACTTTGGTGTACGATCTCTGTTTGACGCGCATCATAGCTCATTAGAAATATCTATCTGAGGACTACAACTATGGGAAGAGAAACATTAATCCATGGACCCATGTTGCTCCGATATTTCCCCAAAAACGTCGTTTAGGGCCTCAAAACGACTCCGGAAGTTCAGCACCCGAAAAACTGCTAAAAATAATAAATTGTGCTACAAATAAGGAAACTGAAAAACTAAAAGAGACAGTTGTGGGGGTCCAAGTGGGATAGGTGGGTGGCCACCAAAATCCACCTGGATCACCCTAGAATTCAATTTATTATTTTAGAGGAGCATGATACCTCACAACCCTAGGGTTATTTCTATGGGGCAACCCAAGAGGATAATTCCATGTGTGGTGATGATTTTTTTTCTTTCTAATTAGCACTATTTCAAAGTGTTTATGGGCATTGTGGGGCTTAAACAATTTGGCTGATTTGCTTGCCTATCACTCAGTTTTGCCTTTTACAAGGGAAAAGGGTTGTGATAGTTTACATGTTTTTGGAGACTCTTTATTGATTATCAACTAGGTTAATGTGATCCAAGAGTGTCATTGTTTATATCTTGTTCACATTTTGGAGGATGTATAGAGATTAAAATAATTATTTGCTGATTTCACTTGCTCACATATATATATGGAACAAAATTCTGAGGCCAATAGGCTTTCTAAAGAAGGCCTTCAATTGGATGCAATGAAGTGGCTTATTGAAGAAATAGTAAATGATACTCTCAATCTGTTTTATCATAGGCCTTATATGGCGCAGCTCGCAACCCCGCATTAAAATTTCTCTCTGTAAGCATTTTCTCTTCGTATCTCGGATGCTTATATTGCATGGATTTTGATACATGATCTTGTTTATTTGATTAGATTTTTGGGTTTCTTCTATATTTTTTTCATGAATGGTTTTTGTATGGAAATGATCTTTTATAGATGACATTATTTGGCACCCCATAGGGGTTAATTTTTGTTTTGGATGTAGATTATGTGTCATGACAATATTTTGTATATTTGTTTCCCACGGTATGAATTTGGGTAGATCCATACAGAATGCGTTCTTGAAGTGCATATACGAAATGCAATTTCGTTTATCTTGATAAAGAAAGTTATGATTTTTTTCTTGGAAAATAAATAAATCAAATGGATGGTAAGTTGATAGGCATCAATCCATGATAAGAATCAAAACATTTAACACAAGATACAACTCACATTGACCACATTATATATATATATATAACCATGGAGACTCACCTCCACTTTACCATGGAAATTCTTAACTTGTAAATAATTTTTGTTCCAATACCACATGCCCAATATGGCATGTGTTGATATGACATTTTTTTAATTAATTAATTTGAGATAAACTAATTAAAAGAGCATAACTAAATTATAGATAAATCTTAACCCTTGGATCTGTGAATACTACCATGAATATTATGGCATATTCCAAGGAGGTTAAATCTCTACCATGCACTATCCACTTAAAAATAACTAGTTATGCCATCCATCTAATAATTACTAATAATTCAATTAAAATTCTAAAAGGTCTATTTTAAAATAAACGTGCCTATTAACATAACTAGTTCTTAACCAATCCTTCTAGTTATTAGCTATTAAGGCACCCTCCATTTCAATATTATTGAGCTGCAAGAGCTATTACAAATGTACAAACAAGTTATCAAAGGGAAAAAGAACCATGATCTACCACTTTCATTAAATAATAATAAAGATATAATTCCAAGTTCAATTGTGTGGAAGGCTTTAAAATAGATATATGTTAACCCTAATCTATGTGAATAGATCTCAAATTAAGATAAAACTATTTGCCTGTCAAATCTCTTTGTTAATAATTTTTTACTAACAAATTTAAATATTTCTAATCAATATATATTTTTTAAATTCTCCATTAATAAATATATTAAGAAGAAAAAAATTAAAATTAGTTTACTAACTTAAACCCTTTTTCTAAAATATACCCTATATACCATAATGATTTGTTAAATTACTTAAACTATCTAACAAAGATGTACAATAAATTATATATTTAAAATTTATTAAATTTATTTAATAGTTAAATTTAATTATTAACTATTATTATCATTAAATAAATTACTTAAATTATTTGATGAAAATGTACCATAAATTATATATTCAAACCTGTTAAATTTAATTATTAACCATTATTATTATTAAATATCACTAGATTCTAATATTACTATATACAATATTCTTTTTAACAGCAAAACTTATTCTAAATATACAAAGAAAATGTTTAGCTGAGAAACATGTAGAAAAAAATGTTCATGACCCAACACCAACTATTACAAATTTACAAAAAAAAAAAAAACATCCTCAAGATTTTCCACTTTCATACCATACTAATATCAAGATAACTTTAATTTCAAGTGTGTTGCAACGCCTTATAATAAATCTATATTAACCCACATTTATCTTGATATTAATTAAAGTAAGATAGATTTATTTAAATATCAAATTTAGATTAATAATTTCTTGTTTTCATATTTATATTGGTTATTATTATAATAGATCTTAATATTAATATTAATATTAATTTCTTGATTAATAATCTCCTATTTCCATATATATATATTTATTAAATAATATATATATATATATAATTTTTTAATTTTTAATTAATATTAAAATAAAAGAATTAAAGCTTACAATATTTGTCAAATGAAAGTTAATTTAATGATTTGAATTATCTGTTTAAAAAATATGTTATTTGTTTGTTTTTTTTAAGTTCTATATTAGCGAGGTTATATCGTGATAATGTTTAAAAATTGAACTAGTAAATTAATTTACTATCTAAAGGTGTATTAACAACCTACTTATTCAAGACTGGTAGAAATTCAATTACCAGTTGTTATTGTAACTGACTCTTCTAAATATTTGCAATTACCAGATATTAATCTGAGTAGCTTTTGAAATTACTACTCGTGGGGGATGTTTCGAGACGCATGGTTTTGGCGTTCTCTAACTATGAATTTTTTTCTTGGAGTTTTTGCCAGTGGAAAGTGTTTTTGGGTCAATTTTTCATTTTTGTCTCATGACTATCATCATAGAATCTCATGCTATATGTCTCTATATGTCTATGATGAGCGATGATAATTGCCACATTAAAAAAAATTCCCAAAAAATAATTTGCCTGGTAAAGTTGATTTCGCAACTTCTTATAATTTAATTTTGTTTGCTTTTTATAGTGAATGAGAAAAAGGGAAAAGAGGAGAAACTGTTCTTTTTTTATATATTTTTAATAATAACGTTATGAAAATGAGAAAGTTCGAGGAAAATGGCAAAAATAAAATGTTTATTGGCAATCCATTAAAGTAGGATAGAGTTAATCTTGTGGAAGAAGGGAATGAGGTTTTGTTTAAGAGGTTATTTTTAGAATATGTAAGTCATCCGAACATGGTAAGTAAAGGAATTGTTTGTTGGCAATCATCAACATGATAGATTTATTTTAGTAGAAGGGAAAGAGATTTTGTTTATTTTAGTAGAAGAAGGGAAAGAGATTTTGTTTAAGAAGACAATTTCAAAATCTATGAAAGAGGTGATATTTCTAGGTCATTCGGAAAAATTATCACCAACTAACACCCTCAAAAAGTCAAAAAGTCCATGGGATACTATGGGGTAAATTTAAATTTAGTGACATCATGCTTGTCAATGGAATTTCAAATGTGATGGAGAAGATTACATGGTTATTCCTTATAGAAGATGCCTAGGATTAAATTTTTGAGGCAATGTGAGAGAAAAACTTGATATCATGAAAGAAGATGGGTTCTTGATCATGTCTATTGTCCAGTCCAAGGAAAACAATTTGTGGTCAAAGATGGTAAGGAACAAGGATTTGAGTATGTCATTCCCATTCAAGGGTGTGGAACGTTTTGGAATTTACCTAGATGTTGATGACATAATTTTTTTCTTCTAAGTGAAGGTCATCCATCTACCTATTGTTGGAAACACTCAGAGGGGGTTGAATCAATATTTCTCTTCAATTAGCATTTTTAACTTCACAAAGCATTAATTATCGTTAACATTAAATCAACATATCTTCCAACATCACATGAACAATAAACATCACCATTCAACAATGCACAAACATCAAGACAATAGACAACAAATTTTTAGGTGGATATCCTTTCAGGAGAAAAACTATTAAATGATTTTTAATATTTGTCTTCAATAAAATTTACATCAATATTTTCAGCTCCAATTGATGGAGGCCCCAACCCCCTAGTTTTCAGGCTCCAACCTTAACAATGCTTCAACGACCCGGTTTACTACTTGCAACTACAAGGACACTCCAAAAGCCTGATTTACAGGCTCCAACCCGAAGGATGCTCCAACACCCTGTTTACCAATTGCAACTGGAAGGACACTCCAATTCCCTACGCAGGCTCCAACCTGCCCTAGCACCACCCTGTCTCCTTAATCATCCGATGGACCACGTTTCACAATATTCAGGCTGGACCCCTGTGTTCGAAATTAATATAAAGAAACTACAATACAAGAAACTGTTATACAACCTCTATCAATCAATTTTAACTCTGCTCAATCTTCATTTCAAACCCTAGCATTAGTCAAACCTTCTTCTTCACCAAACATCAAACGAGTATATCAATTCACTGTTTTTCCTTCTACTCAACATCAATCCAAACCTTGCACCCAATGCTCTCTCGTCATCCACTGCTATCAATACCACTATCATACTGCAAGTGCTCCAGAAATCAAACCCTAACTTCTTTGCTCCAATCATCAAATGTCTAGCCATATAACCTAGCAATCTTTGCGTCAATGTACTAGTATATCGAGTCAAAACCTAACAATATTGTCCTATCAAATCAATTGTGATACAATGCATATGGCAAGCATACTAGCAATACATCAACCTCTAATGGAAGCATACTCTAGGTTATCAACCAAACAACAATATCATCAACACTCTCCAACAACTCAATTATAACTCTCCTTCAAGCATAAAACCCTAAATCCTCAATACATCAATCGTACCAACCAACAAACTCAATAGTTCTACTCAACTTTATATATATATATATATATATATACTCAACAACCTTTGATTCAAAAACATATTCAAAACCCCCTGGTATTATCTTAACAACATGCGACCCTTGTTCATATATAAACCCTAGGCAACGAGCTTTGACTCACAATTATGTTTGCCTACATTTATATCTGAGGTGTAATAGTCTCGCTTCTACCATATTATGATTTGGTCAATTAATGGCTCCATAAACCAGGTATGAAATTTAAATATCTACAATTTATACTTTTCTAAACACTTCTACAAAATGGCAGTGTCCCAGCCTTGGTCTACTAAAATTTCTGCAAAATGAAAAGTAAAAATTATTTATTTCAGATTTGTCAGTGACAATAATTGAACTTGCAAAATGAAAAGTAAAAATTATTTATTTCAGATTTGTCAGTGACAATAATTGAACTTGATACCTTGAGTATAGAGCACATATACATTATCAGCTTTGCAGTCTAATGCGACAAGGATTGAACACATGGTTAAACAAATTTAAGCCAAAGGGTTACTCTATGTGGGGCTACATTGATTGGTGTGCCAACTTATGACTACTCAAAATCACGCCCGAAATAACACATCTGCAAAATGTTTCGATATATTACAACGTTGTGTCAACCAAACTCATAAATCGATTTCTCTTTCAACGGTCTTACGGTCCAGTCCTTTCATAATATTGTATGTTTTCTGAAAATTCATTAGCGCACACTAACAATGCATTTCTTCATTAACAATGATGCCCAAGTTGCATCTATGTACATATATCACATTCAAATCATAACTGCAGAATCTTCCATATGCATTTCTAACTGCCATCTCAATATTATTCGCAGATTCCACTGATGCACAGGTTCCATAGGAGACTAATATCATTCTAGATCGCAAGCCTTCACAACATTACGTCACATGGATTTATGACATGGTTCATGCTACAAATTGTGGGCTCAAATTATTGCAACGTACAATCAAGAATCTTTCTCACATTTTAGACTTCGACCAAAACAACTTCAATCAATTATGTTCCAGATCACATGTATGATATTGCGGAGTAGTCTATCAAATATCTCAGACCGTTGTTGTAGCAATATTGCACGGAATCCTCGGATTTCAACATGATACAGAGAGTCGCAATCAAATAGAGATAAATCGCTTGATTTGTCACTTGTTTAGCTCAGACATGCACAATGAATTTTCATGACCAAAAAGAGCCTTACGTCTACTTCAGATATGCACAGAAAGGAGTCCAAATTGGTATTTCTCTTCCTTTTAAAGATACATTATATACATGCCTCAAAATCTCATATTATCAAGTTGTGCTCAAGTCACAGTCTTCAAAGGGAATCAAAACCTATGGAATTTCTCAACAAATGTTATAGAGACCTGCAATAGGATCATAAAAAAACAGCGAATTCCATTTAAGAAGTTGTAGCTCATATACCCTGAGAACAATGTGAGTTGTGACATGTCCCTTCAGTGTAATATTAGAGTGTATCCCATATGCCCAACAATCAAACAAAAACCTTTAAATTCAGGCCTCGTTAGATTTCTCTATACGCCACATGGTCGAAAAAAATCTCATAAGACAATTACTTCAAATGGTATTACATTAGATCCATGCCATAATCTCATAAGACAATTACTTCAAATGGTATTACATTAGATCCATGCCATAATAGATGAGATACAATGCCTTTTTAGAGATAAGGAGAGACATTAAATTAGGCTAGCCTACTTGATGATTGGAGGGAAACATTTTTTTTTTTAATTTCAAATAATGAAGCCAAAAATCATATGAAGCCGACTTCCCTTGCAAGTTTTGAATATGTCACTTAAATATTTATCTTGAATATTTTATTTGACAGTTTCTTTCAAGATTTGATAATAAAAAAAATCGTAGTCCCTTTCTTTTCTTATGAATTGTTCCATAATTTACTTTTCCAAATTTCCCCAATAGCAGTTTGCCACATTATCTTTCTTTCTTTTTTTTTTTTTTTTTTTTTTTTTTTGCGTTTTTTCTCACTTTATGGGGTTCTAACCATTAAAAAAAAAATATCTCTCAAACCATGAGGGATCTCATGATGAGCCACATACCATTGGAATCAGTGTGACGAGAAGAATCCAATGACAATGGTCCCGAGCCTAAGATCTTTGATATTCATCCCTAAATTCTTCAACAAGTGTGGGGCTCAAGACCATTGTGGGGATTTCCAAGGGATTTGACCAATGGTGTTTCCAATTGATGACAAATATTAAGAGCGTTCAGTCAGTGACATTGGCATCGATGACAACACCATTCAACACCTATCATGACTAGAGAATCATGTAGTTTATTTGGTTCTAGATTACTTTTCTCTTGGTAATAAAATATTTTTGACCTTTCCTTCGCTATTTGACTTGCAATTAGAGAAGGCCCTTCCATTTTCAATGAATATACCCCTTCGCTCAAATTTAGAATACAAATGAATTAGGATTAAGGAATATAATGAAAGAAAAACAAGATGTAGTCAAGGATGCTTCTCCTTTGGAAGAAGTTTTGGAGATAAGAAAAGAAAGATGCAAGTTAGACCAGTTAAACTACAAAAGAAAATAATGAATATCATGGTAAAGTCTCATTCTATAATTAGAAAAATCCCAATCGTATGCTAAACATCATTCGCATGACATTCTTTGTTGGGGAGAGAGGGGAAATGAATCCCCTTAAATTATGAATTGACAAATTCTAGAAAAAAAGGGCTTATGTATGCTCCAGGTCTTCCTCCTCACATGTGGATACATTAACATTACATGAGGTCAAATCATGATACAAAAAGAAAAAGTGAAGGTTTCATTAAATAATTTTCAAGTTAGTTCATGTCTTTTATGCAATGGATCGTGGTTGCAAAAGTACACAAACTTAAGTAAATTTGTAGAATTTTAACAGTTAAAAGTGGACAAACATTCAACATCAAACACAAGCAAATTGATAACGAAGTTCACCCATCTTGGGCTATGTCTCTGGGTCCAGCTTCCAGTTGTGACCACTTTATTATATGCTCAAATGCTCAATACATCAATGTACAAGGTTCAATCTACAAAATAGCACTATCGTTGTGTCCGGAATGCTAAAAAAACCCCTATCTAGGCTCTTCTTGAGCTCAAAAAGGCTGAAAAATGAGCAAGTTATGTTTCTTTCTTCAAAGCTTCTTGTAAAATCTATAACAAAATGAGAATTCTCTCCAAGGTTCTCGACAAAATGATCCTAGCCCCATCAGTAGGGAACTAGAATAGTAGGGAGGAGGTCATGGGTTCGACCCATACCTCCCGTCTTTGATTGCGTTGGTTTGTTTAATTATATATCATTTTTTTAACATGCCTCCACCCCCACTCAAATCCTCAGCCCTTGGTTTCCTTTCAACACATGGCCATAGGCCATGTGCGTGGGTAGTGTACCATGCACTCCAACTCCTAACTCCCCTATGAAACGTTGGTTGCATTTTTTTCCATATAGCTAATGGTTGGACTAGATAGGCTAGCCCACCAGTCTGTCATTTAATTACCAAACCACCCATCGTTAATCTTTAAATATGAGCGGGCACCTATGGTTAACAAGAACCACCCATGGTCGAACAGTTGGGTGCTTGTTTTGTTGGTTAGAGGTTGTGCAATGGAATCTGCCAAAAGCTTTGTCGGTTAAACAAAATAAATTTTGGCACCATCCAGAGTGCCACGTGGAACCCTGGGATTGGGCCATGTGTCACTCTATGATTAATCCATCTCACGAACCAATGACCAAATAATAATGTGCCATGTTTCATCGTATGACTGACCCAAATGGTGGCTCCTAGTTGGTCCCATTATATCATTCGTATTGTCTAGTCAGATGATGATGTTAGCACCACGTCAACATATGGACTGCATAATCAACCTTGCACTTTTATTTTTTGTTGTTTTCCCAAAAATTTAGAACGCAATAACTTCCTCATACGATGTCTGGTTGAGGTGATTCAAGCGTTGTTGCAATCAGAACAATAAGTTCTACGATTTTGCACTAGTTTTGGGAGATTTTGAGCATATTTTTGGTTTGTTGGATCACTCCTCCTCACTAGAAGCTTTTGGACCACCGAAATTCAACTTTTAATCAATAAGTAAGTGAGGGTACAACTCCCTCACTTTTCCAATCTCTATCCACCTTGCTTTACTTGTATTGGTACCTTTGAGCCTCACATGAAGATACTCCACATTGCCTTTGCATAAAGTTCTTATCCTCCTGTCAAGAATAGTGTCTTCCTACAACTCATTTAAATATTCAAGAGAAAAATCTTCCATAGATGGAATCTAAACATTCTCTTCTTGATCAACGATCATAGGAAGCTCATACAATATCAAGTTTTCCACATTCACAACAAAATAAATTTCCATGTAAGGTGACAAATCTAGTCTGATTGCATTGTTACCAAACTTATCCAAATTTTTGAAAGGACCATATCTAATTGGTTTGAGCTTTTTACCTTCACCTTGTAATCTTTCTTTGTTTTTGTACAACCAAACTTGATCTCCCACTTGGAAATCATGATTAACTCAGTGAATATCATTTCTTGCTTTGTACTTGGCTTGGCTTTTCTCTAGTTGTTCTATATATCATTTGATGCACTAACTAGATTTATTCAATGAAATTCTTGGATTTTTCCACGTAATTATGTCCATCTACTGCAATATATTTACCAAAGATGAAATGCAAAGGAGACTTTGGAAAATAACCCAAACAAACTTCAAATGGAGATACTTGTGTAGATGAATGCTTGGCATGATTGTAGGCATACTGGGTGTAGTGCAAATGCTCATCCCAAAGTTTAGGATGCTTACCACAATATCCTCGAAGGAGATGCAATATTGTTTTGTTCACTACTTTTGTCTCACTATTGGTTTGTGGATGAAATGTTGTGCTCTTCTTCAACTTTGTGTCCATGAATTCCCATAAACTTAACCAAAAGTTCCTGATAAATCGAGAATCTTGATCAGAAATAATCAAAGTAGGTAACCCAAAATGAACCCATACATTTTGGAAGAACAACTTTATCGTTTTTTCAGTTGTGACATATTTCTTACAAGGCATCAACACACACATTTTGCTAAAACGATCCATTACAACATATAAATAATCATGACCTTTTCTAAACATTGGTAGTCCCCCAACCAAAATCCATAGAAACACTTTCCCAAGGACGAGAAGGGATATGAAGTGGAGTATACAAACCCAATTTCCTATTGCTTGGCTTGCTATTAGCACACAAAGAACATCCTTTTGTAAACATATCTTGATACAGTTTCATTCAAATGAGGCCAATAACAATACCTCTGTAGTTGAGCAATTGTTTTTCCTACAATAAAGTGACCAACAATAAGAGAAGTATCAGATTCCCTTATGACATTAACTCTTTCACCCTGTGGAATACACAAATTTCCAAGATGATACAACAATTTTTTATGAACATGATAATCCAACTCTTCAACATGATTTCCTTGAATCAAAGTTGCATAAAAATATTTAAAATCTTCATCCGAAGCATATAATTCAATATAACTTTTATGCATGATTGAGTTATGCTTAAGAATGGCAGATGCGTTAATAATAGGTATTGATAACATATTTGCAACTTTTTTGTAAATACCTTTCTTATACTTGATAACGAAATGAAATTGTTGCTGAAATCCCATCCATCTAAAATGTCTAGATTGTTGTAGCTTGGTTTGCAATTGTAGATATTTCAAAGGTTGATGGTCAATATGAATAATTGTTGCTGTACCCATCAAATAATGCTTCCACTTCTTCATGCTTTGTACCAAAGCATAAAACTTTTTATTATAAGTTGGATAGTTAATTACTGCATTGGAAAAGGTCTCAGAATGATAACATATTGGCTTACCATGTTGCATCAATACTTCTCCCATAACATATTCACTTGCATCTATTTGAATTTCAAATGGCTGCTTGAGGTTTGGAAGTTATCGAACTACTGTTGTACTAATTTTTCTTCAAAAGTATCAAAGGATTTATGTTGCTTGCCTCCCCATTGAAAGACCCGCTTCACACTTGTCAAAGCATTAATGAATGAGAAGTTAGCGATAAATTTTCTCCAATATTGTGTTGCTCCAAAAAATCTCTTGACTTCTGTTACATTGTTGGGTTCAGGCCCATTCACAATAACATCAACTTTGGAGAGATCAATCTTCCACCTCCTACAATATGGCACAATACACCCAATACATTTTCCCAGATTCACATTTAGACATATTCGAAAACAACTATTCCTTTTTCAAGACATTTAAAACTTGCTTTACATGCTTGACATGCTCTTCAAGGGTATTAATAAAAATAAAAATATCATCTAAGTAAACTATGACAACATCATCAGGGTATGGTCATAATATATCATTCATAACTCTAATGAACGTGGCAGGTGCAGTACAAAGCCCAAATTGTAGAAATTATGGCGTAGATTTGCAACTGATCATGAAGTTTTTAATCAAAATCATAAGACACAAACATACTCTACTGCTCTATGGAATTCAATTCAAAATTTATAACATCAATCACAAACATGCAACGAGAAATAACACACATGCACACAATATTTTTTCCAAGGGAAAGAAATCTGCTAAAAACCCCTTGCCTATTTGCATTAATCCGATAAATATAAATGTAATACAATTGTTTTACTCAACTGGGTGCAACCTACAAGTGAATAACCTATATCTATGCTCACTGAGAAGCTCTAACCCAGATTTAGTCATTTTCTACCTTTGCTTGAGCCCCTATTTCCTTGTGCAATTCCTTAGGGTTGATCATCTGGCCAATACAATGAACTATACACTCAATCTAGTATATAATTAATTGTACATTGCCTTGGAATCTTCACCATAACTGGGGAACTCAATTTCACTACATTCATGAGATAATTTAGTTGCATGCATCAGTTATCTGGATGATCTCAGAGTTAGACTGTTGTCCTTGTCTAATTTTCTTAATTTAATCAAGGAAAAAATCAAATTTAGAATTTCTTACTGCATTTTTCAACACAAACGACATAACTAACCATTCAAATAATCCTTGTTTTGTCTTAAAAGCAGTTTTTCAAATATCATCTTCAAAAATCATTATCTGATGATAAAATCTTCTCAAGTCTAACTTAATAAAATAAGCAACATCTTTCAACTGATCTAGCAAATCATCAACATGAGGAAGAGGATAATGATTCTTTACCCTAATCTTGTTCAAAGCTCAGAAATCCACACACATGCACCATGTACAATATTTCTTTGGAACTATAATAATAGGAGACCCACAAAGAGATGTACTAGGTCGATGACCCTGTTGACGGTGCCGGACCCGCCAAGGGAAATCCCCAGTAACAAGTCCCAACAAGACCTAAGACTGTTTGGTGTAGGAGTGCCAACAGTGGGGTAGTACAGTGTCTCCTTGACTGTGGTTGTGCACAAATGTAAGTAAGATGTCCTTGTTGGTAATATGGGTGTGACATGTGTAGCAAGCTAAGGAAGGTGCATGAATGTCTCTAACACACAAAACGGGGGAATGCGTGCGCCTCTTGGAAACCTGTCGTAGCACGCAGCTTGAAAGAGAACACACAAACAAAAAAACATCGCAAGATGGAAAGCAGGTTAGCCAACGATCCAAATTGATGTTTATACCAACAGTACATTTTGATAAGATTCATACAAACATATATAGAAAAGTCCATACTGACATGCATAAACAACAACTACATATATCATTAGAGTAACAAAGATAGCTAAATTACAATGACAACATATGAAATGTGTTGGATATGTTATATTAACAAAGTGAAAGATCCAATCATACATACAACTATGACCAACCACTAGTCTCGATAGCGGAACATTACAGTCACTATCACCTACTCCTCCAAAGAGATATACTAGCTCTGCACTGTGGAGAAGCCAAGGCTCATTACAATACACTCCAAGCTTTCTCTAAGATACACCTATAGGAAGCTTGGCTCCCAAAAGCCTATACAATGAGTTATGAGGTTTTATAAATAGCAAAGGGTGGGGTGACCCTTGACATTCCCCTTTGTGACTCTTCACCTACCCTCATGACTCTTCAACTACTACATGACTGTTACACTCTACTATCGACACTTGGTCTTTCACTTTTACAAGATGTTACATTACAATTTGCACATGTACTCATGTGAGACAAAATAGACTTGAGAAATCCATGTAAGAAATTATTAAGACTCAGACAACTACGACAAGACCAACTCTTCGACATCCTCACGATGATTGATGGTGGCAAACCGATGCCAAGCTTGGTAGTCTGTTATGGTGTCTGTGTGCTCAATGGTGACATCCTGCTGAAAGCACACTCTTGCCTCTGTTGCATCTGGGTACACTGATTTGGCACCTCTGTCCAACTCATCTGATAACACGCGCATCATAGTCTTGAGTGCAGCTAGACCAGAAACATACTGTTGCATAGTGTATGTGCTGATCTCCAAATCTGCGTTGGTGGCTACGGGCATCAACTCATCAAAGTACATGTCTAGCTCTAGTCGGACTTGGTTATTTGACTTCGCCTCGGTGATTTTTCCAATGGATGGGATCGCGTGCATGAGTACAATGACATCCATGCTTCTAAACGTCCATGCATATGAAGCCTGCAAAATGATGATGAGATGTGGGAGTTCCTCAAAGTTCCAGATCTGTCTCTGGATGCGTGCCTTCAACTCTACTGCCTTCGGCTTCATCATCTTTGGCAAGTGCAATGGGGTTCCCTTTTACCTCATTGTCCATGTTTACATGTGATCGACAACTGTATGCATATTTGACAAGATACGTGCTCTCTTAGTACAACGCTACTGCCAACTGTTGAGATGGAAAACTGACTTATGCACGATGGAAAATCTAGAGTACAATGTCCATATGACTACCTTGAGAGACGATAGTTCATCTAGTATCGCTCTCCTCAGCTCTTCCCTGGAGGATGTTGTAACATGTTCTCCTCCCTTATTGTCCTGTTGTGACTCCTTGTCCATACGCTTGTTCTCAGCTATCAAGAATATAACACTTGAGTTGGTGGCTTTGGCATATTATTTGGTAGCATCGGCCAATGCTATTGGATGCTTGCGCAAATCGGATACAATCACTCACTCTTCAAACTGTGCAGGAGATATGTGGACATTTGGAGTAGGCACTCTGTGCAACTACACAACTCTTTGTCGTGACTCATTGAAAGATATGTTGTGCATCTCCACCTCTAGATTGTCTTCAAGGATTTTTGTGTCTCCTTGATCACTTGGGACTTGCTCTGCTTTCGGATCTGGTCAAGCTGGTGGGGTGACCTCTTGGTTCCGAGGCATGAGGTCAATATCCTGATATCACTCTAGCTTAACCATATCCGTTTCCATCTACTATAGAATTTGTTCAATCTCTTTAGTTAAGTCCTGCTCCTATGACTTCTCACCCTATCTGCTCTGTGCGAGCTATTCGGATGAGTCTACAACCTATATGGGCACAATTTCATTAATCTGTGCATGTTGCGCCTCTTGTTCTACATGTTCCTGTTGTGCTTCCTTCTCTCTTTTGCGTGACTCCTGTTCTTCCTAAAGTTTCTGCTTCAAATCCTATAATTCCTTTTCTGTTTCCTTCATCCTCTATTTCTATCTTAGCCTTTGCATGATCCTCTTGTTGCGTTGTCATCTCTTAGCCTCAATCTCCAAAACTTCTTTCAACACAAGTGGATTTCCTTTGAACTTGCAGCTTTGTGATCACCGGTTGTGGCAAGTGATACATCTCTTGAAATTCCTTCGCCCTGAAGATAGATAGTTGTGTTCCATTAGCACCGCTCAATGCCATTGTCTGGGGATCAGTATGTGAGACATTCTAGGGGATCATGTCTGCACATGGAAACGCAGGATACCTGCATGTAATCCGTTACAAGCTAGACTTGTGAATGTTGACATAGACCCTGTGGTCTTCGAGGATTTCCTCAAATTTGCCTCAGTATATATCATTGATGTCTTGTCATTTCATCTTGATATCTTTGTCTATGAAAAACTTGGTGTCTTCATAGATAGGAAAGCTCATAGACACTTGTTCGACTGCATCTCCAATTGCACTTTCAACAGTATCCTTCTACCCTGCTCTCTTAGAGGCCATTGTACCTAAAGTGATGAGAGATGGATGAACACCTGTGATACCTGGAGACATAGCAACACTCATGGCAAGCCATTTTTCAGTTGAAAACCCAAACAACTTTGAGGACTGACATGAAACATACCCAGGTGACTGATTGGGATGATTGCACAATTTTCACCAGGAGGCTTGGAGACTCATTGCCAAAACTACTCAAGGCACAATCTGGACTATCAAGAGGCTGACTGACTACTAAAACTACGCAATGCATAGTCCAACCTAGCCTGCGAAGGACTGAAACTATGCAATGCGCAGTTTTAGTCAACAAGGACTCCAAACCCAACAAACTGCTTTGCGCAATTTCTGGGGCAAACAAGGCACTGCCTCCCAGAATTGTGCAAAGCAAGCCTGGAGGCCAGTGCTAGGAAAGCTTTGCATAGTTTCTAGAGGGAAGGCAGAGCCTTCACTCTCAGAAATGCGCATTGCTAGTTGGGCAAGGCAAGGCTTGGACCAAGGTAGCCCAAACCCGCCGATTGGCGAGTGAAAACATGAAAAGTTCTGAATGTGTGGCGAAGCTGAGTGTAAACAAGAGTGAATGACCATGCATGCAAACAATGAGTGCAAGATTCATAAAATGGGAAAACAAGCATGTGTGTGAAGCGAGTCGCCACAACGACGACCGTTAGTGCAAAACTAGTGTCATGCATACGACAGTAGTGAGATGCAATGAAAAACTTGAATCAATGCTTCTACAAGATAACATGCATTAAAACAACAACAAGCGTTCAAAAAAACCAACCAAACAACATTCACACAAAGCGAAATACACAAAGTGACATAAAAGCAACAAAAGACATGAAAACAAGACTTACCCGGAAAACGTTGAGCTGGATGTGCCAAATTCTCCTAGATGTGATGTGGGATGTCAGAGCTCCAAGATTGATGTGAGGAATGAGTTCTGCAATGTCGAATAAATAGGTTTGATAAGGATGAGGCTTATGATGCACATGCCACAAATCTAGGAAAAAGTGACACTTGGTGAGAAGTTTCTAAAACGGTCTTTGCATGTAACCTCCAGCTGCTAAAAATAGATCCCTAAAATCTAGGGATGCGTTTTTCTTTTTCTTTTTTTCCTTTTTGAGAAAAACAACCTATGCATGCAAATCAAGATTGCTCAGTTCTGGAGGGGACTGGTCAACCTGGTAGCACATGCAACAGTCTACAAGCCTGGGAATGACATTTGTGCAGTTTCTGGGCTAAGCAAGACTGGCTGTCCCACATGCATTTTGCAAGTTCTGGAGTGAAGCCCTGGATGCCAGTCAGAATTGTGTATTTTCTAAGCTGAAGCCTAGTGTTGGGCTGAATTGCGCATTTTTCAGAGGGAAGGCTACTTGGCTGGATTGCGCATTTCTGAAGCCGAGCTGGATTGCGTAATAATTGGAGGGAAGGCTGGTTCCCCTCCAGGATTGTGCAATTTTCTAGGTGAGCACCTCAGCCAAAAAAATGAATAAGTCTGGAATGTCAGCCTGCAGGTTGGAGGCAAACAAGTTAACCAACGTAGGCTGGTAAGCCACTTAAACACAACTGAAGCCTATGTACTTGCACAGTGCAAGACATGCTACTAAGGATGGTTGGTAGGGAGGCTCCAAAACGAAGCTAAGGAAAAATTTTGGAGGGTGGTTGTAGCTGCTACAACACTTGGTGACACACTAGTAGAACTTGAGTTTTGTGAATGGACCTTGTTTCGTGAAAAGCAAGTCTAACTCCTCCGGAAGTATTGTTCAATTCTTATATCATCTTAGTTTCCACACTAGCTTGATTGAAAGATGTAGCACCTGCCATGCTCTTGGTCGGTCAACACACATTCCAAGCCAAGTCAACACAGTTGTTTCGATTGGGGATGAGGGGTATATTGGTACACAAGAAATATGATAGTCAGAGTTTAAGTTTCATCTCTTGTGTTGCTCTGCTGCCCGGAGGCCTGGACAGTACCCCGGCGGAGTCACGCAGGAACACAAGAAGCGCTTCGCTACCAGCGAGCCTGGTCAGTACTCCGGTGGAGTTACTTGCATTGCCTCTATGAGCAAGAAGCCTTTCTCTTCTTTCGCCTTATTCATTTTTCAAATTTTCACATTTTCATTTTTTGATTTTCCATTTTTCAAGAACTATGCATAGGCACTTATTTATTTGAGAGGCAGAAGAGGGATCCCAACTTATTGAGAGTAGAAGAGGTTGTTACTTCAGAGAAGTATTTTTTATATACCTCTGACATACTTGTTAAGGTTTCCCCCCTCACTTTACTCTACTTGACTGAGCTAACAAGGGTTAACCAAAAAACAACTGACTAGAGTAGGTGATACTAGTTAGCACGCAAGTGTTGTGTTTTCACCAAGGTTCACTTCGAACACAACATATTTTCCATTGGTGTATCATGGACTAAAGACAACAAGTTCTACATAAATAGATGGGACAACAAATAACCAAGTATTGATAACTGCACATGTCATCTTGTACTTTACCTTGATCGTTTCAAGAGTGGCGGATGGTTTCATGTGAAACTAACCTATGAATGTAAACAAGAAAATGAACAATAAAGTAAAGAGCAGAAGTAAATGCAAAAGCAAGCAAGCAAACAAAAACAAAGCAAGAAAGCAAACATGCAAGCAAGCAAATAAGACAAAAGCAAACACTACTCCTACTCCTAAGCTAATGGTGCATGGATCTACTCACGTGAAGTGATATTTCTAATGTAGCCACCGATGCATTGGTCGACCAGTGTTGGTGAAGGCATGGTTCATGAACAACACCGTTAGGCGAACCAACAAACATGAAAGGTATAACGAATTAAGACAAACACACTTCAAGTTTAAATGCATCCATAGAAAAGAAAAAGGTGAAAGAACATGACATGCACTCTATGGACTTACCATGGTGTTGTGCTACACTGCATGTGGATGTTAAGAATATGCACTTGCTTGACTGTGACATGCAAGCAAACACAAGAAACATAGACAACTAGCGTCGCGCAAGTGTGCTTGTTGTGTAAGATTCCTCCAGTGCATGAGCGATGGGATCATGTAGCTCAAGTGGAGGAAGTGAAATCTGTATGTGGGATTGATCTTCAATGCATACATATGAGTTATGAGGAGCCTTGGGTTTTTCAACAATTTCCTGATCGGAAGTGAAACCAACCTCAAGACAGCGAGGGCCTAACATAACCATTAGCTTGGGATGAAGTGCCTTGACAATCTGCGAGGTTTCGACTTTGTTAATAGATAGATCATCATAAATGGGTGGCTTTGAAAGATCAACAATGATGGAATCATCATTGTGATCGAATACGGGAGTAAATGGATCATGACAGCTACGATCAGAAAAATCAATGATTCATCGACATCCTCATGATTAGATAATTCAAACAAAGGGGTAGATGAGAAGAAAGAATGTTCACCCTCTGCGTTTCTGGAAAAAGCAGACAAAAATTCAAGTGAATTTTCAATGAATAATTTGTCGTCTCCACTGTCGAATGATGGATGGACATATGATGTGTTCTGCGAATGATCAACAGTAGATGCATCCCTAGATGAATTTACACGAGGAAAATCAGAGATAAGAGAATCACCAAAGATGTTAGGAAAAAGTAGAGGAGGCACAAATGGAAGGAGATCATCCTTCACCGCTGGTTGATGCTTAGATTCCTAGTCATATTCATCATAAATGACAGTGCACATTGGTTATGCAACACCAACTCCGTTGGTGGCTTGATCCTCGTTCACAACAGGTGTAGATTCTCGAATGAAAGAACACAAGATAGTGCAATTCAGAGGATCAATAGAACGTGAAGATGGAGGCGGAGGTGACAAATGCATGTGACAACCCATGGGCTTCGCAACCAAATCTGTGCGAAAATAAATATAAGTGATGCTGGGAGGATATGACAATTGAACATATGTGTGTGCATTTTCTCCCACATCACTCTGTGGTGGTAGAGTTATTTGATGAGGGGAAGGCAGACAATCACTTGTGACAATGACTATGTTTTCTTGTGATTGCACAGCTCCATCACCAAAGTATGCTAAGCGGGGTTTGAACTTCAACTTCATCTTGGGATAGAATGATTTGTGAAGGCAATATTCGAATTTGTCCCATAATATTGGAATTTCATCTGGTTTTTCAAAGCTTCAAATTGTAGTACACAGAAGCACTACCAAAAATCTATAGGCGATTCATGCGGAGTCTTCTATTGTTTTAATATTTTTTTGTCAAGAGGTTCAGGATCAAAATTATGGAGAGTAGATTCAATTAGATCACGTAACTGCTTAAGTGAGTGCACGCAATCGTGAGGTAAGTTTTAGCACCATCGTTATGGGGATTGGTGAAGTGTGTGTGAAAGAAGCAGGTTGACCTCAACTTCGTCGAACTCATCTGCATCCTCAAGGAATGCAAGGAAGTCATGTAATTACTCAGGCCAGACCACTTCGCCTTCACCATTGTACGTGAATTCTGACAAGAGATCATAAAACTCCCTCGTGATGTCGACAAGTTCAGCATTGGATAGACATCATGGAGGGAGGAGTCTAATGATATCCATGATAGATGTGCGAAGATTCAAAATAGGATGTGAGGACTCATCTTGTCATCTGGCCCTCCTTCTAGTGTGATCAGATATTGATCCAGGACCTAAATGATAACTCAAATTTCAAAGTGTTCAAAATAGTGTCGAACCTGAGTGACTGGATAGATCTCGTCTTCCTGATTCAGGCATCGTGAACGATTCGAAAAACCGATACCGTATGAAGGAGTTATCGCAATTTGAAAAGTCCAGTAAACTACAATTTATGGACATTTAACCAAGATTAATTTGGTTTAAGTGCTAAACCTTTCCTTAAGCGCTTTTCTTAAAAGTGTGAATTAAGCACGTGGGTAGTATTCAAAAAGTGGGAAATGGTATCTCATGTGGACTAAAGGCTGGAAATGGTATTTCTAAATTTCAGGTGATTACCCTTAGCGGGCGACTCGTAGCACGGGAAAACCACTTTTCTTGCGTGCTCTCGATCTGATATCGATCGAGCAAGATTTCACACGAGATTTCAAGAAAACCGTTCGATTGGACGTGTCACATCGACGGTGGAGATCGTCCGGGTTAGTTGGTGACTAGACGATGCGATATCTGTTGGATCAAGCGGGATAGATCGACGGTGGAGATTCCGCTATTTGAAATGCTTCCAGTGAGGATTGTCCCTAACCACTGAGATTATACCAACTCATATGCGCACCCAACATTAATTGTAACAATCACCTCCGATGGTCAGCCTGGCAGAGCAAATAAACTTAAGCGGATATGTTAATTTTAGCTAGAGTTAGGTGCAGTTCACCAAATTTGGTGGAGTATCCCTAGGGGATATTGATTAAAAGCACTCAAGGAGCAATATTCATACAGAGCCAGAGAAAGAGAGAGAGTGAAAAAAGAGGCTAGCTAGGCTAATTGGAGCCTTTTGAAGCCAATGGAATAGTCGAGAGAAGCTTAGGAAGTCATCTTCATATAGATTTTCATCCAGGGAGATTTTGGAGCTCAGGGCCACCGAGGGTTGGAGGCAGTTGTAGGAGCTACCAGTACTCGTTCTCAGCAAACCAATAGTCATTCCTGACTGTAATGAGAATTCTGAATCCATTGCAGGGATTTGCAGAAGTATTTGGAGACTTCTAAAGGCCGAGATGCTACAGGGAAGTTTCAGGCAACCCAGTTCCAACCATGGAGGAAGGCCTAGTTTGGGGATGAAATGCTCATTTTGAGAAAATGATTAGTCTATTGTTGGTGTCTGATATGTGCTGGAGACAGTAATAGAGGTTTTAGTGATAGTTAAATAATTCTGAAGGAGTTAGTGCCATCAAGAAGCTCAAGGTAGCTTAGAGCACTGATTGAAGGAATCAAGTCGAAGGGAGCTTAGATCTATTTGCAGAGTGATGACAGCCATGACAGGGATGTATATGGTATTCTAATCCCATTGGTTCAGTTCAGTAACCTTTGGAGTTAAGTGTGGAACTTGTAAAAGAAACTTTGCCATAATCCCAAAGAGCCAAGTCAAGATGACAAAAGCTCAAGGAGACGTAGCCCACGATATTCGGGTGAACTCCTAGATTAAATTTGTTGTTATGTGTGGTTGTTTATTTGCTGCATTATATGGTTGTTATACATGTTTAATATTAGCAGAAACAAATGGAATTAAATCACTTAAATAGTTAAAATAAAACATACACTAGTTTCAAGTATTTAATTCCGCAAATGTCATATATAAGTTAGATCATTTATTTGTCAAGCTTTGAGTGGGAGGTTCTTGTAAGCATAACAAGTTGTCAAACCCCCATTTCAGATCAAGTGGTATTACAACAAGTTTCTTGATTGACAGAGCAATAGGTTGCTTGATTGACAGAGAAAAAGGTTGCTTGTTTGACTTGAAAGGTGTTTAAATAGTATAAAGAATTTGATTGTTTCACTGTTTGTAAACTGACTATTGCTTGAGTTTGCAAAGGTAAAGGGAAAGCTACTGATAGCTAAGTCTAGGAGAGGACAAGAAGAAAGAAGGGATGAAGGCATTCTCCTTACCCAAAGGACCTCAAGGCAACCCTTGAAGCACAAGAGGATTCGTTTGCAAAATGCTACTTGAATAAGAGTTTGACTCTACAACCATTTAGTTCAAAAATTTGTCAATAGATTTTGAAAGCTTTCTGAATTTGGTTGAAGTTTTTTTGTTCATTTTTATAATGACAACTTCTACAAGTGAGTTCTCAAAACCCTCCTCCTTCACAAGATTCTTTGATGAAGACATGAAGTGAGACATGTTTATCATGATGGATATGGTGAAACAAATGTATGAAGATGAAAGGAAGAGCACAAAACTTCGAGAGCAATTGAATTCCATGAAGGAAGAGAAGCAATTTTTTTTTGACAAATTGCAGGAAATGGAGAGCCAACTTCATATTGCAAATATGAACCTAGAAAGGATGCATGAGTTGGAGACACAGCTCCTTGTTTCCAAAGAAGCCTTAGTCAAGCATCAGTTTGAAGAAGAGGTAAACAATTCTAGTTTGTCTTCAATTTCCTCTAAGAATGTTTATGTTGGTTCTTTTGAAAAACATACAAGAGGTATAGGGTCCAAGTTGATGTCAAAAATGGGCTATGAAGGAAAAGGATTGGGCAAACATGCACAAGGCATTGTTGAGCCAATAATGGTTGAGGAAAGGCCTAAGTATTTGGGTCTTGGCTATGGACAATCTTATGGAGAAAGTTCCAAAGCAGCCATGAAGGCAATTGAAACAGTTCCTAGAAGGAGTTTCATTTTAGGTTCTCTACCTCAAGTTTGTAAAGATTGTATTCATGGGGAATGCAATAGTTTGAAACATAATTTGCAAGAAGAAGGTGTTCATAAGCATGCACTCGAACAAGAAAGTTGTGAAAGCTCTAAAATCATTGAAGAGAATGATGGTGTTCCGAAGGGAACCAATTCTTTATTCAATTCACCTTCTCATGAAGGCAACAAAGGTGAAAGAGGAAGGTATAAATCTGATTTCAATCACATTCCTTTTGATTATGTAAAGCATGGTAAATTTCCACATAAGCATTGGAAACAAATTGCATGTTCCTTTTGTGGCTTGGTTAACCATAGTGTTTCTAGATGTTGGAAGAAAATGGCCACATACAAAAAACTTTTGAAGAAAAGGAGGCAAGAAGCCAAAGGTCCATTGGACAAGGAAAATTATGTTGTAAAAAGGATGAACATGTGTTGCACTTATTGCCATAAGCAAGATCATATTGCTGAAAAGTGTTGGACTTTGAATCCAACAATGCTTCCACGAAATTTGAAGAAAGTGGAAAAAGAGAATGGAAAGAATGGAAAGGAAGTTTTCATAATTGATGTGTTTCAGGATGGTTCACATGTTGATGTCGATGTGCAGTTAAAGGAAGTGCCTTTGATGTGGATTGGTAAGAAATGGTTAGAGTTCTTATCCAATTAAAGGTTGAATGTCTTTTGATTTGATGCATTTCTTTGCCGATGGAATGCAAGTTGCAGGGTTTTACCAAAAAAGTGAATGAAAAGTTGAGTATGAGACTCGCTTTATTCCAGAAAAATTATATTCATTTCAGCTTTGTAAGTTCATGTACATATGATTGAGGATCTTGTACTTATGATTGTGCTTGAGAGAAATTTGAAGAATGGAATACATGCATGAGAATGGTATGTATAAACATATGAATGTTGATGATTTCATTTTATTTGAACATGTATGTGTAATTGACTTGATGGTCAATTGCTTTGTTTAAACATGCATGCAATTTCATGTCGACTTGGAAAAGTTGATTATGTCTCCAAGATTGAAAAAGGAAGTGATGAAGTGTTTCACAAGAGGTGGAATTCTTTCTACTTTGACAAAGAATCGTCAAGTTCTTTTTGTACATGTTTGACCTGGAGAGCCAGTTGTTTGAAAAAGGTATGTTTCTGTCAGCTTGTGATTTAGTTGATCATTTGTATACAAGATGTAAAGAGACATGATGATGATTTACATGATGTGAATTTATGTTGTTAAGTTATTTCCTGCATTATGTTGTTTTTGACAAGATGTCAAAAGAAGATTTGCAGTAGCAAAAGTCGCCATAGAAGTGGCTTGGTAAGAAGTGGTTTGACTTCTTGACACAGTAAAACATACTTTCATTGGTACATATGCAAATTTCAGTTAAGTATGCATATATTTGTGATGTAATCTCACGTTTGTTTGAGCCACCTTGGGTCGATGATCAAGGAAGCGATGTTCAGCTACCTTCTGTAAACTTCTCAACAGAAATTCTGAATGAGTTCAAGGAAGATAGTTCTTAACAGGAGGACAAGCGCATCCAGGAAGGGAAGTGTCGACTACCTTCGAGTTTTGGTTCAAAGGCACTAGCCATGCAAGGCAAGTGTATGGAGGCTAAAAGAAGAGGGTGTTGTACTCTCATCTACTATATAGATCAGTATATCAGTCTTTTGGGGTCCAAAAGATTCCTAATGGGGAGGAGTGATCAGATATTGATCCAGGACCTTAATGATAGCTCAAATTTCAAAGTGTTCGAAAGAGTGTCAAACTTGAGCGACCAGATAGATCTCGTCTTCCTAATTTCGTCGCTGCAAATGGTTCAAAAAACCGATATCGTATGAAGGAGTTATCGCAATTTGAAAAGTCCAGTAAACTGCAATTTATGGACATTTGACCAAGATTAATATGGTTTAAGCGCTAAACCTTTCCTTAAGGGCTTTTCTTAAAAGTGTGAATTAAGCACGTGGGTAGTATTCAGAAAGTTGGAAATGGTATCTCGCGCGGACTAAAGGTTGGAAATGGTATTTCTAAATTTCATGCGATTACCCTTAGCGAGCAACACGTAGCACAAGAAAAGCACTTTTCTCACGCGCTCTCAATCTGATATCGATCGAGTAAGATTTCAGGCGAGATTGCATGACAGATGTTCGATTGGACGGGTCACATCGACGATGGAGATCGTCTGGGTTAGTTGGTGAGCGGATGACGCGATATCCATTGGATCAAGTGGGATAGATCGACGGTGGATATTCCGCTATTTGAAATGCTTCCAATGAGGATTGTCCCTGACCGCCAGGATTATATCGCCTCATATGCGCGCCCAAAATTAATTTTAATAGTCGCCTCCGACGGTCAGCCTGGTGGAGTGGATAAACTTAGGCGGATATGCTAAGTTTAGCTGGAGTTAGGTGTAGTTCACCAAATTTTGTGGAGTATCCTTAGGGGATATTGATTAAATGCACTCCAGGAGTAGTTTTCATACAGAGCCAGAGAAAGAGAGTGAGTGAAACAAGAGGCTAGCTAGGCTAATTGGAGCCTTCTGAAGCCAATGTAATAGTCGAGAGATGCCGAGGAAGTCATCTTCATAGATATTTTCATCCAGGGAGATTTTGGAGCTCAAGGCCACTAGCAGTTGGAGGCAATTGTAGGAGCTACCAGTACTCGTTCTCAGCAAACCAATAGTCATTCCTGACTGTAATGAGCATTCTGAATCCATTACAGGGATTTGAAAAAGTATTTGGAGACTTCTAAAGGCTGAGATGATATATGGAAGTTTCAGGAAACCCAGTGCCAACCATGGAGGAAGGCCTAGTTTGGGGATGCAGTGCTCATTTTGAGAAAATGATCATTCTATTGTTGGTGTCTGATATGTGCTGGAGACAGTAATAGAGGTTTTAGTGATAGTTAAAGGATTTTGAAGGAGTTAGTGCCATTAAGAAGCTCAGGGTAGCTCAGAGCACTGATTGAAGGAATCAAGTCTAATGGAGCTTAGATCTGTTTGCAGAGTGATGACAACCATGAAAAGGATGTAGATGGTATTCTAAGCCCATTGGTTCAGTTCAGTAACCTTTGGAGTTAAGTGTGGAACTTGTAAAAGAAACTTTGCCATAATCCCAAAGAGCCAAGTCAAGATGACAAAAGCTCAAGGAGACATAGCCCACGATATTCGGGTGAACTCCTAGATTAAATTTGTTGTTATGTGTGGTTTTTTATTTGTTGCATTATATGGCTGTTATATGTGTTTAATATCAATAGAAACAAATGGACTTAAAGCACTTAAACAGTTAAAAGAAAACATACACTTGTTTCAAGTATTTAATTCCGCAAATGTCATATATAAGCTAGATCATTTACTTGTCAAGCTTTGAGTGGGAGGTTCTTATAAGCATAACAATTTTTTGAACCCCCATTTAAATAATAGTGCCAAAAATGTTGACGGTGTTGGACCTGCCAACATGTTAGGGGATCTCCCCGATAAGAAGTCCCAACTAGACCTCAAATTGTTTGGTGTAGGAGTCCCAGCATTTGGGTAGTATAGTATCACCTTAATCATAGTTGCACGCATAGGTGAGTAAGATGTCCTTGTTGGTAGCAAGGGTGTGACATGTGGAGCAAGTCAAGGAAGGTGAATGAATGACTCTAACACATGGAACGAGGGAATGAGTGTGCCCCTTGGAAACCTGTGGTAGCATGCAACTTGAAAGGGAACACATGAACAACAAAACATCACAAGCTAGAAAGTAAGTTAGCTAACGATCCAAAGTGATGGTTATACCAACAACACATTTCGATAAGATTCATACAAACATATATAGAAAATTCCATACATACATGCGTAAACAACATTTACATATATCATTAGAGTAACCAAGATAACTGAATTACAATGACAACATATGCATGAAATGTGTTGGCTCTGTTATATTAAGAAAGTGAAAGATCCAATCATACATACAACTATGACCAACCACTAGTCCCGATAGCGGAACATTACAGTCACTGTCGCCTGCTCCTCCAAAGAGATATACTAGCTCTGTATTGTGGAGAAGCCAAGGCTCGTTACAATACACTCCAAGCTTTCTCTAAGATACACTTATAAGCAGCTTGGCTCTCAAAAGCTTGTACAATGAGTTATGAATTTCTATAAATAGAAAAGGGTGGGGTGACCCTTGACATTCCCCTTTGTGACTCTTCACCTACCCTCATGACTCTTCAATTACTACATGACTATTACACTCTACTATCGACACTTGGTATTTCACTTTTACAAGATGTACATTACAATATGCACATATACCCATGTGAGACAAAATTGGCTTGAGTAAGCCATGCAAGACATTACTAAGACTTGGACAGTTGTGGGAAGACCAACTCTTTGACATCCTTGTGATGATCGACAGTGGTGAATTGATGCCAAGCTTGGTAGTCTGTTATGGTGTCTGTGTGCTCAATGGTGACATCCTGCTAAAAGCGCACCCTTGCCTCTGTTGCATCCAGGTACACAGATTTGGCACCTCTTTCCAACTTGTCTGATAACATGTGCATCATAGTCTTGAGTGCAACCAGACCAGCAACATACTTATGCATAGTGTCTGCGTTGATCTCCAAGTCTGCATTGGTGGCTACACACATCAACTCATCAAAGTACATGTCTAGCTCTAGTTGGACTTGGTTCTTTGACTTCGCCTTGGTGAGTTTTCCAATGGATGGGATCGCGTGTGTGCACACAATGACATCCATGCTTCTCAACACCCATGCATGTGAAGCCTGCACAATGGTGATGAGCTGTGGGAGTTCCTCATAGTTCCAAATTTGACTCCAGATGCATGCCTTCAACTCTACCGCCTTTGGTTTCATCATCTTTGGCAAGTGCAATGGGGCTCCCTTGTACCTCATTTTCCATGTTTTCATGTGATCGAAAGCAGTATGTAGATTTAACAAAATACTTTCTCTCCTAGAACAACACTACTGCCAACTGTTGAGATGGACAACTGACTTATGCATGGTGACAAATCTCGAGTACAACATCCGCATAACTGCCTCGAGAGATGATACTTCATCTAGTATCGTTCTCCTCAACTCTGCTCTCAGAGATGTTGTAACCTGTTCTCCTCCCTGCTTGGCCGCTTGTAACTCCTTAGCCATATGCTCGTTCTCAGCTATCAAGAATCTAACACTCGAGATGGTAGCTTCGGCATATGCTTTGGTAGCATCGGCCAATGCTACTAGACAGGGAAAACTTTAAAAATGGAAGTTTATCTTAAAGTTTAACAATCTTAGTGAATCTTACAAGTCCCTAATATCCAAATCCTAAAATATTTGATGAAAATTTTGTAAAAATGTTTAGATTTCTAATTATTTTATAGTAGACAACTTATAATATTGGCAATTTTTAAGGTAAAATAATTTTATACTATAAAATTTGGGCGAATTCATTTTTATAAAAATGGAAATTTGCAAATCTTCTTTTTGGAAACAATCATAGAATATTAGCCCACCTACGAATATTAGCCCCTAAAATTTTCCCTGTTGATGGATGCTTGTGCACATCGGATATGATAACTTGCTCTTCAAACTACGCAGGAAATATGTGGACCTCGGGAGTAGGCACTATTACACAAAATATTGTCACCATGACTATTTGCAGTCAGTATGGGTCTATCATCATTCATACTGTCCTCCTAAGCAAGTCTCAAACCTCAGCTCTTCATGTCAAGCTTTGAAAATGAGAGAAAGACCTTAAAAATCAATAAACCTCTGGTTCTGCACTTTCTCTCACTATTGCCTGTGGTCCTGCACCCCCTGTTCATGTTACCTGCGGACCTGCCCGCTCTGTCTCTAAAGGAGTGGGTGTGGACCCCTGTGAAAGTCAAAAAGGCGCAAGTTTATTCTTAAAAACTCACTTTGGGTTAATTCTAGATGATTCTAGAAGGAATCTTGACATGGATGGTTCGCTCCTAGGTGGTTCATGCATCCCAAAAGTGAAGGAGCTAATCCCTTGATGAGAGGAGCTATCCCTTTGAAGGAGGGCTTTATCCCTTTGAAGGTGGACCTAGTAACTTCCCTCCATTGCACTATAAATTAAGGCATTGGGTTGGTTACTAGAGAGGTTAGAAGCTGAACATTTTTGAGGGTAAATGCTGGTGGAATTGAGACTTCCTAGTTAAGCTTGAGAGGAGAGATCACATACCTTTTGGCTTCATTGGGAAGAGAGTGAAACTTGTCAAAGTAGAGGAGACTTCTTGTTGGACCCTGGGAGGAGCTTGTACAGCATCAAGGCACAGTTGTAAAGTTCTTCTTTGATTGGAATTAATACAATCAGAATCATTTTTCTCAACAAATTGTCTTATGTGATTTGTTTCATGAATTCCTTGATCATCATGATAAGTATGCTTTATTATATTGGCTTTTCAGGTGCTATTTAATTTATGTGATTGTTTCTATTTGCAGATTCGCTACAAGGGAGCTCATTTGGATCAAAGGAGCGAGGCTTCCACAAACTTGCATTGGACCCAAGGTAGCCCTAAAACACTTGTTTGCCTTTGTTTATAAATTGCATATTTAGAGAAAGATAGAGTTTGATTGGCTTGCTTGTCACTAGATATCATTAGATACTAGGGAGGTCGGTCTTGTCTGCAAGAACGACTCATTCCGTGTGACAAAATGGCGACTCCACTGGGGACTTGATTTTTTGATTTGCTTTACTATGACTTGAGAAACTGTGTTTTTGTTTCTGTTTTTGGCTTGTTGTGTGTGGAATTGGGTAGATTTAGTAGATATTGGATTATTTTTTGATTTTCATACTTTTGGGAGAGGACCGCACCCTCTACTTGTAACACAGTGCGGACCTGTCCACACTTTTGCTTTACACACAGAGCGGTACTGCACCTATGTGGACTGCGGGCCTGCGAACCCTGTCAAAGTTTTGAAAAACTTAAGATTTTCTCTTTCAGTCAGCTTAGAATTTGTTTAGGTGTTTTTGCCTCTGCCCAGACCTACATGTGACTTGTCAGGAACTTTTCTTAGGTTAATTCCATTGGTATTAGGGTTTTAGGTGAAATTTCTAGAAGTTTTGGTTGTCGGGCTTGGTTTTCATTTTGGTCTTGTAGTAGCTCAGAGCTTAGAAGCCTTAGAAGCCTCAGATCACCTTGGTTTTTACTGGCCTTCTTATGAGTCTAACCATTTGCAAAATCTGCCTTTGTTGAGGAATCCATCTTGTGTTTCTCTTTGCGAAACTTCAAAAAGACGTGTAAAAGTTTGGATTTAATTTTTAGAAAAGAAAACTAAAATTGGTTGTTTTTTGACTGATTTGTGATTTTGGACAAATTAGTCCTTAGTTTGCTTATAGTTAAGTAAAACATCCTTGAAAAGACATCTTGTAAGCTTTTACTTCAAATAGTTCTTAGAATTTATAAATCTCAAGATTCGATTTTTCCATAGTTTTGAGTGTTTTATGAAAATAAAAAATCTCTTTTGGAAAAAAGTTTGTTTTTGTAGTATTTGAGTGTTTGAAAGAAAAGGGAAATTTTGTGAGCATAACTAGTTGTCTCGTTTTTGAATGCATTGGAAAAGACAAAAAGCTCTTCTTTTGATTTGTTTGTTAAGAAAAAGATTTGTTTTTACAAGCATTTGCATTCTCAACTCTTTCCTAGCTAGAAATCCATTGAAGGGAAAATATTGCTTATCAGATTAAGTGCATTTTTTAGTGATTTCGAGTCGAGTCTTCACACCATAAGTTTCATCTCCGCACCTCTTGACTTAAAGAAAAACCAATAAAAATAACGCTTAAAGTAAAATCTATCTAGTAATCTTTTTATTTCTAAGGCTCTATTACACCAACATAGCTTAGGCTAGTGTCTTGGAGTAGGGAGTAATTAACTCTCCAAGAGAGTAAAACAAACAAGTAGCTATATCTTGCAGTAGGAGATAAAATCCAATTGTTACATCTATGCTCTGGGAAAGCTCCTCTTAAAGGAGAAGCACGAGATCATGTCTGAACCAGTGTGGGAATCAATCCTTCCTCATTGGGAACAATGCCAGATATTCACGTATTAAAAACGGTAAACCTCGGATTAACCATTGTCGAGGAGCCTGGGGTCACTTGTTGGTAAACCTTGGATTATGTCAAGGAGCCTTCGAGGGGATTGAGCTTGTTACTCTGCCCTTGCGTGCGTATCGGATCGTAGACTGTTCCCCTATGTATATTTGTTTCCGTTGGTAACCATAGTGACCATATTCTATAGGATTCTTTCCTAAGGTGACGGTGGAGGGAAGATCCCACTGTACCTGGAGCAGACGTCGGCTAGACTCACTTGGATTTTCTGGGGGGTTCTCTTCACTCGAGACGGTTTAGTGGAGAAACTTGTGCCAGTCTATTCATTAAGCAGGTTGCCGGGGTAACTGTTCCAACTGCCATTTCTGTATTGAACTCTGCGATGTTGGATTTCATCACCAACTAGTGTTTTCAGTACGGAAAGTTACTGTTTGTGTGTGGTTTGATCTCCTAGATTCTTTAGGCGTGTGATTCAAAATTGTTTGGTTCTTTAGAGGCTTTAGGTGGTTTTCATTGAGATTTTTCTTTGTTTGCGTGTGAAGTAGTTAAAATATTTAATCGTGGCTGAATTACCGAGGAAGTCCCGTAGACTTCGGGGCCAACCTCCTGAGTTTTCATCGAGCCAGCCTGAAGGGTTACGAGCCCTTGTAACTCCTAGAGACAGTAGAGTTGGGTCACCTGAAGAAGGAGAGTCTTCTTTAGTGGTACATCCTGATTATCAAGCTCTAGTAGTAGATTATAATCCACAATCTGTTTCTGTTTCCGAAGTTACTGGTAGTTTTTCATCTACTAGTGATTTAGGTGAGGAACCTGATATATCTGAACCTGAAACTGAATTTGCTGCTACGCCAACATCGGGATTTTCCTCTCCAACTTCTAGTGGTCCTGGTTCACCCAGGGTAGAAAGAATAATTACCCAAAATCTTCCTTCTGGACTTATAGCTATTGAAGAACTTGCTACTCCGGAAGAAGAATGTATCCCTATCCCTGAAAATCAACCTGTTATAGAACTTAGGGAGGGTGAATCAATCTTTTACAGTCCACCTAGGAGAAGTGCTTGGTATCTTTCATTGACCAATTTTTTGGAAAACCCAGGACTAAGTTTTTCACCACCTCGTATTTCTTTTCACCCAACACCTAGGGGTTACTATCCTCCATTAAATATGTCAAGACAGTCGTCCATGTTTTCTCAATCTCCAGAAACCTTTTTATACGGCGGTCCTTCTATTCCCTCTGGGTATCAGTCACTTACTGGTACTTTTTCGGGAGCATCTCCTCAACCTATTGAACAAGGGTTATTAACCAGAAATAATGGAACTAAGCAGTTGAGTGTAGAAGATATTCTTATGATGTCAGGTACTCTTCCTAGTCCTCAACCGCAAGGTGGCCAGTTACCACCTGGGGGGCAGCCTCAAAGTCCTCAATTATCGCCTGGGGGGCAACCTCAAGGTACCCAATTTCTGCCTGGGGGGCAACCTCAAGGACAGTACATACCTACGGGACAGTACGTTCCTCAAGGTCAACCCCAGACTCAATATGTACCTCAAGGTCAACCCCAGTATCAATATGTACCTCAAGGTCAACCCCAGTATCAGTATGTGCCTCAAGGTTATCAACCTCAAGGTCAGTACCCAACCCAAGGTTTCCAACCACCTTCCGGTCAATCATATGTCCAAGGAGCTGGAAATGTACCTTTGAATTATCAACCCTACCCTCAACCCGGTTATGGTCCTCAATATTCTCAACCTGTTATGGGTCCATACCCTGGAATGAACTTAGTGTGGGATCCATCTCAATCTCAACAGGTCTTGCAACCGAATGTACAGTTGTCATCTCAAACTGGACAAACTTTAGTTTCTGGTTCACCCCAGCAACCTGTCCAGTCTACTATTCAAACTTCTGCACCTTCTGTAGTTTCTCAGTCTGGGCCTAGTACGCCTCGTACTCCACCTCAAACGACTGCTGCAACTGCTGCAACATCTGTTCAATCTACCCCACCTACTTCTGGAGTATCGACAGCTCCGGTTTCTACTGTTCCTGTATCAACTCCTCAGACATCTTTACCTCAGTCTGGATCCACAATTCAGACTTCGGTTCAAATGCCTGTAGGACAACCTAGTCCAAGTACGGTTGTCACAAGTCAACCTCAATTTACTTATCAACCGTACCTGGGACATTACCAATTCATTCCTGCTGTGCAGCAGCCAGTCTATCAGTATCAACCGTACCCTGGGTATACATATCAACAACCTCAACAACCCTAGTACGGTCCGGTTAATCCTAGTTTTCCGGGAGGATATAATATCCCAAATGCAATTCCAATTCCTAGTTATCCTGGATATCCTCCTCCTGGGGCTGGTCTCATGACCCAAGGTTTCAGGGACCCTAATCGTCAGTTACTGTTTATTGCAACTTTGGACTTGCCTGAATTGTCGCGCCTTACAAACGATCCAATTAACTATCTTCCGTTTTGGCTGCCAATGCCGAATAAGTTGCCTAGTGATATTCCTAAGTTTGAAGGCAAATCAGGAGAGGACCCGTCAAACCATGTGATGACTTATCACCTCTGGTGTGCGTATAATTCCATTTCAGATGATTCAATCCGTTTAAGGCTTTTCCAGCGCACTCTAATTGGTTTTGCGGTCAAGTGGTACATTGAGTTACCGCGAGCCACTTTTTATAACTTTAGTCAGTTAGCTACTTCGTTTTTAACTCATTTTCAGTTGCCAGTCAGATATGACAATGGCACGGAATTATTAACTTCATTAAAGCAGTCAACGTCCACTTACATTTCAGATCACATTCATGAATGGAGACGTCGACGGCGTTTAGTGAAAGTTTTTATCCCGGATCAAATCTTAGCTGAATGGTTTGTAAAATCTTTGTTACCGAAGATCACTGAGGATGTAGCTAAGGCCGGAGTCATTACTGAAGAGCAAGTAATTGCTCAAGCTCAGTACCTTGACTTAGTTTATACACAGTCAGGTACGTTACACGAGAAAATCCCCGATCTTCCTAAACAAAATCAAATAACTTCAGCTCCTTCAGGGTCTCATGCCGCTGATGGTATGATTTGTACGGTTAATACCAAAAGTAAGAAGAAATCTTCCAAGAATTCTTCTCCTATCATAACTTTACCAGATTCCCCGACAGGAGATTCTTCCGTGGAAATTTCCACTATATTCATGTTGTAGAGTCATCTACAGCCAAATCAAAATCCGGTGGTAAGAAGAAAGGGAAGAAGAAAAATAAAACAGATAAAAATTCGAAAGAGAAACCAGAAAAAATGGAATCAACTAATGAGAAATGCAAACCTCGTTATCCTTGTCTCATTTGTGACGAAGAGCATTTTACAAGAGACTATCCTCATCGTGCAGAGGTTGCGAAAATTATCAAAGGTTCCCAAACGCCTGCTGTTTTGAAGGATCCTTTTCCTAGTCAAGACAGTAAGATGATAGGTTCTTCCTCAAATGCCTCCGAAGAACCCATAATGATGATGTCCCATGTTAGGATTGCGACTCGATCGCATGATTATGGTAGTAAAAGTCCTGTTGATGGTAAAGAAGTAGAATCTTCACATTCGAACCCATCAACTTCAACTCCCGGTTCCGATCCACTACAGATCGAGAAACCTAACCCAGACTTAGTAATCAAACCGCCCGCCAAGGGTATACTTCGAAAGTTAGCTTTCAATCCACATGCGAGAGCGGCTCAGAACTATAACATTGTTGAAGATTTGGCTGTTTCACCTTCAGCAATGTCGGCTTTGGAAGTGTTGCAATCATGTCCAGCACAGCGTAAATTACTATTGTTGGCTATAGGAGCTGTTGACGTTCAGGACTCAAACCTTATAATTTTCGATCTAGAAAATAGTACACCGCGCTTACCTCATCAAATGGCTTTCCAGATCCCAGTGTTAGTCAAAAACAGACCTTGTTACAGGACTGTGATTGATGAGGGAGCCTCAACGTGTATTATGTCGATACAGTGTTGGAGATCGCTTGGTTCTCCTACGCTAAATCAATCCCCGATGATTCTAAAGGCCTTTGATGGCCGTGGGTTTCATCCTTTTGGCATTCTACAGGATTTACCTATAGGGGTTGAAGGCAAAACTGTTAATCTAGATGTGGAGGTGGTTGATGCCCCTCTAGATTACAACCTTCTCTTGGGTCGTAGTTGGTCTTACGCTATGACAGCTGTCGTTTCATCGGTCTTTCGGCTTATAAAGTTCCCTCATAATGGAAAGATCATAACTATAGACTAACTGACTTACTTTTCATCCGACCCAACCTCTTCTGAAAGTATTCAACATGTTGGCAAAACAACTATCCCATATAAGGATGTTGGAGTAGGACTAGTTAAATATTCTGGTCTACTAGGAACTTTTCCTTTTCCTCCTTTCAACGCATCGTCTTCTACTGCAACCATTCATATGATTTCGTCAAACACTATTGTTTATGATGATCCTTGGATCATACCTTCCAAATCTGAGATAGACTCATTTGGTGATGTTATGCCTTTGAGTCCATATGAAATTGCATATCAGGCCGTGCAGTCGTTTTTCGACCCATCTTCAACCAAAATTGACTTAATGAATGTGGTTCATGAGGAATCACTTTCAACATCAAACTCGAATTCAACAACGTTTTCCGAACTTGTTCACACTGATGAGCAAATTCGTGAAATCCTATGTGTCGATGATTTACCATGGGAAGATCTTCATCATAGATCTTCGTTTTTACCTAAGATTGATCGTTTTGAAAATGATTTTTCATCTATTTTTACAACTCAATATGTCAAGGAACCTCAGAATCCAATGAAAAATCTTGATTCAGAGTTAAATTTGGGAAACATTTCTCGAACTATTCCTATTGATATTTCGGTTAAGCCTGGAATTGTTGAAAACATTCATATAGGTGCCTCTTGTATGGAAGATGAAATTCAAACATATAAGGCCCTATTTCAAGAATTCCGCGACATGTTTTCCTAGTCATATGAGGAAATGCCAGGAATTGACCCAGCAATTGTTGTTCATGAAATCAAAACTTACCCGGATGCTAAACCCGTCCGGCAACGTTTGCGTAAGATCCACCCGCGAAAAGCTGCTGCTATTAAAGCAGAAGTTGAAAAATTACTCAAAGTAGGTTTCATTTATCAGATTCCATTAACGGATTGGGTATCGAATATTGTTCCTGTTAACAAAAAGCAAGGGACAATAAGAATATGTATCGATTATAGGGACATTAATTGACCCTGTCCAAAAGACAATTACCCAGCTCCCTATATCGATCAAATCATTGATGATTGTGCCGGCAGTGAAATATTCTCCTTCATGGATGGTTTTTCCAGATACAATCAAATCAATATTCTACCTGCTGATCAACCAAAAACGGCTTTCATTTGTCCATGGGGGACATTTGCTTATTGCAAATTACCTTTTGGGCTCAAGAACACCGGGGCAACTTTTCAAAGAGCCATGTCTTACGCGTTTCATGACATCAAGCACATTGTGCAACCCTATCTCGATGATTTACCTGCTCATTCATTACATCGAGCTGATCATCTCATCCATTTACGAGCAATCTTTATGAGGTGTAGGCATTATCGAATTAGGTTGAATCCGCACAAGTGTGTTTTCTGTATAGAAACGGGTCGGTTACTGGGGTTTTTTGTTTCGAAAGCCGGCATTCGCGTCGATCCCTTGAAGTTTGAAGCTATTGTCAAATTGCCTCCTCCTTCGAATCTTCGCCAACTCCAAAGTTTGCAAGGGAAAGAAAACTTTTTACGTCGATTCATTCCTAACTATGCCGAAATCACAAAGGGTTTTACCTGGTTGTTGAAACAGAATACTCCATTCTTTTGGGATGAGATAGCTGATAAATCTTTTGATGCACTAAAACATGCGTTGACCCATGCACCGTTATTGCATCCTCCCAACTACAACCAGGACTACTTCTTGTATCTCGCCGCCTCCCATTCCACCATCGGAATGGTGTTAGTTCAGGAAGATGAATTCGGTACTGAACATGTGATATATTACCTTAGTCGCACTTTAAATCCAACTGAGCTAAAATACTCACATGTGGAGAAATTGGCATTGGCAGCTGTTCAAGTTGTCCAACGTTTTCGTCATTACATTTTACTATGTAAAACTACAGTAATTTCTGATTGCAACCCTATGATCTATATTTTGACCAAACAATTGCTAGGGGGCAAGTACTCCAAATGGATTGTGATCCTGCAGGAGTTCGACTTGGAGTTTGAAAAGTCTAAGTCGAAGAAATCTTTAGTTTTTGCGGAGTTAATGTGTGACTTCCCGCGTGCTGACACGGAAACTGTGGCGGAGGAGCCCATTGCGGACAAATCCTTGTTTCTAATCAGCACTTTAGATCCATGGTATGGGGGTATCATCGTTTATCTCTAGACCCAATCCTTTCGGCGAGAAATTTCAAGGTCAGAACGTCGAAAAATACGATTCCAGTCCCAACAATTTAAAATTATTGGAGATACTCTTTATCGCCGTGGGGCAGACTCTGTTTTTCGACGTTGTTTAATTCATGAGGAAGCTGAAAGGGTTCTAAATGACTGTCACTCTAGAGCGTGTGGCGGTCATATGTCTGGGTTTGCCACAACCCAAAAGATATTGCACGCTGGCTATTTCTGGCCGTCATTGTTTAAAGATTGTATTAATGCGGTCCGAAAATGCCACAACTGCCAAATTTTTGATCGAAAGATGCGTGCTCCACCTGCTCCTCTCCACCCTATAATTGTCGTCAGTCCTTTCGTGAAATGGGGTATTGATTTTATTACATGTAACCCTCACTCGGCCGGGGGGCATGCGTATATCATCCTTGTGGTAGATTATTTTACCAAGTGGGCCGAGGCGATGCCTACATTTGAGGCAGACGGTAAAACTGCTGTGATTTTCGTGTTCAATCATATAATTGCTAGGTTTGGTGTTCCACAAGCGATTATCATTGATCATGGGCGTCATTTTTGAAACATTATGATGACTGAACTTACAGGCCAACTTGGCTTGCGTCACGACAGTTCAACTCCATATTATCCACAAGCTAATGGTCTGGTTGAAGCCATCAACAAAGTTCTAGTCATCATGATCCGACGAATCATTGGGATTCATAGGTCGAATTGGCATAACATGCTATTTTCAGTGCTTTGGGCGTATCGAACCTCAGTAAAAACGTCAACCGGGTTCACTCCTTTCCAACTAGTTTATGGTCTGGAAGCTGTGTTACCCATTGAATGCGAAATCCCGTCATTGAAAATGGCCATCGAGTTACTTCCAGCCACTTCCGAAGAGGAAAAACGTTTGTTATACTTGGCTCAGCTAGATGAGAATCGACGTGATGCTACATTAGCAATCGAAACTCATGCCAAACGTATTAAAGCTCAGTATGATCGAAATGTTACCCCTCGAAATTTTTCGGAAGGAGACCTAGTCTTATTGTACGATCAAGCAAATGATAAATTAGGCGCTGGGAAATTCGTACCCATGTGGCATGGTCCTTATGTTGTTAAGCAAAAGCTAGCAAAAGGGGCCTATGAATTGGTAGACTTTGACGGGGTCTCTTTAGGTAAACCCAGAAATGGTCTTTACCTAAAGAGGTATTATGCTTAAATCTGGGTGTGGAGATTTTTAGTTAGGTTAGTTTTCTTTCTAGCTGGTGTGTTTTAGTTTAAAAGTGTGCTTAGCTTAGAGAGTGTTTTTCGTCATTATTCCTGCTTATCTTGGTTTTACTCTTGATATTGCAGATGTCGATGCCTCTCCAAACATACATTGGTTTTGCTGATGGTGCTTGTCGTAATACACGGAACATTTCTTCCGCAGCTTGGGTTATCTATTCGCCCTCTAACGAGTTGGTATCTATGCATGGGGTAAGCATCGGTTAAACAACGAACAACATTGCAGAGTATAGTGCAGTGATTGAGTTATTATCTGAATTTATTTCATTTGGGATTCAGAGTTTGATAGTGAGGTTAGATTCTGAACTCGTTGTATTATAGCTTAATAGAGTATATGCCATTAGAAATCCAGTGTTATTGAGATTATTTTTTAGAGTTCGTCTCTTGGAACGTGAATTTGATTATATTGAATATCAGCATATTCCAAGATATTTAAATACATTAGCAGATGCAATCGCTTCTCGAATGTTAAGTAGACATTTGCAATAATCACACAAGTAAATTTAAAATCATTCCATAACATGTTTTACAAGATAAGCCAGTAATAGTGATATAGTATAACATAGGAGTGTTTCAAATATACATCGTCTTCGATCATAGGTTGAAAAACACCTTAAGATCGACAAAAATGATAGTACAAAAAGCAAAAAATGTCATATGTGTCTACAATAAGTGATCATCCTATCACTGGTGATGATCTCAATAAGAAACCACTGTACGGGCCACCTTACAAAGGAACCTCCTAAAAGGTCCTGGACCCCAATCACATAGCGCTGTAGCCTAAGAGGAATGTCATCTATGCCGGTCTCCGGAATGTCTCCTGTCAAACGCTCTAGATGGCTCTCTAATTTGGCCAAGGTCTCTGCTGATTCATTTTGTGGGGCTGGTGCTGCTGCAGCTGGTTGTTTCCTCTCATAGGGCCGGAGAGCGGCTGGTCGCTGTGGACCTACATCTGCATTTGAAACTTTTACTATCAATTTTGGGACAAGATAAAAACAAAAAACAAAAAAATTGAATTAGGAAAATGTTGAAAATGATTTTACCTGAGTCATCCCATTGCTCTCCTGGTGGAAGAGTCATGTCTGGGTCACCATGAAAATCTACCCCAGCATAAGGAAAGTCCTGAATAGAAAAAACCTGGTTTTCCAACCAATGGAAATACTCAGGAGTGAATCGAACGACCTCTGTCCCCTCCTCAGGATGACGGGCCATAACTGCAACCCATCGCATCAGTTTGGGCTCTCGAGGAAGTCCAGCGCCAACAGTGAGGTGCTGTGGGACCAACATTGGGACCCTCTCCAGACCAAAGCTCACGACTAAAGCACCATATCCAAAGGTCTTCAGTTGTCCGTTCTTTGATCTAATCAGTTGGCCTTTTATATTAGCCAACACAGCATCGCACTAGTTGAAGATGGTGCCTCAAAAGCAGTGTACTGCCATCCGCATTTGGGATCCAGTGGCTGCATGTAGTGCTGCGCTCCCGCAGAGCCTGGTAACAATAAATGCAATTACCTTGAGTTCAGGAAGGGATATGGTTTTGATATCTATCCCTTTGTCTCTAGTCTGGTTGTTACAGAACTTTAGCCGGAGGCTATCGACAGATTGGCCACCTGGCCTAGTCCCGAATAGAGTCAAGTGTTCACCTCTCTTAGGCAAACCAGTCAAAAAGTAAATGTCTGCCGGCTCCATTTTGAGCTGGTGACCACCAATGAAGAAGCACTGGTCCTGTATGCTCCACCTGTCTACCAACCACTGCAAAAAGTCCACCTGGGCCCTCATGCCAGGTATGGCCCAGAATTTGTATAAGCCGCATGCCTTCAATGCATCAATCGAAGGTTGATGATTTATCGCGGCGAGATCTACATCCTCATGCTCCCATTCTCGCCAATCAAGCATGATGTATACTCTACATTCAACAAAAAGGCGAATTAGAATGTCTAAAAGCAAATTTTTTGGGTGAATTTTGAGAAATGTAGGTTTAAAAAATCCTTGCTGTGGGGACCGCACCCTCTCTGTTAGAGACAGTGCGTGGGTCTGCACCTTGCCTTCACGGCAGGTGCGGACCCCTGACTTTTTTCCCGTTACGAAAAAGTCGGGGTCCGCAGGTTACCTGTGCTGTGCCTGCGGGCCCCCGCGCACGAGTTTCTAACCTAAGAATCCCTTAAAAAATGAAATTAAAGCCTAAAAACTAATTTGAAATGGATGAAATTAAAGAGTAGGATGATGTAGATTACCTGGAGGAGACGGCGTTCGATTCCAATGGATAGATTTTCCGCAATCTTCATGGGAAGTTTTTGACCAAAAGCTCTATTTTCTCACCCAGAACTCAAACGGTAAAAATGAATTTACAAAAGCCCTTTTTATAAGTTTTTTGAATAAATGAGTTTTTAATTTGTTTATGTTTCACTTTAAAGAAGTAACTTTTGAAGCATTTTTATCCATTTTAAACAGGGATAAGTAATGTTTGAGTTTTTGTTTAGGATAACGGAATTTTCAGGCGAAATCGATCATTTTCAACGGAAAAACATTAGAGTCACCTTTAAGCTCTTTTCTGATTCCTAAAACATGAAAAGATCGCCGAAGTTTTCTTTTTAAACTCGTTAAAACGGAACTAAAAAGACGGTCCTCTTACAGCTCTTTTCTGACCGTAAAAACATGAAAAGATTGTCGGATTTTTGTCGTTTCAAATTCGATATTGGTTATAAAACGACGTGTCATTGATCGCTTTTTTACTTTTTCGGATCAGAGGCACTAATTACGAAAAGTACTCCTTGGTCATAATGATCAAGCGGTTCTCTCAAGTATTATTTTATACTTTTTCGGGCTTGGGAGACACAAATTTACGAAAAAGGACAACCATGGAGTTTTCTTAAGTTTTTTCAGACTCCCTAAAATTGAAAAACGCCAAGTTTCTCCTATACTGGACTCGTTAAAATTTAACAGTAAAGGACCTATTCAATTACAAACAGGAACGGACCACTCCTTCTTAGGGTTCGAATTTAAACTAAGTTGGACTCATCCGAAGGATGAGCTTATAATCAAGCAAATGTTATCCTCCTCAAGCTTGTCAAAAACGAAGAGGTACTTGCCAGAAATGGTGGGGGAAAAGAGAGAAAAATGAGCCTGTTTGTCATACTTTGTAACCACTCTTGAACACGACACTTTTATTCACCTGGGTTGGGAAATCCTTTGCCTAACAGTTGATCAAACCATATTGAAAGTCTTCAGCCGGTTTCTGGGTATTAACTTTGGGTCAATTGTCACCAAACTATCTGCTGTGTCGTTATGTGTTCAAGAGGTCAGTGCAAATAAGCCATTCATCTGCAAAATATTTGTCATCCATTTTGACCATCCCTGAGTCAGTACTTGCAACTAAATTTCTTCAAACTTGATCTATGATTTCGTGTTGTGGGCTTGCCTACGACGGATCGCTTTTTATCGACTTCAGCTTATTATCTGGAAATATGATCTAGAAATCGTCAGTACCTTGGGATCTGCATGCCTCAATGGCAGGTTTCTCGCCTTCGATGATAGGTTGCATCATTGACCTTCGATCGAAGGATTCCGTGACACGTTCGACATCAACACATCTATTCACATCTCATGGATTGTACTGAGTACTTTGAGAGCCATTGAAATTATTGGTGGTTTCTCTCACACTTGTTAACAATTTACATCATTGACTGGTAATCAAGTGGTTTCTACCATGTTCGACTTCGACACATTCATTCGCATGGATAGAATCGTACTATTTCGAGAAGTAGAAATGAAGACCCTGGATCTAGTTTCCGCCATCCAGGCTGTGAGGAATTTTGTATTCATTATACTGTGGACTATTCATAAACAGATGGATGCGTCCATACTGTGTCTATACTTGTGATGTATTACAAGATCATTCCTATATCAGAGCAATAGTTAGTTTTCTAGTCAGTTTTGATCTGAGTATGGGAATGCCTACCTCAGCGATGATATGATCTCATATATATATATTTTGCATTGAATGTTTTTACAGGTTCCAACCGGGCTCTCCACAAGATGATCCTCGAAATGATAAAGTACTTCACTCTTCCTAGATGATAAATGAAATCCTCATCTACTACAGACTTCGCACTTTAGGGGGAAATCTGTTACACAAAATATTGTCACCATGACTATTTGCAGTCAGTATGGGTCTATCATCATTCATACTGTCCTCCTAAGCAAGTCTCAAACCTTAGCTCTTCATGTTAAGCTTTGAAAATGAGAGAAAGACCTTAAAAATCAATAAACCTCTGGTTCCGCACTTTCTCTCACTATTGCCTGCGGTCCCGCACCCCCTGTTCATGTTACCTGCGAACCTGCCCACTTTGTCTCTAAAGGAGTGGGTGCGGACCCCTGTGAAAGTAAAAAAGGAGCAAGTTTATTCTTAAAAACTCACTTTGGGTTAATTCTAGATGATTCTAGAAGGAATCTTGACGTGGATGGTTTGCTCCTAGGTGGTTCATGCATCCCAAAAGTGAAGGAGCTAATCCCTTGATGAGAGGAGCTATCCCTTTGAAGGAGGGCTTTATCCCTTTGAAGGTGGACCTAGTAACTTCCTCCATTGCACTATAAATTAAGGCATTGGGCTGGTTACTAGAGAGGTTAGAAGCTGAACATTTTTGAGGGTAAATGCTGGTGGAATTGAGACTTCCTAGTTAAGCTTGAGAGGAGAGATCACATACCTTTTGGCTTCATTGGGAAGAGAGTGAAACTTGTCAAAGTAGAGGAGACTTCTTGTTGGACCCTGGGAGGAGCTTGTATAGCATCAAGGCATAGGTTGTAAAGTTCTTCTTTGATTGGAAATAATACAATCAGATTCATTTTTCTCAACAAATTGTCTTATGTGATTTGTTTCATGAATTCCTTGATCATCATGATAAGTATGCTTTATTATATTGGCTTTTCAGGTGCTATTTAATTTGTGTGCTTGTTTGTGTTTGTAGATTCGCTACAAGGGAGCTCATTTGGATCAAAGGAGCGAGGCTTCCACAAACTTGCATTGGACCCAAGGTAGGCCTAAAACACTTGTTTGCCTTTGTTTATAAATTGCATATTTAGAGAAAGATAGAGTTTGATTGGCTTGCATGTCACTAGATATTATTAGATGCTAGGGAGGTCGGTCTTGTCCGCAAGAACGACTCATTCCGTGTGACAGGCACTCTACGCGGCTGCACAACTCTGTGTAGTGACTCGTCGAAAGATATGTTGTGAATCTCTGCCTCTGGATTGTCTTCAAGGATTTTTGTGTCTTCTTGATTGCTCTGGACTTGCTCTACTTCTGGATTTGGTGAATCCAGTGGGGTGACCTCTTGGTTCCGAGGCATGAGGTCAATATCCTGATCTGACTCTAGTTGACCTATATCGGTGTCCATTTTCTCTAGGATATGTTCAATCTCTTGATCCAAGTCCTGCTCCTGCGACTGCTCACCCTGTCTGCTCCATCACAACTACTCGGATGAGACTACAACCTGCGTGTTCACAGTTTCATCAATCTATGCATGTTGTACCTATTCCTGTTGCGTTACCTTCTCTCTTCTGTGCAACTCCTATTTTTCCCAAAGTTTCTGCTTCAACTCTTGCAACTCCTTTTCTGTTTCCTCCATCCTCTGTTTCTCTCTTAGCCTTTGCGTGATCCTCTTGTCGTGCTATCATCTCTTAGCCTCAATCTCCAAATCTTCTTTCAACACAAGTGGATCTACTTTGAACTTACAGTTGTGTTCTGCCTTTGCATTGTCAACAACCTTTCTCTTTCCTTTGTCATGTGCAGGTCTGCTACCCTCTGATGTTGATGATGATGTTTCTCTCTGAGATGTTTCTTCCCTCTGCTTTGCTAAACACGCTACAACTATGCCAACTGGTTCATTGAGCCTAGAGAAGTGATAGAAGTATCTCTATGGGTCCTCCTGAAGCCAATGACACACCCTGTGGATCCAAGGATGTTGCACTCTCGTACAATGGTTCTTCACTAGGCAATGTGGGTCATACAGATTGAAACTTCTAGTGCCGAAGGTGAATATTTTGAATTCCTTTCTCTCGACCTCAACATGCTTAAGATTCGGTATCTCATACAACCTGATCTTCAAATGAAGAGAAGGCCAAGGTATCTTCTTCTTCTTGTGCAGTCTCGCTGACAACCTTGTCGAGATGTGATATGACACCTCTTGCATGACGAGCTTGTCCATGGCAAACTTTGGTAAAACATGCGGAGCCTTCTCTGTACATATGAATAAAGGTACCAAGGGGTGATGCATACCAATCTCCTATGTTGATCAATGCCTCCATCGCTACCTGCAACATGCAAGGTGGATCATGCTCAAATATCATTTTGTACATAGGGGTGATGAAGTGGTCTGATAATTGTATGATAACTCCACAAAAGTTTCATTCGGAGAACAATCTGCAATAAGTGTGCACAGAGGTTTGAGAAGGTGCCCATGCCAACCCAAGCCTAAGAACTGCTGACGGGCATAGACTGCATCTAGTATGTAAGCAAACATGTATACCTTCGCTTGCTAACCCTTGTGCGGATGTCAGGCTTCTATCACCTATTCCTTCAACTTGAGGGTCAACATGTTAGACTAGTTGCAAGGTCTTCCTTCACTGGCTAGTTGGTCCAACGTAATCACCCAACTCTGTGGGAAGGTCTTTGTGCTCTCTTGGTCTTATAAGCGGGATGCAAAGATGACCAAGTACTGATATTCCTTTCGCAGTATCTTCATCTTGTAAAACTGGTTGGGTGTTGTCTTGAACTTGGTTGCTCTTTCGCCTAGCTCTTCAATATATCTCTTGAGTTTGCACTATTGTTGGGTCTGCTGAAGGGTTTCTCCATTGTGATCACCGATTGTGGAAAGTGATACATCTCTTGAAAGTCCTTCGCCCTGAAGATAGAAAGACGTGTTCCACTAGAACTACTCACCACCATTTTCTGAGGATCGGTATGTGAGACAATCCAGTGGATCGTGTTCACGCATGGAAACGCGGGATACCTGCATGTAATTCAGTACAAGCCAGAATTGTGAATGTTGACATAGACCCTATGGTCTTCCAAATTTTCCTCAAAAATTCCTAAGAATGTATCATTGATATCTTGACATTTCATCTTAATATATTTGTCTATGAACAGCTTGGTGTCTGCGTGAGTAGGGAAGCTCATAAACACTTTTTCGACTGCATCTCCAGTTGCACTTTCAACAGTGTCCTTCGACCCTGCTCTCTTAGAGGCCATTGTACCTGAAGTGCTGAGAGAAAAACGAACAACTACGATACCTAAAGACATAGAAACACTCATGGCAAGCCATTTGTCAGTTGAAAACCAAAACAACTTTGAGGACTAACATGCAACATACCCAGGTGACTGACTGGGAATATTGCACAATTTTCACAGGGAGGTTGGGAGACTGACTGCCAAAATTGAGCAAGGCATAGTCCAGGTTGTCAGCAGGCTGACTGACTATTTAAACTGCACGATGCACAATCCATCCTGGCCTGTTGAGGGCTGAAACTATGCAATGCATAGTTTCAGTCAACAAGGACTGCAAACCCAGCAAACTACATTGCGTAATTTCTAGGGCCAGCACTACCTCCTAGAATTGTGTAAAGAAAGCTTGGAGGCAAGTGCTGGGCCAGATTTTTGCAGTTTCTAGAGGGAAGGCAGAGCTTTCACCCTCATAAATGTGTATTGCTAGCTGGGCAAGGCAAGGCTCGGGCCAAGGCAGCCTAGACCCGTCAATGGACAACTGAAAACATGAAAAGTTTTGAATGCATGGTGAAGCTGAGTGTAAACAAGAGTGAATGATCATGCATGCAAACAATGAGTGCAAGATTCAGAAAATGGGAAAACAAGCATGTGCGTGAAGCGAGTCGTTGCAACTGCGACTGTTAGTGCAGAAATAGTGTCATGCATGCGATAACAATGAGATGCAATGAAAAACTTGAAACAGTGCTTCTACAAGCTAATGTATTAAAACAACATCAGGCTTCAACAAAACCAAGCAACAACATTCACATAAAGTGAAATACAAAAAGTGACAGAAAAGTAACAAAAGATATGAAAAGCAGACTTACCTGGAAAAAGCTGAGTTGGATGTGTCAAGTGCTCCTAGATGCGATGTGGGATATCAGAGCTCCAAGATCGATGTGAGGAATGAGCTTTGTAGCATCAAATAAATAAGTTTGATAAGGATGAGGTTTATGATGCCACAAAATTAGGAAAAAGCGACACTTGGAGGGAAATTTCTAAAATGGTCTTTGCATGTAAAATCCAGTTGCTAAAAATAGATCCCTGAAATCTATGGATGCTTTTTGATTTTTTGATTTTTTCCTTTTCAGGGAAAAGTAGCCTTTGCATGCAAATCAAGATTGGTCAGTCCTGGAGGGGACCAGTCAACCTGGGAGCACATGCAACAACGTGCAAGCTTGGGAATAATAGTTGTACAGTTTCTGGGTTGAGCAAGAATGGTTGTCCCTCATGTATTGCACAATTTCTGGACGGAAGCCCTAGTTGTCAGTTAGAATTGCGCATTTTCTGAGCTGAAGCCGAGTGTTGGGCTGAATTGTGCATTTTCCAGAGGGAAGGTTGCTTGGTTAGATTGTGCATTTCTAGAGCCCAGTAGGCAGCCCAGCTGGACTACGCAATTTCTATAGGGAAGGTTGGTTCCCCTCCAGAATTTCACAATTTTCTAGGCGAGCACCTTAGCCAAAAAAATAACTAAGACTGGAATGTCAGCCTGCGGGTGGGAGGCAAACAACTTGACCAACACAGGCTAGTAAGCCACTGAAACTTAGCTAAAGCCTATGTACTTGGATAGTGAAAGACATGCTGCTAAGGATGGTTGGTAGGGAGGCTCCAAAACAAAGCTAAGGCAAAATTTTGGAGGGTGGTTGTAGCTGCTACAACAGACCCCTTTGTGAAGCAGCTCTTGAATTTGATTCTTGATCTCTACCTTCTTCAAAATTGACATTTTATACATGTCAATATTCAGAAGTGGTGCATCTTGTTGCAATTATATCTCATGTTGGATTCCTCTTTTTGGATGTGACCCTTCAGGTTCATTAAACATATTGCCATAAATATTAACAACTTCAACCAATTCATGCTTGAGTTTATAATCACATCTTGACAAAACTTCAGATTTAGCAGTATCTTTAGCTTTAATCATCAACAACACACACTTCTTACTAGCATTCACAAGCCTTTTCATTTGACCTACACTAATAAGAGAAAAGTTCATCCTCTTGCGATGTGCTCTACAAATATACTCAACTCCATCTTTGGAAAGATGATATTTGTTCTCATGAAGATAGGATATGGCTTTTCGGTCATATAAATATGGACTCCCTAAGACAATCCCACAAATATCAAGTGGTACAACATCAAGCACTACCTCATCTATAAAATTGGAAGTGATGGAAAATATGAGTTTACATTTTTCATGTCACTTGCAATTTGGCATCATCACATACCTAACCCAAAGGGTAAGGTTTTGTATTAGGTGTAAGGGTAAGGTTTTGGCATCAGGACATGTATTCCAAGCTTAATGTTGGTAAAAAACATAGTGACAAGGGTCACTTGTGATTAATTAATGGCTATGGAAATTGGCAAAGGCAATGGAAAAGGCTTTGTAAAGGCATGAGGCATTTATGGACATTTTATTTATGAAAATAATGGAAAATGAAGAAAATAGAGGCCTCAATGATAAAAAGGCTTATGAGGATCACTTCATAGCTTTTTGTCAGCCTTAGCTTGGAGTTCTCTCTATTCTCTCTCTCACACTATTGCACACTTAGAGTTTTCTTGGAGCACTCTTGGAGCGTTGTGGCATACTTTGGATTTGGAGCAAGAAAGCACAAGGGAACATCGAAATAAGCAACTACAATAGGTTTTGCTTGGAGGTATCGAGTTGCATGTATGATTTCCTTTCTAGTTTTGACATGCTTGGCATATGCATGTGGTTATTTGGTTATGCTCTATCATTAGCATAAAGGATTGCCTGGATTGATAATGGTTTTTCCTAGCCTTTCCATTTCATGGATAGCCATGGTGTTGTGGGTTTTACCTTTTGTTTTTGGTTAGCTCTCATGTTCCTTATGGATGTGGGTTGAGTTATTAGTTCCTCAAGCCTTGGTTGGAAAAGCACTTTGGAAGCCCTGTAACAGCTTGGGTTGAGTTATTAGTCATGGAAGCCTTGGTTGGACAAATGCCCTGGAGCCCTTTGTGGGTTGAGTTACTAGTCTTGGAAGCCTTGGTTAGACAAACACTCTAGAGCCCGACGACCAAATGGAGAGGGAGACGAATGAAAGATATCTTTGTAACACACAAATGTATGCACCTTTTCTATAGGTCATAGAAAAAGAGCCATGACTTGCTTATAGTAATAATAATCGTAGGATGTGGAGTCATGAATTTTTTTGTTTTTTTGGTATGTGACATCGACATACAAACATGAAAACATCGAAATAAATCCCATGGGCTAGGGATGAAACCCTTACTGATTTTTTCCTCATCAAACTTAATAGGTAAAAGCTATTGGATGTTGAGCCCGTTAGGCTCAAACTGACATGGAGAAATTATTGTTGTCGAGAGGCCTATACTGCAAAATGTATTGAATGATTTTATGTGGTTGAGGCTCTGATGGATTCTTTCCAAAATATTCATTAGTGGTTAGTTCGGGTGGGGAATTTGACCACTATCCTATAATGTTGGAGCTAAAAAATCCCAGGCCCGAGCCTAGTATCCCCTTTAATTTAAACTCATCTTGGATCAAAGATTAATATTTTTCTAAACATTTTAAGAAGAGTTGGCTTCCTTATGATAATCTATCTGGTTTTTTTGTAGCCCAATGGTTTGAAAAGAATCTTCTTCGTGTAAAGAAATGAGTGATGGAGTGGAACAATTTAAAAAGATGTATAGAGGAGAAAGATTTGGTGGTTATTCAATTGCATATTCATGCTCTATCATATTCTTTCTCTCGTGGTTTTTTGGATGAGGATTCTAGGGAGGCTCTGTTCAATTTGACAACTTGCAGAAAAGCCATATTAGAAGCTTAGGAGGCTGATTGGAGTTTGAAGAGTAAATCTATTTGGATTTCTTATGGGGATGAGAATACAAAGTTCTTCTTGGCCTATGCCAAAGGTTGAAAGATGTGAAATACCATTTGGTCTCTTCATGGTGATTTGGGAGGGGAGATCTCCAATTTCAATGGTCTTGCCTCCCTAAGTGTTTCTCATTTCCAAAAAAAAAATCAAGGAGCCTGAGATATCTTATATTGTCAAAGTCATAAGGGTAGACCAATGTCTCCCACACTTTGTAAATGATGAAGATAAGAAATATTTGATGGAGGTCTTTAAGGTTGAACTAAAGATTTTTATCTCTAGCTTTTAGAAAGATAAAATCCCTAGACCTGATTGTTGTGGGGGTTGAGTTTTTTTAAGGTTTTTTTGATGTTATTGGACAAGATCTATTGCAAGTTGTCAATGATTCTCTATGGGAGGGAAGGGTCCTACCGCATTTCAAATCCACTTTCATAGCTCTCATTCCCAAAGTGGATAACCCCAAATATTTTGAAGATTTTTGCCCTATTTCTTTATGTAATTGCATCTATAAGTTTATTTCTAAAGTGATTACTAGGAGGTTAAAACTGATTTTATTAGCATCCATTTCAAAGGAGCAATTTGGGTTTCTGAATTGACGTTAGATTCATGAGGTGAACAAGGTGGTTCAAGAAGGTCTTCATAGCATCAAATCGCTCAAATTAAAGAATGCAGTTACTAAAATCGATTTATTGAAGGCATGTGACCGAGTGAGTTGGATGTATCTTTGAGGTCGATTTCATAAAATGGGTGATATGCTACCTTCAACCTGTCTCTTTTTTTTGTGTTTATCAATGGTGCAACTTCCCCTTTTTTCCACGCTCAAAGAGATCTTCATTAAGGGTGCACCTTATCTTCTCTATTGTTCTTACTGGTCGTTGAAGGTCTCAGTAGCCTTCTTGCAAATGCTAATCATCGAGGTGATTTTCAAGGCATTTTCATTTCAAATGCATCAACAATCACTCATGTTTTATTTGTTGATGATATCTTGATTTTCTGAAATTGTTCTTGTGGAGATGTTGCTTTATTTGATATCATAAATTTGTTTGGAACAACAAAATAAATGGTAGCCAATGAAAAAAAGTCATCTATGTTGATTCATAATTTATTAGAATTAGAAGCTTTGAACATCATGAATGATTTTCCTTTTCAAATTCATGAGCTTGAAAATGGTATAAAATATTTGGGCTTTCATCTGAAATCTAATTGCTACACGAAGGTGGATTGGTCATGGCTAATTGCCAAGATCGAAAAAGGAATTAAAAGTCGGTGTTTTAGGTGGCTTTCCAAAGTTGGGAGGCTTGTGCAGGTTAAATTAGTTTTGGAGGTTATCATGGTCTTTTGGATTTTGGCTGCCTGGATTCCACGTGGTACTAATATGTTTCAAGCTCCTATGGGTTGGATGTCAAGATCATTTTGCACTCCCTTGGGTTTTTTGGGAAAGGATTTCCTTACCCATAGATTTGGGTGGGTGGGGCCTAAGGAGTAGCTTTATATTCTCTCATGCTCTAGCTGCAAAGTGTGGGTGGATACTTTTAATGACACACATTTTATGGACTTAGGTGGTTTATTAGAAGTATATTCATCATTTTTCTCTGCAAGATTGGATTTGGCTTAGGGATAAGCCTAGGAAAAATATACCTATATCTGGTGATCTGTTCTCAACTCCTTTGATATTATTGTTTTTGTACTTTCTTGAAATATTGAAAATGGGTCAAAGGTCCACTTGAGTTAGGATCCATGGCCTAGTTGCAGACTCTCGCATCTTTTGCCTCAGTCATTGATTGCATTCCTCAGAGATAGAGGGTTCTCTAGGATTGCTCATGTAAATAATATTGTCAGGACTACAATTTGGTGTCAGGGGTGGTTATTAGCTGAGGCTTTCTAGATTAGGAGGATTTTCATGATGTCTAGAATCGTTATTTAAAATCTTTGCATTCAATCTGCAATCAATTTCCTCTTTCAAAATATGAACTGGTTTGGTCCCATTCCTTAATCAACATCCCTACTCCCAAAGGGGGTTTCTTGCACCTAAATTTGACTATTGTAGAGGTGTATTCTTGCTAAAAATTTTCCCACTTGGGATAATATGCAGTGTCACAATAAGATTGGTTTAGGTTGGTACATTCTTTGTAAGGAGTTGGATAATCTATAGAACATATTTTGAGGGATTGTCCATTCTTTTGTTAGTTATGGAATATATGTTCTTGCTTTTTAAGATCTCAATGCTCATGGTTTAGTCATTTCTTTGAGGAGAGGTTGAGGGTGTGGGTTCATAATAGGAACATAAAGTCAAGGGAATTTCCTTTTCTTATTTGTTGGGGTACATGGTTAGATAGAAATAAAGGTATCTTATTAGATGTGGTTTCCTCTCCAATTCTGGTGACATATGATGCTTTGGTCATATTATCTCATTTTCCCCAGCCTATCCCTCCCCCCTATTACTTGATCTATTATTTTAGAGGAGCCTAATACCTCACAGCCCTAGGGCTATTTCTATGGGGCAACCGAGGAGGATAATTCTATGTGTGGTGGTGATTTTTTATTTTTTTTTATTTTTTGATTAGCACTATTTCAAAGTGTCTATGGGCATTGTGGGGCTCAAAAAATCCAGCGAAGTTTTTTCCCTGTCGCTCACTTTTTCCTTTTGCAAGGGAAAAGGGTTGTGATAATTTACAGGTTTTTGGAGACTCTTTATTGATTATCAACTGGTTTAATGTGATCCAAGAGTATCATTGTTTATATCTTGTTCACATTTTGGAGGATGTATTGAGATTAAAATAAGCATTTGCTGATTTCACTTGCTCACATATATACAGGAAATAAAATTTCGAGGCCAATAGGCTCTCTAAAGAAGGCATTCAGTTGGATGTAGGACAATGACTTATTGAGGAAAGAGTAAATGATACTCTCTATCAGTTTTATCATAGACCTTATATGCAGTAGCTCACATCCCAACATTAGCATTTCTCTTTATAAGCATTTTCTCTTCATATCTAAGATGCTTATATTGCATGGATTTTGATACATGATCTTGTTTATTTGATTAGATTTTTGGGTTTCTTCTACATTTTTTTCATGACTGGTATTTGTATGGTAATGATCTTTTGTATATGGCATTATTTGGCACCCCATAGGGGTTAATTTTTGTTTTGGATGTAGACTAATAATGTGTCAAGACGATATTTTGTATATTTTTTTGCCACAGTATGGATCTGGGTAGATCCATACAGAATGCGCTCTTGAAGTGCATATACAAAATGCAATTTTGTTTATCTTGATAAAGAAAGTTACGATTTTTTCATGGAAAAATAAATAAATCAAATGGATGGTAAGTGTCGATAGGCATCAATCCATAATAAACAACAAAACACTTAACACGTGATACAACTCACATTAACCACATTATATATATACATACATATCTATATATATATATATATATATATATATATATATATATATATATATGAGTTAAACAATATTCCTAACCATGGAGATTCACCTTCACTTTACCATGGAAATTCTTAACTTGTAAATAATTTTTGTTACAATGCCACATGCCCAATATGACATGTGTTGATATGGCATTTTTTTAATTAATTAATTTGAGATAAACTAATTATAAAGCATAACTAAATTAGAGATAAATCTTAACCCTTAGATGAATACTACCATGAATATTATGGCATATTCCATGGAGGTTAAATCTCTACCATGCACCATCCACCTAATAATTATTGACAATTAAATTAAAATTTTGGAAGACATATTCTAAAATAAACATGCTTATAAGCATAACTAGTTATGCCATCCATCTAATAATTACTGATAATTAAATTAAAATTCTAAAATGTCCATTTTAAAATAAACATGCCTATTGACATAACTAGTTTTTAACAAATCCTTCTAGATATTAGCTATTAAGGCACCCTCCATTTCAATTTTATTGAACTGCAAGAGCTATTACAAATGCACAAACAAGTTATCAAGGGAAAAATAACCATGATCTACCACATTCATTAAATAATAATAAAAATATAATTCCAAGTTCAATTGAGTTGAAAGCTCTAAAGCTCTAAAATAGATATATGTTACCCCAAATCTATGTGAATAGATCTCAAACTAAGATAAAACTATTTGTCTATCAAATCTTTTTGTTAATAATTTTTCACTAACAAATTTAAATATTTCTAAACAATATAATTTTTTAAACTCTCAATTAATAAACTTGATATTAAAAAAAAAATTAAAATTTATTTACTAACTTGAACCTTTATCCAAAATATACCCTATATACCATAATGATTTCCTCAATTATAATAGATTATTTATTATTAAATTTATTTAATAATTAAATTTAATTATTAATATCATTAAATATCATCAGATCCCTAAGACATCCTGCATTCCAATATTACTATATACAATATTCTTTTGAGCTGCAAAACCTATTCTAAATGTACGAAGAAAATGTTAGCTAAGAAACATGTAGAGAGAAATGTTCATGACCTAACATCAACCATTACAAGTTACAAGTTATAAAGGAAAACATCATCATGATTTGCCAGATTCATACAATACTAATATGAAGATAACCTTAATTTCAAGTCCGTTGCACAGCCTTACAATAAATCTATATTAACCCACATTCATTTTGATATTTATTAAATTAAGAGAGATTTATTTAAATATCAAATTTTTTATTAATAATTTATTGTTTTCATATTTATATCTGTTAAAAAAATAAATTTTATATTAATTTTTGGATTAATAATCTTATTTCTATATTTATATCAATCAAAACAATATGGTTCTTTTTAATTTTCAATTAATATTAAAATGAAAAAATTAAAGTTTAAAGTATTGTTAAATGAAGATTAATTTAATGATTTGAATTATTTGTCCAAAATATATTGTTTGTTTGTTTTTAAGTTTTGTATAGGTGAAGTTATATTAGGGTAATGTTTAGGAATAATATTCTAATAAGGTAGGGGATTGAACCGATAAGTTAACATCTAAGAATGCATTAACAACTCATCTATCCAAAACCCGTGGACATTCAATTACCAACTGTTATTGTAACTGACTCTTACCAAATATTTGCAATTACCAGATATTAATCTGAGTAACTGTTGAAAGTATTCTGAGTAACTGTTAAAACACCCTCCATTCCAATATTTTGAAGAGGGAGATTCCAAATTTTCTTTGGGGAAAACAATTTTGAAATACTACATTAGATATATGCTCAACATTTAAATATTTATAAAAATATTGAAATACAATCATAAATTCTATTTTACTTTATCCATTAATGAATTCTTTGATCTTAAGATTTCAAATCTAAATATAATTTATTTTTATTTATTTAAAAAAAATAAATTATTATAACTTACTCATCAAACCAGCCAGAACAGAACAGATATTACTAAATCTATCATTACAAACTAACTCAAACAACCTAAAATTATTGTCGGTTAAAAAACAAGCTTTTACTTCTGCCAGAAATATCCCTGGATGTAACCCTGATCTAATTACACACTCCTGACCTTTAACCATGATCTATTTACACACTCTTGAAATATGATATTGACTTTAAAACATTAATTAAAAAAATAAAAAAGCATCTAACTCATTTTCTATCAATTAATTAAAAAAAGGTAAAAACGTCGTGTACCAAATCTACCGATTTCTCGCGGGGAAACATGCTGGCATTTTTTACAGGTGCGAATTGAGTCTCACCGTCCATCGAGGGACACGATATTTGTTTATTCTATTAACGCAGGTGCCCATTCATTCTCCAACTGTTTCGGGTGTAAAATATTTGTTTCTTTAATTTATTCATTTTTTAATCTCTTCATTGTCTTATTATTATGGAGATTCTTGCACCTGACCAAATTCCGATTACTTTACTGCTTCGTGGAGGATGTTTCGAGACCCATGGGTTTGGCATTCTCTAACTATGATATTTTTTTTTTTTTTTCTTTCTTCTTTCGGAGTTTTTGCAGGTGGAAAGTTTTAGTTTTAGTTTTGTTGTTTTTTTTCCAATTTTTCATTTTTATCTTATGAATATTATTACAGATTCTCATGTTATAATTTAAAAAAATCTATCATATGCTTAAACATTTTTGATAGAGGATTTTTTTTGAGGAGATAGAGGAAATAAATCTCATTAAATGATGAATTGTGAAATTCTAGGAAATGAAGTTTAAGTATGTTTTAAGGTTTTTTTGTAAGGGGTATATTACTTTTGCGTTTAGGTAAAGGGAGGAGCTAGATGAGATTTAGAGATGTATTTATTTATGGGAAGTTTATTTCTCTTTTGAAATTAATGATAGCGTAGATTTAATCTTTTGAGAGAAAGAAACAATATGGGAACAATCTGGATCAAACTTCTATATCTTCCCTTAGAGTTATGGAATGAGGAGATCTTTAAGGCCCCTAGAAATAGGTTGTGTAATTAAATCACCATGGATGACGAAACCAAAATCATGGACTACAGATCAATGGCAAAGATCTATGTGGAGCTAGACTTAGGATATGGTCTTCCAAATGGGATAAATTTGTACTAGGTGATGGATGGAATTGAAGACCCTAAATTATATAAACATCTCTTTTAGGTGTATTGTGTGTAGGGCACATGGTCATTTTAAAGAGTGTATTCCCAAATGAGGGAGAAGACAATATGTTAGATTGTATGCATCAAATGCTTAATTACTCCATTTATAGGAAAAAATTATTAAGAATGCCCCATCAACCAAAATTTCTTGAGACTTTAAGGAGGAAAGAGGTACCATGTTCCCGAAGCAAATTTTTTTGAGGGGGCATTAAGCAAATGTAGAGGCCAACAAAACGTATAAGGAATTATATTTTAATTGAAAAGGAAAGGCATTCTCAATTGTCAAAAGAGCTCAATAATATTCAATTTGAGCTTAATGTCGTATAGGTCATAAACAAAAGGGAAAGTAGGTAACAACGGGTAAACACATTTCCATGGATGCTTTACAAGACATTGAATCTTAAAGGACGTTCTCATGGTAGGGAATGGGGTAGAGATTGAAGATCACAATTTTGAAGGTGTGGATAATTGTTCTATAGCAATGGAGTTTATGTAGCATGGTTTAGCAAAGAAAAAGGCTTCTTAGGATCAACACAAGGGATCTCATAGTTTATAAGTATCAATGAAATGGAAGGATATTATTAGGTGCACATCTTTACCAAATAGGGAATTTGAAAGGGGTTATCTAAATTACCAACAAAAAGTACCATCTCAAATTAGGTAAGAAGAAAAAGGTAAAAAAATACCTTGAATTGCAAGCATATGTATTGTAAGTTAACTTTAGTCTTTCCAAACAAAACTGTAATGAGAAAATCTAATATTAAAATTAAAAAAATAAATAATAGGTTGAGCTATAATTTCAAGGCAAGAAGTAATACATCAAAGAGGCCCTTACAACCAAGATGAGCTCAAAGAAGAGGAAGAAATTATTTTCTTATTAATCAAATCTTCAAAAAAATAAGGTCCTTAAGAGAATGTTCCATAAATATAATTGATATGTGATATTGATTTATGAGACTATGTTAAGTAGTTATGATTTTATAAGTAATTTGATAGTCATAATTTAGGGATGGGGTCATAGAAGTGCGGTCACGTGATACTAATAGAAGCATACAAGGGACATTTAACCAAGTAACTCCACTTGTATGTGACCATATATATAAGCTTCCCAAACATCACTTGGCCCATTGAATAACAAAGCTTCATGTTTAAAGACTCTAGAACATGTTTCTGGCTTAAAAATATTGTCTAAAATTGAGTTCTCATCGATATGGGAAAGAAATTTAATACCACTTGTAGTATTCTTAGAAGAAAAATTTAGTGAATTAAGAGAAATACCAAAAGAATTATAACCTACAAAATGTAAAATATGAATACAAGAATATTGAATATGTTGAATATCAACCTCTATATTGATAAATACGAAACAAGAACAATGTTCACATGCCTCTTTGAGGAGGCAACCTCCAAATGAGCAAAGATCTAATACAATGATAATAATTGCCAAAACATTACATATTTTCCTACCTATATAAATATTTTTCACTCCAAGATCCCTAATTTACTTCTCCTCCCATCATCAATGAGTATCATCTACCTAGTGGCTCTTATTTAATAAAGTTGTGCCTTTTACATCAAGAGTAACCACATCTACCTAATTAGTCTTATTCGGAGAAGATGTCCTTGTACATTAACTCCTAAGCATCATTTATTTCATGAAGTCAAGGTGGGATCCTAACAAATTTCTTGTTCTTGAGACATTTATTTCGAACCAAAAATTCGTTTAAAAGAATCGCTTGAACCAAATTCCCAACAACAATTTATTGCAAAATTATTAAAGGAAAACACACATTACATAAGACTACAACCAACCATTCGACAATACAAACAAGTAATTAATACATCAATTAAAGCCATATAATTGCATATTAACATGTTCCTAGACCTATTTGTCTCATATCTACCAATGTTGTCCATAATACTTAAAAATTTGAGATATCCATTAAAATATTAGATTATTATAATTCATGCTTAAATAAATGATCTAATCATGTTCCAGGATTTGATACTCCATAAAAACTACTCATCATAATTTACCAATTACCCACTAAGATGTGAGATCAAACCCAAATGATGCTTGAATTTATGTTGGTCCCTTTTCCCTTCATTAAATATTAAGATATTCTACCAAAATTTAACAGCACAAAAAATTTGATCCATCTCCACTCATAATCTGTACTTCAAATAGATCTATACTGGTTTTATACTCCCTCCAACTAAAAAAATCATTTCATTCTCATCTTAGTTCGGCAATCAATAGATTACAGCATAGAAGATAAAAGACATAAAAATATTTTTAAGTGATACATAAACGCCCAAAGATAATCTTACATAAAACAAAGATAATCTTACATAAAACTCTCCTGGTACCAAAAAAATATATGCATCATGTTCATAAAATTATTAATAAGTACATATTATAAAATATTCCACAATAAACACTCATCCTTATTAATCCTCATTTTTGCTTCTACAATCCATTGTGAAACATGCTCGATGTCTTCCAATCCATCTTGGAGTTATCACTCCTTATTGCAATATCTTTGATGTTACCTTTTTTCACGGGATTAGTAACTGTAATTCACTTTTCAAAATATATAAATTATATATTCAAACCCAATTAAGTTTATTCAATTAGTAACTGTTATTGTGATTAAATATCACTAAATCCTCCTGATAACCAGCTGTATTGTGACTAACTGTTAAGGCATGCTTCATTTTAATATTATTAGATACAGTAATTTCAAGCCCCATAAACTATTCTAAATGCACAAAAAAATATTCAGCTGAGAAACATGCAGAGAGAAGCGTGTGTTTATGATCCAACACCAGTCGTTACAAGTTATAAAGAAAAACATCATCATGATTTGCCAAGTTCATCAAATAGTAATTTGGAGATAACCTTAATTTCAAGTCAGTTGCAAGGCTTTATAATAAATTTATATTAACGAACAAGATGATTTATTGATATATCAAATCTCTGGATCAGTAATCTCAGGTTTCCATATTATGATTTTTTTTCCCATGAAAATTTTTAAACGTGAACTAGATAAAAATAAATGATTAATTCAATGCTTTGAATCATGGTCCAAAATATACCTTACATGCTTCCATGTTTAAATCCTTCTGAAGTCTATTCAGTTACTAGCTGTTATGCTCACTGCCTCTTACCAAACCCTTGCAATTACAAGTTATTAGTATGAGTAGGTGCTAAAAGCATTCTGAATCGCTGTTAATACACCCTCCATTCCAATATTTTGAAAAAGAGATTCCAAATTTTCTATAGGGAAAACCACTCTGAAATACCAGATTCCATATCTGCTCAGACTATAAAAGTAATGAAGTAATCTCACCTGGGAAGTTCTTCAAAGAAAGGGTTGGCAAGGACCGGGTAGATGTCAAATGTGCCACTCCGAAGTCGAAACAAATGCACACATGTTCTTCCAGTGTGCCGCATCTTCATCTATCTGGTACGAACTATCTTTGATTTTTGGTTTTTCTCACCAGACTTTTTCCTCTGTACAGGAAGCCTTCTCTTGGTGGAGCTCCCAATGTTCCTCCAGGCGATCCCTTTTTGTTCTCACTTGCTGGTTCCTTTGGACGTGGAGGAATGACTGCATCTTCAAGAACTCCGGCCGGCCCCTTGCTTCTATTTTGATTTCCATTTCAGGCTACATGCCCTCATCGGAATAATCTCTGGCTTTAATTTTCATATGGGGGGCCGTTTTTTTTGTAGGCAACATGTGTTTATCATCTGTGTTTTTTTATCCATTTTGGACGATTCTGTAGATTCTGTTCCTCATCCTTTCTGCTAAATAGCTTCCCACAGGCTTTCTCATGAGTCATTTATCTTGGTTTATAAACTATTTTGAGGGCTCTCAAGCTTTTATCCAGGAAAATCTATCTATTTTCTGTATGAATGTGGATCATGCTCTCCATATATGGAACAGTATTCTGATGGACTGTGGCTCCATCGAATCCAAGGCGAGCCATATTTTCCATGCTATCGGGCCATAAATGAAGGGCGGGTGTATATGTTCACCGTTCGATTTTGGTCTTAGCAAAATCGAACGGTGGGCATATACACCCGCCGTTCATTTATGACTCGATAGCATGGGATTTATTGACGGCCATGTATCAAGATCTTTATATTTTCTTAATATAATCCATTATGCTTTTCTCTCTGAAAAAAAATAAAAAATTCTGTATTGCTCTATCTACTCATTGAATTCTGGATCTGGGATCCTAGATCTTATAATAAATCTCAATTTTTTTAACGCAGTTGAAAAACTCATTACAATTTAGTTGTTGAATTAGTAATGGAACAATTTAGAAGTTATTATTTGTCATTGCAAATTAACTCGTTACAATTATTTAAAGAAAGTCAATTAGCTGAAATTACAATTTTTAAAAACTAGACTTTCACTAATGCCAAATATCTCTACATCTTCATATCTCTACCTCTTGAGCAGTTAACCATAATTTATTTAACACTCATATAGATAAAATAAGATATTGACCTTTTAACATTAAATAGATAACAGCTCGTTAGAATTGGCATATTATCAAATTTAACCCTCATAAAAATAAAATAAGATATTGACCTTTTTACATTAAATAGATAACAGCTCGTTAGAATTGGCAGCATATCAAATTTAGGGGCAATAAATTACAGTTATCTTCTTGGCTCGCAGATATCTTTCATACCTTTAATAGATCAGGATTTATGAGGACAAGGGGCAGACTGAGAAGGCGATCAATATGACCATAAAATCATTCAGCCACAGCAGAATTGAATTACTGTCATGTTGATCGCCTTCTCAGTGCGCCTCTTCTTCTCCTGCGCTCCTCTGCTCACACCCCTCCTGCTGCATACCTTCTCAGTGCTCTGCTGCTTCTCCTGCGCTCCTCTGCTTACTCCTCTCCTCTCCTATTTTCCTGCTCACACTCCTACCTGCACATGCCCATATATTTAAGGCAATCTGTGCCAATTTTCCTCCGCGTGAAACTCGCTGGCATCTTTTGGACAGGTACGAATTGGCTCTCACCATCCATCAAGGGACACGATATTTGTGTATTCAATTAACGCCGGTTCCATTGATTTTCCAATTAACGCAGGTCGTAATTCCGGTTTTCACGGACCATCGAAAGGTGTGTAATGTTTGCTTGTTTAATTTTATTCATGTGCCCATTGATTTTTGGAGACGCGTGATTTTTGCGTGCCAACTACCTCATTACAACCACACAAAATGCGTGGTATAAAACACATCGAGGTGACGTTTCCAGATGACGTTGCTAAGCTTTGTGCAGCCTGGACTTTGGTGTGAGATGACAACTGACACATTAAAAAAATTCCAAAAAAATATATTGCAATTTTTTATAATTTTTTATTTTTTTAACCATATGGTAAATCAGTAATGGTCAGTCCTAATCTATGGGAGATCCAAGATCAATCCTGGTCGCTACCACTATAACACAAGAGTACCTTCGTAGGAGCCACTATAACACCAAGAGTACATCCAACTACCTGCAAGTTGATATATACCACCAAGAGTACATCCAACTACTTGCAAGTCGATATGCTAAGATCCTATGGTTTTAGCAAAGCGAGACTCTCGTGCCGCCAAAGACTCTCGTGTCGCCAAGGCAGGGGTGGGGAATCTGCTTCTCGAGCATCCACCACAGCAGGACAATGTACTCAATGCGATTTGAATTACAGTATCCCAGGCTTCGCCCAAATAAACTTACCGTCAAACTACACATCACTGTACTCTTACAATTTATTAATCCCTCCCTTCTTATAATTTATTAGTCCCTGCCATCAGGCAAGGGACTATAGTAATCGGTATCGTACTTTATATTAGTCTCTACCCAGAAATTAAGATCGCAAACCTAAAATTTTAAGTAAAATTTTGTTTTGTGTTTTTACGCTGCATTATCCAATATTGACAATGCTATTCAATGGCCAATGAATATTTTTGACTTCTTGTTTGGTATGAGACACACATATGGTTTTAATGGCTAATGAATATTTTTGATTTTTTATTTGTTCTCTTCCCGAAGTCGAGACACACATACCATATGAAAATCTTAGATTAAAAGAACGTATTGTGAGGAAAAAAATTTAAAAAATTCATGATTGAGTAATACTAGTATTAGTTGATTGAAATTTAATATTTTTGTTAAAAAATAATAATAATATAATACATTTTCTTTGAACTCCCACCTAATGTCATATCCATTCCCTATTGAACTGCCACATAATGCCACTTACATTGTCATGCAAATGTTGTGTCGGTGTTTTTCGTGTTATGGTCTTTTTGCACCGCCATCAATTGATCCAAGCCATTTGACTTATCTAGAGCTACATTGGTTCACCTTTGCACCTCTTAGTTGCAGTAATTTTCCAGGCTCGAGGGGAATGAATGGAGATAGGGACTCTGGGAAGCAGAAAGGAAGGTTCTCTCATGCATGCTGAAAATTTCTTCTGAATTCTAGCTTCAAAAAAATTTCTTCCAAATTCCAACGTCAGAAAAAGTGTAAGATTTACTTCATTCTAAACTAAATTCACTAAATTCATTTTGAAATGTTGAGAGGAACTTGAAATCCTATAAAAAAAATTATAAAAGCAAGCTTGTAATTTTTTTGTGTAGTTTCTATAGAAAACCTCACCAAGAGACTTGACGCTGTGACTTTGCATAAAAAAAATTGTACAAAAGAAGTTGAATCCTATATCATTCTTTCATTGGATCCTTTATTTTTTATGTGACACCAACTCAATCCTATGGCCAATTCTTTCAAGTCCTTATAGCTTCGTTCCTCATGTACTTGGTACAAGCTTTACCAAATGTTGGGTATTTTTTTTGTATTATACATATTTACGAAAAAGGGAGGGAATTTGTGTGACTAAGAACATTGCCTTGAAAAGTTTGAATTGCCTTTATACAAAAAAATCAAGGCTAAAAACAAAATCAAAGCAAAGGGGGTGAACTTAAATAATTGAACAAATGCCCTGAACCCAATTTTGCCCACTAAACAGCATCAACTTTTCATTAGTTGAATCATGCAGATTCTCATTGTCATGCCGACACAGATGTGTCTGCCTACACTAAACGGATTATAATCTACACAAGTATATACTCTATCGGCAGGCAAACAACACCTAACTCCAGTGATGCAGGGGTCTACACCCAGGGATCTAGACAAAACACCTATACGCACTGCGATTTACCTTCTGGCATACAACCAGGATCTAGACGCTTCTCACTGAGCTACCCATAGCATAGGGATAAAGAGGCTTTCTGGCCATGAGCTTATGAGCCTAGAAGAAGTAACTATAGATGTTCAAATATAGGGAAAATTTTATAACCACAGTAAATAAAACAAAATTATACCCATTCTTGCGAGGTGATGAAATCTCTGGTGGAACATTTCGATTCAGAATGACGGGGATGAGCATACCTATCATAAGCACACTTGGCTTTATTTCCACTAAAAGATTTCGGGTGAGCGATGGACAAAGGACCCAACTCCTTATTATCTCGAGGTTGAAGCTTTCACCAAAGCTGCTTTTCTCAATGGTGGCTTGGATTGTCTATCATTCTCTCCAAGGTCTATTGGAGCCCTCTTAAACCTTGTGGAAATGACTACTCTAGTACAGATCACATTCATCTCCCTTGGAATAGGGAAAACAAAAGGAGGAACTATGAATCCCTAAACTAAAAGCTTTGTAATTTTCATTCTTCTAGTAGCCTAAGAGTCAAAGGAGTTAAAGGAGTCAAAGGAGTCGAAGTTCTTAGTTGTAGATAACAATTATCTTGAAAAGGTTCTTATGCATCCAAATGCATTAGGCGTAACGCTAGAGGTAGGAAGACATGTGCATTTGTCCGACATTTTCCTTCAGTTTCCATTTTAGTTGATAAAATTGTTTAAAAGATAGGAACAACTATGAGGTTGCATGCAACCCATGTGTTGAGATTTCTATATTATATAATTTATAAATATAAAAATTGATATAAAAATGCAATCCATGTGTTAAGCTTTCAATAGTATATAATTTAAAAAACTATAAATTGATATAAACAAGGCAACACATGTGTACACATGTCGTTGTTGTATGCAATCTACGTGGTTTTAAGAAACATAAGGTCAGCGTGTCCATCCAAGAAATACAGGATACCAATAGCCCAAACTGATTCTAGTTTTGAATCTCTATTTAACATATGGATTTACAGACAGTCAAGATGATAAGATTTTAATGATATGGTAATCTTTTAATGATGTTTACCTCCCCCTGCAGGATGGGTTCAAAGTGCAAGTTATCTTTGCGGTGAGAATTCATTGGGTGTTCAATGCGTGCATCCTAACATCATTGGAATGTATGTCAGAGGCTAGATCTTATAGATGCAATACTATTCTGTTTTATTCAACTAGTAATTGGTCATATGTTTCTGGTCATTTTAACCTTGCATTCTAGTCAGATTTTAGTGGTTCTTTATGATCTTTATAGACTTTGCACTGAGATTGACACCGTATAATCAATGTTTTTCCTATTTCCGTGATGATGTCTCTTTACCCTCGCTGATTTGCATGAGGTTAGTTCACTATACTTTGTTTTTGTAATTTATGACTGTAAAATTGCATGCATTTTTAAAAGCTTCGGTCTGAAAAATACCCCATTGGCATTTGCACACTATCTATGTTTAGAATTCAAGTATTGTAATTGACAATGACAAGGTTAGCCAAATTGTGGTTTCAAAATCAATTGCGAGTGTTTTTGAAATAAGTTGGAAGCGAACTTGTTACCTTTTCCAATCCAGTTTTGTCTGGGCTGGGGCTAAAAATCGAGCATCGAGTTGGGTCCATCATGCCTTAGCCAAAACCGTGGCAAGGCCAAACAATCATCTCAAAGCCAACAAACTAGTAACCTCAGGCAGTCTCAAGGTATGCCTCTAAAAGGTATCACCTTAGTGCATTAGCACACGCTTCCGAGTACCCTTAGGTTTATAGAAAATACTGGGAAGAGGGGTCTAATAGGCTTCCCTACGGAGTTCCTCCCCTTGTGAGCTAGCATGCTCCCTCTGTGAGGTGGTTGCTATTGAAAAGAAGGCTAATCAATATATAAATATTTTATTATTCATTTCACTGGCGAAATAGGTCATAGGTTGCTTAGAGTTACAACCCCCCTCAACAAACCTTTCTTTTTAGTTGGAGCTTCGAGCAAATCTGTTCAGAAAATATGTGATGAGACACGCAGGCTTACTTTTTGTTCTTGTTTAGCCCCAAACAACACTTACTTAAGATACCATGATGTCAATCGATACAACATTTGCATGAAGTATGCAGACCCATTTAGTTGGTTTTGATAGATCACATACATGTGGACCTATCATTGAATTTAGACTTGATGAAATGTATCCCCTATCTGGGCTCTTATCTGACGTTTTTCTCTATAGACTTTCATGTTTCATAACTGTCTTTGAGGGGTAAAAATATGGGTTAATCGGGACAAGCAAGTTGGTCAGCAAGGCCAGTGCTTGTATATCAAAGGAGAGAAAGTTGGTTTAGGAGTATTGTGTATGCACTATCAGATTTCAGGCTCTGATACGCATTGTCATATTTCAGGCTATGATACTTAGTTGGTCTCTTGGTTATTGTAGTTGTCTTATATATTTATGTAGGACTATTCACAGGTGAACTGAGGATAAAATTATGGCCACTGCCTTTTATATAATGATTATCCTCCAATTTGCTTATGATGTTGATGGCTTCCACAAGCAGCTAGACAGCCTTTCTTTCTCATGGACTGGTTGGAGATTAATAATTAAACCTGATATACCAAATTACTTTTTTAGGAATACACATTTGTGGTAGTCTTTTCATATGCATTGATTGTGATAACCACACCTACCTACACTAGACATACACACAACAGGTGACAACTAAACCCATACCTTGTGCCATGAGACAGAACCACACCTTGCTACTACACACTACGAAGATGCTACTACACACTATTCTGATATAGATTCTTATGACGGGATTCACCCGGGATATGCCTACATACTTAGAGTTCTATATACGTAATTTTTCGATGAGATGTTAATTAATAGATTTCTTGTGTTGGGCTTTAGATCAAATGACAACTTTATATCATTTGATGTTGTTTAGCAATGAAACCACCTATTCTTATGAGGGATTGGATAATGGAAACATAATAATATCCTCCATCAGTCTCATTACATACGTATATTTTCTTTCAGGGGGATCAGAGATACTTGAATTCGCGCCTACTACGATGGTGTTGGAATGTCTAGGAAAATAGGCAGCAAGGTCGCTTTGTGTGACACTCTTGCGAAGGAGACATTATATAAAATAGAGGGATGGTCATTCCCTACACTGGCTCCTAATAAGCGAGATTTCTTTCAAGCACCATATAGAGGTTGCATAATCTGGGGAGAAAATAAGAATTGTAATCTTGCTGCACTCAATGCACCATACAGAGGTTGCATAATCTAGGGATAAAATAAGAATTGTAATTTGGTTGCACTCAATGGCGTGCTTTAATGACTTGGACATTGGAATTTAACAAACCCAAACAATCATTTAATGTTTTCTTGTTTGAACACTCGTCTTCCATTGTAAACAAATTCTGTTATTCCAAAAATTAAGTTGGCAGGGACTTGCTTCCTCTACAACCACTCTTGTTTAGTTTTGTTTACTTTTAATAGTGAAGCATTTCTTTTCCGTATGGAATGAGAAAAAGGTGACACCGGAGGAACTGTTATTTTCCATATGTTTTTAATAATAATGTTATTTTTCCTTTATGAGAAAGTCACTAGAAAATGGCAAAAAAAATTGTTTATTGGCCATCATCTAAAGAAAGATAGAGTCCATCTAGTGGAAGAAGGGAATGAGGTTTTGTTTAAGGAGGTTATCTTTAGAATATGTAAGTGACCGGAACATGGCAGGAAAGGAATCATTTGTTGACAATCATTGGCATGATAAATTTACTTTATTAGAATAAGGGAAAGAGGTTTGGTTTAAGAAGACAACTTTAAAATCTGTGAAAGAGGCAATATTCCTAGGTCACTAGGAAAAACTATCTCCAACCAACACCCTCAAAAAGTCAAAAAGTCCATGGGATACTATGGGGTGAATTTAACTTTAGGGACATCATGCTTGTCAATGGAATCTCAAATGTGATGGAGAAGATTCCATGGTTATTTCGTATAAAAGATGTTTAGGATTAAATTTCTTAGGCAATGTTAGAGGAAAAATGGATATCATGAAAGAAGATGGGTTTTTTATCACGTCCATGGTCCAATCCAAGGAAAACAATTTCTGGTCAAAGATGGAAAGGAATAAGGATTTGAGTATGTTATTATCATTCAAGGGTGTGGAACGTTTTGGAATTTACTTAGATGTTGATGATAGGAATTTTTTTCTTCTAAGTGAAGATTGCCCATCTCATTGGAAACACTAAGAGGAGGGTAAATCAATATTTCTCTTCAATTAGAATTTTTAACTTCTCAAAGCATTAATTACCATTAACATTATATCAACATAGCTTTCAACATCACATGAACAATAAACAACACCATTCAACAATGCACAAACATCAAGACAATAGACAACAAATTTTTAGGTGGATACCCTTCTGGGAGAAAAACTATTGAATGCTTCTTAATATTTGTCTTCAATAAAATTTACATCAATATTTTAAGCTCCAACTCATGGAGGCTCTAACCTTAATGACGCTTCAATGCCCTAGTTTACTAACTGCAACTAGAAGGATGCTCCAATGGCCTTATTTACAGGCTCCAACCTAGAGGACACTCCAACACCTTATTTACCAGTTGCAATCGGAAGGACGCTCCAATGCCCTATGTAGACTCCAACCTCCCCTAGCACCCCCTAACCTTCCTAATTAGTTGGTGGACCATGTTTCACAATTTTTAGGCTGGATCCCGCTATGCTAGAAATCAATATTAAGAAACTACAATACAAGAAATTTTTATACAACCTCCATTAATCAATTTTTTGCTTGCTCAATTTGCATTTCAAACCCTAGCATCAGTGAAATTTGCTTCTTCACCAAACATCAAACTCTATCAATTCACTGCTTTTACTTCTACTGAACATCAATCCAAACCTCACACCCAATGCTCTTTGGTCATCAACTTCTATCAATACCATTGTCCAAAGATCAAACCCTAACTTCTATAATCAAGTCATCAAATGTCTAGCCATATAACCCAACAATCTTTGCATCAATGTACTAGTATATCGAGTCAAACCTTGACAATATTTTCCACACAAATTAATGGTGATACAATACATATGGTAAGCATACTAGAAATACATCAACCTCTAATGGAAGCATACTATAGGTTATCAACCAAACAACAACATCATCAACACTCTCCAACAACTCAATTATAACTCTGCTTCAAGCATGAAACCCTAACTCCTCAATACATCAATCATACCAGCCAAAAAACTCAATAGTTCTCCTTAAGTTAGATATATTTATATCAATATACATCAGTAACCTCTAATTCACAAACATATTCAGAACACCCTGGTATTATCTTAACAACAAATTCATATATAAACCGTAGGAAACAAGCTTTGACTCAAAATTGGTTGGCTACATTTGTCTCTGAGGTGCAATCATCTTGCTTCTGCGAAATTACGATTTGGTCAATTAATGACTCCAAAAATCAAGTATGAAATTTAAATATCTACAATTTATACCTTTCTAGGCACTTTTACAAAATAGTAATGTCCCAGCCTTAGTATGCTAAAATTTCTACAAAATGAAAAGTAAATATTATTTATCTCAGATCTGTCAGCGACAATAATTGAACTTGATATCTTGAGTATAGAGAACATATATACATTATCAACTTTGTAGTCAGATGCGACAAGGATCTTCCAAATGTTTCGATATATTACAACGTTGTGTTGACCAAACTCATAAATCGATTTCTCTTTCTACGGTCTTACGGTTCAATTGTTCCATAATATTGTTTGTTTTCGATATATTACAACGTTGTGTTGACCAAACTCATAAATCGATTTCTCTTTCTACGGTCTTACGGTTCAATAGTTCATAATATTGTTTGTTTTTTGAAAATGCGTTAGCACACACTAACAATGCATTTCTTCATTAACAATGATGCCAAAGTTTCATCTATGTACACATATCACATTCATATCATATCTGCGGAATCTTCCATATGCATTTCTAACTGCTAACTCGATATTATTTGCAGATTCCACTCATGCACAGATTCCACAAGAGACTGAATTCATTCTAGACTGCAAATTTTCACAACATTACATCACATGGATTTATGACATGGTTCATGCTACAAATTGTGGGCTCAAATTATTGCAACAAAAAATTGAGAATATTTCTCACATTTTAGACTTCAGCCAAAACGACATCAATCAATTGTGTTCCATAACACATGTATGAGATTGCGGAGTAGTCTACCAAATATATCATACCACTGTTGTAGTGATATTGCAGTGAATCCTCAAATTTCAACATGATATAGAGAGCTGCAATCAAATAGCGATAAATCGCTTGATCTGTCACTTGTTTAGCTTAGACATGCCCTATTACAGAGGGTTGAGAATCTTCAAAGAAGGCATAATGAATTTTCATGACCAAAAAGAGCCTTATGTTTGCTTTAGACATGCACAGAGAGGAATCCAAATTGTCAGTGCTATTCCTTTTAAATATACATTATATACATGCCTCAAATTTTCAGATTATCAAGTTTTGCTCAAGTCACAGTCTTTAAAGGGAATCAAAACCTATGGAAACACTCAACAAATGTTACAATGACCTGCAATAGGATCATAAAAAAACTGTGAATTCCATTTAAGAAGTTGTAGCCCATACACCCTCAGAAAAATGCGAGTTGTGACAAGTCCCTTTAGTGAAATATTAGAGTGTATCCCATATTCCCAACAATCAAACAAAAACCTTTAAATTTAGGCCTCCTCGTTAGATTTCTCTATTATACTCCACAGGACCAAAAAAGATTTCAGAATACAATTTCTTCAAATGGTATTACATTAGATCAATGCCATAATGGATGAGATACAATGCCTTTTATAGATAAGGAGAGACATTAACTTAGGCTAGCCTACTTAATGATTAGAGTAAAACAATTTGTTTTAATTTCAAATAATGTACACAAAAATGAATGAGGTCGACTTCCCTTGCAAGTTTTGAATATGTCACTTAAATAGTTACCTTGAATATTTTGTTTGAAATTTTCCTTCAAGATTTGATAACAATAAAAATTGTAATCTCTTCATTTTCTTATGCATTGTTCCATAATTTACTTTGCCAAATTTTCCCAATAGCACTTTGCCACATTATCTTCCTTTTGGGGTTTTTTCCCACTTGATGGGGCTCTCACCATTAAAAAGGCATCTCTCAAACTGAGAGGGATCTCATGACAAGCCACATACCATTGGAATCATTATGACGAGAAGAATCCAATGACAATGGTCCTGAGCCTAAGATCCTTGATATTCATCCCTAAATTCTTCAACAAGTGTGAGGCTCAGGACCATTGTGGGGATTTCCAGGGGATTTGACCAATGGTGTTTCCAATTGATGACAAATATTAAGAGTGTTCAATTACTGACATTGGCATCAATGAAAACACCATTCAACACCAATCATGACTAGAAGAATCATGTAGATTATTTGGTTCTAGATTACTTCTCTCTTGGTAAGAAAATATTTTTGACCTTTCCTTCCCTATTTGACTTGCAACTAGAGAAGGCCCTTCCATTTTCAATGAATATACCCCTTCACTCAAATTTATAATGCAAATGAATGAGGATTAAGGAATACAATGAAAGAAAAACAAGATGTAATCAAGGATGGTTCTCCTTTGGAACAAGAATTGGAGATAAGAAAAGAAGGATGCAAGTTAGACTAGTTAAACTACAAAAGAAAAGAATGAAGATCATGGTAAAGTCTCATTTTATAATTAGAAAAAACCCAATCATATGCTAAACATCCTTCATAGGACACCCTTTGTTGGGGAGATAGGGAAAAGGAATCCCCTTAAATCATGAATTGACAAATTCTAGAAAACAAAGCTTAGGTATGCTCCAGGGTTCTTCCTCCTCGCAAGTGGATACATTAACATTGCACAAGGTCAAGGGATGATCTAAAACTAAAAAGTGAAGGTTTCAATAAATAATTTTCAAGCTAGTTCATGTCTTTTAGGCAATGGATTGTGGTTGCAAAAGTACACAAACTTAAGTAAATTTGCAGAATTTTAAAAATTAAAAGTGAACAAACATGTAACATCAAACACAAGAAAATTGATAATGGAGTTCACCCATCTTGGGCTATGTCTCCGGGTCTAGCTTCTAGTGGTGACCGCTTTATTATATGCTCAAATGCTCAATACATCAACATATAAACTTCAATATGTAAAATAACACTACCATTGTGTCCAGAATGCTCAAAAACCCCTATCTAGGCTCTTCTTGAGCTCAAAAAACCTGAAAAGTGAGCAAGTTATGCTTCTTCATTCAAAGTTGCCTATAAACTCTCAAAAAAACTAGAACACTCTCCATATTTTTCAACAAAATGATCCTAACCCCATCAGTAGGGTACTAGAGTAGTAGGGCGGAGGTCACGAGTTTGACCTGCACCTCCCATTGTTGATTAGGTTGGTTTGTTTATTATATATCAATTTTTTTAACAGGCCTCCACCCCCACTCGAATCCTCTACCCTTGGTTTCATGTCGCCACATGGCCACAGGCCATGGGCACGAGCAGTGTGCCACGTCCCCAAGCTCCTAACTCCTCGTTAGTGGTCACATCCCATTAATGTAATTGTGGGCCATTGGCCCAACCTTCACGCCCACCTCCACAACGTTGGTCACGTTTGTTGCCATATAACCAATGGCTAGACCAGTCGGGTTAGCACATTGTTCCATCATTTAATTACCAAACTACCCACCATTAAATCTTAAATATGAGCGGGCACCTATGGTTAACAAGAAACATATGTGGCCCAACAGTTGGGTGCTCGTTTCGTTGGTTGGAGGTTATGCGATCAAATCCACCAGAGGTTTTGTTGGTTAAAAAAACTAAATTTTGGTGCCATCTAGAGTGCCATGTCGCACCTTGGGATTAGGTCACGTGTCACTTTGTGATTGGCCCATCTCAGGAACCAACAACCAAATAAAAATTTACCATGTGTCCTTGTATGACTGGCCCAAATGTTGGCTCCTAATTGGTCCCCTTCAAAAATTTCTACTACCCAGTAAGATGATGACGTCAACACCACATCAACATATGGACTGTATAGTCAACCCTGCACTTTGACATTTTTGTTTTTTGCCTAAAACTTTAGAATGTGATAACTTCCTCATATGGTGTTGGATTTAGGTGATTCAAGTGTCATTGGAATTCGAACAATGATCTCTACGATTTGGAACTAGTTTTTGGAAATTTTGAGCACTTTCATTTTTTTATCATATTTTTTATCCCTTAGATCACTTCTCCCCAATAGAAACTTTTGGACCACCAAAAGTCTAATTTTGCTCAAAAAGTAAGTGAGGGTACAACTCCCTCACTTTGCTTATCTCTATCCACCTTAATTTACTTGGATTGGTACCTTTGAGCCCCATATGAAGATACTCCACATTGCCTCTATGTGAAGTTCTTATTCTCCTGTCAAGAATAATGTCTTCCTACAACTGATCTAAATATTCAAGAGAAAAATATTCTATAGATGAAATTTGAAAATTATCTTATTGATCAATGATCATAGGAGGCTCATACAATCTTAAATTTTCCACATTCACAACATAATAAATTTTCATGTAAGGTGGAAAATCTAGTTGGATTGAGTTGTTACCAATATTCTCCAAGATTTTGAAAGGACCATATCTAATTGGTTTGAGTTTTTTATCTTCACCTTGTAATATTTCTTTTTGTTGTACAACCAAAATTGATCTCCCACTTGGAAATCATGATCAACTTGATGTTTATCATGTCTTTCTTTGTACTTGGCTTGGGTTTTCTCCAGTCGTTCTTGTACCCTTTGATGCACTAACTAGATTTGTTGAATGGAATTCTTGGCTTTGTCCACATCACTATGTCCATCTACTACAATATCTTTACCAAAGATGAAATCCAAAGGAGACTTTGGAAAATAACCCAAACAAACTTCAAATGGAGATACTTGTGTAGATGAATGCTTGGCACGATTGTAGGCATGCTAGATGTAATGAAAATGATCATCCCAAAGTTTAGGATGTTTACCACAATATCCTCAAAGGAGATGCCATATTTTTTTGTTCACTACTTATGTCTAACCGTCGATTTGTGGATGAAATGTTGTGCTCTTCTTCAACTTTGTGTCCATGAATTCCCATAAACTTGACCAAAACTTCTCGATAAATCACGAATCTCGATTAGAAATAATTGAAGTATGTAAGCCAAAGTGAACCCATACAATTTGGAAGAACATCTTTATGGTTTGTTCAGTTGTAACCTATTTCTTACAAGGCATCAACACACACATTTTTCTAAAATGATCTAGTACAACATATAAATAATCGTGACCTTTTCTAGACATTGGTAGTCCCCAACAAAATCCATAAAAACACTTTCCCAAGGACGAGAAGGGATAGGAAGTGGAGTGTACAAACCCAATTTCTTATTACTTGGCTTGATAGTAGTGCAAAAAGAGCATCCTTTTACATATATTGATACAGTTTCATTCATACGAGGCCAATAAAAATACCTTTGTAGATGAGAAATTGTTTTGCCTATACCAAAGTGACCATCAATAAGAGAAGCATGGGCTTCCCTGATGACATTAGCTCTTTCACCCTATGGAATACATAACTTTCCAAGATGATACAACAATTTTTTATGAATGTGATAATCCAACTCTTCAACATGATTTCCTTGACTCAGAGTTGCATAAACATCTTTAAAATATTCATCTTGGGCATACTGTACAATATAACTTTCATGCATGATTGAGTTATGCTTAAGAATGATAGGTGCATTAAAAATAGGTCTTGATAACATATTTGCAACTTTGTTGTAAATAAATTTCTCATACCTGATAACCAAATGAAATTGTTGCAGAAATCCCATCCATCTAAATGTCTAGATTGTTGTAGCTTGGTTTGCAATTGTAGATATTCCAAATGTTGATAGTCAGTATGAATAATCGTTTCTTTACCCATCAAATAATGCTTCCACTTTTTCACGCTTTATACCAAAGCATACAACTCTTTATCATAAGTTGGATAGTTAATTACTGCATTGAAAAAGGTCTCAGAATGATAACATATTGGCTTACCATGTTGCATCAATATTTCTCCCATAACAAATTCACTTGCATCAGTTTGAATTTCAAATGGTTGCTTGAGGTCTAGAAGTGCTTTGAAATGGTGTTTCACTGATTTTCTCATTCAAAATGTCAAAGGATTTTTTTTTCTTGCCTCCCCACTGAAAGACTTGATTTGCACTTGTCAAAGCATGTAATGGTGTTGCAATGAATGAGAAGTTAGCGATAAATTTTCTCCAATATTGAGTTGATCCCAAAAATCTATTGACTTATGTTTCATTGTTGGGTTTAGGCCAATTCACAATAACATCAACTTTGGAGAGATCAATCTTTAATTCACCACCTCCTACAATATGGCCTAAATACACCAAAGAGGTTTTCCAAAATTCACATTTAGACATCTTCAAATAGAAATTTTCCTTTTTCAAGACATCTAAAACTTGCTTTACATGCTTGACATGCTCTTCATGGGTCTTACTAAAAATCAAAATATCATCTAAGTAAACTATGACAAAATAATCAAGGAATTGTCGCAATATATCATTCATAACTCTGATGAATGTGGTAGGTGCATTACAAAGCCAAAATTGTGGAAATTATGGTGTAGATTTGAAACTTCCCATGAAGTTTTGAATCAAAATCATAAGACACAAACCTACTATAATACTATGTGGAATTCAATTCACAATTTAGAACATCAATCACAAACATGTAATGAGAAATAACACACATGCACACAATATTTTTTCCAAGGGAAAGCAATATGCTAAAAACCCCTTGCTTGCTTGCATTAATCTGATGAATAGAGATGTATTACAATTGCTTTGCTCACTAAGAACATCTAACTTAGACTTAGTCAATTTCTGACTCTGCTCAAGCCCCTATTTCCTTGTGCAATTCCTCAAGGTTGATCATCAAACCAATACAATGAACTATACACTCAATCTAGTATACAATTAATTGTACACTTCCTTGGAATATTCACCATAGTCGGGGAACTCGAATTATCTGCATGCATGAGCTAATTTGGTTGTATGCATCAATTAACTAGATGATCTCTGAGTTAGACTATTTTCCCACTACTCAACTAACCATGCACTAGTTATATTAAAAGTTAGAACTAATAAAACAAATTACAACTAAAATTAACTCAACCTAGACCCCTGAAATTTAGGAATCACTACATACAATTGAAATCCATGCCCTTAACTCAAATTAATTGAGCTAGATTCCTATAAAATAGGAATCAACACAGGAAAACTAAACTTCAACTCATTAACTCGAATTGAGTCTTCTTAACTGAGTGACAAGAGCCATGTCACCTCAGTTAACTCCTCCAAGTTGTCTTCTTATGTGGAATTTCAAATTTCCTCAATTTAATCAAAGCGAAAATCAAATTGAGAAATTTTTAGCGCATTTTTCAACACTCCCTCTCAGCAAGAAAAGGGTTATCAACCACCCCTATCCTGCACCTGTGGAATGTACTACATGCAACACCTCTCAATGTTGTTGTTGCTACTATAACATCTATAATTGAGAAGTATCGAAAATGAACTGAATAAACTATGTTTGCAATCCGTCTACTGGGAAGAATGTGTTGTCGCTGACTCTACTAATGAGCCTCCTTCTCTGTTGTCAACATGACTCTACAATCCTCAATATATAACTAACAATGATCCTCTTGCTACTGAATATTGTGGGCCCCTATGGCAAGGTAATGATCCATGAGGAGAACACATCAATGTACCTTTCCCAAATTTCTGCAACTCTGGGACTAAGAATCTACATCGCCCCACATCACTCCTAGAGGTATAGGTACATGCATGGCAAAGTCTGATCTACTCATACTGTTGTTACTACTGCTTTGTTGGTGCAACCACTACAATAATGAGTCTAACCTCCCAAAATCCTAAAGTACTAGCTTCCATAGGGATGCTCCCTCTAAGTTTCAATCTCCTTGTGGGAAATCTCACTCCTCCTCAATCTACCGATATCAATGATCACAACTCCTTATGTGTCACTAATCTTCCCACTAGCATCCTTCTAGCTCCGTTAAGAATTCTGCATTTAGGGTCTTCTGGATCTGCGTGAACTAGGGCTCCATAACTTTTCCTCCTAACAACTCATTAGTTATTTAATGATCGTTGTACATGAGGACTTCAATGGCTGGTTTCTAATGTGAATCCACCTCTTATACCATGTAGAAATTATGGTGTAGATTTTCAACTAGTCATGAAGTTTTTAATCAAAATCATAAGACACAAACCTACTCTATTGCTCTCCGAAATTAAATTCACAATTCAAGACATCAATCACAAACATGCAATGAGCAATAACACACATGAACATAGTATTTTTTCCAGGAGAAAGAAATCTGCTTAAAACCCCTTGCCTACTTGCATCAATCTGATGAATAGAGATGTATTTCAATTGCTTTTCTCAAATGAGCACAACTTGCAAGTGAATAACTTATATCTCTACTCGCTGAGAATCTTTGATCTAGACTTAGTCAATTTCTTCCTCTACTTGAGCCCCTATTTCCTTGCGTAGTTCCTCAGGGTTGATCACCTGACCAATACAATGAACTATACACTCAATCTAGTATATAATTAATTGTGCACTGCCTTAGAATCTTCACCATAGTTGAGGAACTCGAATTCCTTACATGCATCAGCTAATGTAGTTGCATGCATCAGTTAATTGGATGATCTTTGAGTTAGACAGTTGTCCCACTACTCAACTAACCATGCACTAGTTTTATTAACAATTAGAACTAGTTTACCTGATTACAATTGAAAATAACTCAACCTAGGCTCCAAAAATTTAGGAATCACTACATACAATTGAACGTCATGCCCTTAACTCGAATTAACTGAGCTAGATTTCTATAAAATAGGAATCAACACATGCAAAATATCCTTCAACTCATTAACTCAAAATGAGTGTTCTTAATTGAGTGATAAGAGCCATGTCACCTCAGTTACTCCTCCAAGTTGTCTGTTGATGTGGAATTTCAAATTTCTTCAATTTAATCAAGGAAAAAATCAAATTGAGAATTTCTTACTGCATTTTTCAACACAAATGACATAACTAACCATTCAAACAGTACTTGTTTTGTCTTAAAAGCAGTTTTCCAAATATCATCTTCAACAATACTTATTTGATGATAATCGTTTCTCAATCCTAACTTAGTAAAATAAACAAAATATTTCAACTGATCTAGCAAATCATCAATGTGAGGAAGAGGATAACGATTATTTACCATAATCTTGTTCAAAGCTCAAAAATCCACACACATGTGCCATGTACCATCTTTATTTGGAACTAGAACAATAGGAGACCCACAAGGAGATGTACTAGGTATGATGGGCCCTTTGTCAAGTAGCTCTTTAATTTTCTTCTTTATCTTCGCATTCTCCAAAAATGACATTCTATACGTGCCAATATTCAAAAGTGGCACATCCTGCTGAAATTGTATCTCTTGTTGGATTCCCCTTTTTGGAGGTAACCCTTCAGGTTCTTGAAGCATCTCGTTATTAGTATTAAAAACTTCAACCAATTCATTCTTGAGTTTAGAATCACATCTTGAGAAAGCTTCAGATTCAACAGTATCTTTATCTTTAATCGTCAACAACACAAAATTATTACTGGCATTCACAAGCCTTTTCATTTGACTTCCACTAACAAGAGATAAGTTCATCTTCTTGTGATGTGCTCTAACAATATACTCAACTTCATAATTGAAAATGTGATATTTTTTCTCATGACGATAGAATATGGTTTTTAGATCATATAAATATGGAATCCTTAAGACAATCTCACAAATATCAAGTGGTACAACATCAATCTCTACCTCATCTATAAAATTGGTAGTGATGGAAAATTTTGAGTTTACATTTTCTTGTCACTTGCAATTTGGCATCATCACATACCCAACCAAAGGGTAAGGTTTTGTATGAGTTGTAGCCTCTAAATTAAGTTTTGTAACATCCCTGGGTTAAAAATACATGTAATAAAGTTGATAAAGGAAAAATAAGACCAAGGTCATGGGAAACGTATTCCAAGTTGAATGTTGGGCAAAAACATAGTGATGGGGATCAATTGTGATTAATTAATGTCTATGGAAATTGACGAAGGCTTTGGAAAGACATGAGGCATTTATGGGCATTTTATCTATGAAAATAATGGAAAATAGGAGAAAAGAAAGGTGAAATGTCACAAGTTGCATGTGAGGAGGAAAATGAAGGAAAATAATGGAAAATGAAGAAAATAGAAGCCTCAATGATATTAGGGCTTATGAGGATCAATTCATATATTTTTGTTTTTTCTTAGCTTGGAGATCTCTCTCTATTCTCTTTCTCACACTATTGCACGCTTAGAGTTTTCTTGGAGCACCCTTGGAGCATTTTGGCATACTTTGGATTTGGAGCAAGAAGGAAAAGGAAGAGTAGGAAAGCACAAGGGAACATCGGGTTCAACAGCTATAACGGTTTTTTCTTGCAGGTACCAAGTTGCATGTATGATTTCCTTGCTAGTTTTGACATGCATGGAATATGCATGTGGTTATTTGGTTATGATTTGTCATTGGCATGGAGGATTTCCTAGATTGACAGTGGTTTTTCCTAACCTTTCCATTTCTTGGATAATCATGGTGTTGTGGGTCTTACCTTTATTTTCTGGTTGGTTCTCATGTTCGTTATGGTTGTGGGTTGAGTTATTAGTTGTTGGAGCCTTGGTTGGACAAACGCTCTGGAATCCCTCTAACAACTCAGGTTTAGTTACTAGTCCTTAAAGCCTTGGTTGGAAAAATGCTTTAGAGCCCATGGTGGGTTGAGTTACTAGTCCTGGAATCCTTGGTTGGATAAATGCTCTGGAGTTTGGAGGGAGATGTTGATTGAGTTACTAGTCTTGGAAGCTAGGTTGGAACAAATGCTATGAAGCCCTGGAAAAGTTGGAAAGATGCCTATCTAGAAATGGTTAGTGATGTCCGACTGTGAGGGGGAATCATTGGTAAATGGTTGAGGTGGTTTGGCCTCTAGAAGCCCTGGTTTGGTTTTCTTGGTTTATTCCATGAGATCCCACATTCATGCTTAGAATATGGCACAATGGTGATTGACTGAAAGAAAGATCTGGTTTAGCCTAATCTATGGTTAAGTGGTACATGGAATTCCCTGACTTGGTTGGATTTGTATATGTTAATAAGAGATTTTTCCCTCTTGTGTTCTATGTGTAAATGTACTTGTTATTATGTGGCTATGACGACTTTTCTATTATTGTTGTTTATCTGGTTATATGTTGGTTACAGACATGGTTTTATGACATTCTTGAGTTATGGCTCTCATCATGTTTTGGTTAGTAGGTGAAATGTTAACAAATGTATGGCCTAATAGATGATAATGCAACTATTGTGGGAGGTCCTCATACCTTATTAACCATTCTCAAATAAGTATGAGACCCTTATGTTCAGATGTGTAATTATGACCTTTTGGTTACCTATTCATGATCTGTTTGATTAAATGCATGTCATGGATAGGCCTAGTTAGGTCAAGTTCTTGTCTAAGTTTTGTGTGAAAGGCTTTGTCTTGGTGTCATTCATTGTTTTGGAAGGTTTTATGAAGTTTTGGGTAGTGGTCTAGAGATTAGCATGAAAAGAGGCTTAAATATTGAATTTGTTGGCACAGAACTGGGTGAAAGAGTATGCAGTTGCATGAGTTCCTTATTGTGGGAGCGACTGAAGGGTTACAGTAACATGGGCGGTTTGTCATGGGAGTGACTACAGGTTTAGTTCAGTTAAAAAACAAGTTAACTTAGGGGTTGGGCATCTGGAGTGGTTGGTTAGCCCCTGGGGGTCCTATAGCTCCTGAGGAAGGTAATTTTGGTTTTGGTTTTCCGATTCCACTTCCTTAACTGTACTTGGGAGTTTGAATCATATCGTAGTAACTCTTCGTTACATATTTACCCCAGTGGACCGGTTAGCTTGGGTAAGTAAGGGAGGAGGGTGTTACAATTTTCTTGACAATTGCTTCATAAATAAGATTGATTTGAGATCCACTATCAAATAGTGTATCAACCTTTGTATATTTTGTAATGACCCTGATATGGAAAATATTAGTTCTTTCTTTATCATTTTGAGATTCTACAGATTTTCTAGAAGAACTATTACTTTCCTTAGAAGGTATATCTTTCATTTCCATCGTTGTGATTTTAGTTTCATCACCCGAATCAAATCCTAGATCTTGTTGAGTTGTGGCAATAGTATTTTATTCCCCTTGTTATTAAACTTCTTTGGTTTCAATTCGGCATGTAATTTCCAAAAATGGTCTTCATCATGGCCATATTTTGAAAAATGTTTGCAAGTAAGTTTCTCTCCCTCTTTCTTGATTGTAGCATTATTCTTACCTTTTCCTTCAAATTTCCCCTTTCCTTTATCTCCATATTTAAAGGTTTTCTTATTAGACCCTTGAGGAACATTCTTACCTCTTAATTCTAAATTAGTAACCTGGAGAACACATACTTCATCTAGATTAGTGGGATTAAACATAAGTATAGTATGTCTCAAATAACTATGCAATCCACCTATATATTTAATGAGATTATCTTGTAAGGTCAAATCAACGCCCAATATTAATGCTCTTTGTCTAAATTCTTGTGTGTAACTTTGGACACTCTAACCTTTGGCTTGTCTAAAATTTCTCCAATCCATTATTTCTTTTTGCATGTAAGCTCATGGATAAAAATTTCCCCTTAATGCAACTACAAAATCATTCCAAGAGCAGATAATTTTACCACTTTTCTTCAAATATTCTTGAGTTTTGTCCTCCCATCGCATTAGAGTTTCACCTTCCAAATGTAGAGAAGCAAGCTAGAATTTTGTGACATCATCATCAATCTTTTGGATCCTGCAATAAACTTCAATTTGGCGAACCCAGTTATCCAACATTTTAGCATTTACTTCTCCATTATACATTCAAAATTTAAACTTGACATCAAGCTTAAGCAAAGGAGACTTAACATGTCCTGATGGACATGTAAGAGGAGTAGGTCTCTATGAAGGAGGTGAGGATGGAGGTGAAGAACTGTAACAACCTTGGGTTAAAAATCCATGTAATAAAGTTAACAAAGGAAAAATAAGACCAAGGTCATGGGACACTTATTCCAAGTTGAATGTTGGGTAAAAACATCCTAGTGTGGGTGTTCATTTGGTTTATTATGGCTAAGGAAATTGGCAAAGGAAATGGCAAAGACTAGGTAAAGGAAAGAGGCATTAATTGGCATTTTATTTATGAAAATAAAAGAAATTAGGAGAAAAGGAAGGTGAAAGGTCACAAGTTGCATATGAGGAGGAAATTGAAGAAAATAGAGGCCTCATTGATAAAAAGGCTTTTGAGGATCAGGTCACAACATTTTGTCAGATTTACCTTTTGTGAGTTCAATTTTGGAGCTCTCTCTCTATTCTTTCTCTCTATTCTCTCTCTCTCATACTCTTGCACACTTAGAGTATTCTTGGAGCAATCTAACATTGGAAGAAGGAAGGAAAATAAAGGAAAATAAAGCAAAGGGAAGAAAAATTCAGGCAAGGAAGAGTGGTATCAAGGAACTCCAGATGGATTACTTGTAGGTATGATTTCCTTGCTAGTTTTGGAATGCATGGTACATGCATGTGTGTATTTAGTTTTCTTGCTGTCATTGGTGGGATTTTCCAGGTGTGACAATGGTTTTCAATCTTGCCTTTCCATTTTTGGATAGCCATGGTGTGATGTGGTTCTTTTACTTGGTTGAGATGGATATACAGATGGTTTCGAAACTGAGTGGGTTGGTCTCAAGAAAAATCACAAGGCCTAGAAAACCCTTGATTGGTAATTTTTGGATACATAGTAAAGCCTAGTTGTGAATACCTTCATTGGGCCTAGGAACCCCTTGACTGGTAATGGCAGGATACACGGTAAATCCTAAAGGTGAATACCCTCGTTGGGCCTAGGAATCCCTTTATTGGTAATGGTGGGTGTTATGTGGAATCTACGACTGCAGACATAAGTATCTTCCTTAGGCCTAGTGAACTAACCTAGAAAAAGAGAAAGACAAAGGCACTAATGTTTTCCTTAAAGTAAATATATAACAGGATGAATCCTACCTAGAATTTTTCGTATTCTTCACTCCTTCCTTGGCTTGAATGTTGTAATCCTAACTTCGATCATATTAGTAGAACATGAACAATCAAATAACACAAGCCAATGATCCATAAAATCTATGTAGCATAATATAATCACTTTATTCAATAGATCAACATGGCATTGAAATATATGAAACCATAACATCATATGTAGGAAAACAAAGAACTCTTTGCATTAATAGAAATGGAGTGAGTTAGAACCAAAAATAGGTGTTAATCCTATAAAAGAGCTCCTCCAAGTTAACTTGTCCTTTCCTTTTCACAAAGTTCACCTCTAAGCACCCTAATGCATGGAAATATATCTCTCATGAGACACATCAGCAACAGAAAGGTGGAATCACTCTCCAAAAGCCAACCCCTTGCCTATGGATGGTCGTAAATATATAGGTGAAGGAGGTAGTTCGAGAATTCTTATCCTTTTACCAATTAGGACTTGACATCCACTCTAATTGATGGGAGGATGAGCTCAAGGGATAAGGGATGAAAAATCCAAGGTAATATAGGATAGGATTCAAAACTTTTATCTGAGGTAAATGGTTACAACATATCCTAGAATCTTTTTGAAGAAGAGGCTTTAGGATTCTTTATCTTTTTCCTGAATTTCTAGAACCAACGTAGGTGCATAGTGGACCAACATGTAGGTGATCAACGTAAGCCACACTAGAGAAACCTGGTAATCAATGCTATCCAATAGGATTCTAGGGAGTGTTGTTCCTTAAAATGACTGAAACAAGGTTTTTTTAGGCACATACTTAGCTATTAGAATGAGTCATTTTTAGGGATTTGTGAAAGGATGATGAGAAGGAGGTCAAATGATATTGGTTGATCCAATTGAAGGCATATTGACCAAATGTGACAAAATAGCCTATAACAGATTTCCCCCTAAAGCGCAAAGTCAGGAATGATAGTTGATGCCTGAAGTGTTTTACCTTGTGACAAGTTAGGATCAAGAAAAACTGGTGAGATCATTATTTGTTACAATACATTTAAATCATGGTATCTTTGTTGAGGGAGGCGTACCCATACTCAGCACATAACCTAACATTGCATGTACAATGATCAAAAGACACGTCCATGGATAAATGATGGTGGACCCATGTCTAGATAATTATCGGTATGATCATAACCATCATACATTGTGATCTTGTTACTCCTGAAATCAGAACCCGAATTGATGAAATTAGATCTGGCGTCTTATATCTCGTTCACACGACCAACCAATGTACGAGTCTAACCATGTGAATCAATGAGATGGATTCAAACATGGTAGAGACCATCTGATTACCAGCAAATGATGAAAATTGCTAATAGACGCGAGAGAAACCACCGATGATGCTAATGGCTCTTAAGGTACTACAGTACAATCCGTATGGTGTGAATAAATGAGTTGATGTCGAACACCACACAAAATCTTTCGGTCGAAGGCCAATGATGTAAACTTGTTGCCGAGAGAAAGGAAACATGTCACTGTTGTATGTAAGAAACAAGTTACCAAGGGATGTTTCTAAGTCAACTTCTTGGATAATGAGTTGATGTCGAAAGGAAGCGACCCATCACAGGAGGGCCTCAATGTATCCCTAATAAACTACATGAAACGAGTATGGTGATTTGAAAAAGAATGATCAAAATGATGCTGATACAGAATTGGATCAGGAAAGGCAGACATCGGATGAAGGCTTAAGAGTATTGTAGGAGATATTAACTGAATGACTTCTCTTTAACACATCAGCGACACTGAATGGAGTTAGAAACATTAACCAAAAACCAAAAAATGAAGGCTTTGAAATGGTTTGATAAACCAAAAGAAAAGCATATTTCCTAACCCAATAACCACAGAGATGAAGTGGAAGAGTGTCATGTTCACGAGCGACTCACTGCGATTAGCAAAATGGAGTACCCTATTTTCCCAATTTTCCCAACCATACTGGTCAATACCTCTTTATTTTTTAACAAGATTGAGGAGGATAACAAATGCTTGATTGGTAAGTTCATCCTTCGGATGAATCCCTCTGAGTATATTTAACGAATCCAAAGAAGGAGTGGTTCGGTCTCGTCATGAACGACGAGTCCATTGTTGTTTGATGTTTTAACAAGTCAAACTAAGGTAAAACTCGACATCTTTTTCATGTTTAGAGAGTTTGAAAAAGAAGCTGGAAAAGAAAACTCTTGAAGTTCCCTTTTGTAGATAGTCCCTTAGGTCCGAAAAGGCAGAAAATAATACCCAAGAGAACCTCTTAGCCATGTTTGGCTAAGTTATTCCTTTTTCGTAAGTAGTCTATCTTAGTTTGGAAAAGGGTTAAACTTATACTAAGTAGACTTCTTTTCATTTACTTTAACGAGTTTGAAAAGACAAGTGCTTGGTAATCTTTTCATATGTTGGGGGTCTGAAAAGGGATGAAATAGGACTCCACCTAAAGGAATGAGTGGTAGAAAGGGTAGAAATTGGTTCCAGAGGTGATGGAACTGCTTAAAACATTCAAAGGTCAAGAGGTTGGCTAATAAAACCACTCATCGTAGTGGTTCCCGAGGAAAGGGTAAAACAACCATGTGAAAGTGTATGATTGGCCAAGCAGATGGTGATGATGGAATGAGAAAACCAAGGCTCATATGGCAGTAATAGGCTGATAAAAATGGCAATCGTGAGAGGTAGGATGAAAATGGTTTCATTTTTACAGAAGCTTGAAATATGGGAAACAATGCTTGAAATTGGTTGGTTTCATTTTTACACAAGCCTGAAACATAGAGGAAACTATGCTTGAAATTGGTTTCATTTTTTTACAAGCTTGAAACAAATGAAAACTATGCTTGATATAAGTTTGCATGCCCTAGTATAATGACTCAATTCAAGGTTACACAAGAAAAATTTTAAGGATGGAATTTTATCTTAAATTTTAGAAAGTTTGGTGAATCTTACTAGTCCCTAATATGCAAATTGTAAAATGTTTGGCAATATTTTTGTAAAAAAAATATATTTCTAATGATTTTATATTAGTCTATATAAAATTTTGGTGATTTTTAAGGTAAAATATTTTTATACAATAAAATGTGGGCGAATCATTTTTAGAAAAAATTGGAATTGGTGAATCTTTTTTTGGAAAAAACATGCAAAAATAGCCCACCTGCGAATATTAACCCCTAAAATTTTCCCTTGTACATTCCCCCCAAGCTTCATTTCATTCACCTAATTAGATTATTGGTTACTAACGAGTGGATAGAATGAAGGTTCATTTACGAGATCAAGTGAAACAAACAACTGGGAAATTACGAGATTTAATCAAAGACTTGAATTGCAATGGGATCTGTTTCATTTTTTAACAAGCTTGAAACATTAAAATTACTATGCTCATGGCACCTTGTTTCATTTTAAAAGGAGCTTGACATAATAAAAAGAAATCTGCTCCAGCAACCTTGTTTCATTTTTAGCAAGGTTGACACAAGAAAAAGAACTTTGATCTAGGAACCTTGTTTCATTTTTTAACGAGCTTGTCACAAGAAAAAGAACTCTACTCCACGAAAATTGTTTCATTTTTAAAGGAGCTTGAAACAAGAAAAGGAAATTTGATTTGAGACATTATTTCATTTTTTAAGGAGCTTGACACAAGAAAAGGAAATCTACTCCAAAATCAAATCATGGCCTCCATGCAACCGTGGCTTCCAAGAGGTTCTCATCAGATGGAAGAACAACACTCTGGAAGGTATCAAAGGATCCAATGGAAATATTAGACTCCAATGCCCCCAGTAAATGATGCACTACATCACCTACTAGATCATTAGTAGATACAGACATGGAACAAGTTTCCACATAATTAATTTGTGGTGGGGGAGATACCACTTGCCTATAAGGACCATTTAAGGATGTTGGTTGATTTGGAGTCAGATTAGGACCAAAAAATGAAAGTTGATCAATAGTCATGATTCTTCCTTGATGCGGGAAACACATCACATGAAAGAGTGAAGAGACAAGATCTCCCATGAAATTCATAGCAATGGTTGCTTGGTTTCCCCTTTGCTTATTTTTCTTCTTCTTCATCATCCTTTTCTTCTTCTTCTTAGCCTTCGAGTTACTAGAATCGAGACTTTCACTAGGAAAGGAGGAAAGGAAAAACAATAGGTCAAGAAGGCAAAGGGTCCACTTTAGGATCAACTTGAGGTTGATATTGTTTAGGTGGAGGAGAACTTGGTTGAGAAGTAGTTTGGACATTCAGAAACATAAGGTGAAACCAAACAAACTGGAAAACCAATGGTAAATCTAGGAAGGGACAACATTGCCATATAAGGAGCACTAATATTTCCAAATGAAGGAAAAGTACCAAGATTCTCTCCAGAGGGGCTTCCTTGACTGGTGAGCTCAAGAACTGTTTCCATTAGTCTCAACCTAAGATCTACTAAGGAGTTTTTCAATGAAGAGGATGTTATTTCATGGTCAATTAATTGATTTTAGAAATTAACAACACAAAATAAAACAAAGGAGTAAAATAGGCAAAAGGTTTAACAAGTAACCGTGAACTGCAATATACACCTTGGAGAAGAAAGGACTGAATGTAGGTGCAAGAAATCTTACCAAATGTTGTGTTTGGTGTGGCAAGGTGTACAAGGCAGCCAACTCGGCTACCTATGGATGGATAGAAACCTAGGGTGTACTTCCAAAATATACTCGATGGTACAGTGGAAGTGTAGTCCGTAGTAGTGTTGTCTAATGCGTAACCATTCGATGAGAGAGTTCCCATATACTTAGCATGCATGGAGCGCCATATGATTTACCCGGAGGTACATGTAGAATGATCTGTTACACTTACATACATCGAACGGGATATCACCCCCAAAATGCAACGCTAGCAAAAATGATAGATCCTACGCCAGAAAGCTGTCTCTAGACTAGACCTTTATGTGTGTCGTTAAGTTTCAAATGCTCCTTAGGTTGATTCAATAAATTTTAGTGTTTATCTTCAATTAAGTTTCAATTTGAAGGCTCAAAACTCAATGTCACCTGTACACACCTGTAATTCAACTAATATGATAAAAAGAACTCTTTTCATTTTCATTTTAACAATGAAAGGCCTAACTAAGTATGGGAAGAAGAAATCAATAAACAATGCAACAAACAAGTGATGCAACCATCGATCTCCTCACTATTCCGATCAAAATAAAATCCATATATGCAATGCAAAGATATTTTTCATTTCTTTTCTTTTAATGTTTCAAATGCAAAGAAACACATGGCTGCAACTTTATCGGTAACAAAATAAACCACACAGACTTTAATTGTAATGAAAAAGTGTCTTTTCAAATTCAACAATCAATCTACGCATACAAACCAAATTTGATAAGAAGAAAGAAAGAAAGAAACAAAATATTATCAAAAAGGTGATGTCACTCAGAGGTGATTAACACTCATACACAATTTAGCCCCCCCTTGATGATTGAGGGGGGATTTTCTTTTCAAAAATGAAAGAAAAACCACACAATTTCACACTAGGGAATTCCAATTTCACACACAAAACCCTATATGAAAATGCAAAGAGATTTTTCTTTTCAGACCACTTAATTTTCAAAAATTATGAAAACTAAGATGCAAAGTTTAATCATTGATTCAAAAAAAAATTTCAAAATGATGCCTAAAATATCAATTCATCTGAGAACTCAATGATCAAAGAAAATCCATTTGAAAAGAACCTAATGATAAGAACAAAGGAAAATATTCAAACAAATCCTTACCAAAGGAACTAAAACAAAGAAAACCAAATGGAGGTTTTAGAGGGACCACATGATACTCAAAGACTCAAGGAAGTGTAGTTGGAACAAGGTTAATCAGAGAGAAAATCAAGACAAAATAAAATGTGTGCATGAACAGGGGCCAACGTAGGTGCAAAGGGGGCACCAGTGCTATGAAACACAGGAACAAGGAAGGCTTATCTAGGGTGCAATGCTCTATCAGAGGACTAGAGGGTGCACTAGTCCAAGGATGCAACGTTCCGACACAAGGATTTCAATTGAGACTCAATGAAAGGTCTTCCTAGGTATTTTCTTGACTGAATAAGACAATAAAGGTCCTAAAAAGAGGTAAGATAAGCACAATGGAAAAAGTAACCACCAAGGGAATACACTGCTCCCTAGTTGAGTCACAAATTTTTTATGCAGAATCTGTCTGTAAACAAAAGTATCTTCCCTAGGCCTGGTGGATTGACCTAGAACAACAGAAAGACAAAGACACTAATGTTTTCCTTAAAGTGAATAGATAATAGGATGAAGCCTAACTGGAATCCGTCATATGCTTCGCTCCTTGCTTGGCTTGAATGCTCCAATCCTAGTTTCAATCGCTATTATTAGAACTTGCACAGTCAGATAACACAAGCCAATGATCCACATAATCTATGTAGCATCATCTAATCACTTTATTCAATAGATCAACATGGTATTGAAATATATGAAACCATAACATCATATATAGGAAAACAAAGAAATCTTTGCATTAATATAAATGGAGTGAGTTACAACCAAAATAGGTGTTGATCCTATAAAAGAGCTCCTCCAAGTTGACTTTTCCTTTCCTTGTCACAAAGTGCACCTCTAATCACCCTAATGCATGGAAATATATCTCTCACATCAACAACATAAGGGTAGAATCACTCTCCAAAATCCAACCCCTTGCCTATGGATGGCAATAAATATATAGGTGAAGGAGGTAGTTCATGAATTCTTATCCTTTTACCAATTAGGGCTTGAGATCCACTCTTGATGGGAGGATGAGCTCAAGGGATAAGGGATGAAAAATCCAAGGTAGGATAGGATAGGATTTGAGACTTATATCTGAGGTAAATGGTTACAACAAATCTTGGAAGCTTATGGAATAAGAGGCTTTAAGATTCTCTCTCTTTTTTCTGAATTGCTAGAACCAATGTAGGTGCATAGTGGAGAAACTTGTAGTGATCAACGCATGCCACAGTGGAGAAACTTGGTAGTCAACACTATCCAGTAGGAGGCTAGGGAGTTATGGTCCTTAAAATGACTGAAACAAGGTTTTTTCAGGAAGAAAATCAGGGATTAGAATGAGCCATGCTTAGGGCTTTGTGCAAGGATGACGAGAAGGAGATCACGGGATATTGATTCATCCAGTTGAAGGCCTATTGACCAGATGTGACAAAATTTCCTATAACAGTGGGATACATAATAAATCCTAGAGCGTGGATATGGATAAATTCCTCATGGTTAAGTTGGAGAGATCTAGAGGCATCCATACTTTTTTAGGGCCTAGTAATCCCATAACCGGTATATGGTGGGATTGCGGTAAAGAATGTAATGTATGTTTATTATTTGGGCTTAGGAACACCTTAGTGGGATACATGGTAAATCCCTAGGAAACCTTGATTGGTTCTGTTGTGAGTTCCACATTCATGATTCAAATATGGAATGAGGGTGATTCGCTGAAAGAATAATTCGGTTTAGCCCAATCTATGGTTGGGTGGTACGTGGAAGTCCCTAACCTGGTTTCATTTTACATGTGTTAATAAAACTCCTTTCCTCTTGTGTATTATGTGTAAATGTGTTTGTTATTATGTGGTTATAATGGTTGTTCTATCATTATTATTTTGTTGGTTGTATGTTGGTTATAAGTGTTAGAGCCTAGATTTGCCTCAGGCTGAAAAGACAAGGTTCTAGGTCCACATCAAACCACGCTCAGCCTCGTAGCTAGCCCTACGAGGACAGGAGAGGGCTCTCTCCGGGTCGATCTCGGCAAAAGACAAGCGATGGGGCTCGAGATGACTGAAATGAAAGCTAATTTTAGGCTAGGTATAAAGTACAAGGGTTTGATTTAAGTTTTTTGGGGTTTTGTGTTGGAAATAGGGAAAGGCAAATTGGGCTCGGGGATGAGGCACAGTTTCTGCAGAGTTCTGATTGGGGCAAGGAAGGAAATCGTTTTGATGCTTTAAAGTGAGTGAGATGGATAGATCAAACTGGTGAGGAGCTAAGGAGAGCAAGAGAGTCTCAAGAATTCTCCTTAAATAGATGAAAAAATGGAAATTTAAACAAATTCAAAGGCAGAGCATAGCAGTTAATGGATTCTACATTAATCACTCATTTGTTCAAATTCAGAAGAAGAGACAGGAAAATGATACACATAACACTAATGAACTTACAATTACTTAGAGAAGAAAACCATCAAAACATAAAGCCACATGGATCCCAAACAGTGCTGCAAAACCCTGGTCTTTCCTTAGCCAAAAATGCAGAGATAGAATGTACAATGATATGCCAAAGCAATCCCTAGTGTCCAACCCTGAAAATGACTTAAAAATTACATGATATAGATAAGACAAACCTATTCCCTTGCCTCTAGGGGTCGAGCTCATCATTCTAGGATTTGTTTGAAGCAATTCCAAACAAGGAACTGAAAACTAGGTAGTCAAACAACTTACCCCTATATGCTAGGAAACTGATTCATTCACTCACATTTCACCTTTTGGTGAATGAATCTTCTAGAACAAGTAAAAATGTACCAATATTACATCATGGTTGTCAAATTATATCATGAAAAGTCAAGAATAACTTCAAGAAGCAAAACTGGTCAAAACTGGGCGAATTGCTGAGCTGAACAGTGAAAAGCAAGCCAAAATTCTCTATGCGCCGTGCCAAAATCTGTATGCGCTGTGCCACTTTGGAGATGATTTTGAGGCACTTCCTGAAGTCCAAATTGAGCCCAAGTGTGCTTGTTAGAAAGTCTTGCCTATCTACTTTCTAACCCAAGTGGAATTTCTGAATTTGGATGTCATTTTCCCCTCCAAACATCAATCTCCCAAGACTGCTTCCTGTGTGTCAAAATAGGGGCAGTGAGGTCACTTTTTGAGTGTTTTTGACCTCCTGAGAACTCAAAACTTCCCCAATCTTCTTGGCCATGCACCTACAATCATGATTTTTCATGCCAAATCCAAAAATGTAAACTTTTTGCAATTTGTAGCTCCCTAGCAAAAGCGTGTGCCATGTGGCGTGGTGCACAGGGAGAAAAACCCTATTTTTTAGTGCAAAAAATTTCAAAATGTCAAAAATTGCTCCAAATTTCTTGAAATTTGGGCTGGAGCTTCTTCATTAAGTGTCATGCTGAGCTAAAGAGGCTTTGGCCAATATCTGAAGATGATCAAGCTCCCTTTGCCTCTTTTGTTTCCTTATTGCCTTCTTTAGTTTTGCCTTTAAATTCCTGATTCGTGCCTTGAAGACCTTGTTCTGTGCCATGAAGTGGAAAGTCATGTGTCTCAGCAATGCAAGGTCCTTATCGGCCTTGTCCAGCAGTCCCTCCAAGTGAATGTTGACTCTCTCGAGCTAAGCCTCCCGATCATCATTAATCTCTTGCTCAAGCGAAGTGAACTCCACCCTCCTTCTTTGGGCAGCTTGGCAGTTTTTCTTTATGTTTTTGCCACCTCTATGGGGCCTCTTGGGTGTATGTACTTCTATTGGCGAATCACTGTGGGTCTCCTCCTCATGATCATATGACGGATCAGATGTCATGTCTGCCAGTGGACAAATTGTCTTAGACAAATAGGTGTTGATATGTCACACTGTCTTGTAATACCTTTGATGATGTGCTTGACCTTTGTCACCAAGAGAAAATAATGACATGAGGGACAGTAAGGGGCAGGAAAAATAGTGAGAGATTAGGGACAATTGTGACAAATTTTATTAGGAAAATGTAGGAGGGTTTGAGGGGTTTTATGTATAGGGTTAGGAGAGTTTTGGTAGGGTTAGGGTTTTGGAATTTTAGAATTTTGGGACAGAGAATTTGGGATAGGGGTTTGATGTTTTTAGAGAGTAGGGAAACTTAGGAATGATGGAAATAAGGAAGAAATGGGATGGGGGAATGAATTTGGTGAAAACCCTAAACAACAACTTTCATGTGAAGATTTTGACATGGTATGGTTTGAGTTTTTGTTTGAACCATTACCATCCATCAACCACCATACCCTAGCACAAACTTGGATGAAACACAAAAATGGAGGCTCTACCTACTTTTGGAATGAAGAATTTTCAATTTGGAGGAAGATTTCAATGAATTTCAGGCCTTTTAGCCCAATGTGCCGCACCTTTTTACAGGAGCCTTTTGGAGGCCTTCCCGATGTCCAAATTGGGCGCAGGATAGCGTTTTGGAAAGGTATTTTCGTCTACTTTTCAACTCAACTAGAATTTTTCAATTTGGAGTTCATTGGCACTGTCAAAAATCAAATCACCCAAGACTGGTCAAAATGTGCCAAATGAGGTTGCCTAAAGGCAGAGTGCTGTTACAGTCAACTTTTGAATGCCTTCCTCAACTCCAAATTGAGTTCATGATAGCTAATTGGAAATATATTTGTGTATAGTTATCATTTGACTCACCAAGCAAGTCATTTGACCAACCAAGCTAGGAGAAAACTTGATTTTCCCAAGTTCACTTTAGAGGTGCATCAATTCTCCCGAGGCAATTGTATTTTTGACATTTCTCTAAAACCATGACACCTGTGTAAAAAGTGAAGGAGGTTTTTCTTCCTTGGCTTGTTTTGGAAAAAAAAATCTCTCATTTTTTCCAAATTCATTTTTGATGGCTCAGAAACATCATTTTAGTAAAACCTACCCCGATGTGTGGAACAAGGGATTTGTCAAAATAAAGGGAAATGAAGGGGATAAGGGGCTTCTAAATTCTTGAGAAAATTTTGGGAAGTAGGGAGGGATGTTAAGAGGTAGGGGAAGGGGTCCAAAGGGCGAAACACAGGCCTAGCCTAGAAAATTGCCAAGTTGTAGCAAGAAACTAGGGTTTGTGCAAAAATGAGGAATTCGGGGGATCTCAGTGATGGGAAGTGTTTAATAAGGTACATTAAGGATAGGGGAAGGTGTATGAACATCCGGATACAATTTTTTCTGATGATATGACCATCCAAGAGAAATTTCCTTCAAAACCCTAGGAGAGGGAAATGAACCTTACCTAGGCGTAATTGAAGCATGAGCAAGGTGTAAAATTACCCAGTGGAACTTGAAATGATAATGAAAACCTCTGAATGATGGTACACTTAGATGAATGGTGACATGGACTGACATTTGGACAACTTTGGAAGGAGTAAAAGCAAACCCTAGACCTAATACCTAGTGACCAAATTTTGCTTGAGGACTCACTCAAATGACAAAATTTGACCTTAACACCTTAAAATCACTTTGTAAGAGCATGTTTGATCACTGGAGGAAGGCTGGAAAGACTGACACTGACATTGGCTCTAATGGGGATGGTAGCTCCTTGGAGGTGCCAAGAACGACAGATATTTGGGAGAGCAGACCAATGCCTTATCCATTGGGCAATGGAGTCAAAACTCAAGCTGAAATGCATGACTAAAAACTGATGAATTGATGACACAAACTGACTCTCACTCAACTAAAAACTGACTCGATACTTAAACACAACCGAAAAACTGGAAATGATGCTCAAAGTAGAGCTTATGGATCAAAACCTACTCTAACAGTTTCATTCATCACCTGATCAAGTGAAATGAAACAACCAAGTAAGTATTCCATCTGCTATTTGAATTCTCCACAAGTGCTTGCTTATGAACAACAAGAGAGAACTACTGAATGGCAACTCCCATGACAACTTGGAAACAGATCCGTTGAATGCTATGGATTCTCTATCCACCTCCAAAAACACTGCATAAGGATCTTGAAATTCATGGACACCGGGACTTAGCTCATCGAATGGATTACTTCTCTTCTCTTCATACCATTGAATGCAAACTTTGATTTGAGCTTTGTGATGAGACTCCTGCTAAAAATGACAAAGAAACCAGCTGCCGGGTCAAGTTTATATCAGTACACATTTCAGGCTCACATGTAGTCAATGGAGAAAGACTTTGACTACAAACCTCATCCAAAACATCAGCTATTGGATCATGAAAAACTTGAAAAGACTACTGCAACCCATTTTCTATTGGTTCCAATGTGATTACATGATTGCCTACATGCTGCTTATTCTTTACTGAAGATGTACTATGCAATTTTCCCTTCAAAAACTGAAATGATTCGAAACAAAATGGTATGGAATCATCTTGCATCATCTGAGCATATGTTCCAGCTTCCAAGTCTTTATTTGCAACTTGACAATCAAAGGCATTTGGGGGCTGCAAATCTGGATATGAAAAGTCTTGAACAAGGTTTTCATTGCCCTCAAGATGGTCCAAATCAAGACTTGTTGACAACTGATTTCTGATTGCATGGAAGTTGTCTCTGATGAACTGACATGATTCAAAACAAAAAGGCAATGATCCTTCACTTACTTCAAAATTTTTTGCACTTTCCTCGTCATTGTCATAGCTGATATGCTTTGGTTGATCACTGTATTCGAGCTGCTGTAAGTGAACCTATTCCTCCCACAAACTAGCTGTTGATTTGTATACAAGATTAGCTTCTGTTTGGAGAACATAATCATCATCATACTGATCAAACTTAGGCAAATCATCACTATAAAACACATCATCAAGCATACATGTCATATCAACAGATCTCTCTTCTCCAAGATGATCTATAAGACAATCATTATCAGATCTATAACAATTGGGATAAGAAAGAAGATGTTTTGGATCAGCAACTTGTTCTTCTTCAATCAGTGAGCCATGGGCTTGAACATCATAATCATTCCTTGTGGTGATCCTTTGCATCATCTCTTCTACTGCACTTACCAAAATGTCAAGCTTTACTTCTAGAGATGTCGATTTCTCTGGATCTATGTTTTTCGTCTCTTCTTCTTTCAACCTTGCCCTTTGGATCAGCAAGTGAGCCTCTACATTTACTGCACTGTTCTGCATCTCTTCAAGTGTTGCAACATTCCTTTCTCTCAGCTGAAACTCCATTTCCGGATCAAAGGCACCCGGGTAGTGCAAGAGAGCAGATCTAGGAGGAGGTCTTACATCAATTGGGATCGAATAATAAACTTGGTTAAATCTGGAAGAAAATTGTTGTATTGTTTCCCCTGACAATATTTTTAGCTGATTATACTCTTCCAAAATAAGGAAAAGGTTCTGTCCGATCATCCACCTATCGGAAAAAAATTTGACGAATTGCTGGAAATCTGAGATGCTTGCATCAGGCAGGGTTTTAAACCAACTCTTGACTTTGCCTTGCAAAGAAAGAGCAAAAAGCCTTATACTGATATCTTCGTTATCAACTTCAAAAAGGTTTAGAAAAGACTCAAAATTCTGCACATGTTGCTCAGCGTTGACATTCTTACATTCACCATCAAACCTCGGCAAGTATAGATCATAGTTTTTGGGGAAAGCATGAAGAACAGAAGGTAAAACAAGAGGTTTATACCGATCTGGAATTTTACAAGGTATAGGGGTATGTACAGAAGGTATAGAATCAGTCTTGGTCTCTTGGGGCTCATCAATTTGAAGATGGTCATCACAAGATTCAGAAGAAGGGTCTTGATCAAGCTCAAAGGCATGCAAATCTTTGGTATTTACAATCTTCAAAGGGAAGGAATCAAATGCAGGTCGAGGATCTCTTCTCAAACATAGTATACTTTGCAAAGCCTTCTTGACATTCTTAGGAAAAGAGAAGAAATAATTTATAACAAAGAACAAAATGTCTTGGATGAAATTCCAACTTGAATACCTGATCTGTCCATATTGTCCTTTCATGTTTTTGCTGGTCAAGTTCATCCTCCAGTGGAGTCTTTGGATCTGATCTCAAAACTAATTTAGAGTCACCAGGTGAATGATTTCAGCCTTGCCAGTGTTTGATCGTTGTCCACCATCAACCATCAAATCTAACTTGATACATGTACTAGGGTAGTTAACAAGTTAGATGTCATGATTACAAGCTAGACCGGAGATTGGCTGAAGCAGCGTTTATCTACTTCCGCTAATGCAAAGCAAAAGCGTTTCGAAGGCTACCTGGCATAACTTTAGGCTCCGTCTGTAGCTATAAAACAAATTACATCAACATGCAAACCATTTTCTTCCCCAGTATGGTCGCCACCATGTTAGAGCCTAGATTTGCCTCAGGCTGAAAAGACAAGGTTCTAGGTCCACATCAAACCACGCTCAGCCTCGTAGCTAGCCCTATGAGGACAGGAGAGGGCTCTCTCCAGGTCAATCTCGGAAAAATACAAGCGATGGGGCTCGAGATGACTGAAACGAAAGATAATTTTAGGCTAGGTATAAAGTACAAGGGTTTGATTTAAGTTTTAGGGGGTTTTGTGTTGGAAACAGGGAAAGGCAAATTGGGCTCGGGGATGAGGCACAGTTTCTGCAGAGTTCTAATTGGGGTAAGGAAGGCAATCGTTTTGATGCTTTAAAGTGAGTGAGATGGATAGATCAGACTGGTGAGGAGCTAAGGAGAGCAAGAGAGTCTCAAGAATTCTCCTTAAATAGATGAAAACATGGAAATTTAAACAAATTCAAAGGCAGAGCATAGCAGTTAATGGATTCTACCTTAATCACTCATTTGTTCAAATTCAGAAGAAGAGACAGGAAAATGATACACATAACACTAATGAACTTACAATTACTTAGAGAAGAAAACCATAAAAACATAAAGCCACATGGATCCCAAACAGTGCTACAAAACCTTGGTCTTTCCTTAGCCAAAAATGCAGAGATAGAATGTACAATGATATGCCAAAGCAATCCCTAGTGTCCAACCCTGAAAATGACTTAGAAATTACATGATATAGACAAGCCAAACTTATTCCCTTGCCTCTAGGGGTATAGCTCATCATTCTAGGAGTTGTTTGAACCAATTCTAAACAAGGAACTGAAAACTAGGTAGTCAAACAACTTACCCCTATATGCTAAGAAACTGATTCATTCACTCACATTTCACCTTTTAGTGAATGAATATTCTAGAACAAGTAAAAATGTACCAATATTACATCATGGTTGTCAAATTATATCATGAAAAGTCAAGAATAACTTCAAGAAGCAAAACTGGTCAAAACTGGGCGAATTGCTGAGCTGAACAGTGAAAAACAAGCCAAAATTCTCTATGCGCCGCGCCAAAATCTGTATGCGTCGCGCCACTTTGAATCTGATTGTGAGGCACTTCTTGAAGTCCAAATTGAGCCCAAGTGTGCCTGTTAGAAAGCCCTACCTGTCTACTTTCTAACCTAAGTGGAATATCTGAATTTGGATGTCATTTGCCCCTCCAAAATTCAATCTCCCAAGACTGCTTCCTCTGTGTCAAAATAGGGGCAGTGAGGTCATTTTTTGAGTGTTTTTGACCTCCTGAGAACTCAAAACTTGCCCAAAATTCTTGGCCATGCACCAACAGTCATGATTTTTCATGCCAAATCCAAAAATGTAAACATTTTGCAATTTGGAGCTCCCTAGCAAAAGCGCGCGCCACGTGGCGCGGTGCATAGGGAGAAAAACCCTGTTTTTTAGTGCAAAAAATTTCAAAATGTCAAAAATTGCTCTAAATTTCTTGAAATTTGGGCTGGAGCTTCTTCATTAAGTGTCATGCTGAGCTAAAGAGGCTTCGGCCAATATCTGAAGACGATCGAGCTCCCTTTGCCTCTTTTGTTTCGTTATTGCCTTCTTTAGTTTTGCCTTTAAATTCCTGATTTGTGCCTTACAGACCTTGTTCCGTGCCATGTAGTGGAAAGCCATGTGTCTCAGCAATTCAAGGTCCTTATCAACCTTGTCTAGCAGTCCCTCCAAGTGAATTTTGACTCTCTCGAGCCAAGCCTCCCGATCATCATTAATCTCTTGCTCAAGCAAAGTGAACTCCACCCTCCTTCTTTGGGCAGCTTGGCGGTTTTTCTTTATGTTTTTGCCACCTCTATGGGGCCTCCTGGGTGCATGTACTTCTGTTGGCAAATCACTATGGGTCTCCTCCTTATGATCATATGACGGATCAGATGTCATGTCTGCTGGTGGACAAACTGTCTTGGACAAATAGGTGTTGATATGTCACACTGTCTTGTAATGCCTTTGATGATGTGCTTGACCTTTGTCACCAAGAGAAAACAATGACATGAGGGACAGTAAGGGGAGGGAAAAATAGTGAGGGATTAGGGACTATTGGGAAAATTTTTATTAGGGAAATGTAATAGGGTTTGAGGGGTTTTATGTATAGGGTTAGGAGAGTTTTGTTAGGGTTAGGGTTTGGGTTTTGGAATTTGAGAATTTTGGGACAGAGAATTTGGGATAGGGCTTTGATGTTTTTAGGGAGTAGGGAAACTTAGGAGTGATTGAAATAAGGAAGAAATGGGATGGGGGAATGAATTTGGTGAAAACCCTAAACAACAACTTTCATGCGAAGATTTTGACATGGTATGGTTTGAGTTTTTGTTTGAACCATTACCATCCATCAACCAACATACCCTAGCACAAACTTGGATGAAACACAAAAATGGAGGCTCTACCTACTTGTGGAATGAAGAATTTGCAATTTGGAGGAAGATTTCAATGAATTTCAGGGCTTTTAGCCCAATGCGCCGCACCTCCCCAGTGCGCCATGCCAGTGTAAATTTACATTGGAAAATTTCTCCCAGTGCGCCACGCCTCCCCAGTGCGCCATGCCTTTTTGCATGAGCCTTTTGGAGGCCTTCTCGGTGTCAAAATTGGGCGCATGATAGCTCGTTGGAAATTTCTTTGAGTCTACTTTTCAACCCAACCATAATTTTTCAATTTGGAGTTCATTTTCCCTATCAAAAATCAAATCTCTCAAGACTGGTCAAAATGTGCCAAATGAGGCTTCCTAAAGGCAGGGTGCTGTTACAGTCAACTTATGAATGCCTTCCTAAACTCCAAATTGAGCTCATGATAGCTCATTGGAAAGCTATTTGTTTATAGTTATCATTTGATGCATCAAGAAAGTCATTTGACCAACCAAGCTAGGAGAAAACTGTATTTTCCCAAGGTCACTTCACAGGTGCATCAATTCTCCCAAGGCAATTGTATTTTTGACATTTCTCTAAAACCATGACACCTGTGTAAAAAGTGAAGGAGGTTTTTCTTCCTTGGCTTGTTGTGGACAAAAAAATCTCTCAGTGTTTCCAAATTCATCTTTGATTTCTCAGAAAAATCATTTGAGTAAAACCTACCCCGATGTGTGGAACAATGGATTTGTCGAAATAAAGGGAAATGAAGGGGATAAGGGGCTTCTAAATTCTTGATAAAATTTTGGGAAGTAGGTAGGGATGTTAAGAAGTAGGAGAAATTGGAATCTCATAAATTGAGTGAGGGGAAGGGGTCCAAAAGGGCGAAACACAGGCTTAGCCTAGAAAATTGTCAAGTTGTAGCAAGAAACTAGGGTTTGTGCAAAAATGAGGAATTCGGGGGATCTCAGTGATGGGAAGTGTTTAATAAGGTACATTAAGGATAGGGGAAGGTGTATGAACATCCGGATACAATTTTTGTTGATGATATGACCATCCAAGAGAAATTGCCTTCAAAACCATAGGAGAGGGAAATGAACCTTACCTAGGCGCAACTGAAGCATGAGCAAGGTGTAAAATTACCCAGTGGAACTTGAAATGATAATGAAAATGTCTGAATGATGGTACACTCAACTGAATGGTGACATGGACCGACATTTGGACAACTTTGGAAGGAGTAAAAGAAAACCCTAGACCTAATACCTAGTGACCAAATTTTGCTTGAGGACTCACTCAAATGACAAAATTTGACCTTAACACCTTAAAATCACTTTGTAAGAGCATGTTTGATCACTGGAGGAAGGTTGGAAAGACTGACACTATCAATAAGCATGGTTTATGACCAACTTGAATTATGGATCTCATCTTGTTTTATTTTGTAAATGAAATTTTAATGAATGCATGACATAAAAGATGATAATACAACTATTGTGAGAGGGCATCATAACTTCTTGATGATTCTCATATAAGTATGAAGTCCGTATGCTCAGATGTGTTTATATAACCTGTAGATTACATGTTCATGATGTGTTTGACGGAACGTCTGTCATGGTTGGTAGGGGTCAGGTCAATTCCTTCTTCAAGTGTTTGCATTAGTAGCCTTATTTCATTGTTATTTATCAATTCTAGTAGTTTGATAAAGTTATGGGTAGAGGCCTAAGTCTTATCCCTGAAAAAGTGGTTTAGAATCTAGGGTCATTGTCACAAAACTGCTAGAACAAGGCCAGAGTCACATGGAGGCCTTGTAGTGGGAGTTACTGGAGGGTCTCAGTCACATTGAAGTCCTGGCATGGGAGCGACTGGAGGTCTCATTCATTCAAGAAGCAAGTTATCTTATGGGTTACACACCTAGAGGGGTTGGTTGGCTCCTTAAGGTTTTCTAGCTCCTAAGTAAAGTCATTTTGGTTTTTTTTTGTCGATATAACTTCCTTAAATATGCTTGGGGAGTTGAATAATATCACAGTAACTCTTCATCACATGTTTACCCTAGTAGACAATTAGCTTGTGTAAATGTAGGAGGAGGGTGTTACAAGAAGGAGGTGAAGGAGGAGGAGGAGGTGGAGGCTTTCTCCCATTACCACCATCAACTTTTCATTGATTACAACTTTCTCCTTGCAATTGTGTTGTTCTTTCATTACACAACACTTTCACCATTTCAGTCATATCAAAGAAAGCTTTTCTGAAAGCTCTCTTATCCTTAGACATCAATTCTTGTCCTTGTCCATCTTCATGTGCCGTGACTTGTGGAGAATGTGGTCTTCTTGAGCTAACTTTATAATTTGGTTCTTCAAGTGCAACTTCTCCTCTTCTCTATCTAGACCTTGTAAGCATTCAAAAACCTGTTGAAATATGGCAACAAGAATATTCTAATTTAATTTGTCCTTGAATTAAATTGTGAATTAAAATTGAATGTAATCTTAACAACTACTTGGAAATAATTAATTAATTTATTTTAAATTAATTAGTTGGAGAAATTCAAGTTAGAAGTATTTCTGAAGTCATGCAAGAGTTATCCTTTAAATTAAGGAGATAAGATTGAGTTATATTTGAGTTTTAATTAGTTAACTCAATTTACTGAGTTAAGTCTAGTTAATTAGTTCCAAACTGTTTGAGGAACTAATAGTGAGTTAACAGTCAGCTGATGCATTAATGCACTCAACTAGTGCTACTCCAGTTAACTGAAGATTCATTCATTAGAAACTCATGCATGTCTATTCTAAGAAATACCCAGTTGAGATTAATGTTCAAGGACAGTGTACTATCAGTTGCATGTGTTTTCTCATGGAGAAAACTCATGCATGCATTCAAGGATTCATCATTGAGGATTGCGCAGTTTTGAAGGCTTGTTTTTCCACTTGGTAATAGGCTAATCATCCACAAGGAACAACACAAGGAAATAGGAGCTTGGAGGGCAGAGAGGAAGGCTGGAGACAAGCCAAGATTGCGTGTGAGCATTTGTGAGGATTGTACTGAGAGCTGGCTAGCTGTGAAAGCCAAGGCTTTGTATAATTCCTATGTATTTCCACCATGTATGATAATACAATAGTGTGGGGTTTTTATCTGAGACTTTCCCCAAAGTATTTTCGTGTATTGTGCCATTGATTCTTCTTCTTTTGGTTATATTGTTCAGCTTGATATTTAAGCTTCCACAAATTGATAGTAGAAGTAGGTTATGGTATTGTGCTTTGATTTATATTGCATTATCGGGTGAACTTATCACAGATTTTCTACATGGTATCAGAGTTGTGAACAGTACACTGAGAAAAGAATTCGAAGTTTGAAGTTTGGGGTTGCAGGTGCAAATCAAATTCATATCATCCTTCAAAGTTGGCCAATGGCGTTCTATGGCTTGAGACTCGAGTATGCGTTGGAAGGTAGCTCGAATTACATAGCATGGAAAGATAGAATGGAGGCTGTATTAGAAGACAATGGTTTGAAGGAATTCATTGATCAAGAAACCCCAAAGCTAGCTTCAACTAATGCACAAGAGTTGGCTAAGTGGAAGAAGTGTGTGGCGAAGGCGAGACGATCATCCTTGAGGGAGTTAGAGACCATATTATCTCGAGTCTCCATGGGAATGATACTCCATTTTCAATGTGGAAGACATTGAAGGACCTCTACCAAAACAGTAGTGACCAGAGGAAATTGGCGCTCAAGGATAAGCTTCGAAGAATCAAGATGCATAAGGGCGATACTATTTCCACATATCTGAACAAGTTCACCACTTACAGAGATGAGCTTGGAAATGTGGGAATAACTATTGTCGATGATGATATGGTGAGCCTCGCTCTCCTTGGCCTTCCAAAGAGTTGGAATAGCTGCCAGGACTCTATGAATGGAAGGGAGAAATTGCTGGATTGGGAACGACTGTGGTCGGATCTTATGCAGGAGGATATCAGGAGGAGCACATGAGATGGTTCTTCATCCAAGAATGATGATGAAGAAAATATGGCCTTAGCAAGTAAGGCAAGGAAAGGGAAGGGGAAGGCTTCCCATTTCAAATCGAATTCTTCTCATGGAGGGAAGAAGGGTGACATGTCTAAAGTAAGATGCTTTAATTGTCACAAGATGGGACATTATGCAACTAATTACCCATCGAAGAAGTCCAAGAAGGGATGCTTGGAAGGATCGGAAGGTGAGGAATTAGCCTCTCAGTTCTAAATGGAATTTACCCTCATCGCATGCATGGTGTCATCGATGATGGGTTGTATCTGGTATCTTGATAGTGGAGCCTCATTCCACATGATCGGTGATAAAAATTTATTCAGTGCCTTGGAGGAGAAAGACCTCAAGATGTGCATAGAGATGGGTGACGATGGAAGGTATAGTGTTTCAAGAGTGAGAACAATTGCTTTTTAGAGGGAGCATGGAACTCCTCTCACCTTGACAGATGTGATGTATGTGTCTGGACTGAAGAAGAACTTGGTATCGGTCGCGATGTTGGAGGATAAAAGCTACAATGTTGTCTTCAGTAAAGGAAAGGCATTCCTAAGACACATATCCACGGGTCAGATCAAGAGGATAGGGATTCAGGTGAAGAATATATATAGACTAGAGGTAGATGATTATGCAGCATTGAGTACGAAAGCAGAATTGGTGCAAAGCCAACACATTGGCGAGTTGTGGCATAGGCGGTTGGGCCATTTGCATCATGGGGCTTTTAAGATAATGCAACAGATATCTATAGGACTTCCCAAAGGTAAACTTGAGCAAGTTGACACATGCAAAGGTTGTACCTTGGGAAAGTACACCAATTCTTCCTTTCATGACCGAGACAGTCGAGCAGAGGCTATCTTAGAGCGAGTTTATACTGATTTGTGTGGACCATTCTCGATGGCATGCACAGTGAATCAAAGGTATTTTGTGATTTTTATTGATGACTATTATTGTAAATGCTGGATTTATTTCATACAGAAGAAGGACCAAACTTTCATAAAGTTTGTGAGTTCAAAGCTTTGGTCGAGAATGAGTTAGGGAAGAAGATCAAGGCCTTGAGAAGCAACAAAGGTGGAGAATATGTCTCTCAAGAGTTTAAGGACTTCTGTGCAGTGGAAGGAATTAAACGAGAGTTGACAGCACCTCATAACCCACAACAGAATGGGGTGGCTGAGGGGAAGAACAGAACTATTGTAGGGGCAGCACGGGCAATGTTGCATGACCAAGGCCTACCACTACACTTGTGGGCTGAGGCATGCAACACAACAGTCTATTTTTAGAATAGAAGCCTGCATCGCATACTTGGGATGAAGACACCAAAGGAAGCTTTCTCTGGTAAGAGACTAGATGTGGGTCACTTTAGGATCTTTGGCTGATTCGTATATTTCCATGCGAAAAAGGATGCACGGAAGAAGCTTGAGCCGACAACAGAGTTATGGATAATTGTGGGGTACACTGATACACCTCACAACTATCGAGTGTACTTGCCTACCAGTTGGAGGACAGTGGTTCGCAGAGATCTCAAGTTTGATGAGAAGAAGGCCATGCAAGTTTCCCTTGAGAGGGAGCTCCAACTACAGGCTATGGAGGAACTGTTGGTTCCTAAGGAGGAGGAGCCTCAGACTGATGCAGAGCATCCACATGTAGAGGTTCCAGGAGTGGAGACATCCACTTAAGCAGATGCTTCTAAAGATGGATGGAAGCACACAAGAGAAGCTGGAAACTTATTGGAGGATGCGAAAGAGAATATGGGAGCACCATCTTCTCAGCACAGATAGAGGAGGTAACCTAAGAGGTACACTGGATACATGGCCCTTGCTAAGGAATGTGTTGAGACCAAGCCATCTTCCTTTGAGGAAGCAGTGTAGCAATCGATTTAGGTTGATGCTATGGTGGAGGAGTATGACTCCATAGTTCGTAATAGTGTTTGGGACGTGGTTTCGAGACCGGAGAACAAGTCAGTTGTGAGTTCCCATTGGCTTTACAAGGTAAAGCAAGTTGTTAATGGTAGTGTGGAGAAGCACAAGGCAAGATTTATTGCCCGTGGCTTTTCATAGGTCGAGGGGATTGACTATGATGAGAGTTTTGCTCCTGTCACAAGGTACTCATCTATCAGATCTATGTTGGAACTATCAACACAGATGGGTTGGAAGATCCATCAGATGTATGTGAAGACTGCATTCCTTAATGGCCAGATTGAGGAAGTGGTGTACATAGAGCAGCCGGAATGTTTTTAGACCTTCGATTGTGAGTCGCATGTGTGCCGACTCAAGAGATCATTGTACGGGCTGAAGTAAGCACCTCGTGCTTGGTACACCAGGATAGACAACTACTTCACCGGGTTGGGCTTCACAAACAGTGAAGCAAATGTGAACCTGGACCACATTGTGGTCAAAGGTAAGTTGTTGATCATCTTAATTTATGTTGATGATCTCATATTGTTTGGTGATGATCAGTTGATAGTGTCTTGCAAGGAGGACCTTGCAAGAGAATTCGAGATGAAAGACATGGGTCTCATGCATTACTTCCTTGGCATGGAAGTGTGGCAGAAGGATGGGGAGTTGTTTATGTCTTAGGGCAAGTATGCCAACGAGATACTCAGGAGATTCCACATGGAGAAGTGCAAGCCCATGCAGACTCCTCTAGCAGGTAACTGGAGGAAGGAGGTTGGTACTTCAAGATAAGTGGTAGAGGCTATTGTGTCTAGGCAGCTTGTGGGTTCACTGATGTACTTAATGAACACACGACTAGATTTTTGCTATGCGGTGAACTAGTCGAGTCAAGCGATGGTTCAGCCTAGCAAGATGTTTTGGAAGGTGGCAAAGCATGTATTGAGATACCTCAGAGGCATATATCAGTATGGATTATGGAACAAACGGACATAGGGAGTGAAGCTATAGGGCTTCACTGATGCAGATTGGGTAGGGAGTCCATTAGATCGAAAGAGCACATCAGTAGGGATTTTCAACCTTGGGTCAGCAGCAGCTTCTTGGTACAGTAGGAAATAGAGGTCGGTTGCACTCAGCTCGGCAAAGGTAGAATACATGGCTGCAAGTTAGGCAGTATGTGAGGCCATCTGGATGCGGAAAATCCTAGTTGGTTTGTTTGATTAGAGGATGGATCCAACTGCGATCTATTGTGATAATCAGAGTTGTATCAAACCCTCTTAGAATCCAATATTTCATGATAGGTCCAAGCACATCGACATCCGGTATCATCATCTCAGAGACTGTGTAGCGAGGAGGATCATGTTGTTGCAGTATATTTTGACAGAGGAGCAAGATGATGACATTCTGACAAAGGCATTGTCAAAGTGTAAATTCGAGTTCCATAGAGACAGGATCGGGTTGGAAAATAATCCCTTTCTTGTTGAGAGGGAGTGTTCAAATATGGCAACAAGAATATTCCAATTTAATTTATCCTTGAATTAAATTGTGAATTAAAATTGAATTTAGTCTTAACAACTACTTGGAAATAATTAATTAATTTATTTTAAATTAATTACTTGGAGAAATTCAATTTAAAATTCTTTCCGAAGTCATGCAAGAGTTATCCCTTAAATTAAGGAGATAAGATTGAGTTATATTTGAGTTGTAATTAGTTAACTCAATTTACTGAGTTAAGTCCAATTAAATTAGTTCCAAACAGTTTGAGGAACTAATAGTGAGTTAATAGTCAATTGATGCATTAATGCACTCAACTAGTGCTAGTCTAGTTAACTGAAGATTCGCTCATCAGAAACTCATGCATGTCTATTCTGAGAAAGACCCAATTGAGATTAATGTTCAAGGACAATGTACTATCAGTTGCATGTGTTTTCTCATGGAGAAAACTCATGCATGCAGTCAAGGATTCATCCTTGAGGATTACACAGTTTTGAAGGCTTGTTTTTCCACTTGGTAATATGCTAATCATCCACAAGGAACATCGCAAATAAATAAGAGCTTGGAGGTCAGAGACGAAGGTTGGAGAGAAGCCAAGTTTGCCTGTGAGCATTTGTGAGGATTGTATTGAGAGTTGGCTAGCTGTGAGAGCTAAGGCTTTGTATAATTCCTATGTATTTCCACCATTTATGATAATACAATAGTGTGGGGTTTTTATCTGAAACTTTCCCCAAAGTATTTTCATGTGTATTGTGCCATTGATTCTTCTTCTTTTGGTTATATTTTTCATCTTGATCTTTAAGCTTCCACAAATTGATAGTAGAAGTAGGTTATAGTATTCTGATTTGATTTATATTGCATTATCGGGTTAACCTATCACAGATTTTCTACAAAACCTTGCAAATTTTGTCAAAATTTCACAAAAACCATGCTCTGATACCAAACTGATCTAAAAATAAAAAGTGAAGGTTTCATTAAATAATTTGCAAGCTAGTTCATGTCCTTTAGGCAATGGATTATGGCTGCAAAAGTACACAAACTTAAGTAAATTTTTAGAATTTTAACAATTAAACGTGGACAAAGATGTAACATCAAACACAAGAAAATTGACAATGGAGTTCACCCATCTTGGGCTACTTCTGTGGGTCCATCTTTGAGTGGTGACTACTTTAGTATATGCTCAAATTCTCAATACATAAACATGAAAGCTTCAATATGAAAAAATAGCATTGTCATTGTGTCCAAAATGCTCAAAAAACCCCTATCTAGGCTCTTCTTAAGCTCAAAAAGGCTGAAAAATGAGCAAGTCATGCTTCTTTATTCAAAACTCTGCAACAAAACAAAAAATCTCTCCAAAAATTTCCACAAAATGATCCCAATCCCATTGGTAGGGCATTGAAGTAGTAGGGAGGAGGTCAGGGGTTCAACCTGCACCTCCCGTTGTTGATTGTGTTAGTTTGTTTATATATCTATATATATATATATATATATATATATATATATATATATATATATATATATATATATATATATAATGGGCCTTTGCCCTCACCTAAATCCTCCACCACTGTTTTGATGTCACCCCATGGCCACAGGTCATGGGCATGGGCGGTGTACCACGTGCGCCAACTCCGAACTCCCCACCTGTGGTCACAGCCCATTAACGTAACCGTGGGTCATTGGCCCAACCTTCATGCCCACCTCCATAATGTTGGTCACATTCATTTCCATATAACCAACATCCAGATCGGTATGGCCAGCCCACTGTTCTGTCGTTTAATTACCAAACTGCCCACTATTAATCTTCAAATATGAGCAGGCACCTATGGTTAACAACAACCACCTGTGGCCAAATGCTTGGGTGCTCATTTCGTTGGTTGGAGGTTTTTGATCAAAACCGATGGAGGCTTTGTCAGTTAAACAAACTAAACTTTTGCGCCATTCAAAGTGCCATGTGTCACCTTGGGATTGGACCATGTGTCACTCTGTGACTAGCCCATCTCACGAACCAATGACCAAATAACAATGTGCCACTTGTCCTCGTACGACTGGCCCAAATGTTGGCTCCTAATTGGTCCCCTTCTGACATCTGTACTACCCAGTCATATGATGACATCAACACCACGTCAGTGTACAAAATTCCACGTCAGCGTACAAACTGTTGAGAAACCTAAGGGTGGCTAGACTAGGTGATTTCTATTAATTTAATAAATTCTTGTGATGTATTTTTACTTAACTTGATTAGATTCTTATTCAACTTGATTATTCTATCATTAAACAACTACCGAACAATAAATATCAATGAGAGAAGAGGACACAAGATATAGGTTATCATCCAGGGAAAACACCTCTCCTCTTGAGAGGAAAACCCACCAGAATTATTATCTTCTTATAGAATCTTCAAATGACAAGTTTAAAGACCTAAGACCTTTGTTAAAGACCCCTTTAAGGCCAAGTCAACCTTCAGAGTTTCCAATAACTTTTCTAAAAAATTCGACCCCAAAAAATTCTCCAGTAACTTTGACCCCAACAACTTTTCCAACAACTTCGATTCCAAAAAAAATTCTAGCAACTTTGCCTATCCTAGCAAATTTCTAGCAACTGCGGCTTTCCCAACAACTTTGACTTTCCAAGCAACTTTCCAGCGACTTTGACTTGCCCAACAAGTTTCTAGCAACTTTGACTTGCCCAACAACTTTCTAGCAACTTCAAATTGCTTTTCTTCTCCTTATCCTTGATTTTCATCCTTTTCCAGCTTCTTTATTGAGGAGATCGAACTTGATTCTTGTGTATCCAAATGAGGTTAAGTTCCTTCTTATATATAGGCTTTCCATGGGTACAAATTTCTTCCATGAGGCAGACTTGATCATTCATGTAGGCCAACTTGCTTGACAAGCTCTTAGAGGGTTTTTATGACATTTTTGACTTTACAAAAATTTTCTTTACAAGATACGGCATGCCCAAAAGGGTCTTACATGTATGAAAATGATTCTTTTGACTTCATAACACTATGAAAAACCTAGAAGCACTCTATGGGTTCTTGACCTACAAATAAATTTACCTTGAGCATGAAAGCCATGTATCAAGAATGACAATAATAAATTTATGTTTCTTTTTTCATCAAATACATGAAGAAATTCCTTGTAGATTCAAACTGCTAATTGCAATTTACTAAAACAATAGACTTGAATATACTCTACTCATCAGTAGAAACAATTAAGTGATCGAGAAATCATGAAGGATACAAGAGAAATAATTCAATCAACACATTACACAATGATTTCCTAGGGAAAGCCACAACTAAAATCCTTGTTATCTATATATTGCATTAGTCAAAAAATATGAGAAGATTACAATGATTTAATAAAGCCTGAGCAACCTATGAACTATCTCTATCTATTTCACTACTTCCTAGACAAGACCAAGCCAATATTTAACCAATTTCTCTCTTGCCCATGTCCCTATTTCCTTGGGAATTATTTGTTGATTTTTGGTAGCATCAGATGTGTTCTAGCTCGGACATTTAGTAGAGGGGCTAGAACACATGAGATCTCCAAGACCCAGAAATCGTTTGGATAAATTCCACCCAGATGAGGAGTTATTAATCCTAAGTCTAAACTTAGGAAAATAAAAATTTTAATGGGTATTAATAAGAATATGGGTGAGAAACTTCTAAGTGACGAGGATCAAGTCTGTTTTAATATTAGCCATTTATTAGCAACTTAATCTCAGTCGTTGATTCATCAATAGGAAAAGTATAAGAGGAGGCTTGAGGGTTAGTTGGAGATACACCATATTGATCAGTCAGTTCAATTTTTCTGGGGTGTGGTTTGTGGAGAAAATTGAACAGGTGATCTGAGTTGCAGCAGAGGGGCAGGGATAGTTGGGGTTGGAGGATCTTCTCCAGGACCCCGAATATTCAACAGAGAGAGGCAGATATACAGCAAAGGAGGTAGCGTAAACCAAGGGAGGCTAACACTAGGCCAGGAGGGCCCAACACATTGCTTGATGCAGTGCTAGTGTAGTGGAAGAGCTGCCCTCTTGCAGAAGTCTGAATTCAGCCGGGCAGTAGCAGGATCATCCAAGAAGGCTAACGTCAAAGCTCCAGGGGGCATAGGACGTAGCACAGATTTTACGTAGTGTCTCAGAGTGCTCCATGCAGGCCCACACAGCTCCTGCAAAGGGGCAGCATAGTTGTAGCTAGGGATAGTCTGTTTAGTTGCCGGATCAGAGGGATTTTGTCGGGTGAAGTGAAGTAATCTCACTTAGGTTTTTGCTAATGTATTTTATCTCTGTAACTAGATAGTTGATAGGGAATCTAGGGTTGTATTCAGAACTACTACTTAATAATAGAAAACCCTCATATCTGTTGCACTGATTTTCCTGCATTGTGTTTTTCCGGGGATGTTTGTACAAAAATAATGGTGTCCCTTGTGTTTTTGTCTCATATCTATTTCAGTTTATGATCTGTATGTCAGTGTAGTCTGTAGTAGTGTTTTTCATCAGTGTTTAAACAATCAAATAACTTTTTGAATGTAAAAACAAGTAGGATATGATAAACTAGTGATTGCAGTAGGATTTCTGATGCATAGATTCAGAAATCATCACATGGTATCAGAGAATTGCAAATCATAGGACATTAAAGACACCAGTGGGGAGATCCAGTGAATTTTCTACATAGAAGAAGTTGTCCCAAGTGACAACGTTGTTTCAGAGGTAGAGGAGCAGTTGAAGGAGTGACGCAAAGCCAGAAAAGTGACGCAGAGGCACACGTAGTGCCTGCATCAGCATTTCGAGCCTATAGAGGGTGACGGAGTACCCAAGAAGAGCTCACGCAATGACAACATTAGCTCTCTGGGACAACGTAGAGCCTGTGAGGGTCAAATCAATTAGTTGTCGTGGTTGGAGGAGTAGAGTAGATTTGATGAGTGGAGCTAGTGGGATATTGTTATTTTTGGTGCAAAACAATATCGGTGGAGACAAAGCTGAGGTAGAGGGAGTCATTGCCTTGACAAATTTCTAGCCAAAGAAATCTAGATTCAGGTTACAGCAACAAAGGAGGATTGGAGAGGAGTGATTTGACATTTGGATAGAGGATTTCCGTGAAAGAAATCAGGACTCAGAGGGAGCCTAGAGGAGATTGTTCCTTAGAGGATTTTTAGTGCCAAAGAAATCCAGATCTGAGTCTAGCTAGATTAACAGAAGGAGAGGGAGAAGAGAACTAGTCCTATATCTATTGAGTAGAGATGGTAGTTAATGGACTACGGGATCAGGACAGATTGGATGGAGCATCCAATTTTGTCATCTAGAAGGCCAGGATCCTAGCAATCCTAGAGAAGAATGGCTTCAAGGACTATGCCTTGAAGGTAGTTGTTGTTATGGTCAACGTTGATCTGTTGAAGAAGTACGAGGAGGCAGAGGAAAAGGCTAAATGCATGATTCTGTACGGGGTAAGATATCATGTGATCCTAGACATTGCTGAGAAGGAAACAACAAGGTAGATGTGGGAGACGTTGACCACCTTGTACCAGGGGACTTCTGTTCAACGAAAGATGCTATTGGAGAATCAGCTGAGACAATACCAAATGTAGAAGGGAGAAGAGATCGATCCCTTCCTTCTCAGGTTGCAAGGGATTTGAGACCAGCTGACTTCCGTGGGGTCTACACTAGATCCTGAGTTCATGGTTAGGACTGCCCTGAATGCAGTCACCTAAGACTAGGAGACATTTGTCTAGAGTATCTTGGCCAGAGCTTCTCTCTCCAGTTGGGAGGAAATGTGGGCAACTCTTCAAAAAGAAGAGATTAGGAGGATGACCAAGGCAGGAAGTAGCAACAGAGGAGCTCGGGTCAAGAAGGAGGAGGAGGAGGATGCAGCTCTCACATCATCGGGACAACATGGGCAACAGAAAAGGAAGAAAAAGGATATATCCAAGGTCATATGCTTCAGGTGTGGTGAACTAGGAGATTTCGCCACTTAGTGCCCTTGGAAGTAGGGCAAGGAAGAGCCTTTTGGCTGGAAAGCTTCTCTAGCGAAAGCTGACAAGGAGGATGATGACGAGGATTGCGCGATGAGTGTGCATTCACCTCTGGAGAAGAGGTGGGGCGACATAGAGCTGTGGTCAGGAGGACTACACATCGACCAGGATCCTTGAGGTGCCCAAACTCTTAGATCACATATGGCTATGAGAGCCCTTAACAACAGTAGCAAAATGACAAGTGTCGGTTGGTGCGAGGTATGATGGAGCAACAATGGTAGAGATAGAGTGCCAAAGTCTGAAGGAGCGCAGTGGATGTTGTAGTAGTGTGAGAAGCACAAAGCAGATTGCAGCAGCGCAGGAGCAATAGAGGGTCAGCATAGATTAACAACAGAGGCAACTTCAACATCACAAGGCATCCATACTGACCAGCATGCTAGTTTTTGGGTGAAGCTTCAATTGCTTACTTCTCAGGAATTTAGTTATAGTGTAGTAGTTATCAGTGGTAGTGCTATGGGAAGCATGGTGCAGCATACTGAGAGGAAGTTGTAGTACATATGCAACAGTGGTAGTGGCAGTGTCATTGGTAGCAGTATAGGTTGTAGTAGTGCAATGGATGAAGGGCAGTAAGCCAAGCATCAAAAACATAGAGGATTGATGTCATGGATTAGTGTGATGATTCTATTGGGAAGTATTGCTAGAGCACATTCCTCGCTAAGAGGGAGTGTTGATTTTGGGTAGCAATGTGCTCTAGCTTCAAAATTTTGTGGAGGGGCAAGAACACATGAGACCTCCAAGACCTAGAAATCATTTGAAGAAATTTCACCCAAATGAGGAGTTATTAAAATAATTAATATTTTTAATGGGTTCCTAAGTCTAAACTTAGAAAAATAAAAATATTAATGGGTATTAATAAGAATATGGGTGAGAAACTTCTAAGTGATGAGGATCAAGTCTATTTTAATCTTAGCCATTGATTAGGGACTTAATCTCAGTTGTTGATTCATCAAGAGGAAAATTATAAGAGGAGGCTTGAGGGTCAATTAGAGATACACCATATTGATCAGTCGGTTCAATTTTTTTAGGGTGTGGTTTGCTGAGAAAATCGAACAGGTGATCTAAGTTGCAGTAGAGTTGCGGGGATAGTTGGGGTTGGAGGATCTTATCCAGGATCACGATTACTCTACAGAGAGAGGCATAGATACACTAGAGGAGGCATCACAGACCAAGGGAGGTTGATGCTAGGCTAGGAGGTCCCACGCATTGCTTGACGCAGTGCGAGCATAGTAGAAGAGTTGCCCTCCTGTAGAAGTCTAAATTCAATCAGGGAGCAACATGATCAGTGGAGATGGATGATGTCAGAGCTCCAAGATGCCAAAGAGGTAGCACAGAGCTGACACGGTGTCTCAGAGTGATCCATGCATGCCCACATAGCTACTGTGAAGGGGCAGCATAGTTGTAGCTGGGGATAGTCAGTCTAGTTGCCGGATCGAAGGGATTTTGCTAGGTGAAGTGAGATAATCTCACTTAGGTTTCTGTCAGTATATTTTATCTCTGTAACTGGATAGCCGAGAGGGCATCCAGAGTTGTATTCAGAACTACTGCTTAATAATAGAAAACCCTCATATCTACTGCACCATTTTTCCCAAATTGGGTTTTTCTGGGGAAGTCTTTCCAAAAATAATGGTGTCCCTTGTGTGTTTGTCTCATATCTATTTCAGTTTAGGATCTGTATATCAGCGTAGTCCACAGTATTATTTTTCATCAGCATTTAAAAAATTAAATAACTTTTTTGAATGTAAAAACAAGTAGGAGATGATAAACTAGTGATTTCAGTAGGATTTCTAATGCGTAGATTTATAAATCATCACATTATCCCCCTATTAATTAGGGAAATTCCTCAATATTAATTGCGCAATCATCTTAGGCCTTCCTCTGACTGCATGCACCACCTATACAATTTAGATGATTATACAACTGATGGTACATTGTCCCCGAACTCCAATCTTAATGGGGTAGCTCTCAGATCTGATCTGCACGAGTTATTTATGAGTGAATCATCAGTTAACTGGTTGAACACAAGAAGTAGCACTCCATTTTCTGACCTCCTACTAGTTCCTCCATCAGTTGGAACTAGTTTAACTAACTTTATCTTAGTTAAACTGAATTAATTAATTACAACTCAAAATAAACTCAACCAGGGCTCCTATAAAGTAGGAGGCACTCTACATGACTCAATTTAGACCCTCAACACGAATTAACTGATCGAACTAATTAAATTTAACTTAGTTAGCTCATACAAGTTGTCTTGTGATGTCGAATTACAATTTTATTCCTAATTTAGTTCAAGGACAAAATTAAATTAGGACTTTCTTGTTTCATTTTCAACACTCCCTCTCAACAAGAAAGGGATTATCAGATACCCCAATCCTACCTCTATGGAACTCGAATTTTCCTCTTGATAGTGCCTTAGTGAAGATGTTTGTATCATGTTCCTCTGTAGGAATGTACTTTAGTAACATGATTCTCCTCTGCACACAATATCGTAGATGATGATACCATATGTCGATATGCTTGGACCGATCATGAAAAACTGGATTCTCATATATTTTGATACAACTCTGATTGTCACAATAAATCACTTTAAGATCCATTTTCTAACCAAATAACCCAACAACGAGCTTCCTCATCCACATAGTCTCACAAGTTGCTTGACTAGTAGCCATGTACTATGCTTTTGTCGATCTAAGTGTAACTGGTCTCTGCTTCTTGTTGTACCAACAAACTATTGCGGACCCAATATAGAAGATTCCCTTAGATGTGCTCTTCCTGTTGGATGGACTCTCTACCCAATCTACATTTGTGAAGCCTTGCAGCTTCACTCACTTTGTCCATTTGTACCAAATACCAAACTGAGTGGTTCCTCTGAGGTATCTCAACACATGTTTAGGTTCCTTCCAATAGAGTTTGGTTGGGTTAACCATTTCTTGACTAAGCTAGTTAACTACAAAACACATGCCCAATCGTGTTTTCAACAAATACATAAGTGAACCCATAAGATGCATGCAAATATTAGCCTCCACTACTTCTCCATAAGTAGCATCTTCCTTCCTCCAATTTCTTGCTAGAGGAGTCTCCATGGGTTTGATGCTCTCCATGTGGAACTTCTTTAGTATCTCATTGTCATACTTTCCCCGAAACACAAACAGTTCCTCATATCCATGGCATACTTCCATACCAAGGAAATAATGTTGAGTCCTAGGTCCTTCATCTCTAATTCTCTTACAAGATCCTCTTTGCAGGATTTTACCAGCTTCTCATCACTTGTTAGAATTAAATCATTGACATATAATACTATAATCAACAATTTACCTTCAACCACAATATGGTAAAGGTTTTCATTTGTTTCACTTTTGGTGAAGCCAACTTGGTGAACTAGTTGTCAATCTTAGTGTACCAAGCATGCGGTGCTTGTTGCAATCCATACAAAACTCACTTGAGTCTTCACACATGTGACTCTCTGTTGAAGATATCAAATTCTTCTGGCTACTCAATGTACACCTCTTCCTCAATCACTCCATTGAGGAATGTTATTTTCACATCCATCTGATGTATCTTCCATTCTATCTGTGCTAAAAGTGCTAGAATAGATTTGATTGAAGAGTACCTTGCTACTGGAGCAAAGTTCTCCTCATAATCAATTTCCTCCATCTAAGAGTACCCTCTAGCCACAAATTTTGCCTTGTGTTTCTCCACACTCCCATTTATTGCGTGATTTACCTTGTAAAGACATCTGGAACTCACCACTGACTTGTCTGCTGGTCTTGGGACCACTTCCCAAACACTATTTCTGATAATGGAATCATACTCCTAAACCATGGTATCAACCCATATTAGTTACTGCACTGCTTCCTCTAATGAGGATGGCTCAATATCTACAATCTCGTTCATCAGAGCCATATAGCCAATGTACCAATCTCGCGACCTCCTATGCCTGCACTATGATGTGTGTGCTCCCACATTCTCTCTAGCCTCATGCATCATATGTCAGCCCCTCTGGTGTGCGTCCTTCCACTCTCTTCTCCTCTTCATGTGGTTTCTCCACATCATCTTGAGGTTCTTCCTTTGGAGTTAAAAACTCCTCATCTGCATGTAAGTGAAGCTCCCTCTCAAGGGAACATCTCATGGCCTTCTCTTGATTGAATTCACATCTTTATGAACCACTTCATCCTGTGAGATGGGAGGTACACCCGATAGTTGTGAGGTGTATTAGTGTACCCCACAAATATGCCCAACTCAGTTGTTGGTTCTATACTTTTCATTGCATCCTTGGTAATGTGATAGTAAACTGATGAACCAAATATCTTGAAGTGTGCCACATCTGGTTTCTTACCTGAAAATGCTTCTTCTGGTGTACTCATCCTGAGAATCTGATGAGGACTTCTGTTATGCACACATACAACTGTGTTTCATGCTTCAATCCACAAGTGCAATGCTAGGCCTTGATCATGTACCATCACTCGTGAAGCTCCCATAATACTTTTGTTCTTCCTTTTATGCACCCCATTTTGTTGTGGGTCATGGGGTTCTATTAACTCATGCCGAATTCCTTTTGATGCATAGAACTTCATGAATTCATTCGACACATATTATCCATTGTTATCGCTCCTGAGAGCCTTTACTTTCCTACTAGTGTCTTTCTCAACAAGTGATTTAAATTCACAAAATTTAGAGAACGTCTGATCTTTACTCTGCATGGAGAAAATACATCACTCACATTAGAAATCATCTAAAAATATTCCATATTACTTGCACTTGGCCATGGAGGCTGTCGAGAACAGTCCACACACATCTAAGTGAACTCTTTCAAGGATCACTTGTGCTTGACTATCCTTATCATGAATGGTGACTTTGGTGTACTTCCCCAATGTACACCCTTTGCATGTATCTCTCTACTCTAGTGTGCCCTTGGGAAGTCCTGTAGAAATTTGTTGCATGATCTTTAAAGCTCCATTGTGCAAGTGACCCAATCTTCTATGCCACAATTCATAGATGTTTCAACTCTACACCTTCTATGGTTTTGTGCTCAAAGAAGCACAATCTTCTACATCCAATTTGTAGAGGTTCTTCACCCAAACCGCAATCTGCTTCACTTGTCCTGAGGTTATGTGATGAAGGAAATCTTTTTTTTTTAAATATCGCATCGAAGGCACAGTCCTCCAACATAGAAAATGAAACCAAATTCTTCTTGAGACCCGGAACATACACGAAGTCTTTTAATGTGAGAGGAGAATTAGACTCCCTCTAAAAATTAATAGTACCCATGTCTGTCATGCAATACCTTCCATCATATCCCATTTCGATGTGCATCTAGAGGTCCTTCTTGTCCAAGTCACTGAAGAATTCTTTGTTTCTGGTCATATGGAATGAGGCTCCACTATCCAGATACCACACACTACCCATCATCTATGTCACCATGTAAGAAATGAGGGTGAAATCCGACTCAAATTTTGAAGCAAGAGTTTCACCTATCGCTCCTCTTGAGGGTTTCTTTTCAGCCTTCTTGCACAGACACTTCATGGCATAGTTTCCCAGTGCATGATAATGAAAACACTTAATCTTTGACAAGTCCTTCATTTTTCCAGCCTGACTAGAATCTGATTTGGAATGGGATGAATTCCCTTTCCCTTTCTTTGCCTTTCCATCCAAGGCATGGTTCTCCTCATCATCAAGCTTAGATGAGGATTCATCTCTTGTGTTCCCTCGAATCTCCTCTTGCACCAAGTCAGACCACAAATGCTCCCACTCTGGTAGCTTCTCCCCTCCCATTTACTGAATATTGGTAGTTGTACAAGCTCTTGGGAAGGCTAGGAAGTGCTAGGCTGACCAAATCATCTTCAGCAACTATAACACCAACACTTTCAAGCTCATCCTGACATTGGGTGAACTTGGTCTAGTAATTTGGTATTGTGTTGCCCTTCTCCATCTTGATTTTCTTGATCTTGTCCATCAATGTTATCTTCCTGTTGTCACTGATGTTCTGAAATAGATATGTCAAGGCCTTCCATATTGCATATGGAGTCTCCTTCCCATGTAGGTTCGAGACAATATGATATCGAACTCCTTCTAGTACGATCCTTCTTGCCTTTGCAACACATTTCCACCATTTTGATAGATCTTGAGCATCAATTGCTAGAGGCTTAGGAATACCTTTTCCTATGAATTCCTTTAGCATGTTGTCTTCCACATTGCCTCCATCTTTTCCTTCCAAGCAATATAGTTCGAACTACCCTCAAGTGCATATTCGAGTCTCAATCCATAGAATGACATCCTACTAGTTGTGAAGAATGATACTAAAAATTCAATTTCATCTGCAAAAGAAAAACTCATATTCTTCTCTTTTAGAGTGATTTCTTCTTTGATACCATGTAGAAATTCTTTGTAGATTCAAACTACTAAATGTAATTTACTAAAACAATAGACTTCAATATACTCTACTCATCAATAGAAACAATTTAACGATCGCAAAATCACGAATCATACAAGAGAAAGAATTCAATCAACACATTACACAATAATTTCCTGGGGAAATCCATAACTAAAAATCCATGCTATATGTATATTGCATTAGTCAAAAAAATATGAGAAGATTACAATGCTTTGCTCAAGCTCGAGCAACCTCTGCACTATCTCTATCTGTCTCACTGCTTCCTATACAATCCTAGGCCAATACTTAACCAATTTCTCTCTTTCCCAAGTCCCTATTTCCTTGCATTTTTTCTTAGGAATTATGCCCCTATTAATTAGGGAAATTCCTTTGTATGAATTGCACAATCCTCATAGGCCTTCCTTTGCCTGCATGCACCACCTGTACAATTCAGAGGATTATACAACTGATAGTATATTGTCCCTGAACTCAAATCTCAGCTGGGTAACTCTCATATTTGACATGCATGATTTATTTATGAGTGAATCATCAGTTAATTGGTTGAACACATGAAGCAGCACCTCATTGTCTGACCTCCTACTAGTTCCTCCATTAGTTGGAACTAGTTTAACTAACTTTAACTCAGTTAAACTAAATTAATTAATTACAACTCAAAATAAACTCAACCAAGGCTCCTATACAGTAGGAGAATCTCTACATGACTAAAGTTAGACCATCAACTCGAATTAATGGAGCTAAATAAGTCAATTTAACTTAGTTAACTCGTACACGTTGTCTTATGATGTGGAATTACAATTTTATTCCTAATTTAATTCAAGGACAAAATTAAATTAGGATTTTCTTGTTTCATTTTCAACAATACATAAAATCATGTTTACAATAGACATTATGAATGCCGAACTTGGTTACACATTTCAACATGGACTGCACATTCAACCCTACACTTTGACTTTTGTGTTTTTTTCCCAAAATTTCATAATGTGATAACTTACTTATATGATGTTAGATTGAGGCGATTTAAGCGTCGTTGGAATCATAATGACAAGCTCTACAATTTGGTGCTAGTTTCGAGATATTTTGAGCACTTTTATTTTTTAACATATTTTTTATCCCTTGGATCAAGGGAGGATCTATATGCCATTTGGAAATGTATTTTCCTGTGGGACATTCAATTATATTTTGGAATTATTGAGAGTTTGATTTGGTCCTTTTAGAGAAAAATCCAATGTGGGCACAATCTAGATCAAAATTCCATATCTTCCCTTGAGTTATGGAAAAAGGAAGTTTTATGGCCACTATAAATAGATCATGTAGTTACATCACCATGAATGACAAAACCAAAAGCATGGACATCACCTTAAAATCAATGACAAATATACATGTGGAACTAGACTTAGGAGATGGTATTCTATATGGGATATATATTGTACTATGTAAGGAATATGATTTAGGAAGACCCTATATTATATAAACACCACCTTTAGGGGTATTATGTGTATGGGAACCTAGTCACTTAAAGAGTATTCTCCCAAAAAAGGGATAAGACAATATGTTATATTGTATGCATCGAATTCTTAATTACTCTATATATGGACACAATTCATTAACAATGTTCAGAGACGAGTCAAGGAAACCACAAAGTTTGAGGCTTCAAGAAGGAAAGAGCTACCATGCTCCAAAACCAAATTCATTGAGGGGAAATTTATCAATAAAGAGGACAAAAAAACATGTATTAAATCATATTCGATAGAAAAGGAAAGTCATTCTTAGTTGTTAAAAGATCTCAATAATATTTATCTTGAGCTTAACATGGTATTATGTTGTAACCAAGAGGGGAAGGAAGTAACCAATGATAAACACATTTTCGCATATTCTTTAGAAGACCCTAAATCATTGAGGAGGGCCGCATTGTAGGAAATGGGATAGATATTGAAGACCACACTTTTCCAGACATGGAAATTGGTTTAATACCCATGGAATTAAGTATCATGGTCTACTAGAGAAAAAGGCTTCTTAGGACTAGCATGATAGATCCCACAATTTATGAATATCAAGGAAATAAGAGGATATAGTATATCCTTTAGTAGATATCATTAGGTGGACATCTTTATCAAATAGAGAATTTAAACAGGAGGATCACATTATCCAAATTACCAACAAGAGGTAGTATCTCAAATTAAGTAATAAGAAAAAAGGTAAAAAATGACTCAAAGTAGGAGAAGATGGATTTTAAGCGAACTTTAGTCTTTCCAAACAAAAATTTTAATGATAAAATCTAATATTAAAATATAAAATAATAACTTGAGCTATAATTTCAATATTAGCAAGAAATAATCCATCAAAGAGGCCCTTAGAGCAAGGATGGCCTCATAGAAGAGGTAAAAATGATTTTCCTATTAATAAAATTAAGGGGTTTTGGGACAGTAGTACAACAAAGGTTCCTAAAGAGAATTATTAATAAATATAATGGATATGTCATAGTTATCTAGAAGGCTATGTTAAGAAGTGATGATTTTATAAGTACTTTGAGAGAGATACTTTAGGGATGGGAGGGTATACAAGTGGTGTCACCTAGTACCAATAGAAGTGTACAAGGTGTGTTTAATTAGTGACCCCACTTGTATGTGACCCTATATGTATGCTTCCTAGCCATAATTTTACCAAATGAACATCAAATCTTCATGTTTAAAGATTCTAGAACATGTATCTAGTCTAAAAAATCATCTAAAATTTGGACTCGCATTGATATGATAAAGAGAGATAATACGTATTGTAATATACTTATATAGAAAAAAAAGTGAATTAAGATCAATTCCAAAAGAATTATAAACTATAAAATGTAAATGGGAAGATAAAGAGTATAAAACTTGTACAATATTAACCCTTATATTGTTAAATCCAAAACCAGAGAAATTCATAGTCCCCTTTGAAGGGGAAACTTCGAAAAAGAAAAGCTATAATAAAATGATAATACACAAAAACAAATAACATATATTTATACCTCTATAAATATTCTTTTACTCCCCAATACCTAATTTACTCTTGTTCCCAAACTCAATGAGTACCAATTACCTAGTTACTATTATTTAATAAAGCTGACACTTTTACATTGAGCAACCATATATCAACTATCTAGTGGGACTTATTCAAAGAATAAGGCCCTATACATTGAATCATAATTAACTTTTACGTAGGGAGGTTAGGGTAGGACCCCAACAACTTCAATGGTTTGAAGCCTTTATTTCCAACCACAAATTCTTACAAAAAGAATAGCCCGAGCCAAATGCCCAACAACAACTTGTTGTGAAATTAAAACACACACACACACACACACATTATATCAAGACTACAACCACCACTTTTCTAATGCTAAGAATTAATTAATACATCAAAACAAATCCATATGTTTCACTACTAACATTGTCTTAGATCTATTTATTGTAGACCTACAAATGATCCCCATAATATCAAATTATTAAAGTTATTGACCTAAATATTTGAGCTAATGCTTGAGATATTCCATCCTCTCAACTTTTAGTCACTATAATCCATGTTAAAATAAATAAGCATGTTCCTTATATAGAGTTTGATCTTCCATAAAACCTACTTATCATAGTTGACCATTTCAACTAGGCCCACTTCCTTCCCAATTACCAGCTACCATATGGGATCAAACCCAAATGATTCTTGTATTTATGCTCATGTATTCGAATTATTTTCCCTTTTCTTTTTATTAAATATTAGGATATTCTACTATAATTCAACAACTCTTAAAATAAAATAGAACAAAAATATTTTTGGGTGATGCAGGATGGCCCAAACACTAGGGATGTTCTTGCATAAGATTCCCCTGGTACAAAAGAGGTGAACATCGTACTCATAGGATTGTTGATAAGTGAAAATTATAATATATTCCACTTAGAAAAATAATTTGTAATGGATCATTATATTTTTGCACCTTATTGATGCCTTTAGAGTGGAAAATTTGTAGGAATCAACTAATAAGACCATTTTTACTCGCAGGTTCCAGTTTGTAAAATTGCAATTTGAAACCTTTTGGAGGTAGTTTGAGACATGAAATGAAGTTATTTATGGTTCAAAAACTCTTTTTTGTGAGATATACCCATATTTTTTCTACATTCAAGGACCCTTCCATAAGTGCAAGAAAGATGTTAAAGGGAGTATGTATGCAAACGTTATGCCTCCTAAAAATTGACTTATCGTGATTAACCACCATAATTTGTGAGGAAGCCATGCTAGCTTGATTACTCATGGAAAATAGGATATCCATGTGGGATTATGAAGACTACTTTATAAGGGTCGATTTGTAATTCATTTTGATGATTGAATGAGTCAAATCTAACCCCTAGTTGGCTATTGAGTTGTGTTATAATCAAACCACTAGGAGGAAAATGGATTCCATTGTATTTTCTTGCATTTGTTCCATAACAGAGAAAAGTAGCCAAGTTTGGATAGTGAGAGAGACAATAATAGAGGGGTTTCGTGTCCTATAGCAACCGATTGGCGACAAGTCTCAAGAAACCCCCTAAACAGAGACTTCTCCTTTGTACTTACACTATTCCATTCTATAAAAAAGAAAGTAGAAAAGCCTCACTTTTAGGCTGATTCTCATCCCATAAGATTTTTCCCAAGCATATATTGGTGTTCATTATGGTTTTTGAGTGATTATTCTTAGTTGTTCTCTATTTTATGCATATTATCTATTACATGCATAAACAACAAAAGAGTAACAACAAATCTGGACTACAAAAGGAATTAACCTTTCATAGTATATATTTCAATTTATTTTCACATATCTATTGTGATGAACTTTCTAGTGGAATATAGATCACAAACTCATCATTATTAATCCTCATCATTTCTTTTACAATCCATTGTAAAACATGTTTAGTGTCTTCCAAGCCATCTTGCACAATCTTTAATTCTAGTTACATTCTCTTTGATGCCACTATTTTTCATGGAAACCTCTACTTTGAATTAACTTTTCATTTACACCGTCTATGCTTACCAACGATATGGTTTATTACGACACGAAACTCCTTACTAGGTTAAGTGGAGATAAATTACATAAAGTTTATCTATTGAATTAAACATGGAATAGGTACTTCATGTCTTACTTTCAACACTTTTTCCCTCTTGACCATGTGCTCACTTATTGTAGTTATTGAAAAAAGTTGTTATTAATGAAAAAGATTGTCCAAATGAAAGAATAATTACCTAGTCAAATAGCATATTCTTAAACCTTTCCAACGATATTGGCACTCCCTCTAGTTCAATAGGAATGAGACACTAATGAAATAATTTTTCAAGATGATCCAACCAAAGTACAAGCAGGCCCCATTTGAATACCCTATATTTGAAGGAATTTTTACTCCAATTACCTAACTCAAATGGGAGGATAGGATATATAGTTGGAAAGCTTATTTTGATACCTTTCCAATGATATATGAAAAAACTTCTTAACTCTCCACGATTGAAGAGAAATAATTTTTTGAATATTTATTGTACATTCTTCCAGTTACACCAGTCAGGCTAGCCAATCAACGAGTCATCCCTAACCCATCGTCAAAACACACAGTAAATAGGCATGAAAAGGAGGACTTATTACCACTTGACTCAAGCATTTGGTTCTATTTTTATGAGAGTGAAGGAGCAGGTCAAAATTTCATACCTCATTAGCCAAGAAGAACTAAAGTGAATCCAAGTTGAAGCAACATTTTGTGGAAGGGTTTTGACACATCGTTTTAAGGGTTTTTGACATTTTTCATGGAAATCGTTTATGGTTTGTTTGAGGTATATTTTGAGGGTTTAGCATAGGTTTCTTGGGATGTTGAGTATGGTAATTTCTAGTGAAGAGAAGGTAGAATTGTAGGTTTGTCTTAAGGGTCAAATTATGTCCTTGTAGAGGTTGAGTTTTAGGCATGTCTTAGGGTTGAGTTTAATTTCTAATTTGAGGGTGAGGTTGAGTTTTAGGCATGTCTTAAGGCCGAGTTGTATTTCTAATTTGAAGGCCAAGTTTTTCCTGTGTAAAGGCCAAGTTTTAGAGGACAAGTTATGTTGTTTGAAGGTCAATTTTTATGTTTTATTTTACTATTTTAAGTTCTAGTTCAGGCTTGGTTTGAAGGCCAAGTTAAGGTCTGGTTTGAAGGCCAAGTTAAAGCTTGGTTTGAATTTCATGTTCTAGTGTATTGAAGGATGATTTCAGGTTGAAGCCTACAATTATTGTAATTTGATGCTTACTAAGGATTGGTGTCATCATATTCTTGACATGTTGGAGACTACAATTCTTCTAAGATGGTGCTTGTAGAGGATTGGTGTCCTCAAAAAGGATTCTAATAAATTAAAGTTTGTTCTCAAGTATTTATTATTCAAATTTTGATTTGCACTTTAACATCTATGTTCATACATTTTGGATGATTTATTATGTGATATGAATTCAGTTTCAATATTAACTAAGTGAAAATTTTCTAAAAGTAATGAAATATTGATTCATCTCCCCCACAAGTATTTCCAACAATTGGCATCAATGTCATCTTCTTCAAGAGAAATCTAATAGATAGAAGAAGATATTATGTGGGGCCATGGCTAGTCGAGAAGCATCAACCAAAATTCCTCTATTTGAGGAAACAAGTTTTGTCTTTAAGAAGATGAGAATGAGAACAAAATTGATATCTTGTGTTGTTGATGTTTCGAAATCTGTTACAGATGGATATAAGGTCCCATCCTCTCCTCCAATTGATCAAGATGGGAGAAAGGCTTATGTCTCCAATTCAAAAGCTAAGAAATCCATTTTAAATGGTATGTTAGGTTCAAAATTTGTTAAATTTATGTTGTGTGAATCAACTAAAGAGATGTGGGATATTCTTGTAAGCAACTATGAAGGAGATGACAAAGTAAAGAAGGAAAAGCTTCAAAATTTTTGGAGAAAATTTGAAATATTGAAAATGAATGATGAAGAATATGTTGTTTCTTATTTTCTTTGAGTATAATAAGTGGTTACTTCTCTCAAAGTATTTGGTGGAGAAGTTAAAGAAACAACAATTTTTCAAAATATTTAGAGGTCTCTTCCACTATATTTTTATGCCAAGGTCTTTTCCATAGAAGAATTCATGGATTCAGAGAATTTGAAAATGGATGAGTTTCACAAAGTTATCACTGCATACACAATGAGGACGAGAAACCCATCACATAAGGAAGTAGCATTTAAAGCATTTAAGTATTCAAGAAAATGAAAGTATGGTGACTATTCTAGTGATGAATTTGATACAAAAATGACTCATCTAGTTAAAAAACTAAAGAGAAAATATAGATTCAAAGGTAAGTTACCTCTCATATGTTTTTAATGTGGTAAGATAGGACATTTTTCTAGTAAATTCCCTTATAGGGAAGATAGTGATGATGAAAAAGAACCCAAAAAAAGGGTCTTCAGAGGAAAATCTTCAAAAAGAAATATGATTATGATGATGATAGAAGAGAGATCGTATTTGTAGCCACAAATGAGGAATCCAACATAGACAAATCCAAGGAGAAAAAAGAAAAAGAAAAAGGAGAAAGAGTTGAAGGCATAGTGGATCTTGAAGTGAAAATTATCAGTGCATTAGAAGAAATTGACAAACCCGGGAAGAAGAGATGGAGATTATCTAAGGAAATCATCTTCCTCAAGATTGAAATAGAGGAAGTAAAAATAGTGGAAGAATTTTTGAATGCTTAACTAAAAGGAAATGATCAAAATTGTGAAAAGATTGTAGTAGAAATTGTCAGATTAAGGAAAGAGCTAGAAAATATCAACAAAAACATGAAAATCTCTCAAACCCTGGATGTTATTGTCAGTATCATATGAAAATATCGTTCTTGTTTGTATGTGTTGGATGTATGTTATATTATTTCCACGACTAGTCCCTCGTGTTGTTACGTTGCGTTGGGAACAACAGGGGAAGCATCCTCCCATGTGGGGGGTTCGCAAGGTGGCGGTAGCCACCCTGCCTGAGATTCAAGGAAGTGCCCCAGGATATTTTTTTTTATGTAGACCCAAGGATGGTGGGAAGACCACCCATGGTTTTTCGCATAGTATTTAGACATGGTTTTGGGCTCGCTAATTTTGCCCATGGTATTTTGTAGATCCAGCCAAGGTAACTATGGCAATGTTATAATCTAGGGTTAATGGATTAGGGTTTATGAATGATTCAACATGTATAAAATGTATTGTAAAATTGAAAGGAATATAATGAAAAATCAATCTGGTATTCCTAGTTTTGGGTTCTGGGAGAAAAAATGTGTGCATCTTTTATGTTCTCACCATTGTATATTTTATTTTTTTAAGAATTTGTTTGTAGGTAATTTCTATATAGGGTTAAAACCTACAATATAGGAGAGAATTCATGCAAATATGATGAAAACACCAAGTCACCAAGTAAGGAGGTCGAAGAAAAACTTGAAAGCTCCAATATCAGCAAGAGCAAGGACAAGAGACAAGAGGAGTCTGGAAACATTTCTACACCAAAAAGCTATGTTTATGTTCTCAATAAATCCATTCACAATGCACGTAGCATTCCAATAAGGGACAAGGACCAACAATCTTATCCCAAGGAGATTAACTCTAGAAGAATTGTTCCATTACGACAATTTTATACATCGAGGTATCAAATTATATTTCTTGGTCATTGTTTTGTATGCAAAATTTTTTCAAACAAGAGAGTGTAAATCTTATAATTATTATGACATAGGTTCTCATAAAACCTCTAAGAATAAGCTTGTAGACAACAACATTAGAGATATTGTTGCCTTCAATGATAGAAATCTATAAATCATAATTCATTTGCTCTATTATCCAAGTATAGTATAGAGTGTTACATATGCAACAATTTAGACATATGGCACAAGGCTATCCTAAAATGACAAGAGAAGGGCTTTGGAAGAAAAAACAAGAAAAATCACCAGTAGAAAAATGCAAATTGGTCGTGTATTCTTAAAATAATCAAATTCAATGGTACATTGATAGTGGGTGTTCTAAACACATGATTGAAGATGAAAATAAATTTATTACTCTAAAACAAGAAAAAGGAGGACAATGTGTCTTTTGGAGACAATGGATCTACAAGAATCGTTGGAAGAGATATGTGATCAAGGTTATGATCTCACTTTTCGTGCTAAATATGTGAAATAAGGAAGACTAATTTAGGAATTTTAGTGGGAAGAGTAATAAGGACTCCAGGAAATGTATATTTTCTTGATGATATTCAAGGAGAAAAAATCTACACTAGATAGACATATGAGAGTTGGTTATGGCATAAATGATGGGACACTTGAGATTTGACAATTCGGTAATGTTGGGTATATGTTAGATTCTTTCCACAACTAGTCCTAGGTGTCGTTATGTTGCGTCAAGCACAACAAGGGGGTTGTAGGAGGGGAAATAGCCCCCCCCCCCCGAGAAAAAAAAATTATGCGGACCCAAGTATAGTTGGGTGGACCTAGGGATGGGGGGTGACCCAAAATTTGGTGGGAAGAACTACCCATGCTTTTATGCATGGTTTTTGCACATGGTTTTGGGCATGATGGTTATTTCCCATAGTATTTTGTAGATCCAATCAAGGGAACTATAGTTATGTTCTAATACAAGGTTAATGGATTGTGTTTTATGAATTCTTCAACATGTATTTAATGTATTGTAACATTAAAAGGAATATAATGAAAAATAAATTTGGTTTTTCTGGTTTGGGTTCCAGGAGAAAATATTTGGGTATATTTTATGTTCTCGACATTTTATATTCTTATGTTTTAAGAATCCGTTTGCGGGTATTTTCTGTACAGGGTTAAAATCTACTTTTGGTATTAGAGTTTTTTCAGCTTCAAAGGGACTCCTATGTGGCTAAGGGGATTTTATCGGGCCTATGGTAGACCCTACTACAGTGGGATATTTGTGGGATAGAATCTTGTGGTGAAAGGAGATGGTGAGCAATGGAAAGATAGAGATAAAGAAATTCAATGGACAAAGTTTTGAATTGTGGAAGCTCAAGATGGAGAATCAATTGGTGGATAGAGATAAGTGGATTGTTGTAGATATAGGTATGGCACCAAAAGGAATGTCGGTAAAAGACTGTGAAAAGTTAGATTGGAAGGCTAAGACCACAATACGATTGTGTCTCTCAGATTCAGTATTATTGAATGTATCAGGGGAAGCTATGACAAAGGTTTGTGGGACAAGTTAGGGACTTTGTATCAATCTAAGTCTTTGGTGAACAAACTGCTCTTGAAGAAAAAGTTGTATAACCTGAGGATGAAGGATGGAGACTTAGTGACAAAGCATCTAAATGCCTTCAATATTTTGGTATTCTAGTTGTTATCAATTTATATTAAAATTTTAGATGAAGATAAGTGCATTAGTCTATTGTGTTCTATACGAGACTCGTGGGATAGTCTGGTTATTGCTATAGGTAGCACTACTACTACCTTGAACTTTGATGAAATAGTCTCATCCTTGTTGTCAAAGGAGATGAGATGAAAAAATATGGAGATCCAGAATGGAGATACCTTATCTATAAGAGGACAGTCCTAGAACAAGAATAGAAATAAGTCCTCAAGTGGGAGATCTAAATCTCTAGGAAAACTTGTAAAGGTATGCTGGAAATGTGGAAAAAAGGGCACTACGAAAGGGATTGTAAATCTAAAACTCTTGATAAATGAAAGGGATCTAATGATTTTCCTTCTAGATAGGTGAAAACCACTTCAGATGAAGGTGGGGATGTGTACTTGGATTCTTCTTTAAGTACACACTTATATCATGAGGTATGGTTGATTGACTCAGGTGCATTCTTTCACTTCACTCCCTGGCATAGGGAGTGGTTCTACGAGTATGAGAAATATGATGGTGGTGATTTCTTCCTAGTGGATGACAAGAAGGCAAAAATGTAGGACGTGGAAAATTCAAGCTGAAGTTACAAGGTGGAAGGATTAAAACACTTCCTGGTGTTCTACACATTCTTACGTTGGCTAGAAATTTAATTTATGTTTAAACAAGATGGTTTAGGGATCACTAGTATTGATACAAGGATTTCAAATTGGAAATCTATACAAATTTTTGGGTAGAACTATTATTAATGGGTTCAACAAATTTTGGGTTCCTGAAAGTGGAGCAAAAAATCTAGTGGTCTCTGGAGAAAAGACTATGTTGTGGCATCAAATACTTGGACACATTGGAGAGAAGGGCCTTCGAATACTGCATGATAATGGTATGTTAGAGGGTATGTGTAATTTCTCTCTGTATTTTGATTTCTACGCACATTGTGTATATGGGAAGCAAAATCGAGTGAGTTTCCCCTCTAGTGAGAAGAGGGTGAAAGGGATATTAGAGCTCGTGCACAATGATGTGTTTCTACCTATGTCGGTTCCATAACTGGGAAAGTCTATGTACTATGTCTCATTTATAGTTTACTTCTTGAGGAATACATGGATATACTTTCTCATAAAGAAATTTGAAGTCTTTGACGGGTTTAAATAATTTAAGGCTCTAGTGGAAAATCAAATAAAGAAGAATATTAAAGTGTTGAGGGAAAGTAATGGTGGAGAGTTTTGCAAGAAGGAATTTAAAGAGTTCTGTAAGAAGTGTGGTATAGCACGACATAAGAGTACTCCATACACACCTCAACAAAATGGAGATGCAGAAAGAATGAACATGATGTTGATGGAAAAGGAAAGAAGCATGCTCAATGGCATTAGATTAGGGCATAAATTCTGGGTAGAGGTAGTGGAAATTGCATGTTACCTTTTTAACAGATCGCTTTCATTAGTGTTTGAGGATAAGAATCCATATGAGGTATGGACTAGTAAGAAACCTTGTCTCTCACATCTTAGGGTATTTGGTTGTGATGCATATGTAAATGTTCCAAAGGAGAAAATAACCAAGTTGGATAGTAAATCTGAAAGGTGCATCTTTATTGGGTATAAGGATGGCTTAAAAGGTTATAAACTTTTGAACTCAGAAACAAAGAAGGTTGTGTACAACTGAGATGTGCTGTTTAGAGAGGTGAAAGATGTTATTAAACATGAATTCCTACCAAAGGAAAAGGAACTAGAGAAGATATAGTTTGAACTAAAGGAGGAAGAATCAAACTCTACAACAGAAGAAGAATTAGAAGAGGAAGAGCCACATACTCTAGTTTTCAGAAATTCAATTCAAGAGAGAAGGAAGCGAGAGAGGTATAGTGCATATGTTTTTTGTTAAAGTTTTACTTTGTTTATCACTGATGATGATCCCAAAACAATTAAGGAGACAGTGGATTCAGAGGATGAAAAACTCTGGAGGGAGTCCATGGTTGAAGAAATGACATCCTTAAACAAAAATGAGGCTTGGGATCTAGTGGAGTTGTCAGCTGGAAGGAAACCCATTGGAAGAAAATGAATGTTTAAGAAGAAAATGAATACAAAAGGAAAGGTGGAGAAATAAAAATCTCAATTGGTAACAAAAGCTTATTCCTAGGTGTCGGGAATTGATTTTGGCGATATTTTTCTCTTGTTTCCAAGTTAGCTTATATTAGATTACTTTTCTCTGTTGTTGCTTTTAATTTTGAGGTAGAATAGATGGATGTGAAGATAAGATTTCTTCATGGGGATCTATAAGAAGAGATCTACATGAAGCAACCATAAGGATTTGTAGTGAAGGGTAAGAAAGAACTGGTATGCAGGTTAAAAAACTTTTTCTGTGGGTTAAAGTAGTCACCAAGGATGTGGTATAAAAAAATTGATAGATATATACGGGGACTTGGATTCACAAGGAGAAAAACACATCACTGTTGTTGGCTTGTTGGGGCCTGACCCAGGTTCGGAATTAATTAGCCAAACAAATCCCTGTACTACTAGCCCTTTTGGCAATAGTCCACAGAGCGCGGACTGAGGTCTCACCCAAAGTAGTATGGGGGGGTACTGGAACCAGGTTTCTGCACCCTCGAGATGTTTGAGGGGTTGATTTGGTCCAACTATGAGTCTACACACTTCCCTGGACTTCACGCCCTCATATATTCGCCTTCATACAACCATAATCAGGGGCTGTGGGGCTTTTGCGCTGCTGGGGCAGTGATCTGCACTATTTCCCTAAGTCACACCTAAAATATTTACCTATCTTCTTATAACAGTTAGTTGTCTTCACGTAAACAGATGCCTTATGTTATATTTACTTATTCAGCACATTCATACAAGTTCGCACAGTAAATAAACAGTAAACTTGCAATCCATACCCAATAATTCATAAAACAGGAAAGAATACGCAGAAATATGGTAAAACTTCTCTTTTATTAATTCTTCCCACAGTTACAGATTGGACCTGCCCTGTGCACTCAGCTGCAAGGGTCCGCGCACTCAGCTGTGGACTATGAGGCCTCTGCGCACTCAGCTGTAGAGCCTTCTCCTACTCTACGACCCAAAGGCACGACTTACACTTCGACTCAATGCTTCTATTCCTTCATTATCAATCCATCAGATTCTTCTTTTCTCTCTTTTCTACACTTAGAGCCTCGCTCTATTTATACACTTCGATGGTCCACTGACCATGGGTAGATCTTTCAAACCGAAACTACATTACAAAAATAAGGGCGGACAACCCTATGACTCTATTATGACTTCACGCTCCACACCCACAAATCGCAGAGTCTTTACAATGGACTTAGTCAAAACTTGGGCTTTAAGCCCCAAAACATGCCTTGGGGGGATTCCACGCCCAACAGGCCCCCAACACAAACATCGTGACTCGTACTCGAGTCACTCTTTTAGTGTGGAGATATTTGCGCGGAGACCCTCCAACTTAGCTCGAACAGCTGCCAGGTCGAAAGCACACTGAGCGGCTGCCTGCTGAATCGCCTATACACATTGTTCCGAGACCACAGTCTCAAAATTTCTTCCCTGGATTTGTTCCTGCGTTCCCTACATTTTGCGAGCTTGCCTTCAATTGTTGCTGTAATGACGAAGGCCTCATCAATACGAGACTGAACTCATGCCTTCAAAACCACTTCTCTATGTCGTGCTGCATCCACTTGCTCTTACAGCACTTTGGCCTGCTGCATTCGCACGAGCCTCTGAGTGAGGGCCACCGTCTGCGTGGTCCCTTTGACGCTGTCATACTGCTGCTGGAGTTCACATGCCTCTGTCTCTAAGCACTAGATGTTAGGGTCCTCTTGCAAATTGGTGAGGACCTCGAATGACTCTTCCAACATCCTGGTGCAGTCCCTTACTACACTACTGATCTCTTCCATCCCCGATGTAATAGTGTTGGTGCGTTGTTATCTTACTTCTTGGGGGGTGGATGGCTGCGCCTTCAACCACAGCTTTGCTATCTGAAGGTTCAGCTCCAACTGAACCTTGGTCATTTCTTCTCGCGCCTCACGCACCCCTGCTGCTAATATTTGGATGCGCACCTCTACTGGTGCTTCTGCTGGGATGGCCAGCTTAGGGACCATCTGGTAGGCTTCTTCCAGTACTTGCACCATCTGCCTATTCTGTGACACAACCTCGTCACGCTGCAAGCTCAATTGCTCCATGTTGATCTTCTTCTCGCTTAGCACCTGCAAAGCGCGACTCTCCCTAGCCCGCATTTCTGCAGTAATCCCATCCTGCAGAACATAGAGCGTCTCCCGCAGGAGCATAGCCATGTTGATCCCGATGCCCTTCAGTGCACTAACCGTAGGCCTGTCAACCTCATTTGTTGTAACCAGTTCCCCCTCTAGCAGCACTATTATGTTGGTTGTTTGAGCGTGTAGAATTTCTTCGGCTACAGCTGTCCCTACTGCGAAGCTGGTCAAAAGTGTACCAACTTGAGGAGTGCACACCTGCAACTCCTGAATCTATGCTCGGAGGGCCCCCAACACAATTTGATTCTCCTCCGTGAAGTTTTGGAGGGCCTCGGTGGTGACATCGCGCAAAGTCTCTCCTATATCATGCAGATCACTCTTAGTAAGGGTGATCGAGTCGATCGACAACTTGGATGCTTTCACCTTCTTGCGCGGAACTGTTCGCTCGCTCGAGCGCTGGCGCTTCAATTGTGTTAATGTTGTTTGGGGGTCCGTGCTACCCTCCTCTTCCTATGTTTCCATCTCTTTCTCTTACTGCAGCCTTTGTCTGTTCTGCTGCTGTCTGCACATTGTCCTGCGCCTCCTGCGCTTTTCCTGCTGCGGCTTCTCGCCTTCTCTTTTCTACCAACTGTGCCATCACATCATCGGTGGCTATGAAGGGTAGTTCATTCCACTTCTTCGTAGGGTCCTTGCGCGCCCTAAGGTATATGTGGTGGAAATCCGCTTTAAATTATGCAAAACTTTGTAGGTCGTTGTAGACAATGGGTGATAACCACATCTTGTGGTTAATCCCCATTCTAATGTTCATCTTCTTAATGGCCCATAGCAAAGGGTACTTCGTGGCCTCTGGTAGATCCCTTGCAATTATGGGGAACTGGCTATCCTCCGACAATTTCCCTGCCACCAGCACTATGGACAACAGAAACCATGCATAGTGGAACGTTTTTCCTTGTTCCTGTGCCTCGCGGTAGTTCTCCAGGATCTCTTTGCATAAGAACTCGAACTAGTTAAATTGAACCTCTTCTACGCACTGCTCAGCAAGTGCCACCATCGGCGTGGGTACCTCATCTGCACGACACTTTCGCATGACCTTACTTGCCAGTATCTAAGTCGCCACTCTGACTGCTTTGTTGTTGATACTGGAGATCGCGTAGCCCATTTTCTTCTTTTCCATCTTGTATTTCTTCTTCATGGCCTCCGTGATGGCCAAATCACTGCTCTTCTCAGAAACATAACCATTTTTTGGCTTGTTGGGGCCTGACCCAGGTTCGGAGTTAATTAGCCAAACAAATCCCTATACTACTGGCTCTTTCGGTAGCAGTCCGCGGAGCACGGTCTGAGGTCTCAACCGAAGTAGTATTGGGGGGTGTTGGAACTAGGTTTCCGCACCCTCGAGATGTCCGAGGGGTTGATTTGGTCCAACTATGAGTCCCTTCGTGCAGATTACTTCGCGCACTTCCCTGGCCTTCGTGCCCTGATATATTCACCTTTGCGTAGCCCTAACCAAGGGATGTGGGGCTTTCGCACTGCTGGAGCAGCGATCTGCACTATTTCCCTAAGTCACACAAGAAATATTTACCTATCTTCTTATAACAGTTAGTTATCTTCACGTAAACAGATGCCTTATGTTATATTTACTTATTCAACACATTCATATGAGTTTGCATAGTAAATAAATAGTAGACTTGCAATTCATACCCAATAATACATAAAACAGGAAAATATACGCAGAAATATGGTAAAACTTCTCTTTTATTAATTCTTCCCATGGTTACAGAATCGACCTGCACTGTGCACTCAGCTGCAGGGGTTTGCACACTCAGTTGCAGACCACTAGGCCTCTATTTATACACTTCCATGGTCCACAGACCATGGGTAGATCTTTCAAACCGACATTACATTACAAAACCAAGGGCGGACAACCCCATGACTCTATTATGACTTCGCGCTCCGCGCCCGCAAATCGCGGAGTCTTTACAATGGACTTAGTCAAAACTTGGGCTTTTAGCCCCAAATCATGTCTTGGGGGGATTCCACACCTAACAACTGTGTTTATTTTAAAATAATTGGTGACAATGTTATTTATTTGGTCTTGTATGTGGATGATATGTTGCTTATTGGAAATGACAAAAAATTATCCATGATTTGAAGATCCAATTTTCCTCTAGATTTGACATGAAGGATCTTGGTGCTGCAAACTATATTTTTGGCATGGAAATTAAATGAAATCGAGAAAATATGAATCTTTGGTTAAACTAGAGGAATTATGTTGTAGTATACCTAAGGGGGATAATATGGGGTACAGAGGGAGGTACCAAATGGAATAATGTAATGGAAGGATGATAAATAAATGAGCCATAATTAACAAATAAAATGGTTACTCCACATTATGCATGGGACCACAAGTAGTTAGGGAATAATGTGATAAGCCCATCGTATTAGATGTATGGTATTGAGAGACCCATGGTAATTATCCATGGTATTATATGTATGAAGCCTATACAAAAGATAGAGACTCCCCAATGTGAGATGCCAAGTATTGTGTATTGACAATCATATGGCTTATGGAGTATTCTCATTCCTTAAGGAGTGATTATATGGTGTTACCCTACCTCAAGGGTTTTGATATTAATAAAGATCGAAAGTTATATCATATATTTTCTTATTTCTTGGGAATATTTCCCATTATTATATATATTTCAGGTCATATCTACTACAAGTGGATTCAGAGGATGAAAAACTCTGGAGGGAGTCCATGGTTGAAGAAATGACCTCTTTAAACAAAAATGAGGCTTGGGATCTAGTGGAGTTGTCAGCTGGAAGGAAACCCATTGGAAGAAAATGAATGTTTAAGAAGAAAATGAATACAAAAGGAAAGGTGGAGAAATATAAATCTCAATTGGTAACAAAAGCTTATTCCTAGGTGTAAGGAATTGATTTTGGCGATATTTTTCTCTTGTTTCCAAGTTAGCTTATATTAGATTACTTTTCTCTGTTGTTGTTGCTTTTAATTTTGAGGTAGAATAGATGGATGTGAAGATAAGATTTCTTCATGGGGATCTATAAGAAGAGATCTACATGAAGCAACCATAAGGATTTGTAGTGAAGGGTAAGAAAGAACTGGTATGCAGGTTAAAAAACTTTTCTGTGGGTTAAAGTAGTCACCAAGGATGTGGCATAAAAAAATTGATAGATATATACGGGGACTTGGATTCACAAGGAGAAAAACACATCACTATTGTTGGCTTGTTGGGGCCTGACCCAGGTTCGGAATTAATTAGCCAAACAAATCCCTATACTACTAGCCCTTTCGGAAATAGTCCACAGAGCGCGGACTGAGGTTTCACCCAAAGTAGTATGGGGGGGTACTGAAACCAAGTTTCTGCACCATCGAGATGTTTGAGGGGTTGATTTGGTCCAACTATGAGTCTATGCACTTCCCTGGACTTCACGCCCTGATATATTCGCCTTCGTACAACCATAATCAAGGGCTGTGGGGCTTTTGCGTTGCTGGGGCAGTGATCTGCACTATTTCCCTAAGTCACACCTAAAATATTTACCTATCTTCTTATAACAGTTAGTTATCTTCATGTAAACAGATGCCTTATGTTATATTTACTTATTCAACACATTCATACAAGTTCGCACAGTAAATAAATAGTAAACTTGCAATCCATACCCAATAATTCATAAAACAGGAAAAGATACGCAGAAATATGGTAAAACTTCTCTTTTATTAATTCTTCCCACAGTTACAGATTGGACCTGCCCTGTGCACTCAGCTGCAAGGGTCCGCGCACTCAGCTGTGGACTATGAGGCCTCTGCGTACTTAGCTGCAGAGCCTTCTCCTACTCTACGACCCAAAGGCACGACTTACACTTCGACTCAATGCTTTTATTCCTTCATTATAAATCCATCAGATTCTTCTTTTCTCTCTTTTCTACACTTAGAGCCTCGCTCTATTTATACACTTCCATGGTCCACTGACCATGGGTAGATCTTTCAAACCGAAATTACATTACAAAAATAAGGGTGGACAACCCTATGACTCTATTATGACTTCACGCTCCACACCCACAAATCGCAGAGTCTTTACAATGGACTTAGTCAAAACTTGGGCTTTAAGCCCCAAAACATGCCTTGGGGGGATTCCACGCCCAACAGGCCCCCAACACAAACATCGTGACTCATACTCAAGTCACTCTTTTGGTGCGGAGATATTTGCGCGGAGACCCTCCAACTTAGCTCGAACAACTGCCAGGTCGAAAGCACACTGTGCGGCTGCCTGCTGAATCTCCTGTACACATTGTTCTAAGACCGCAGTCTAAAAATTTCTTCCCTGGATTTGTTCTTGCATTCCCTGCATTTTTGCGAGCTTGCCTTCAATTGTTGCTGTAATGACGAAGGCCTCATCGATACAAGACTGAACTCATGCCTTCAAAACCACTTCTCTATGTCGTGCTACATCCACTTGCTCTTTCAACACTTTGGCCTGCTGCATTCACGCAAGCCTCTTAGTGAGGGCCACCATTTGCATGGTCCCTTTGATGCTGTCATACTGCTGCTGGAGCTCACATGCCTCTGTCTCTAAGCACTAGATGTTAGGGTCCTCCTGCAAATTGGTGAGGACCTCGAATGACTCTTCCAACATCCTGGTGCAGTCCCTTACTGCACTACTGATCTCTTCCATCCCCGATGTAATAGTGTTGGTGCGTTGTTCTCTTACTTCTTGGGGGGTGGATGGCTGCGCCTTCAACCACAACTTTTCTATCTAAAGGTTCAGCTCCAACTGAACCTTGGTCATTTCTTCTCACGCCTCTCGCACCCCTGCTGCCAATATTTGGATGCGCACCTCTACTGGTGCTTCTGCTAGGATGGCCAGCTTAGGGACCATCTGGCAGGCTTCTTCCAGTACTTGTACCATCTGCCTATTCTGTGACACAACCTCGTCACGCTGCAAGCTCAATTGCTCCATGTGGATCTTCTTCTCTCTTAGCACCTGCAAAGCGCGACTCTCCCTAGCCCGCATTTCTGCAGTAATCCCATCCTGAAGAACATAGAGCATCTCCTGCAGGAGCGCATCCATGTTGATCCCGATGCCCTTCAGTGCACTAACCGTAGGCCTGTCAGCCTCATTTGTTGTAACCAGTTCCCCCTCTAGCAGCACTATTGTGTTGGTTGTTTGAGCGTGTAGAATTTCTTCGGCTACAGCTGTCCCTACTGCAAAGCTGGTCAAAAGAGTACCAACCTGAGGAGTGCACACCTGCAACTCCTGAATCTATGCTCGAAGGGCCCCCAACACAATTTGATTCTCCTCCGTGAAGTTTTGGAGGGCCTCGGTGGTGACATCGCGCAAAGTCTCTCCTATATCATGCAGATCACTCTTAGTAAGGGTGATAGAGTCGATCGACAACTTGGATGCTTTCACCTTCTTGCGCGGCACTGTTCGCTCGCTCAAGCATTGGCGCTTCAATTGTGTTGACGTTGTTTGGGGGTCCGTGTTGCCCTCCTCTTCCTATGTTTCCATCTCTTTCTCTTACTGTGGCCTTTTTCTGTTCTGCTGCTATCTACACAGTGTCCTGCGCCTCCTGCGCTTTTCCTGCTGCAGCTTCTCGCCTTCTCTTTTCTGCCAATTGTGCCATAACATCATCGGTGGCTATGAAGGGTAGTTCGTTCCACTTCTTCGTAGGGTCCTTGCACACCCTAAGGTATATGTGGTGGAAGTCCACTTTAAATTATGCAAAACTTTGTAGGTCGTTGTAGACAATGGGTGATAACCGCAGCTTGTGGTTAATCCCCATTCTAATGTTCATCTTCTTAGTGGCCCATAGCGAAGCGTACTTTGTGGCCTCTGGTAGATCCCTTGCAATTATAGGGAATTGGCTGTCCTCCGACAATTTCCCCGCCACCAACACTATGGACAACGGAAACCATGCATAGTGGAACGTTTTTCCTTGTTCCTGTGCCTCGCGGTAGTTCTCTAGGATCTCTTTGCATAAGAACTCGAACTAGTTAAATTGAATCTCTTCTACGCACTGCTCAGCAAGTGCCACCATCGGCGTGGGTACCTCATCTACACGACACTTTCGCATGAACTTACCCTCCAGTATCTAAGTCGCTACCCTGACTGCTTTGTTGTTGATACTGGAGATCGCGTAGCCCATTTTCTTCTTTTCCAGCTTGTATTTCTTCTTCATGGCCTCCATGATGGCCAAATCGCTGCTCTTCTCGGAAACATAACCATTTTTTGGCTTGTTGGGTCCTGACCCAGGTTCGGAGTTAATTAGCCAAACAAATCCCTATACTACTGGCTCTTTCGGTAGCAGTCCGCGGAGCACAGACTGAGGTCTCAACCGAAGTAGTATGGGGGGGTGCTGGAACTAGGTTTCCGCACCCTCGAGATGTCTGAGGGGTTGATTTGGTCCAACTATGAGTCCCTTCATGTAGATTACTTCGCGCACTTCCCTGGCCTTCGTGCCCTGATATATTCACCTTTGTGTAGCCCTAACCAAGGGATGTGGGGCTTTCACACTACTGGAGCAGCGATTTGCACTATTTCCCTAAGTCACACCTGAAATATTTACCTATCTTCTTATAACAGTTAGTTATCTTCACGTAAACAGATGCCTTATGTTATATTTACTTATTCAGCACATTCATATGAGTTCGCATAGTAAATAAACAGTAAACTTGCAATTCATACCCAATAATACATAAAACAGGAAAATATACGTAGAAATATGGTAAAACTTCTCTTTTATTAATTCTTCCCATGGTTACAGACTCGACCTGCCCTGTGCACTCAGCTGCAGGGGTCTGCACACTCAGTTGCAGACTACTAGGCCTCTACACACTCAGCTGCAGAGCCTTCTCCTACTCTACAACCCAAAGACACAACTTACACTTCGACTCAATGCTTCTGTTCCTTTGTTACCAATCCATTAGATTCTTCTATTCTCTATTTTCTACTCTTAGAGCCTCACTCTATTTATACACTTCCATGGTCCGCAGACCATGGGTAGATCTTTCAAAACGACATTACATTACAAAACCAAGGGCGGACAACCACATGACTCTATTATGACTTCGCGCTCCGCGCCCACAAATCACGGAGTCTTTACAATGGACTTAGTCAAAACTTGGGGTTTTAGCCCCAAATCATGTCTTGGGGGGATTCCACACCCAACAACTATGTTTATTTTAAAATAATTGGTGACAATGTTATTTATTTGGTCTTGTATGTGGATGATATGTTGCTTATTGGAAATGACAAAAAATTATCCATGATTTGAAGATCCAATTTTCCTCTAAATTTGACATGAAGGATCTTGGTGCTGCAAACTATATTTTTGGCATGGAAATTAAATGAAATCGAGAAAATATGAATCTTTGGTTAAACTAGAGGAATTATGTTGTAGTATACCTAAGGGGGATAATATGGGGTACAGAGGGAGGTACCAAATGGAATAATGTAATGGAAGGATGATAAATAAATGGGCCATAATTAACAAATAAAATGGTTAGTCCACATTATGCATGGGACCACAAGTAGTTAGGGAATAGCGTGATAAGCCCATTGTATTAGATGTATGGTATTGAGAGACCCATGGTAATTATCCATGGTATTATATGTATGAAGCCTATACAAAGGATAAAGACTCCCCAATGTGAGATGCCAAGTATTGTGTATTGACAATCATATGGCTTATGGAGTATTCTCATTCCTTATGGAGTGATTATATGGTGTTACCCTACCTCAAGGGTTTTGATATTAATAAAGATCGGAAGTTATATCATATATTTTCTTATTTCTTGGGAATATTTCCCATTATTATATATATTTCAGGGCATATCTACTACAAGTGGTATCAGAGCTCTTTCTTGGGAAAAGCGAGGAGTTGTTTTTTCATTTTTTGCAGGAATTTTTTAGGCGGCGAGTTTGTTGATCGTCTTTGAAAATTTTTGAGAAAATTTTGAAAAAAATAATAGCATATATGAATTCCTTGCAAAAAAATGTCCAATTTCAAAAAACAAATCAGTCAAATCAAATTCAATATGAGGGAGATATCGCTGATTTAAAATTAGTTGTTTGCTGAATTTTTTCTGACGGTAATTCTTGGATGGCAGCTCTCTAGTAAATTTTTGCAGTTTTTGTGGGGAATTTTGGAAAATGGATTGCATATCTGTGATCCTATTGAAAAATCACCAAAATTCGAAGAAAAAAAATAGTTAAATTAGAGTCCAGACGAGGGAGATATCGCTGATTTAAAATAAAATAAAAAACAAATTTCAGAATTTTTGTGGCGGACAAAAAGTTGTAGTGTGGATTTGAATTCCTAGACTATCCAACTTTTGATTTTGATCAAATGCGAATATGTAGAATGACCATTCCATTTTCAAAAACATGTTATAATAAGGATTTTGAGTTATATTGACCAAGTTATGTCCATTTTAAAATTTTGTCAAAGTAAGTGATTTTCTTCAAAACCCTTTATTTTTTTGGGTTCTAGAAGGCTATATTTTGCAGGAAAAGAGGATGTTCCTACTATTTAAGAATACCTAAAATTTAGGAAGTCACACTACCCAATAAATTGGTCATTAGGACCATGAAACGATTTCAAGGATGAGGCTGCCATATGGTGGAAATCACTTAACCAAGATCAACTAGGGAAACTTCCTGATGAGGAGATTGAAAAGCTCCTTTTGAACAAGTGGTCTCATTATAAGAAGAAGGAAAATAAGAGCCATAAAGGATCATTTTCTAATCATATTTTCATATTACAGGTTCATAGAAGTATTCAGAAAGATAAGATCATTATGTCTATCGATCATAGTTGCAAGCATAATTTTATCAATGTTAATTTGGTAAAAAAAATTGCAAGTCCCGATCCAACATAGTGAGCACACACATGATGATGATGATGATGATGATGGTGATGTTCAAATTTATAAATATTTGAATATTTCTATGGATAAATATGTGTTTCATTCTAGTTCTTATGCTACATATATGAATGATGTGGATTTTGTTTTGGGATACTCTTGGATGGAATCCGTTTGTACTATCACAATTAATGAACAAAAGAAATTCCTGAAGCTTTGGTATAAAAAGAAGAAAATTACATTACACGATATTTCCATCAATAAATAGGTAAAGCCCAATGAGGCCCACGCAGAAAATGTTGCATGTACTTACACATTAAATGAAGAGTTCGTGGTGGAAGTAATAATGGAATACAAACAACAAACGCAAGCACCACAATAGGTACCCGATACCACTTAGGCTCCATCAAGTGGTGAATTGAAGAAAGATACACCATCAGTTAAAGCTTCAACATATCACCACCCTCATCAACTAGAAATATAACAACCAACAAGGTGGAAACGAATTAGCAACAAGGATAACAACCCCTGGATGACACATAGAGAGGTGTGATGATCCATCCATAGCACATCAATGCAAAGGAACTACCAGAACCAGATTCCATATCAATCGAGCAAGGCATCAGCTAGATCAATCATTCACCTTTCCCTGGGATGGCTAGATGCACGTACATGGTACCAATGGACTACGCTTTTGAGTAGATCTTATAATTTGTGTTCTTATACCCACTTTTCCCAATAAAGAGCCTTGATTCTACTTGTAGTAGATATGACATGAAAATATATAAAAATGCAAAATATTCCCAGAAATAATACAATATATGATAGAACTTCAGTTCTTTATTAATACCAAAACCCTTGAGGTAGGGTAACACCATACAATCACTCCTTAAGAAAGGAGAATACTCCACAAGCCATATGCTTGTCAATACACAATACTTGACATCCCTCAATGGAGAGTCCCTAGTCTCTATATAGCCTTCATACATATAATACTATGGGTAATTACCATGGGTCTCTCAATAACATACATATAATAAAATAGCCTTATTAAATTATTCCTTAACAGCTTGTGGTCCCTTACATAATGTGGGTTAACCATTTTATTTATCAAATATGACCCATTATATTATTACATCACAATATTACATTATTCCCTTGGGTACCCCCCTTTGTACCCCATATTATCCCCCCTAGGTATACTACATTCCATCCCCCTTAAGCATGTTTCATCCCTAAAACATGAGAAGAACACAAATAATAAGATTTAGTCAAAAGAGTAGTCCACTAGTACCATGCACGTGCATCTAGGAATCCTAGAGAAAGGTGAACACCCGATCTAGTTGGTGCCTTAGTCACTTTAGATGGAAGTTGATTCTGGCGGTACCTTTGTGTTGATGTACTGTGGGTGTATTGTGTCACTTCTCTGTGTGTCATCCAGGGTTCATTTTCCTTGTTGCTAATTCGTTTTCATCTTCTTGGTTATTGTCTTGTTGGGTGATGTGGGTGGTGATATGCTAAATCTTTAACTGACGGTATATCTTTTTTAATTTCACCACTATTGGTGCCTGAGTGGTGTCTGGTGCTTTTTTTGATGCATGGCTTAATGTCTGTGTTTGGTTGTCTACCATCAAATGTCATCATCTAATGTGTTGGTGCCTGTAGATCTTTTGGCTTCTATCTCCATAGTCTCTTCCAAGATTCGAATGGACATATCTTTTAGGTTAATTTTCTTCTTTTTATACCAAAGCTTCAAGAATTTATTTTATACATTAATATTGATGGTACCAACTGAATCCATCCAGAGATAATCCAACACAATATCTATGTCATCCATATCTATAACATAAAAATCAGAATAAAACACATATTTATCCACATAAATCTTCAAATATTTATAAATTTGAACTTCCTCCTTATCAAAATGTGTGTTTTTGATATTTTTTGCTAGAATTTGTAAGCGTTTGGCCAATTTGAGATTAAATAGATTTTTCTTGCAACAAGGGTGAATAGCCACAATGATCCTCTCCTTATGAATACATCCATGAATCTGTAATAAGGAGATACCAAAAAATGATGCCTTATGTGTTTCATTGTCCTATCTTCTAGCATGAGACCATTTGTCCAAAATATTTTTTCATTTTCTTCATCAGGAAAGTGCCTCACTGACCTATCAAGTGAGAACCACCATTTAGCAGCCTCATATTTCAGATCAAGCCCTAGGTTCATTGTCCAATATTTGAATTGAAAATTGTTATATTGTATAAATTCTTCAATAGTGGGGTCATCATCTTTTCATGTAAACTTCATCTTGCTAGAACTCTTAAAAATAGAGTAAGAGTTTTGAACAAAATCACTTACTTTGGCGAAAATTTAAAATGGGCATAACTCGGTCAATATAACTCAAATCCTGATTATAACCTATGTTTGGAAATGGAACGGTCATTCTGAATCTTCTCATGTGACTGAAATCTTGCTCTGAACACTCTAGAAACTAAGATTCACATTGCAATTGTCCCGTCGTCGCAAAAAATTCTGAAGAAAAAAAAAAGTTTCTTTTAAATCAATGATATCTCCCTCATCTGGACTCCAATTCGTTCTGAATCTTCTCATGTGACTAAAATCCTGATCTGAACACTCTAGAAACTAAGATTCACATTGCAATTGTCCTGTCGTCGCAAAAAAATCTGACAAAAAAAAAAGAGTTTCTTTTAAATCAATGATATCTCCCTCATTCAGACTCTGATTCGACTGATTTGTTTTTTAAAATTGGGTGGTTTTTAAAGAGGAGCTCATATTTGAAATAATTTTTCTAAAATTATTCACAAAAAATACAAAAAAATACAAGAGAGCCACTGTCCATGAAGTGACTTTATAAAAAAATTTGTAACACAGTTGATTTTAAATCAACGATATCTCCCTCATCCAGACTCCAAGTTGGCCGATTTTATTTTTTGAATTTGGATATTTTTCGCAAATAATTTAGATATTCTATATGTTTTTGTAAAATTTTCACCAAAATGCAAACTCATCACAAAAAAAAAAAACTGGTTAAAAATGAAAAAAAAAATATCCGCGCTTTGCCCAAGAAAGAGCTCTGATTCCACTTGTAATAGATCTGACCAAAGATATATATAACAATGGAAAATATGCCCAAGAAATAAGGCAATAGATGATAGAACTTCCGATCTTTATTAATATAAAAACCCTTGAGGTAGGGTAACACCATACAATCACTCCTTAAGGAGGGAGAATACTCCACAAGCCATATGCTTGCCAATACGCAATACTTGACATCTCTTAATTGGGACTCTTTGGCCTCTATATCGGATTCATACATACAATACCATGGGTCTCTCAATACCATACATCTAATACAATGGATTTATCACATTATTCCCTAACTACTTCTGGTCCCACTCATAATGTGGGTTAACCACTTTATTTATTAACTATGTTCCATTTATTTATCATTCTTACATTACATTATTCCCTTGGGTACCTCTCTCTACACCCCATATTATCCCCCTTAGGTATACTACATATGTCAAGGCAATATTGCAGAGAATTAATATTTAGGATAGCAAACCGGCGAAGATCCTTATTCTTGTAGGTGTAAAGTTATTTACTGCACAGTGTCCCAAGACACAGAAAGAGGAAGATGACATGTCATGTATTCCATATGCGAGTGAAATTGATAATCTGATGTATGAAATGTTCTATACTAGACCATACATTGCACATGCAGTGGGAGTATTGAGCATGTTTATGTTAAAACTAAGGAAGGATCATTGGACAAAAGTGAAGCAGGTTTTTAGGTATTTGCGTGGCACTAGTGATTATGGTTTGTGTTATCAAGGAAGATCAGGATTAGATAGAGTGTTGGGCATACATGGATATTTTGATGCAGACTAGGATGGAGACCTGGTTCAGATAATATCTATAAGTGGGTATGTGTTTAACCTATTTGGATGAGCAATCACTTGGATGGGAAAGATACAACGTGTGGTGGCACTTTCAACTACAGAGGTTGAATACATAGCACCCACTCATGCAAGCAAGGAAGAAGTTTGGTTGCGGAGACCTTGTTCAAGTACGAGGTTGGTACAACAAGCTATAAGGATAGATTGTGATAGACAAAGTGCAATTTTCTTATCAAATAACATTTCTTATCATTCAAATACAGAACACATTGATGTTCAATATCACTTTGTGGGGGATATGGTTGAAGATAAAAAGGTATTTCTAGTAAAGATGGACACTTTGAAGAATGTTGCAGATGCATTGAAAAAGTATGTGAGCACTACGAAGTTTTATTGGTGTAGAAAAGAAATGGGTGTTGTAGCTTGAGACCAATGACTTGTGCACTCTAGAGATATGCCCAAAATTTTGAAGCCAACAAGCACCATCTACAAATCTTGCCAAGATGGGAAATAGAAAAGAGTAAGCTTTAAGTCAAAGGAGTGCTCAGCATCAAGACCACTGGAGTTTTTTCACACGGATCTATTTGGACCAACAAGAACACACACCTTACAAGGTGAAAGGTACTTTATGTTGTTTATCGATGATTATATGAGAATGGTTTGGTTTTAATTTCTTAAAGCAAAATCATAAGCACTAGATATTTTCAAATCATTTAGAGCCTTAGTTGAAAATGAAACTAATCTAAGAATCAAATGTCTAAGATCAGATAGAGGAGGTGAATTTACTTCAAATGATTTTAATGAATTTTGTGAGAAGTTTGGAATCAAGAGATAATGTTTAGTTTCAAGAACTCCATAACATAATGGAATCGTAGAAAGAAAGAACAAATCAGTGCAAGAAAAATAAATAACCATGCTTTTAGAGGCCAAATTCCCATATAAGTTTTGGAGAGAAGCAGTTGTTGTAGTAGTGTACATCATGAACAGAGCACAACTATGAGTTAATAGTGACAAGACACCGTATAAGCTATGGAAGGCATGCAATATTCAGTTAAATATTTCAAAAATTTTGGCAGAAATTGTTACATGAAGATAAATGATAATAAACTAGGTAAATTTGATTCTAGGGTAGACGAGGGAATATTCCTCGAATACTCAACAAGAATTAAAGCTTACAAATTATACAATAAAATACTATGCAAATTTATGGAAAGTATCGATGTAATAATATACAAAGCATGGATAGGGAAAGAAGTAGAACAAGCAAATGGGAATTCATAAGATACTATCTATGTGGACCAAGAAGAGATTACTATAAAGGAAGAACAAGAAGAAGAAGAAGAATCTCCATCCAAAAAACTTTCAAATTTGTGCAAAAACATCATGCAGAGAACCAAATAATTGGAGATGTTTATGCAGGTATTCAAACCTAAAGAAGAATGACCAATACACTAAGAAAAGGAAATTTTGATTTGTTATAAAAAATCGAGCCAAAGGATTTTGTAGAATCTAGTAAGGACTAGAATTGGGTGAATGTTGTGGAAGAAGAATTGAATATGATTGATAAAAATGGAATTCATGAACTTGTGCCATGACCAAAAGATAAAACGTGAATGGGAATAAGTGGGTGTTCAAGAAAAACATGAATGAAGAAGGAAACATTATCATAATAAGGCAAGACTTGTTTGTAAGTGCTATGCACAAATTTAAGGAATTGATTTCAAAGAAACTTTTTCTCCAGTTGACAGATTAGAAGAAATAAAAATGTTCTTGGCATTTGCATTTTCTAAAGGCTTAAAAGTTTATCATATGGATGTTAAATAAACCTTTCTAAATGGAAATTTAAAAGGAAGAGGTAGACATTGAACAATCAAAGGCTTTGACTTGTTCGAAAATAAAGGCTATGTGTGCAAATTAAAGAAAGCTCTTAACGGGTTAAAACAACCTCTAAGAGCTTGGTATGCCAGGCTAGAACACTATCTTCAATAACAAGGCTCGAAAGAGAGGTATTTGACAACAATATCTACGTCAAGGTGCAAAAGGAAAACTTACTAATTACACTTGTATATTTGGTTGATCTCATTTTTGGAAGCAATAATGATGATATCAGTCATGGATTTGCTTAGGAAATGTGAAAGGAAATTTAAATTTCAATGATTAGAGAATTATCCTTCTTCCTTGCACTATAGGTTTCTCAAAACATTGAATGAATATTCATTGGCCAAACCAAATACCTCAAGGATATGCTCAAGTGATTTAGAATGGAAAAATGTGCATTATCTAGTACCCCTATGATTACCAGATGCAAGTTAAGAATGGATGATGAATCTCCTAAAGTTGATTTAACTCTTTACAAATCTATGATTGAGAGTCTACTATACTTGATAGCTTTGAGACTGGAAATTATGCAAGCAATTGGAATGGTTGCAAGATTTCAATTAGCACCAAAGGAATCACATATGAAAGCAGTAAAAAAGATATGTTGATGCTTAAAGGACACACACTCGATTTTGGGCTTTGGTATCCCTAGAGTAAAAATTTCACATTAATAACATACACAAAGTTTGATTGGGAAGGTAGCATTAATGACAAAAAAAAACTAGTGGGAGTGCATATTTCTTGTGAGATTTCCTTGTATCTTGGTCAAACAAAAAGAAATCATCAATTTCTCTTTCCATAGTTGAAGCCAAATGCATAGCAACAACAGACTATTATACCCATTTTTTTGGAAGTAACAGATTTTATAGGACATCAAAGTTGAATATGATCAGCCCATTGTTATTTTATGTGACAACACTAATGTAGTTAATACCGCAAAAAAATTATTCATGCACTCAAAAACAAAGCATAGTCTAATAAAGTATCATTTCCCGAGAGAATAATTCACCAAGAAAAATGTCAATATGGAATATATTGGCACTAAATAATATATTGTTGACATCCTTACCAAACCTTTGCCCAGAGAAAATTTTGAATATCTCAAGCAGAAGTTGGGAGTGATCTCTCCTTTATCTCAACAAAAGAAGCAGAAAATCAAGGGAAGAACCCTTTGAAATTGATGTAAAAGGGGGAGAAAATGCATACAAGGGGAGAAATTGACAAGAAGTATGAAGAGAATGCAGATAAGGGTAGAAATTGTCGTAAGAAGTAGATATCAAAGTATTACCATAAATAAAAGAAGGGGGAGATCGTTGAAAATGGTTTTTATTGATGTCAAAGGTTGTCCAAATGAAAGAGGAAATTTTATAGCCAAATAGCTGATCTGAAATGATCATATGTTAAAACTGAAGTAGAATTGATTATGCCAACAGTGAAATGAATGTTAACTTAAAGTGCTGAAACTGTGAGCACTACTTGAGAATAAAGACTTTACGACAAATGACAAACATAAGCAAGATGCAAAACAGAAGTGAAAACAACAAATACATAGCAATACCAGACAACAAGATTGATTACGAAGTTCATCCCTAATGGGCTACATCTCTGGGTCCGCTTTCAAGATGGGTGGACGCTTTATTAAAATTGAATCCGAGAAGGTCGATTACACAAAAAATTGACCAAACTGAATGTGCATGCAAGCACTTCTAGTCATTTTAATAAGAAAGCTCTCTAAAATAGCTTTCCAACACTTGTCACGGTTCCCAATTCTGATTCTGATGCTCCTGTTACACTGAAAACAAAAAAACCTATATCCTCTAGAACTTGTACATAAAACTCAAAACCACTCTAATGTCCTCTTCATGAACAAAACTTCCTTTATACCCCTCCAGATGCATTTGAACCCCCTCTTACAGAGTTTAGGGATGAACTATCTGAAATTAGGGTTTGTTTGCATTAGGGTTTTAGGTCTTATGTTAGAGTTTGTCATTTCAATACATGGATTTGTTGGCAAGTACCCATGTGCACCTATTCGTCACAAAGCGACATTTGTGATGACATCACATGATGACAAACCCATGTCGACGACCAAATCCTAACGGAACTAATGACAACCACATGTTGACAGCTAGGTACAAAACCATATCCTTCGAACACCATGAAAACCATTGACATCACTTGAACAACTTGAACCATAAACATCATTGTCGAAGCTGACGACACTAGACATTGAATGCTGATGACAAAACTAAACCTATGTAACTAATCTGATGAGATCCTCCTGGATCAATCCTCTCCACTTGAAAGCTTTTGGACCACAAAAGTTTGACTTAAACAGATAGTCGATGAGGGTAGAGCCCCCTCACTCTCCACCTTGTCCTAATGATGTACCATTACATTCGATCAATCACCTGCAAGTGATGACCCTAATGATGCTTACCATGGCACATTTTGAATTGGTGACCTGTTCCATCTATCTGCAGTATGAAAAACTTGTGAAGATGGTTAAATAACTTGTTATGAACATGGAAATTGATTTCTTTCCACGGAATACCATGAGTTAGTGATTCATAATCATCTTTGAAAACAGTCTCTACAGGATATTGGTCAATACCATTTACATGTATTAACAATCTATATTGTAGAATGACAGAGACAATCAAAGATATTCTTAACATCAAACCATCTACTTGACTTGATATACTTTCCCGATTCTTGATTAGTAAGTGAACTTGCTGCAATAAACCCATCAAACTGTAATATGGAAATTGTTGCAACTAGTTTGATTTTGTAAGTATTGAAACGGCTGTTGATTTGTTTGAATCACTATTTCTTCATTTGTTAAATGATGTTTCCATTGATTAGCACTTTTCCCTGATGCATAAGTTTCCCTTAGATGTATTGGATACTTTGACACTACTTTAGAAAAGGCTTTGATGTGAAAACAAATAGGCTTCCTCTCCACTTGAAAAGAGGCTTCCAAATTGTTTGAAACATGAAATGGTGACACAATACAAGAGAAATTTAACATTGAATTTCCCCAATACTGACCTACATCCCTGTAACTTATAACTTCCAAACTTGGACTGAATTGATTCATTCTAACATTAGGAAGAGGATCTTTAGGCATCAACTGTAACTCATGTTGTATTCCTTGCTTATAAGTAAGATTTTTGGTTTCTTTAAACAGAACTAGAAAAGTTTCTACCTCTTTAATCAAACTATCTTTAAGCTGAGACTCATAACTAGAACAAACATCATGTTGATTCTTATGTTGTTCCTTTACACACATGATTACAAATCTCTTATTTGAACTTATTAATCGCTTCATTTGATTAGCAACAAGTAAATTCAAGTGATTTTTACTTTGATGTGCCTTGACAATAAATTCAACCCCATCTTTCTTAACGTGATATTTATACTCTCTTCTATAAAATACTGCATCACGGTCATAAATATAAGGGCTTCCTAAGACAACTCCACATATGTCTAATGGAACCACATCTAATTCTACTTCATCAATGTAATTAGCTGTAATGGAAAATCTTAATCGACACTGTTTTGTGACTTTTATCTGAGTTGATTTACTTAACCATCCTAATGGCTAAGGTCTTGGATGATTCCGTGTCTCCAAACCCAAATCCATCTTAAATTGGCCTGTGATCCATTGTCAAACATTGTATCTATCTTTTTGTGCTTAGAAGTTATCCTTATGTTAAATAATTCAACTCTTTTATCCTCATTTGAAGGATTTATGTTTGATGAAGATGCAATAGTATTCAAACTTGAACCAGTGTCAGAATTTTTACTTATCGAAACTATGGCAGTTATCCTCCTTTCATCACTTAAATTGGAACCTAGATCTTGCTGGACTATTGCAATTGCTTTCTTTTCATCCTTCTCCTTAAGGAAATTTTTGGGCTTAAGTTTTGGATGAAGTTTCCAACACTTAGATTCATCATGACTGATTCTCTGGCAATGAGAACAAGTAGGTCTTTCCTTCTGAACCATCGCTGATTTCTTTCTCTTCGAATTGTTCTTCCCCTTACTGTCATTGGAATCTTTGATTTCCAACTCTTTGGATGATTGTGGTGAAAACTTGAATGGTCTGCCACCTCATTCAATATGTATGGCTTGAACACACACTTCATCAAAATTGTTATGATTAAACATCAATAATGTATGATGCAAATATGAATGTAAAATTTCGATGTATTTTAATAAAGTTTCATGTGTATCCAATGAAATACTAAGAGCCAATGCTTTCTTTCTGAACTCTTGAGTAAAATCCTGAACACTCTGCCCATTACCTTGCCTCAAATTCTATCAATCAATAACATCTTGCTATATGTATCCTAAAGGATAGAATTGTTTCCAAAGAGATTTTTAAAACTTAGACCATGAAGAGATGACTTTACCTTTCCACTTTACATCTATCTAAGTTTTACTTTCCCGCCAGATTAAAGTTGTTCCCCCCATTCTAAGTGTAGCTAACTGAATTTTTGTTTTATCATCAAAAATGTTCTGAATACAACAATACACTTCTAATTGCTTAATCCAGTTATCTAAATTTTCAGGATTCATTTCGCCATCATAAATAGGTAACTCAAATTTTACATCAAGTTTCAAAAGAGATGTTTTCTTAGGTTTCTTTTCTGTTTCAGATTCTACACTGGAAGAATAAGAAGAAGAATATGATGATGGAGATGATGGAGGTGAAGGTGGTTTATCAACCTTGCCTTTACCTTTGTCCTTCTTCGATGTCTTTGAAGAAGAAGCTACAACTCTTGCCTTCTTGTCTTCGTAGAGTTCTCCAAACGTCTGTTGCATAGTCAAGAATGCTTGCTGAAACTGTTCATCACTCATCTTAGTTTTTGGATTTTCACCTGCATCAGATCCTGTCATGGTCAACTTATGATCGACTCTTCGCTTTCCAATCTCTGGATCAAACTTCTCGATGATTCCTTCTCCACGTTATGACTTTGACCTGGTTAACATTAACTGACAAATTCTACAAACGCAACCTGCTCTGATACCAAATTATATGATCTGAAATGATCATATGTTAAAACTGAAGTAGAATCGATTATGCCAAACAGTGAAATGAATGCTAACTTAAAGCGCTGAAACCATGAGAACTGCTTGAGAAGAAAGACTTAACGATAGATGATAAACATAAGCAAGATGCAAAACAAAAGTGAAAACAACAAATACACAACAATACTAGATAACAATATTTATTACGGAGTTCGTCCCTAATGGACTAAGTCTTCAAGTCCGCTTTCAAGATGGGCGACCACTTTATTAGGATTGAATCCGAGAAGGTCGAGTACACAAAAAATTGACCAAACTGAATGTGCATGTAGGCACTTCTGGTCACTGTCATAAGAAAGCTCTCTAAACCAGCTTTCCAATGCCTATCATGGTTCCCAATTCTGATTCTGGATGCTCCTATTACACTGAAAACAAAACAGCCTATATCCTCCAGAACCTGCACATAAAACTCAAAACCACTTTAATGTCCTCTTCATGAACAAAACTTCCTTTGTACCCCTCCAGATGCATTCGAACTCCCTCTTGCAGAGTTTAGGGATGAACTAGCTGAAATTAGGGTTTGTTTGCATTAGGTTTTTAGGTCTTCGGTTAGATTTTGTCATTTCAATACATGGATTTTGTTGACAAGTACCCATGTGCACCTCTTCGTCACAAAGTGACATGTGCGACGACATCACATGATAACAAACCCGTCGACAACCAAATCCTGTGAAGGTGGACGACAAACCAATGTCGATGACCAAATCTTGGCGGAATTAATGACAACCACATGTTGATAGCCAGGTACAAAACCATATCCTTCGAACACCATGAAAACCATTGACATCACCTGAACAACTTGAACCATAAACATCACTGTTGAATCTGATGACACTGGGCACTGAATGTTGATGGCGAAACTGAACCTATGTAACTGATCTAACAAGATCCTCATGGATCAATAGCGTATGCTGAGAAGTTTCACATGGTATATGGCACTCCCTCTAATTCCATAATATTGAGGATTTATGAAATATTTTGTCAATATGACCCAACCAAAGTACAAGTAGGCCCCATTTGGATATCCTATCTTTGAAGGCATTTTAACTACAAACACCTAGCTCAAATGGAAACATAGGATATATGAGTTGGGAAGCTTGTTGTAATAACTTTCCAATGATATATGGAATGCCTTCAAAATCTTCACAATTGAGGAGAAATTATTTTTTGAATATTCACTATACATTATGTTAGTTTCACTAGTTGACCTGGCCAATGGACAAGTCGACCCTAACCCAACGTATAAATGCACTATAAATAGACATGAAAAAAGAGAATTTCTAACCACATGACTCAAGAATTCAGTTTTTATTTTAAGAGGTTGAGGATAAAGTACAAATTTCATACCTCATGAACCAAGAAGAAGTGAAGTGAAGTTGTCTTGAAGCAGATTTCTATAGAAGGGTTTTGGCACATCTTTTGAAGGCTTTTTCAACATTGTTCTTGGGAATGGTTTTTGTTTTTTTTTTAAGGTCTATTTTTTAGGGTCAAGTATAGGTGTCTTTCGAGGCCAGATAGGCTAATTTCTATTCAAGAGAAGGCCGAGATTCATACCTATCTTAGGGGATGAATTTTGACCCTATAGAGGTTGGGTTTCATGCTTGTCATATGGTCGAGTTGTAGTTCTTATTTTAGGGTTGAGTTTTTTTCCCTATGAAGGCCAACTTTCTGGGTTGAGTACTACTATTTGAGGGCTAAGTTTCAGAGGACAATTTATATTGTTTGAAGGTCAAGTTTCAAGGTTGGGTTCTACTATTTGAAGGTCTAGTTCAGGTCTGGTTTGAAGGCCAAATCTTGGTGTCTTGAAGACCAAGTTCAAGCTTTATTTGAAGTCCAGCTTCTATTGTATTGAACGTTGAGCTTAGGTTGGAGCCTAGAATTAATGTAAGTTGGTGTTTATTGATGATATGTTTCCTAATCTTCTTGATAGGTTGGAGCTAACAAATCTTTATAAGTTGGTACTTAGTGAGGATTAGTATCCTTACAAAAGATTGTAATAAATTAAAGATTATTTTCAAGTATTTCTTCTTCAAATTTTGATTTTCACTTTAATCTTTGTGTTCATACATTGTGGATGATTGATTATGTGATGTGAATTCAATTTCAATATTAACTAAGTGAAAATTTGTTAAAATTAGAGCAATATTTATTCTCCCCCCCTCTTAGTATTTCCAACAATAGCTATGATAAAAGTTATGCTATAAAGTGTTAGAAAATAAAAAAGGCAGAAAAAATTTCTTTATGTTGATAATTACTTGTGATAATATTATTTTCTTCTTTTATCTTTAGTTCATCAAGCAATTACCAAAACAATAACACAAATATCACTAACACCATATGTAGCCAGACAACCAAGGAAAATCCCCAATTTAGGGGAAAACCTAGTCAATAACTCTTCCTTCAATAGTTTCACGATAGAATACAAGACTCTTGACCTAGAAACAAACTTCCTCACACCAAGTCAACCCTTTCTTCCTTTTGTAGATGATAACCCTTTAAAAATAACTTAAACCTAGCAGCAACAACTTCGACTTGTCAGTAGCAACTTCGACCTGGTAGCAACTAGCAGATGCAGCTTCAATGCATCAATAGAGACTTTGATCTTCCTAGAGAGTTCACACATGTGAGAGATAGATGGCCCAAAACTTTGATCTTGACCTTGCCTATAATTCTCCTTCTTTTCCAACTTCACACTTTTAATTGCCTCTTCTTGTGAATCGAACTTGTGTGAGATATGTCTCGAAATGAATTTGAATTTCTTGTATATATACCCTTTTGGTGAGGCGGAATTACCCTATTTGAGGCCAACTTGATTTCCTTGAGCCCGACTATTGGCATTATGATACAAGCGTTGTCCTTGATGGCAACTCACTTAGATGACAGATCAAAGTATTGCAGGTTAACAACACAGAGTTATAGATCAGACTACACAGAATGAAGAAAGAAAGGCATACGCAAGATCACCATTGACCAAGCCGCGTATACACGCAGGTTCATTGTATACAAGTCACGTATACGTACACACGCACTTTCACAAAAGGAAAAGCGTGTATACCTTGGAAAACTAAGTGTTTGGTCCGAAGTATTTGGTCCATGGTATTTTGATCCATGGTATTGGTCCAAGGTATCGGGTCCGAGGTATTGACCCTAGGTATTTGATCCAAGGTATTGGTCCTAAGTGGTTTTGGTCCATGGTATTGAGAAAGGCCTACAAACTATAAAAGGAGGAGAATATCATTAGGCCAAGGCGTGCAAGTATCGAATATCTGATAAAGTGTGAGATCTAATATGCAAGTTATTGGCTTATGGTGTTGTGCTTGATCTGAACCAAGGATGAACCTTAGCATTTGATGAAGGATAAGATCTAATGATGTATCAGGATCTTAAGGCTTGAAGTGAATTATCTTTATGTGGTTTGATCATGTATCTGAATAACTGGCGCATGTTGTAGTCTGTAAATATGATGATCTGGGTATGACTGAAGTCTAGAATAGTTGTTATGTTTAAATCATCATTTACAAATCTGTATGCAGGTTCACTTTAGAAAATAAGTGTATACACGTTGGTTCTGCATATCAAAGCAGTGTATACATCATAAATTTGATTTGCAGATCTGTACGCTGGTTCACCTTGAGGAAAGCGTGTATGCACACAGGTTCGACACATGGAAGTAGCGTATACCTTATAAAATATGTTTTAATTTCCTCTGTTTGCTGTTGCAGTGTTCTGGGTTCTGGCTTGGGTTCTGGTTACTATATTTTGGTGACAACATTCTGAATGATCAGATTGATGGGTTGTCAAAGTGATTGATCAATTTGGTTGTGGTTGGTTCAAAAGGAGATTGGTTGATGCAGATATATTTGATGATTGAATGATGTTGTTGATGGATCCAGTCTGAAAATTTATGAAATGCGGTCCCTGGAAGAAAAGAGAAGGTTCTAGCCTTCTGTAGGCCGGCACCTACGTACCAGTAAACATATCATCTATTACAAGAGCTAGGGGGTTGTAGCTCCCTTCCAGTAGAATTTGGAGAATGAGAGAAGGTTGTAGCCTTTTGCAGGTAGAAGCTTGCCTACTAGTATAAGACTGCACCAATACAAAAATTTTAAACAGAATTTTCTTATTATTAAAAGAAGACAGAGACAACATCAGTAGGTGGTTTTCACCCACATTGGGTTTCCACCTTATATCTTGGTGTTCATGTGTGTTGCTTATGTGTGATGCTTTATTCTGTTTTTACTGCACTGTCTAATGAATTCCTGATATACTGGTTAAATTTCAATGCATGATAATTTGGGTAAATCAAAAGATCTCTACATATACGTGGGTTGCATTAAGTACAGTTGCGTATACATGCTAGTTCACTAAGCTGAAGTAGCGTATACACGCTAGTTCACTAAGCTGAAGTAGCGTATACAAATCAGTTTTGAAAATTAAATTATTGATCTGATAATATTGATTCACCCCCCCTCTTAGTATTATTTCCAACAATTGGTATCAGAGCAGGTCCTTCAGAAGAATCTTGTTCGCTTGAAGGAAGATCCAACATCATGAGTAATCAACAAAAGTAAGGGATCCATCAGACCACCAATCTTTAATGGGAGCAACTTTGTTTATTGGAAGGTAAGAACCACAACCTATCTTCAATCACTTGGAACAGATGTCTGGGATATCATGGAAGGAGGATATACATTTCTATCAACAATTCCTACAAATACGGCATGTAAGAAGCAATATGAAACAAATGCCAAGGTTGTCAATACATTATTGGGAAGTTTGTCACAATCAGAGTTTGTCAAAGTTATGCAGCTCAAATCAGCCAAAGAAATATGGGACAAAATCGTTCTAAGCTACGAAGGAGACTCTCAGGTAAAACGTGTTAAACTTCAAACTCTCAAAATTCAATATGAAACTCCCAAGATGCACAATGATGAAATTATAGCTAGTTACTTCTTACGTATATATGAGATCGTTAATTTCATGACGAATCTGGGTGAAGAGATAAAGGAATTTATCTTAGTTGAAAAAGTTTTAAGATCCTTGTCTGCTAAGTTTGAATCAAAAGTATCTGCCGTAGAAGAAAAGCAAGATCTACAGACTATTACTATGACACAGCTTCACGGAATCTTAACTGCCTTTGAGATGAGAAAAGGAGGTCCATCAGATATGAGAGAAGTTGCATTTAAAACTTCAGCAAAAGGAAAAGAAGAACTCAATGAATCATGACATATTTAAGAAGAAGAAGAGGAAGTAAACTTTGTCAAGAAGCTTCAATGGGGTTCCGGAAGATTCAGAGGTAAACTACCTTTCAAATGTTTTGCCTGTGGTAGAGTCGGTCATTATGCTGCCAAATGTCCTCATAAAGATAAAAATGATAAAGGGAAGGAATTTGCAAAATGGAATAGAAAATAAAGTGTAAGTAAAAAAAGCTACTATACTCATGAAGATAGCGATGGTTTATCAAATAGTGATGAAGATGAAAATAGTAATGACTATAGACTTCTGATGGCTTATGAAGATGATGATTTCTTGGATGCTTTAGATGAAGATGACCTTTATGAAGAAATCTCTAAACTCAAAATCTGTTTAGAAGAAAAGAATATGATTATAGATACCTTGACATACCAACTTTCTGAAAGAGAAAAACACAATGAAAAACTAGAATGTGAAATTGTGGGTCTAAGAAAGGATTTTGAGAAAACAAAAGCTCTCAATCTTAGATTTGCTAAAGGATCAAAAACCTTAAATGAAATTATCAAAGTGCAACGTTCTCCTCTAATAAAGACAGGTCTTTGATATACTGAAGAAGCATCTCAATCACAGAAACCGTCAACCTCCACTAAAAGCTATCTTGATGCAGCAAAGAGCAGTGGACAGTTTGACAATCGTCAGCAAAGGCATAAAGGATATCACCAGGTAAATCAAACTCAATTTACCTCAAGGATGAACATAAGCCACAACCAACCTCAAGTAAATCATACTCAATTTACTCCAAAGATGAATATCAATAGAAACTACAATCACCAGGTCAGTAGATTCGATAATCGCCAGAACTTCTTTAATGGTCAATGTTTCTCATGTCATAATTTTGGACACAAAGTTTCTCAATGTGTTGCTTACAAAACCATCATGACTAGAGAAGCACAAAATCAAAGGAATGTGACAGGGATCAAGAAAAGTTCCTATAATAATGTTTCTCTTCTTGAAAATGAAATAGAATGCTCAATCCGTAATAACTTTGGCCATGAAGAATCTGAATGCAGGAGTAAATTTTGGCAAATATCTCAAAAGGAGCAAACTCCATTAAATCCCAAAATATGGAGAAAGAAAGAACCACAAACAAAAAAATGTGGTATAGCCTTGTATGTAGAAGGATAGGAAAACCAGTGGTATATCAATAGTGGATGCTCAAAACACATGACAAGTGACAAAGAAAATCTGCACTCATATAATGCTTTAGAAAAGGAAAAGAGTGTCTCATTTGGAAACGACACTCCTGCTGTCATAAAAGGTAAAGGCTCTGTTTTCTTGAAAGAAAAAGTTAAAGATGGGAATGTTAAGTATGTTGATGGCTTAAAGCATAACCTGTTGAGTGTGAGTCAAATGTGTAATCAAGGAAATGAAGTAGTGTTTCGATCAAATGGATGTTTTGTTCATGAGCTTGATACAGGAGAAACCGTGATCAAAGGTACAAAAACTCTAAACAACCTATACATACTCAGGGGAGGACAACAACAGTGCTATCTAAGAAAAAATGATGAAAATTGTCTATGGCACAGAAGATTGGGACATCTAAGCTTTTCTCAAATAAGAAATTCAAAGTTGTTCGTGATCTTCCAGATATCAAAATTCCTGAAAATACTATATGCAAATCACGTCGATTCGGTAAGCAAACCAGATCTCAGTTCATCGAAAAAGAAGGATCAGCTAGTAAGCCTCTTGAACTTGTTCATACTGATTTATGTGGAACATCAAGTAAAAAGTCACCTCGTGGAGAAGAATACTTTATATTGTTCATTGATGATTTTTCCAGAATGTATTGGATAGGTCTTCTAAAGCATAAAGGTGAAGCATTTGAAAAGTTCAAAGCCTTCAAAGCTTAGGTTGAAAATGAATCAGATCGCAAAATCAAATGCCTCAGATTTAATCGAGTAGGGGAATTTACCTCAGATGAATTCTTTGACTTTTGTGAACAACATGGAATAAAAAGGTAGTTCTCCACTGCAAGGACTCCTCAGCAAAATGGAGTGGTAGAAAGGATGAGCAAAATTGTTCAACAAATGACTCGTGCTATGGTAGATGAATCTGGACCTCCTGCAACTTTCTAGGGTGAAGTTGCATTCGCCGTCATCACTATTCTCAACCAAGCAAATGTTCAAGTAAACAACACTCAAACTTCACATGAAATTTTGTATGGTAATACTCCGACTGTAAAATACTTCAAAGTTTTTGGAAGCAAATGTTACATCAAAAGGACTGATGAAAAACTTGGTAAGTTTGAACCTAGAGCAGATGAAGGTATTCTTCTTGGCTACTCTTCCCAAAGTAAAGGATATAAATGTTATAATAAAAGACTTGGGAAAATTATTGAAACTATTGATGTTGTGGTTGATGAAGCATGAAAAAATCCAAAACAGATAAAAACTGAAGATTATGCAATGAAGAAGATGAGGATCATTTTCCCACATCAAATACCACTGATTCTGAAGAAGAAACCAATGAAGCACCAGAAGAAGAGATAATGTTAGAAGAAAAGACTCCGTCTAGGTATGTTCAAAAAAATCATCCAGAAACTCAAATTTTAGGGGGAAAAGGGGCAGGTGTGTAGACAAGAAGAACCATTTCTGAAGCCTCAAGCTATCTAGCATTACTATCTTCCACTGAACCTCAAAATGTAAATGAAGCATGCAAAGATGAATGTTGGGTCAAGGCCATGAATTAATAACTTGAGAAAATTGAAAATAATAATACTTGGGAATTAGTTCCTAGAACTCATGATAAGAATATCATAGGAACCAAATGGATATTAAAAAACAAGCTGAACGAAAATGGAGAAGTTATCAGAAACAAGGCCAGACTCATTTGAAAAGGATATGCTCAACAAGAAGGTATAGATTTTGAAGAAACTTTTGCACCTGTTGCTAGACTTGAAGCCATAAGAATGTTTCTTGCTCTTTCTAGTTTTCAGAAATTCAAAGTATACCAAATGGATGTAAAATCTTCCTTTCTTAATGGAGACTTAGAAGAAGAAGTCTATATTGAACAACCAGAAGGATTCATTCTTGGAAATGATGCAAAACTTGTATGCAAACTCAGAAAGGCTCTCTATGGTCTAAAACAGGCTCCAAGGGCCTGGTATTACCGTCTTGACAAATATCTCCACCAACAGGGTTTTTCAAAGGGGTCAGCAGATAGCAATCTATATACAAAGATGGACACTGATAAATTGCTAATAATTGTTGTGTATGTTGATGATATCATTTTCGGTAGCAATAAAGAATCCATGAGTCATAATTTTTTTTCAGTAATGCAGCAAGAATTTGAAATGTCCTTTCTTGGTGAGCTTACCTATTTTCTTGGTCTACAAGTTCAACAAAATAAAGATGGTATTTTTCTCTCACAAACCAAATATCTCAAATAGATCTTGAAAAAGTATGGCATGGAAGATTCTAAACCAGTATGTACCCCAATGGTAATAGGATGCAGTCTTAGCTCAAATGATGAATCAATAGCAGTACATCAACCAACTTACAGATCCATGATTGGCAGTCTGCTTTATCTAACAGGTACCCGACCGAACATCATGCATGCAGTGGGAATAGTTGGAAGATTCCAAGAAAATCCAAAGGAATCACACCTTCAGGAAGTCAAAAGGATTTTCAAATATCTTCAAGGAACACAGAACTTTGGTTTATGGTATCCTAGAGATACAGATCTTACACTCCATGCATATACAGATATGGATTGGGCAGGAAGTGTTGATGACAAAAAAAACACTAGTGGTGGTGCATTCTATATGGGTCCCAGGTTAGTGTCTTGGTTCAACAAGAAACAAAGTTCAATTGCATTATCTACAGCTGAAGCAGAATACGTGGCTACTGAACACAACTACTTTGGATGCTTTTACTATATTTTATAAGGTATATGCTACTTCCATGTGTCGAACCTGCATGCATACGCACTTTCCTCAAGGCGAACTAGCGTATAGATTTGCAAATCAAATTTATGATGTATACGCTGCTTTGATATGCAGAACCAGCGTGTATACGCTTCTTTTCAAAAGTGAGCTTGTGTACAGATCTATAAATGATGATTTAAACATAACAACTATTCCAGACTTCAGTCTGTTGTGGCCACCAACAACCCCCTCTTTGTTTGGTATTAGCAATAACACCAAGCAAATGGGGACCCTTAATAAAAAATCCAAAAAAACATTTTTTGAAATTTTTTGTATTCAACTCTTTAAAGCTGTATCGCATCGCGAGAAGAGAATAAAACGTTTTCTTATGAGCATAATAAACTGTGAAGAAGCGACGCGAAATTCATCGCATCGCATACATTATGAAGCGCTCTTAAATGAAAAATCTTAAGAACTCTCCGACGGCCGATATGCGACGTCGCATATCGCAACATCGCGTAAGCAGCACACAATGATTGAATGACTAAGCACGATATGTGATCTGCAATCTGCGATGAATGTGATTTGCGATAAATGCGATCATGAATTTCTGCGATGACACATCTTAACGACGCAATCCGCGATGCTGCGATGCGAGTCGCATAAATCACTCATCGCAAATTTTCCTCGGCGCAGTATTCAAGGAAAGCTGTCCGTAAACCAAAATTGGGCACGCGCCTTAAAAGAAATTAATGAATGTATGCCAAAGTATTCAAGAAGGACAGTTTTGTGTTTTTCGAAAAGTCAGTTCGTTATGGGTGTCATGATTTTATGCATTCATAAGAGCTTAAAGCTTTCATGTCAATCTTTATTATCATTATTCTTTTCCTTTGCGTAAACTGTAAGATAGGAAATAACATGAAGCAATGTGCAGGAAACATCTAAGGAAAAGGGGAAAGCGTCAATGTTCGGAGAACAGAGAAGAGATGCCTTCATAAACGGATGCCGCATGCAACAGGACCACAGATTCCAGAGTATCACTCAACAGATGCTGATGTCAATAGGCCATCCAAAGCTCAGAGTCAAAGGCGCACAAAAGCAGCATGTTTACAAAAGATCCTGAAGCTTATGCCCGGTAAAGAAAAAAAAAAAAAAGGCGCTAAAGAAGGAAAATGCACCAGAAAAGCCCGGAACAAAGAATGGAGGCAGTTTTCAATGCAGAAAATTGTTCAGAGAGCAAAGTCCCTAACTCATTCAGTCATTCGCAAGGCCAGAAACCGAAATAGCAAAAGCAGAATCAGTTTGAGAGAAATTTGGGTTATTACCAAGTATACACGCAGTGAATACACCCAGCCAGAGGAAGATTCTCGAAAATATCTTCTAGTTTACTAGAAATTGGTGCCAGCGCTTGTTATTTCTATTTTCATATCTCAAACGAAAGCAGAAGGCGACCAGCCGACTCTTCCCAGGCGAATGTTGCATGCTTGCAGCACTAAGGAGCAAATACAGAAATGGTTAGGAATTAGATTCAATTTTTAGAAATAGTTTTGCTTTAGCAGAAGGGCGGTCATTTAAAACTGTATCCTAAATTTATGTAATTAAGTTAATTAGTTAGCAATATTTAAACCCTTCTCAGGCATTTGGAGAAGGGTCCAGAAATTCGTCAAAAAACTTATCCTCAGAACATGCACTTTTGTACCCTCGGAGGGGGTTTTGATGAATGGATGGATCAAGGTTTATTAATGTTTGCATTTGATATCTGCTACTGATGTTGCACTTCTGTACTCTTAGTAGATGTTAGAGCAAGGAGAGATAAATCATTGTTGCTTGAAGCTTATGAGTGGAACCAGTCATAAATGGTACTTTTATCTCTTGACCATTTCTGCTTATATTCTTAAAGTGATATACAGTTTTTAGTTGTTTATATGTTACTGCATGAATGTGTGAGTTACCATTTGGCACTTTTGTACGGTGGAGCCATTTATTTATGTCTGATATATGAATAACTTGTTATGCGATATGCTGTTCACAACTGTTTTGCCTAACTTTTTATGCAAAGTGGTTTATCTTAATTGATTTCTATTCTTATGATAGCTGAATGATCTTTATTACCAGTTATTGTTTGAAATCTCTTTAGATCGCATAATAGAAGAAATTCACCCCGGGTTAGCGTAGATTAGATCTGTTGTTTCTCATTAGATTACAATAGCATAGAGTTAGTTTAAAAGTCTGAATTAAATTAGCTTTAAGTACTCTTAGATCAGCATCATCCAACTCTGCACACACACACACCCTTAAATTGGGAAACTGGTCCCATTATCCCCAGTCGGACCCGCTATACCAAATGGATAAGGAGCTGCCAACCAAGGTCTGGACCGGGTGGGTATCCCCCTTGTTGTCAACCCGATTTTCAGGGCTTCAACACAGTCATACCCAAATCATCATATTTACAGACTACAACATGCGCCAGTTATTTAGTTACATGATCAAACCACATAAAGATAATTCACTTCAAGCCTTAAGATCCTGATACATCATTAGATCTTATCCTTCATCAAACACCAAGGTTCATCCTTGGTTCAGATCAAGCACAACACCATAAGCCAATAACCTACATATTAGATCTCGCACTTTATCAGATATTCGATACTTGCACACCTTTGCCTAATGATCTTCTCCTCATTTTATAGTTTGTAGGCCTTTCTCAATACCATGGACCAAAACCACTTAGGACCAATACCTTGGATCAAATACCTAGGGTCAATACCTCGAACCCGATACCTTAGACCAATACCATGGATCAAAATACCATGGACCAAATACTTCGGACCAAACACTTAGTTTTCCAAGGTATACGCGTTTTTCCTTTTGTGAAAGTGTATATGTACATATAAGGTATACAGAAGCAACTAAAACATTCATGATGTCCTTACTATATTTTATCTTATGCATGCTTATATTCATCACTCATAGCTTGATGTAGGACATGAAGAGAAAAGTACCAAGGTTAGGAAGCTCAACTTTATCATGTAAGGGTCATTATAATATGAAAAACTTTCAGTGTACAATGCTTAAATAAGGAGGACTTCAACGAGGAGAGCTCCCTACCACATTTTTCAAGCTAAATATGTGAAATATCTACACATGAGGAATGCTTCACGTGTTGGGTGAAGGAATAAGGCACAAATTTTGATGATAGAAGTGAGGTTATGAAATTTGGCTTATGTTGATGCCAACACAAAAACCCCCATTATATTATGAATATTTCATAAAATAATGGAACCCTTCTAAATTTTTACTTGTATTATATTTTTTTTGACTTACGACTATTTAACTTAGATTCTAGCACAATGGTATATATTTTGATTTATTTTATTTTATTTGATATTTTTCATGAGTTTTTTTACTTATGTCAATAGTTTTTCCATAAAAAAATTATATATATAGATAGATATAGATATAGTTGAGTTTCAATGTTTTATTTTGTAGAATGTCAAAGCTTTCAAAGGGAAAAATATATTTAACAAAAATTCATACATAATTCACAATTTTAAGGTTTATAAAGGTGCATGTTGAATACCCAAAATAAGGGTAAACTTCATCCGGATCATAAAGAGTTAATCTCTTTAAATTTCCTATGAATGTCAAATGTGATGCTAGCATCTGAATCCAAATGCATTATTAACCAATTCTCTTAGCAATTGGCAGATGGTGGATGTCATACATCTGGATCAATATCTAATATTTTAAGTTTTAATTTTGTTTTCTCTAGATGTTAGATATCAATGATAAGTTCATTTTTTCATTTTAATATTTTATTAGCAATCAACATTTGTGTTAATATGACATCTAAGTTGGATTGTTGATGTGGCCTTTATAACATGTCATTTCTTCTAGAGTAATATGAATATGGTAGCTGAGTTGGATCATTGATGTGGCAATGGTGGTCCCATATTCAAAATCTAGAGCAAGTCTTGTTTACATGACTTCTTAATTTAGAATGCTTGGATATTGAATTCACCCAACTTTGAACTATCACATTCAGATCAGAGACTCGACATGTGGTAACACATTGGTCAGAACCTGAATGCTTGGATGTCAGATCACTTTAGTTCTCAAATATATCCAAATCTGGGAAGATGCATAGATCTAGATTCACTTGTGTTTGCATCCAGATTCGGTATTAAGCTTTGTTACACCGAAACCGCTCCCAAGGTGTGGGAAACCCATTCCAATGGTTCTTGCACTCCGAGGAGATTTGGAATTGTATGGGAACGTTACCTTTTCAGCGGGAGCTACAATGGGAGCTGGGAAAAGTTCTGGGAACTTTGAAGACTATTTTTTTTGGTTTCCAACATTCCCTAGGGTTGGGGAATACAAAGCCTGTAGAGAAATATGTTGAACTGCCCACAAAACATGAGCCTCTATTGAAAACTTCATATGAAGAAAGGGCAAAAACATCCTTAACACCGATATCCTTAATTGAGAAACTGGAGAAATATCTTGATGGGTTAAGGAAGCGTGTGGCACCTTGACGTAAGGGTAATATCTAGGATGTCATGCTAATGAGTATTTATTTTGATGTTTATGTATATCACAGAATATTGTGTGTGCATATTGTATGTGGCAGTGAATGCTTAAACATTAGAGTTGTTTTTTCTCATAAGAATAACTAGAGAAACATGTCAAATAATGAACTTGACATTTTATATATATAAAAGGGAGAGACTTGGGGAGAGAGACACCCGAAGAATATATTTATATATTTAAATTTATTTTAATATTTGAATATTTTGAATCAATATTAATTTTGATTATTATATAAATTATATAATAATAAAAAAAAATTATTTTTTTATTATATAATATTACCACTTCAGATTAGTCATTTCTTGTCGATTTTGGGGAAACCTCTAACCGTTCCGGACACCCATACCCAAGTTCCCAATATTCCCATGTTCTAGAAACTCATGCAACATAGGTATTAAGCTAGGGAAAAATTCAAGACATTTGAATGCTTATTAGCTGCATAGGTATTAAGCTAGGGAAAAATTCAAGACATTTGAATGCTCATTAGTCTAGATATTTATATGATTATAATATATCTAAATTTATTTTAGACTTCCAAATTAGTTTTCGAATCATTTGTCAAGTCATGAATTAAAACTAACGTGACATTCTATGTGTATAGGTTTTCATGGATATTAAGGTCATATTATTAGCAAGAGCCTAAGACAAAATTCAAGACATTTGAATGCTTATATGTCTATATATTCATATGATTATAATATATCTAAATCTCTTTTGGACTTCCAAATTAGTTGTTGAATCATTTGTCGAGTCAATATATGTGTATGACTTTTCATGGATTTCAAGGTCGTATTATTAGCAGGAGTTAGAGACCAAAATATTTTTAAGTGTCCTACAACCCACACTATGCACCATGAGACACGATACACATTTGGTCAATAAAACATTATAAACAAAATAATTTAATTTCACCTAGCCAATGTGGGAAATGTACAACAATTGTAAAATTATAAGGTAGTGAACAACTAAACTAATTTAGATGTTTATTTCTTCTATGATCTGTAAATATTGTATATGACTTCAATGAGAATGAATCAAGTTTATTATTGATGGTGTGAACCAACAACCTTACACAATGCATTTTTGTAAGTGCATTGATTTAAAGTTTACATTATTAAAACTCGAAATTCTTTTTTTTTTTATGATTTCTAGATAGTAAGTAATTAGGTACATGATACCTTATATATTATTTGAAATAGTTAAGATATTGTATCTAAGCTTATTCACTACTTGATTTTGTGAATTAGTTCCCAAAAACTGTAATTATTCTTCTATTTGTTTCTAAAAATATTTATAACCAACTTGTAGCTATCTAGGAAAACATAATATTATATATTGATTACATAAATATATGTTTAATTTATATTAGTGTCAGGTCATATATTTTCCCTTTGTATTGACATTTTGTCCCATCCAAAATCCTTTTTGGAGTTAACCAAGCCCACATATTGGTGAATATTGAACAATAAACAAGTATAGGTCTACTTAGGACGTTGATTGGGTGATATTCCCAGTTGTTGTTGGCAGGGTCATTTCCGACCATCAACAATACCTTCATAAGACTTGTGTTGGGAAGAAAGGATCAATGTAGACCTAGTATGGTGCACACATCCTAAGAAAAAATGCTAAACTATGTCTACATGAGGAATTCCTTACTATAAAGCGTTAATGTGAACCCAAATGTTTGACATTATGTTCCCCAATATGAAGAATTAAATTCCCCTCAAGAGGTGCTTTCACCTTTGTGAGTGTCCAAGTGCGCCTAGAACACCTTTTCACCTCAAAAAAATGACACACGAGGAAATGCAAGAGAAATGACTTGCAAGGGAGGGTAATATGTTCTCTAGAATCACCTTTTTCTACATTTATAATGTTAAGCATTATACTTTCATTAGAGTGATTTCAATGGAGAGGATCTTGGATGGAAAGTAGTGATATTTTATGAAGATAAAAGTGGTTAATACATTACCTTATTACTTCATATTTCTTGACTAAGTCATCCTAAGGGTTTTGAGAAGCTATGAAAGGAGAAAATATCTCATTTGTATGTGGGAGTTCAAGTGGAATAAAAATACCCTTAGAGTCAAAGTACATTGAATTTTTAGACATTAGAGGAGGGTTTGTGGCCAGGTTGTGTTTCCAACTTCTCTTCTTATTCCTTGTATATCTATATGCTATGGAATTGCTTTAAATTATTTTCTATTACAGAAATATACTTGTCCACTGTTGATTTAAAAGGCTTTATGGACTATTTTGGTCAAGTAAAGGGCTATAGCTTGACCATTAAATTTATATATGGTTATCAAAAGTAATTGGATTTTTAAATAAAAGATAGGATTCCATTTACTCTATCTTTAAGTTACATCTTGTTTTTTATACTAGATCTTCTTATTTCTCACCCCATTAAGTTGATCATATATGCATGATGTAGTGTTGATTTTGATCATTTCATCCAACATCTCATAGTATTCATATTGATATTTTTGGTAGGGTACATCTATGATTATCTTATTGTTATTATCCAACCCATTGAAAATATCTTTGCTACCTTGACTCCATAACCCTAATTATAGAAACTAGTCCTACATAATTCCTCTAAAGGTTTATTGAAAACCCCAATAATACTTAGTTCATTAATCTGGTCTTTAGATATGAAATTCTAAGGACAAAGTAGTGGTATTTTTATCAAGAATTCCTTCCTTTGTATGGAAATCAGCCAACCTAAAATGAGAGGAATAGTTGCGGCGAAAATTAGTGACAATCTTGAGTTACCCTAAGAATATTATTTATTCAAAAAATTAAATATCTTAAAGTGTAGGTTTTTGCAGTAACAATGTTCTACTCTTTTCATCAATAAAAATTACTCCATATTTTCAAGCATAAATACAAGTCCCAAATTCATCACTTGTTACACATTGTTTTACCTAATTTTAATTCTCTTACCACATCTTCCTCTTCCAGTAACACAATGATTCCCTAAATACAATCCATTATTATGGAGTCACAAATTTACTAGAGATCATCCTCAGACATGGTAGCCTTCACATGCTTCATGATATTCACTCATGCACATAAAATATATGCATACATCATCTCATCCTTTTTAAGGACATACTCAACATATGAGTCATCACATTCAACATTGTTTAATTATCTTTTTTATTTAATACATGCACACAAATCAACACAAAATACATAACATGAATCAAAAGTTCCCTTCCCATTATGTTTAATTGTTGAAGACTAATTTATATTTACTTCAAATAACATTGCCTATGCTTGTTTTATTTTTTTAGATTTATAGATGGAAAGAAATAATCCTAAACACTAGGCAAATGAATAAATGTGGAGAATAAATAGAGATAAGTCATGCTCATGGACTAATAAAATATGGGATACATTCAATATTTTGAACCAAATACAACATAAAATGTTTGGAGAAGACTTATAACAATATTGTTAATTGAAAAAAATAATTAAAAGATTTTCTCAATAGCTTTTTGCAAAATTATTGAGACTTTATGGCTTATATTTTTTTAAATGTAATAATTAATTTGAAGGCTGAAATTTTGTTGAGAAATTGATTATGTGAATCAACAATCTTACACAATGCATTTCTATAAATGTATAATTCAAAGTTTACATTATTAAATCTTGAAATTCCTTTTTTGTTTTTTAAGTGTATAATTCAAAGTGTACATTATTAAATCTTGAAATTCCTTTTTTGTTTTTTTATGATTTTTTAATAGTAAGTAATTAGGTACCTATTAATAGTAAGTAATTAGGTACATGATACATTATATGTTATTTCAAATAAATATTTATTTGAAATAGTTAATATATTGTATCTAAGATTATTGATTACTTGATTTGGTGAATTATTTCGTAAATATTTTAATTACTTTTTCATTTGTGTCTAAATATATTTATAACCAACTCTTAGCTATTTAGGAACACATAATATTATAAATAAATTTAGAACATATAAATATATGTTTAATAAAGCTAATTTATATTAGTGTGAGGTCATATCTTTTCCCTTTGGATTGACATTTCATCACATCCAAAACCCTTTATGGAGTTAACCAAGTCCACATATTGATAAATATTTCTACAATAAATGATTATAGATCTATGTAGGACCTAGATTGGGTGGTATTCCTAGTTGTTCTTGGCAAGGTCATTTCTGATCATCAACAACACCTTCATAAGCCTTGTGTGTGGAAGAAATGATCAATGTGGACCTAGTATGGTGCACATCCCAAGAAAGAATACTAAACTATGTCTAAAGAGTTAATATGAGCCCAAATGTTGGATATTATGTGCCCCTATATGAAGAATTAAATTCCCTCAAGAGGAACATTCACCTTTGTGAGTGTCCAAGTACACGTAAAACACCTTTTCACCTCAAAACATGAAAATACTATAGAAATGACTTGCAAGGGAGGGTAAGGTGTGGTCTAAAATCATATTTTTCTACACTTATCATGCTAAGAAATCCACTTTCGTTGGAGCGATTTCCATGGAGAGGATCCTAGATGGAAAGTAATGATATTTTCTGAAGAGAAAAATGGTGAAGACATTACCTTCTTACTTCATATTTCTTGATTAAGTCATCCTGTGTTTTGAGAAGCTATGAAAGGAGAAGATGTCTCATTTGCATTGGGGATTTCAAGCGACGTTAAAATACCCCTTGGAGAAAAACCACATTGATTTTTTAGGCATTGGACGAGGGTTTGTGGCAAGGTTGTATTTCCAACTTCTTCCTATTTTTTGTAGATATATATGCTACAAAATTTCTTCAATTTTTTTTTTCTGTTACTGATATCTACTTGTGCAATGTTGATTTAGCAAGATTTGTAGACTATTTGGGTCAAGTAAAGGGCTAGAGCTTGACCCTTAAAATTTATCTCTTGTTCTCAAAAGTAATTGAATATTTCAAGAAAAGTCAAAAGATAGGATGTCATTTACTCTATATCTAAGGTTTGTCTTTTTCGTTTTCTACTATATCTTTGTATTACTCATCTCATTAATAGTTTACCATCTATGCATGATGTAGTATCAATTTTGAACATTTTATCCAACATTTCATAGTAATCAAATTGATATTCTTGTTAGGTTACATCTATGGTTATCTTATTTTTATCATCCAACCCATTAAAAATTTCTTTGCTACCTTAACTCCATAACCCTAATTGTAAAAGGAACTAGTCACACAAAATTTCTCCACAATTTTATTGAAAACCCCAGTAATACCTAGTTCACTAATATTATCTTTAGATATGAAATTATAAGGACAAATAAGTGGTAGTTTTCTCAATAATTCCCCCCTTGATATGGAAATGAACCAAAGAAAGAGGAATAGTTGTTGTAGTAACCATTTATGACTTTCTTGAGTTACCATAAGGTTATACTTCATTCAAAAAATTGAATATCTTGAATTGTAGGTTTTTGCAGTAATAAGATCCCCCTTTCTTCATCAATAAGAATTCTTCCATGTTTTCAAACATAGATACAAGTCCTAAATTCATCATTTTATACACATTTTTCTACCTAATTGTGGTTATATCTTGCCACATATCCTCTTCAAGTATCACAATGACTCCTTGAAAATAAGCCACTATTATGGAGTCAATTTATTTCTAGAGATCATCCTCAAACATGATGGCCTTCAATGGGTTCATAATATTCACTTGTGCATATAAATTATATGCATACATCATCTTATCCTTTTTAAGGACATACTCAACATATGAATCATCACATTCAACGTTGTTTTACTTATATTTTTCTTCAATACATGTACACAAATCAATACAAAATATATAACATGAGTCCAAAATTATCTTTTGCACCTCCTCCAATTTTGTTTCTTCTTCATTTTTCTAAAAATATACTAGCATATTTTCTATTATGAACTCGTTCTCCATCTCATTTCACATGTAGTTAATTACTACCTCTTCTTTCTCATACTTCTCACTTTACACATCATCCCTAGGATTTGCTTTTGTTGACTCTATTTCCAGTGTCTTCTTCTCATCCTTTATATTTCGCATAATGGCTCCAACTTGAATCCCTACTGCTTTCACATATTGCTTCCCTCTTAACTAATTCATCTTTCATTCAAGGATAAACTATAGGGCTTTATTTGTAGGACACATCTATATCACCTTGAATCCATTCTAAATGGATGGTTTTAGACCATGTATATATTGTAACAACCCTGATGAAAATTTCATGTAATAAAAGTTAAAAACAATAACCACGGATGAATGGGACACTTATTCCAAGATAAATGTTGGGCAGGACATCCTAGGGGGTGTTCATTTTGTTTTTTATAGCTAACGAAATTGGAAAAGGAAATGGCTAAGGCTTTGGAAAGGAAAAATGGCATTTTTGGCACAACTATTTATGAAAATATTGGAAATTAGGAGAAAAAGGAGGTGAAAGGTCACAGGTTGCATGTGAGGAAGAAAATTAAGGAAAATAATGTAAAATGGAGAAAATAGAGGCCTCATTCATAAAAAGGCTTCTGAGGATCAGTTGGTAACCTTTTGTCAGTTCAATTTTGGATCGCTCTCATTATTATCTCTCTCATACTCTTGGATACTTAGAGTTTTTTTTTCTTGGAGCACGTGGGCATTGGAGCAAGAAAGGCAAAGAAGGCAAGACGAAGCAAGGATCAAGTAGGGAAAGGCAGGATCAAGCAGCTACATCGGGCTTCATTGTAGGTGTCAACTTAAATGTGTATTTTCCTTGCTAGATTTGGCATCCATGGTATTGCATGTGATTATTTTCTATCATGGCATGGGTTTTTCCAGGTGTAACAGTGTTTTTCATCCTAGCCTTTCCATTTTCGGATAGTCATGGTGTGATTGGGGTTCTCATGTTTTGGTTGAGTTGGATTGTTGGATGTATTCGAAGTTAAGTGGGGTGGATCTTAGAATGATAGAGCACATGGCCTAGTGGTCCCTGAACCAAACTGTGGATCATGTAAAGCGACTGGCCTAGTGACCCCTAAGTCAGACTGTGCATTGCGGTAAAGCCAAGATTGTGTTGCCTCAGTGGGCATAGGAATCCTTGCTAGTGAATGGAAGGATATATGGTAAATGCAAGAGGTGGTTTGCTCTCTATTGGGCCTAGTAATCTCGGGTTTGGGATATGTGGTAAAGCCTGGAGAGTGGGTCTTGGTTTAGGGCTTAGTGATCCAAGTTTGGATTGTGATAAAGCCTGAGAGACTAGGAGATAGGAAAATTCCTCACGGTGTAGGTGGAGAAATTTGGTGGCATCCATGCTTGTTTGGCCTAGTGATCGGGTGGAGATCATGATAAATCATGTTATGATGTGTTCATTGTGTTGGCCTAGTGATCCAAGATGGATTATGGTAAAGCCTGGTTTCTATTGATGAGGGTGAGGTGGTTTGACCTCGGTATGCCCTAGTTGAGTTCTTTTGGTTTGATTCCCACATTCCTACTTAGAATATGGCACATGGGTGAATGGCTGAAGATAGATTTGGGTCAGCCATTCTATGGTTAGGTGGAACATGGTAGTCCCATCTCCGGTTGGTTTATTGCATCCATTAATGAGAAATTCATTCCCTTGATTTCCATGTGCAAATGTATTGATGTATATGTGGATTTTGATGGCTGATATGTTTATGGTATTTTTGTTCCTATTATGTTGGTTATATGTACATTTTGTGACAACATCTATGTATGGCTCTCAACATGTTTTTACTTGTATATGAATGGATAATGTATCTATGACCTAATAGAGGAATATGTAGCAAATGGCATGAGGGAACAATGGTTCATAGTGATTCTCAGATAAGTATGAGATCCCTAACCTTAATTATGTTGTTTACACCTGTAGGTTGCATGTTGATGACTTGTTTGACGAAATTCCTTCCATGGCTAGTAGGGGTCTAGTTATGGACTTGTTTAGCTTATTGCTTTTGCAGCATTGTTTCCCTGTACTTTTACTGATTTCAAGCTATCATTTCATTATGGGCAGTGGCATGGCCTCTAGGCCTGAAAAAGTGGCTTAAATCCTAGGGTCACTGGCACAGAACTGGAAATTCTAGTCCATAATCACTGGCAGGGAGGCCTATGAGAGCGACTATGGCCTAAGAGGTCCAGAATAGTAGTGGGACCGAGGGACAGGTTGTCTGAGTGGATGACTTATCTCTTGAGGGTTCTATTGATGATGTTGGATGACTGTGTGTGATGTTTTGTCAATTCCATTTCCTTAAGGTTACCTAGGAGGTCGAATATGATCATAGTAGCCTCTCGTCTCATGTTTACCCCAGTTGGCATGGTTACTTGGGTGGATGTGGGAGGAGGGTGTTACAAAGTGGTATCAGAGCATGGTTCAACTCTTAGACTGGATGGGTTGAATGTGTTAGTCATGCATGCATGTAAGTTTCATGTGTGTCTCTTACACTTATATACTTGTTTCATTTGCTTGATGATGGATTAGGGTTGTAGTATGGTTATCATGGAAAAATTGATGTTTATTTCGTGTAGAGTATTTGACATGAGTATGTGACTAACTGTATTTGGTTATTTTTCACTTACATGTTGATTTTATGTCACCTACTTACATCCTTGTATGTTAGGTTACATTCTTGAATATTTTGATTATGTGTATCAATCTTGTAGGTTGACTGCAACAACTGATTTATTATGTTCGACTACATGCATTTATGTGTATTTGTAGTTGGATAGGCATTGCTTATGCACATTGTTGGTTTCATGTAGAAATGTGTATAATGGAGTAATGGTTGTTGTCATGCATGAGGTCATAGCATGCATTGTTGATATGGCCTTGCATTGGTGACTAGATCCTAACTAGAGTTATGATTGTGTTTTGATACAATTACTTGCAAATGTCTATACGTTGTTATGATTATGTTATACATGTATCACGGTGATTTGGTGATCTTGCAGACAAGGTATCCTCCTCGAGCTATACTAAGGTACATTTATTTATTGTGATTTGGTTTATCTGATATATTATGCATTACAGGAAGAGAAATATCAAATGAATAGAAAAGAGGTAGACTACATCGAATCTCCCTACGCGTCAGATGAGTACCGTGGTGTGGGGCATACTTCTGATTTGGCAGTTACATTGAGAAGTTTGAAGGAAGAGATAATGATTTGTAAGGTGGATAGTGATCGAATCATACAAGCACAAGAGAAGTAGACAAAGGTGAATGCTATACTTCTTCAGAGATTGTCAGACTTTCAGGGACAAGGGTCGGATCAGATCAGCCATGGACATGACGATAAAACAAATAGGGTGTACGACAGTAGATCTCCTGGTAGACACAAGTCGGATAGAGATGATACAGTGAGATATTGTAGGTTGTTGGACACTTCGAAAAGGAGGGGCAATGAGTATAGGTATTATTCTAGTTCTGGTTCTGATAGACATCATGATCATTGTCACTATCATTCTTACAGGAGGAATGATAGGGGATACTTACCAGATGAATTCAAGAAAGAAAAACCACCTACTTTTGATGGAGATGTGAAGAAGTCGGAAGATGCAGAGGCTTGGATACTTGGTATGAACAAATTCTTTGAGTTGCATGAGTACGCAAATAACATGAAGGCTAGAATAACTCTCGTCAGCCTTAAAGGTAAAGTAGGAATTTGGTGGGAAGATTTTAAGCAGGTTAGAGACATCAATTTTGGGTTGTGTTATATTCTTTCCACGACTAGCCCATGTAGTTAACCGGGGGTTAGAGGGGGGGTGGAGCCCCCCCTTTGTTGCGTCGATTGCATAGTGGGGGGGTCACAAGGGGTTTGAGGGGTGTAGTGAACCCCATCTATGGGGTCCGGGGCAGCGCCCCATAAAATTTTGGTTTTGGAACCTATGTTAGGTTGGGTGGACCCACATATGGTTTTGTGCATAATTTTCACACATGTTTTTGGACGCAATGGTTTTCGATCCATGGTTTTGGACGCGATGGTTTTTGGTCCTTGGTATTGGATGCTTCAGCATGTATAAATATGTATTATAACATTGAAAGGAACATAATGAAAAATCAAGCTGGTAGTCCCGATTTGGGATCCAGGGGAAAATCTCTGTGTATATGTGTTTTATGTGTTATGCTCTCGCATTGTTTATTTTCTGTGTTTTAGAATTCGTATGCAGGTAATTTATGTATAGGGTTAAAACCTACATTTGGTATAAGAGTTGTTTTGGCTTCAAGGGGACGCCTTTGTTGCTGAGGGGTTTTGCTCAGGCCTATGGTAGACCCTGTTCAGTGTGAGATCTGCGAGATCAATTCTGGTGGTGAAAGAAGATGGTGAGCAGTGGAAATATAGAGATCGAGAAATTTAATGGTCAGAGTTTTGAGTGGTGGAAATTCAAGATGGAGGATCTGTTGGTGGATAAAGATCAGTGGATCATGGTAGATCCAGATTCTAAACCAATGGGAGTGTCCGATGAAGAATGGAAGAAGTTGGATCAGAAGGCAAAGAGCACAATACGATTATGTGTCTCATATTAGGTATTGTTGAGTGTATTAGGGGAAGATAGGGCGAAGGCTTTGTGGGACAAGTTAGGGACTTTGTACCAATCTAAGTCTCTGGTGAATAAACTATTCCTGCGGAAAAAGTTGTATAACTTGAGGATGAAAGATGGAGACTCAGTGATAAAGCATCTGAACGCATTTAATACTATGGTAAGTCAGTTAACATCTATTGATACTAAAATCTTAGATGAAGATAAGTGCATCAGTTTGTTGTGTTCTCTACCAAATTCGTGGGATAGTCTGGTTATTGCAATAGGTAGCAATGCAACTGCTTTGCAATTTGATGAAATAGTCTCATCCTTGCTGATGGAGGAGATGATACGAAAAAATATGGAGAGCCAGAATGGTGATGCCTTGTATGTATGAGGACGGTCCCAGAACAAAAACAAAAATAAGTCATCGAGTGGGAGATCTAAATCTAGAGGGAGATCTAAATCTCCAGGAAAACCTGTAAAGGTGGTGTGCTGGAAATGCAGAAAGGAAGGGCACTACAAAAGGGACTGCAAATCCAAATCTCCTAATAAAGGAAAGGGATATGATGATGCTCCTTCTACAGAGGTGAAACCACCTCAGATGAAGGTGGGGATGTGTACTTGGCTTCTTCAAGTACACATGTAGATCATGAGGCATGGTTGACTGACTCAAGAGCATCCTTTCACTTCACTCCCCATAGAGAGTGGTTTTGCGAGTATGAGAAATATGATGGTGCTGATGTCTTCTTAGGGGATGATAGGAAGGCTAGAATCGTTGGTCGTGGAAAAGTAAAGTTGAAGTTGCAAGGTGGAAGGGTTAGAGAACTTCTGGGTGTTCTGCATATTCCTTCATTGGCTAGAAATCTAATTTTTGTAAGCAAGTTGGATGATGTAGGTGTAAAAACATTGTTCGAGAAGGATACCTGCAAGATGGTTCGAGGAGCACTGGTATTGATGCAGGGAGTTCGAATTGGAACTCTGTACAAGCTACAAGGTAGCACGGTTGTTGATGGGTGCAACAATTCTGTGGTTCCTGAAAGTTGAGCAGAAAATCTAGTGGTCTCTGGAGAGAAGACCATGTTGTGGCATCAAATGCTTGGACATATTGGAGAGAAGGGCTTTTGAATACTTCATGGTAAAGGTATGGTAGAAGGTATGAGTAATAGCTCTCTGGATTTTGATTTTTGTAAAAATTGTGTTTATGGGAAGCAGAATCGGGTGAGTTTCCCCTCTGGTGGTAAGAGGGCGAAACAGATATTAGAGCTTGTGCACAATGATGTGTTTGGACCTGTGAAGGTTCCATCACTGGGTAATTCTGTGTACTATGTATCATTTATAGATGACTTCTCAAGGAATACATGGATATATTTCCTTAAAAAGAAATTTGAAGTCTTTGACAGGTTTAAAGAATTTAAGCTCTAGTGGAAAACCAGACAGAGAAGAAGATAAAGGTGTTGAGGACAGATAATGGTGGAGAGTTTTGCAGTAAGGAATTTAAATAATTTTATAAGAAGTGTGGTATAGCACGGTAGAAGACTACGACATATACACTTCAGCAAAATGGAGTTGCAGAAAGAATGAACAAGACGTTGATGGAAAGGGCAAGAAGCATGCTCAATGGTGTCGGGTTAGGACAGGAATTCTAGGTAGAGGCGGTGGAGACAGCATGTTACCTGGTCAATAGATCACCTTCATCAGTGTTGGAGGATAAAACTCCACAAGAGGTATGGACTGGTAAGAAACCCTCTGTTTCACATATGAGGGTATTTGGATGTGATGCATATGTACATGTTCCAAAGGAGAAATGAACCAAGTTGGAAAGTAAATCTAAAAAGTGCATCTTTATTGGGTATAAGGATGGTTTAAAGGGTTATAAGCTTTGGAACCCAGCAACAAGGAAGGTTGTGTACAGCTAAGATGAGGTGTTCAGAGAGGTGAAAGATGTTAAACGTGAAGTCTAACCAAAGGAACCTGAGAAGATAGAGTTTGAGCTAAAGGAGGAAGAATCAAACTCTACAGCAGAGGAGTAATCAGAGGATGAAGAGCCACAAACTCCGGGTGTGAGAAGATCAGTTCGAGAAAGAAGGCAGCCAAAAAGGTATAGTCCATCTGCTTTATGTTCAAATTTTTCTTTATCTATTACTGATGATGATCCTAGAACTTTCAAGGAAGCAGTAGATTCAGAGGATGGAAAACACTGGAAAGAGGCCATGGTTAATGAAATGGTATCTTTGCACAAAATTGAGGCTTGGGATCTGGTGGAGTTGCCGGCTGGAAGGAAACCCATTGGTAGCAAATGGGTGTTCAAGAAGAAGACAAATGCAGAAGGAAAGGTGGAGAAATACAAAGCTCAGTTGGTAGCAAAAGGTTATTCCCAGGTACCGGGAATTGATTTTGGTGATATTTTTTCTCTTGTTTCCAAGGTAACTTCTATTAGATTACTTTTATCTATTGCTTCTTCTTTTTATTTTGAGGTAGAACAGATGGATGTGAAGACAACATTTCTTTACGGGGATCTAGAAGAGGAAATCTACATGAAGCAACCTGAAGGCTTTGCCGTGAAGGGTAAGAAAGAACTGGTATGCAAGTTAAAGAAGTCTATGTATGATTTAAAACAGTCAGCAAGGATGTAGTATCAGAAATTTGATACATTTATACGAGGACTTGGCTTCACCAGAAGCAAAGCAGATCACTGTGTGTATTTTAAATTAATTGGTGATTGTGTTATTTATTTGGTCTTGTATGTGGATGATATGTTGCTGGTTGGAAATGACAAAGAAATTATCCAGGATTTCAAGACCCAATTGTCCTCCAAATTCGACATGAAATATCTTGGTTATGCAAACTATATTTTGGGCATGGAAATTAAAAGAGATCGGGCAAAGAGGAAGCTTTGGTTAAACTGGAGGAAGTATGTTGAGACAATATTGCAGAGATTTAATATGTAGGATAGTAAACCAGTGAAGGTTCCTATTCCTCTAGGTGTAAAGTTATCTGTTGAACAGTGTCTCAAGACACAAGAAGAGGAAGAGGACATGTCCAGTGTTCCATATGCAAGTGCAGTCGGTAGCCTGATGTATGCAATGGTTTGTACTAGAAAAGACATTGCACATGCAGTGGGAGTATTGAGCAGGTTTATGTCAAAACCAGGAAAGGAGCATTGGACAGCAGTGAAGCAAGTTTTCAGGTATTTGTGTGGCACTAGTGATTATGGTTTGTGCTACCAAGGAAGACCAGGATTGGACAGAGTGTTGGATATTTGTGGCTTTGTTGATGTAGACTAGGCTGGAGATCTGGATCAGAGAAGATCTACAAGTAGGTATGTGTTTAACCTATTTGGAGGTGCAGTCAGTTGGATGAGTAAGAAACAATATGTAGTGGCACTATCAACTACAGAGGCAGAATACATGGCAACCACTCATGCAAGAAAGGAAGCAATTTGGTTGCAGAGATTGTGTTCAAGTGTGGGGTTAGTACAGGGAGCTATAAGGATAGACTGTGACAGCCAAAGTGCAATTTTCTTGGCAAAGAACCCTGCATATCATTCAAAGACAAAGCACATTGATGTTCAATATCACTTTGAGAGGGATATGATAGAAGACAAAAAGGTGTTGCTAGTAAAGGTGGACACTTTGAAGAATACTGCAGATGCATTGACAAAATCTGTGAGCTTTGATAAGTTCTCTCGGTGTAGAGAAACAATGGGCATTGCAGGGCTGGATAAATGACTAAGCTCTCTTGTGGCCCCCTGTGGAAATAAAACAACATGTGGGAGAATGTTGGGTTATGTTATATTCTTTCCACGACTAGCCCACATAGTTAACCGGGGGGTTAGAGGGGGGATGGAGCCCCCCCTTCGTTGCGCTATTTGCGTAGCAGGGGGGTCACAGGGGGTTTGAGGGGTGCAATTAACCCCACTCTATGGGGTCCAGGGTAGCACCCCAAAAAATTTTGGTTTTGGAACCTATGTTAGGCTGGGCGGACCCACATATGGTTTTGTGCATGATTTTCGCACATGTTTTTGGACGCAATGATTTTCAGTCCATTGTTTTGGACGCGATGATTTTCAATCCATGGTATTGGATGCTTCAGCATGTATAAATATGTATTATAACATTGAAAAGAACATAATGAAAAATCAAGTTGATAGTCCTGATTTTGGGATCTAGGGGAAAATCTCAGTGTATATGTGTTTTATGTGTTATGCTCTCGCATTGTTTATTTTCTGTGTTTTAGAATTTGTATGCAGGTAATTTCTGTACAGGGTTAAAACCTACAATCAAGACAGATGACTTAAGATAGCGGGAATTCAAGAGGATTTTTAGGAAGAAGTACTTGTCGGAAAGGTACTATGACAGTAAGGAAAAATAATTTTGTGCGCTAGAGATGTGATCAATGGCAGATGAAGAGTACATGAATAAGTTTTTGGAGCTATTGAGGTATGTACCGTATCTTACGGATGATAAGGCTAAAGTTCAATAGTTTGTTAGTTGTTTTCCATTAGCATTTAGAGATCAGATTGAGTATGATGAGCCTCAGTCACTTGAGGAAGTTATTGGGAAACTCAAGCATTTCTATGAACAATCAAAGCGTACAAATGAATCTCATCATAGATGGAAAGGAAAGGACAAAAGTAAAGGTAAATGGCAGCCTAAGATGACAAGGCCACAACATGCAAATGACAAAGAAAACGTGACATTGCAAAAGAGATTTAATGCAGCTAGGCAGGGACATGAGTCACAGTAGTAGCATAGAGGTGTTGGTACTGGTCGGTTGGATTGTTGGACATGTGGCAAGGAACACCTTAAGAGAGATTGTCCATAGAATCAAGGAGGTAGGCCTCATATATACAATTTACAGGAGGCACAAACTGTTGGGGATTTTGGTCATAGTATTCCACGTATCTATGCAGCAGTGAACAACAGGAAGGAAGAACACCATGCATCTATCATTGAGATGGACGGTAAGCTTTGTGATCAAGTTAATTCTATTTTGACTGACCTTGGATCTAATTATAGTTATGTTAGTCCTGACTTAGTGGATAAGTGTGGTTTGAATAAAGAATTGCATGCAGAGTCTTGGTTAGTGTAGTTGGCTACAGGTACAAAGAAGTGAGTTGATCATTGGGTAAGAGCTTTCTCATTTTATTTAAATGGTACACCTACAACAACACATTTGAATGTGTTACCATTGGAATCATACAATATGTTTTTGGGCATGGATTGGTTGTATCTACATAGGACCACGGTTTATTGCTATGACAAAGCTATTGAGTGTGTTGATGACAATGGAGAACCAAGAGTTTTGTAAGGTAAGAAGAAATCCACATCGGTTAGGATGGTGACATCTATGCAAGCAAAGCGTAACCACAGGAAAGGGTGAAAGCTATTTGTAGTACACATTTCTAGTGACAAGGGTAAGGAGGTTGATGATGAAAATGTGTTGAACAAGTATCTAGTTTTGTAGCAGTTTCAAGATGTATTTCCCGAGGACATTACAGAGTTGCCACCTCACAGGGAGGTAGACTTATAGATTGAGTTAGTGCCAGGGGAAACTCCAGCATCAAAAGCACCTTACAAGATGAGCACACCTGAGTTGGTTGAGTTAAAATTGCAGTTGAAGGAAATATTGGACAGGGGATACATTAGGCCAAGTGTATCACCTTGGGGCAAACAGGGCTTGTTTGCGAGGAAGAAAGATGGAACTCTTAGATTATGCATTGAGTAGGCAGTTGAACAAAGTGACTATCAAGAACAGGTACCCTTTTCTGAGGATTGATGACTTGTTTAATCAGCTGAAGGGAATAGCAGTGTTCTTAAAGATTGACTTGAGATCTGGATATCATCAGGTATGCGTCAAAGAGGAGGACATCTACAAGACTGTGTTCCGAACTAGGTATGGGAATTATGAGTTTGTTGTTGTTCCATTTGGCTTAAGTAATGCTCCAGCTACATTCATGTGTTTGATGAATAGTGTTTTATGTCCATATTTGGATAAGTTTGTTATTTTGTTCATTGATGATATACTGGTATATTATAAGAATGAGGAAGAGCACGTTGAGCACTTAGCAGAAGTGTTGAGGTTGTTGAGGGAGCATCAGATGTATGCTAAGCTTAGCAAGTGGACTTTCTTTCAGAATAAGGTACACTACTTGGGACATGTTGTCTCCAAGGAAGGAATTGCAGTAGATCCAAAGAAGATAAGGGCCATCATGGAGTGGGTAGATCCTAAGAGTGTGGATGAGGTGAGATATTTCATGGGTATGGAAGGATATTATAGGAGGTTCATCAAGAACTTCTCGCATATTTCTTATCCCACTACATCATTGCAAAGGAAAGGTAAGAAGTTCGAATGGAAAGAGGAGTGTGAATCTAGCTTTGAGAAACTTAATCAGTTGTTGACATATGCATCAATACTATAGATTGTAGATCCAGACAAAGAGTTTGTGGTATGAACATATGCTTGCAAGAGAGGTCTTGGTGGAGTCCTTATGCAGGATGGACAGGTGGTATGTTATGAGTCCTGAAAACAAAATGAGCATGAGAAGAACTAATCAACACATGATCTTGAGTTAGCAGTGATTATACACACACTGAAGATGTGGACTGTTGTCTTAGTGGGGCCTAACCCAGGTTCAGAAGTGATTTAGCCAAGTAAATCCCGATACTACTGGCCCTTTCAACAACAGTCCGTGGAGCGTGAACTAAGGTCTCACCTAAAGTAGTATGGGAGGGTGCTAGAACCAGGTTTCCACACCCTGGGGATGTCTGATATGAGGTGATTGGTATGCGGTCCAACCTTCACACTTACTGCGCTATGCGCACTAGCAACACCCTGCACCCTGCGATACTATCTTCGGGCAGTTCTAGCCACAGTGTGACCCATGTTATTTACCCAAGTCTTCCTTAATTAGGATCTATTAGCTGATTACTTAGATTATTTTCATATATAAGCATTCATACAATTATTTATCAATTGCGCGTAGTAAATAAACAGAGTAAAAGTAATGCATAACATCAAAACACGGATTCAAGAATAGGTGCACAGAGTAAACTTCTCTTTATTAACTTCCAATCCCAAGTACAGACTCCACTAGGCCTCTACACACTCAGCTACAGAGCCTCTTGCTACTACTATGACCCAGTACACTTCAGATCCAACTCTAACCTTGAACCATGCCTTCGCTATTCTATCTATTCTTCCCTTTTTCACTTAGAGCCTCACTCTATTTATACAATTCCATGGTCTACGGACCATGGGTAGGCCGACACAACTTTACATTAAATTATAATATTTTAGGGCGAACAACCCTATGAATTATCTTAGACTTCACGCTCTGCACCTGCAATTCACGGAGTCTTACAATATACTTGACCAAAACTTGGGCTTTGAGCCCCAAAAACATGCTGCGGGGGATCCCATGCCCAACAGGCCCCCAACACAATCATCGTGACTCGTCCCGAGTCACTCTGCTGGTGCGGCGATCTTGGCACGGAGCCCCTCCAACTGTGCCTGTGCTGCATGAAGGTCCGCAACGCACTGTTCTACCATCTGCTAGATTTGCTCTACTCTTTCATCCAAATTCTCGCTGTCAGGGGCAAATCCTCGCCTTAAGGCATGCATCACCTTCATCTGTGCGAGATTTTCTCCAATATCGGCAGTGATGAGGAAGGCCTCATCAATCCAAGGCTGGATGCGTGCTTTAAGTAGTGCTTCTTTCTGTCGCGTGGCATTCACCTGTTCCTTCAACGCCTTCGCCTACTATAGCTTCGCCAGCTATTGGGTTAGGACAACTGTTTGTGCTATGCTGCGCACACTGTCATACTGCACTTGAAGCTCCAGTGCCTCTGTTTCCATGCGTTGTATGGTGGGGTCCTCTTGTAAGGAAGTGAGAACTGCGAAGGATTCTTCCAACATAGTAGTACAATTTTGCACCTTTCCTATTTCCTCTAGCCCTTTTTGGATAGCGCCAGCGCACTGTTCCCTAACGTCGGGGGGTGTAGATGACTGCACCTTTAATCGCATTTTGGCAATCTGAAGGTTGAGGTCCAGCTGTATCCTCTTGGCTTCCTCCTTTGCCTCATGGAATCCACTGGCCAATTTGTGAATTCGCACTCCTACTGGTAGATCTATCACAATTTCTAGCTCTGGAGCACGGAGACATGCTTCCTCGACCATTTGCTCTAGCTGTTGATTCTGCGCTAACACTTCATCATGTTGTAGACTAAGTTGCTCAATGTTGATTCGTTGTTCACTGAGCATCTATACTGCGCATCCTTCCTTAGCACGGAGTTCTGTTGTCCCTCCGTCCTGTAGCTGGTATAATGTATCCCGCGGAAGGGTAGCCAAGTTTAGGCCAAGTCCCTTGATCCAGCCCACCACGATGTTGCACAAAAAATTGTCACCTTGACATTCTGCAATCTGTGTGAGTCCATTACCACTCATACTTTCCTCCTTTGCAAGTCTTAAGCCTGAGTTCTTCATATCAAGCCTTGAAAATAAGAGAAAGTCCTCAAAAGTCTCTAAAACTCTCGTTCTGCATTTTCTCTTAGCATTAAATACGGTCCTGCACCTGAAGGTCATGTCTCCTGTGCACTTGACCGCTCTGTCTCTATGTTATGGGTGCGGACCCCTGTAAAAGTTAAAAAGGCGCAAGTATATTCTTAAAAACTCACTTTGAGTCATTTCTAGAAGCTTCTGGAAGGAATCTTGAGGTGGCAAGTTCGCTCCTTTAAGGTTCATGCATCCCATACCTTAAGGAGCTAACCCCTTGATGTGAGGAGCTTATCCCTTTGAAGGAGGACTCTATCCCTTCATAGGTGGACCTGTAACCTCCTTCCTCTGCACTATAAAATGAAGCATTGGGCTGGTTACTTGAGAGGTTGAAAGCTGAATATTTTTGAGGTGAAATGCTGCTGGAACTTAGTCTTCCTAATTGAGCTTTTATGAGGAGAGATTACATACCTCTTTGATCTCATTTGGAAGAATGTAAGGCTTGTCAAATTAAAGGAGATTCCTATTTCGGACCCTAGGAAGAGCTTGTTTAACATCAAGGCTGAAAAGGTTGTAAGGTTCTTCTACTTCAAAGTTAATACAAATAAGTTTGTTTTTCTCAATAAGTTGTTGTTTTATGGTTTATTTTATGGATTCCTTGATCACCATAATGAACATGATTTATGATATTAGCTATGCAGGTGTTATTTGATGTTTTCTTGTTTGTGATTGCAGGTTATCAAAAGGAAACTCTTTTGGACGGTTGAAGGATGGCTGCTACAAACTAGCGTTGGACTTAAGGTAGGGTCTAAACACCTTTATAGTTTTATTTATGAATCGCATATGTTTAGAGAAAGATAGATTTCTTTGTCTGCTTGTTGCTAGATATATTTTGATACTAGGGATATCGGCCTTATCCGCAAGATCGATTTATCTGGCCAACAAATTGGCGACTCCGCTGGGGATCTGAATTTGGTTTTTGGTTTTACTTTGTCTTTGACTTGAGAAACTTGTTCTCGTTTCTAGTTTTTTCTTGATGTGTGTGGGATTGGGTAGTTTTTAGGATCTGGATTATTTTTTGTTTTTTGAAGTTTTTAGGGGACCGCACTTTCTATTTACAGACAGTGGGGGCATCTCTGCATTTTTCCTTTAATACACAGAGCGGTACCGCACCTATTTCTTCTAGAAGCCTGCGGACCCTGTAAATTTTTTTGAAAAACCTAAAATGTTTTCTTACAGTTAAGTTTACGTTTAATTTAAGGTTTTTAGTATCTACCCAGATCTGCATGTGTTCTGTCAAAAATCTCTTGTGAGTGAGTTCCATCGGTATTTTTTTTTAGATGATTTTCTAGAAGTTTTGCATGCCTGGAGTGGTTTTCACTTGGTCTATGTAGTGACTCAAAGATCAGAACCCTAAGAAACCTTAGATTACCCTGGTGTCTTTTCATCTTCTTGATGAGTCTGACCTGTTTGTGAAATCTGTCCTTTGCGAGAAACAGATTTACTTTTCTCCTTGCAAATCTTTGAACGAACTTTGTTATAAGTTTTGAATTTCATTTTTTTTAAAGAAAACATATCTGGATGTTTTTTGATTCATTTGTTATTCTGAACAAATGAATCCTTAGTTTACTTAATAAACTAAGTAAAACATCCTCAAAAAGAATTGAAGCTTTTATTCAATTAAGTTTTTAGATCTCAAAATTAGTTTTGTAGTTTTGAGTGTTTTCTAGAACTTATAGATCTCTTTTGAAGAAAATTGTTTTTTGTAGTTTCGAGTTTTGAAAAGAGAAAGGGATTTATTGTGAGCCTTAATTAGTAGTCTCATTTTGAGTTCTTATTGAAAAAGACAAAAAGATTTTCTTTCCATTTCCATGTTGAAAGAAAGATTTGTTTCTTAAAGAATTGCATTTTCGAACTCTTTCTTTTAGCTAGAATTTCATTGAAAGAAAAAATGAATTGTTTATCATTTTAGGTGCATCTTTTTAGTGTTTTTGGAGTCGAGTCTTCACACCATCAAAGTTTCATCTCCATACCTAGTGACTTAAAGAACAACCCATAAAAAAATGCTTAATTAAAATTGATCTAGTAATCTTTTTTATTTCTAGGGCTCTTATCACCAATATAGCTTAAGCTAGTATCTTGGAGTAGGGAGTAATTAACTCTCCAAGATAGTTAAAACAAACAAGTAGCTATATCTTGCGGTAGGAAATAAATCCAATTGTAATTGATACATTTTGGGAAGCTTCTCTTAAAGGAGTCAATCATGAGATCATGTCCGAACCTTTGAGACAATCAAGTCTATTTCATTGGGAAAGATAGAACATTTGTGCGTATTATAAATGGTAAACCTCGAATTAACCACTGTTGAGGAGCCTGGGGTCACTTGTTGGTAAACCTCAGATTGATCATGTCGAGGAGCCTTCAAGGGGATTGAGCTTTGAACCTTAGTTGTATTTGTTGATGTTGGTAACCTTAGTGTCCATAAACTTAAGATTATTTCCTAAGGTGATGGTGAAGGACGGGTCTCACTGTACCTAGAGCAGATGTCGACTAGACTCACTTGGACTCTCTAGGGGGTTCTCTTCACTCGAGATGGTTTTGTGAAGAAACTTGTGCCAGTCTGTTTCATTAAGCAGGTTGTCGGGGTAACTATTCCAACCGCCCTTTCTGTATTAAAATTCTACGATGTTGGATTTCATCACCAACTAGTGTTTTTAGTACGGGAAGTTACTATTTGTGTGTGGTTTGAACTCTTAGATTTATTTTTTTAGGTGTGTGATTCAATTGTTTGTTTCTTTAGAGACTTTAGGTGCTTTTATTGAAATTTTCTTTGTTTGCGTGTGATTATTTTCATCCTACACCCAGAGATTATTATTCTTGATCAATCATGTCAAGACAGTCATCTATGTTTTCCCAATCACCGGAAACATTTTTATATGGCGGTCCTACTGTTCCTTTGGGGTACCAGTCACTTTCTAGTACTTTTTCAGGAGCAACTCCTCGACCGACTGAACATCAGTTATCACCTGGTAATAATGGAACTAAAACGTTGAACGCAGAGCAGATTTTTATGATGTCTGGTAGTATTCCAAATCCTCAACCTCAAGGTAGTCAGTTACCACCTAGGGGGCAAGGTAGTCAGTTACCGCCTGGGGGGCAACCTCAAGGTAGTTAGTTATCGCCTGGGGGGCAACCCCAAGGTAGTCAGTTTCCACCTGGAGGGCTACCTCAAGGTTTTCAACCTTCAGGACAGTACATACCCCAAGGTCAACCCTAAACTCAGTATATTCCTCAAGATGCTTATCAACCCCAGATTCAGTACGTGCCTCAGGGTTATCAACCTCAAGGTCAGTACCCAACTCAAGGTTTCCAACCACCTTCTGGTCAGTCATTTTTACAAGGAGCTGGAAATGTACCTCCTAATTATCAGCCCTACGTTCAACCAGGTTATGGTCCTCCATACGTACAACCTTTTATGGGTCCTGGAATGAATATGGTGTGGGATCCATCTCAAACTCAACAGACTTTGCAACCTAATGTGCAGTTACCTTATCAAGCTAGACAACCTTTGGTTTCTGGTCCAACCCAGCAACCTATCCAACCTATAGTTCAAACCTCTGCACCTGGTTTAGTTCAGTAGCCTGGGCCTAGCTCACCTCAGACTCTGCCTCGAACTGCTGCTGCAACTGCTGCATTTTCTGTTCAACCTACCACACCTATTTCTGGAGTATCTATAGCTCCGGTTTCTACTATCCCTGCATCAGTGCAAACTCCTCAAGTCTCTGTACCCCAGTCAGGACCTACAGTTTAGACTTCAGTCCAGATGCCTACAGGACAAGCTGGTCCAAGTACAATTGCCACGAGTCAACCGTACCAGGGACAGTATCAGTTCGGTCCTACTGTACAAAACCCAGTTTATCATAATCAACCGTACCCTGGCTATACTTATCAACAGCCTCAACAACCCCATTTTGGCCTGGTTAATCTTGGTTTTCCAGGAGGTTATAACATTCCTAATGCAAATCTGATTCCCAGTTTTCCTAGATATCCTCCTCCTGGAACTGGTCTCATTACTCAAGTTTTTCATGAACCTAACCGTCAGTTACCATTTATTACAACTTTGGATTTACCTGATTTGTCGCGCCTTACGAACGATCCGATTTACTATCTTCCGTATTGGCCGCCAATGCCTAATAAGTTGCCCAATGATATCCCGGAATTCGAGCGTAAGTCAAGTGAGGATCCATCAAATCATGTTATGACTGATCACCTTTGGTGTGCATCTAATTCGATCGTTGATGATTCAATTCGATTGTGTCTTTTTCAAAGAACTTTTATTGGTCTTGCCACCAAATGGTACATTGAGTTACCACGAGGCTCTTTTTATAATTTCAGTCAGTTAGCCACTTCTTTCTTAACTCATTTTCAGTTGCCTATCAGATACGACAATGGCACGAAACTATTAACTTCACTAAAACAATCCACGTCCAGATATATTTCTGATCATATTCATGAATGGCGACGTAGGACGCGTTTAGTGAAAGTTTTCATTCCGGATCAAATTTTAGTGAAATGGTTCGTTAAATCATTCTTACCTAAAATCACTGAAGATGTAGCTAAGGAAGGAGTTGTCACTGAAGAGAAATTCATTGCTCAGGCTCAGTATCTTGACCTTGTTTATGCGCAGGTACTTTACATGAAAAAATCCCTGATCTTCCAAAAAATACAACTCCTTCAGGCTCTCATGCCGCTGATGGTATGATTGGTTCAGTTAGTATTAAAAGCAAGAGGAAATCTTCAAAGAATTCTTCTCCTACAATAACTTTACCTGTTTCCCCAAAAGGAGATTCTTCCGCTGAAGTTTTTGCCGACGTCCATGTCGTAGATTTGTTTACGACCAAATCTGGTAGTAAAGAGAAGGGGAAGAACAAAAAAAATCAAAATTCAAAAGATAAAACAAATAAAAATGAATCTATTGATGAAAAAAGAAAACCTCGCTATCCTTGTTTCATTTGTGACAAGGATCATTTTACCAAAGAATGCCCATATCGAGCAGAGTTTTCGAAATTTGTTAAAGGTTCTCAAACGCCTGCTGTCTTGTAGGATCCTTCTCCTACTCAAGATAGTAAAGTGGTTGCTTCTTCCTCGAATACCTCAGAAGAACCCATTATGATGATGTCTCATGTCAGGATTGCAACATGATTGCAAGATTATGGTAGTAAAAATCATGTTGATGGTAAAGAAGTAGAATCTTCTAATTCAAACCCATCAACTTCACCTCCTCCTGTTTCCGATCCACTACAGATCTAGAAACCTAACCCAAACTTAGTAACCAAACCGCCTGCTAAAGATATATTTCGGAAATCAGCTACGAGTGCTGCTCAGAATTATAACATTGTTGAACACTTAGCCATTGCCCCTTCAACAATGTCAGCTTTGGAAGTGCTACAATCATGCCCAGCACAGTGTAAATTACTATTTTCTGTTATAGGAGCTATCGATATTCAGGATTCGAACCTAATAATCTTCGATTTAGAGAATAGTACACCCCGCCTCCCTCATCAAATGGTTTTCCAGATTCCAGTGTTAGTCAAAAACAGACCTTGCTTTCGGACTGTGATTGATGAAGGGGCTTCTGCGTGTATTATGTTGATCCAGTGTTGGAAATCGATTGGTTCTACCACACTCAATCAGTCTCCGACAATTCTAAAGGCTTTTGATCGCCAAGGGTTCCATCCTTTCGGTATTTTGGAAGATTTACCTATAGGGGTCGAAGGCAAAACCGTTAATCTAGATGTGGAAGTGGTTGATGCCCCTCTAGATTACGACCTTCTCTTGGGTTGCAGTTGGTCTTATGCTATGACTGCTATTGTTTCATTAGTCTTTCATCTTATTAAGTTTCCTCATAATGGAAATATCATTACAATAAACCAGCTAACTTATTTTTCATCCGACCCAGCCTCTTCAAATAGTGTTCAGCACATCGATAAAACAACTATCCCTTACAAGGATGTTGGGGTAGATTTGATTAAAGATTTTGGTTTACTAGGAACTTTTTCCTTCCCTCCTCCTAACGTATTGCCTTCTATTGCAACTATTCATATGATTTCATCGAACACTATTGCTTTTGATGATCCTTGGATCGTACCTTCCGATTCTGAGGTGGATTCATTTGATGGCGCGATGCCTTTGAGTCCCTTTGAAATTGCATATCAAGCTGTACAATCGTTTTCTGATTCCTGACCTATCGCGAGGATAGTTTTTTCCTGTCTCAACCTCGTTAAAAAATGAAACCAGATATCGCGAGGATAGTTTCTTCCTGTATCAACCTCGTCAAAAAATGAAACCGGATATCTCGAGGATAGTTTGTTCCTGTCTCAACCTCGTTAAAAAATGAAACCGGATGTATGGAGCATAGTTCCTTGTCTTGTGTCAAGCTCGTTAAAAAATGAAACAAGGAGTTGTGAGCATAGTTCTTTGTCTTGTGTCAAGCTCGTTAAAAAATGAAACAACGATCATGGAGCATAGTTCCTTGTCTTGTGTCAAGCTCGTTTAAAAAATGAAACAAGGGTCATGAGGATAGTTCTGTTATTGTGTCAACCTCATTAAAAAATGAAACAACTCCCTTTCCAAATTGAGTCTTTGATTAAGATATTGTAAAATCCAAGTCCATTCTTTCCAAGATATTGAAAGTGAACCTTCATTCCATCCACCTCATTGAATGCAATGAAGCTTGGGGGGCATGTACCTCGATTTGCATCGTTATGCTGGGGGCATGCGAACTTATAACAAGCATAGTTTTTCATTTCAAGCTTGTGTAAACATGAAACCAAATCCAAGCAGAGTTCTCTATGGTTCAAGCTTGTGTAAAAATGAACCCATACCCGATTTACATCTCGTGATTGCCATTTTTATCCGCTAAATTCTATTAGATGAGCCTTGGTTGTTTTCATTCCATCGCCACCATCTTTTTGGCTGTTCATATGCTTTCACTTGCTTGTTTTTCCTTTCCTGAGGGACCGCAGCAATAAGTGGTTTTATTAGCCAGCCTCTTAACCATTACATGTTTTGAGTAGTTCCACCATTCCTAGAACCAATTGCTACCCTTTATACCACTCATTCCTCTAAGACAAGTCCTCTTTAAGCTCTTTTCTGACTCGTAAAATATGAAAGATTGCAGAGTTTTTTCACTTTTAACTCGTTAAACAGAATAAAAAGGCAGTCCACTTACAGTTCTTTTCTAACCATATAAACATGAAAAGATCGCTGGACTTTTGTCGTTTCAAGTTCGATAATGGTTCTAAAACGACGTGTCTTCAATCGTTTTTTTACTTTTTCAGATCGGAGCCACTAATTATGAAAAGTACTCCTTGATCGTAATGGTCAAGCGGTTCTCTCAAGTATTATTTTATACTTTTTTGGGCTTGGGGGACACAAATTTACGAAAAAGGACACCCATAGATTTTTCTTAAGTTTTTCTTTTGACTCCCTAAAATTGAAAAACACCGATTTTTTCCTATACTAGACTTGTTAAAATTTAACAGTAAAGGACTTGTTCAATTTGAAACAGGAATGAACCACTCCTTCTGAGGGTTCGAATTTTAAACTAAGTTGGACTCATCCGAAGGATGAGCTTATAAACAAGCAAATGTTATCCTCCTCAAGCTTGTCAAAAATAAAGAGGTACTTGCCAGAAATGGTGGGGGAAAAGAGAGAAAAATGAACTTGTTTGTTACACTTTGTGTTTTAGAAAAGCAGTTAACCACTCTTGAACACGACAAGTTTTGTTCACCTGGGTTGGGAAATCCTTTGCCTAACAGTTAATCGAACCATATTGAAAGTCTTCAGCCGGTTTCTGGGTATTAGATTTGGGTCAACTGTCACCAAACCATCTGCAGTGTCGTTATGTGTTCAAGAGGTCAGTTCAAACAAACCATTCATCTGCAAAATATCTGTCATCCATTTTGACCATCCCTGAGTTAGTCCTTGCCAAATATATTTCTTCAAAACTTGATCTATGATTTTGTGTTTTGGGCTTGCCTACGACAGATCGCTTTCTATCGACTTCAGCGCAATATCTAGAAATTGTCAGTACCTTTAAATCTGCATGCCCTAATGGCAAGTTTCTCACCTTCGATGATAGGTTGCATCATTGACCTTCGATCAAAGGATTCTATGACATGTTTGACATCAACTCATTTATTCACATTTCATGGATTGTACTGAGTACTTTGAGAGCCATTGACATTACTGGTGGTTTCTCTCACACTTGTTAACAATTCACATCATTGACTGGTAATCTAGTGGTTTCTATCATGTTCGACTTCGACACATTCATTCACATGGATAGAATCGTACTAGTTCGGGAAGCAAAAATCAAGACCCTGGATCTAGTTTTTACCATCCAGGCTGCGAGGAATTTTGTTATTCATTATATAGTGGACTATTCATAAATAGATGGTTGCGCCCATACTGTGTCTACATATGTCTACACTCTTGGTGTATTACAAAATCATTCCTGTATCAGAACAGTTTAGTCAGTTTTCTAGTCAGTTTTGATATGAGTATGGGAATGCCTACCTCAGCGATAATATTTTCACATATATATTTTTTGCATTGAATGTTTTTACAGGTTCCAACTAGGGTGTCCACAGGATGATCCTTGAAATGATAAAGTACTTCACTCTTCATACATGAAAGACTATATCTTCATCTATTACAGACTTCGCACTTTAGGGGGAAATCTGTTGCACAAAAAATTGTCACCTTGACATTCTGCAATCTGTGTGAATCCATTACCACTCATACTTTCCTCCTTTGCAAGTCTTTAGCCTCAGTTCTTCATATCAAGCCTTGAAAATAAGAGAAAGTCCTCAAAAGTCTCTAAAACTCTGGTTCTGCACTTTCTCTTAGCATTACCTGCGATCCCGCACCTGAAGGTCATGTCTCCTACGCACTTGACTACTCTGTCTCTGTGTTATGGGTGCGGACCCCTATAAAAGTTAAAAAGTCAAGTATATTCTTAAAAACTCACTTTGAATCATTTCTAGAAGCTTCTGGAAGGAATCTTGAGGTGGCAAGTTCGCTCCCTTAAGGTTCATGCATCCCATACCTTAATGAGCTAACCCATTGATGTGAGGAGCTTATCCCTTTGAAGTAGGACTCTATCCCTTCCTAGGTGGACTTGTAACCTCCTTCCTCTGCACTATAAAATGAAGCATTGGGTTGGTTACTTGAGAGGTTGAAAGCTAAATATTTTTGAGGTGAAATGCTGTTGGATCTTAGTCTTCCTAATTGAGCTTTTATGAGGAGAGATTACATACCTCTTTGATCTCATTTGGAAGAGTGTAAGGCTTGTTAAAGTAAAGGATATTCCTGTTTCGGACCCTGGAAAGAGCTTGTTCAACATCAAGGCTGAAAAGGTTGTAAGGTTCTTCTACTTCAAAGTTAATACAAATAAGTTTGTTTTTCTCAATAAGTTGTTGTTTTATGGTTTATTTTATGGATTCCTTGATCACCATAATGAACATGATTTATGATAGTAGCTATGCAGGTGTTATTTGATGTTTGCTTATTTGTGATTGTAGGTTCTCAAAAGGAAACTCTTTCGGACGGTTGAAGGATGGTTGCTACAAACTAGCGTTGGACTTAAGGTAGGGTCTAAACACCTCTATAGTTTTTATTTATGAATCGCATATGTTTAGAGAAAGATAGATTTGTCTGTCTACTTGTTGCTAGATATCTTTTGATACTAGGTAGATCGGCCTTGTTCACAAGATCAATTTATCCGGCCAACACACGACTCTATCCTCCGTGCTTTCCATTGTTAGTGCTCCTTCTAGTAGCACGATGGTGTTAGCCATTTTGGCCCGCAGCAACTGCTCCATTGTTGATGTACCTGCAGCACCATAGGCGTCTATCGTTCCTTCCTGTGGGGTCCACACTTGAAGTTGTTGTAGCTGTGCCCTTAGGGACCCCAACACATTCTGCTGCTCCGTCATCGATTCCTTGAGCGCTTCCCTAGTGACCTCACGAACTGTGTCGTCGATGTCGTTGAGGTCACCCTCTGTCAGTGTAACAGGTTCACTGTCCAATTTGGAGGCCTTGGTCTTCTTCCGTGGGCTTGCTCATTCTGTACCGCATGGCCATTTCAGTTGTGTAGATGTCATGCTTGGGTCTGCGCCTTCCACTATGTCCTTTGTTCTTGGTCCCATGGTCAAGTCCGGGCCTCCTTCCTCCCGCATCGTGGTGGCCCCTGTTGCCTGTGATGTTGCTGCTTTTTCAGCGTCTTTGGTCTGCTCTGCAGCGGTATTCGCTGCCTCGTGGAAAGCCCTTACCTTTGCAACCAACTTCTCATTACGCTTCTGCTAAGCCAGCAAATTGGTGGCATCCTTCTGTTTTTGTACCGTTGTCGTAATACGTGCCGCCAAATCCGAGGCATGCCACTCGGGAGGCCATGAGTCGAGCATGGTGAAAATGGCATCATCAATCGCGATGAAAGGGAGTTTGGTCCAGTTCTGTGTCGGATCCTTACGCACTTAATATACACATTGTGCATATCCGCCTTGAAGTCTTCAAAGCTCCGCAGGCTGTTGCACACTATGGGAGATAGGCGTAGCCTTTTGTTGATCCACATTCGGATGCTCGCCTCCATGAGCACCCAGAAGATCTTAGTCTCACAGATCCTCATGGCGTCCTTCGTAGCCCAGAGCGATGCGTATTTTTCCGCCTCTGGCAAGTCCTGTTCAAGAGGAGGGAACTGACTGTCCTCAGGCAGTTCCCCGACCACCAATAAGATAGACAAGAGCAACCATGCGTAGTGGAAGGTCTTGCCCTGCTCCTAAGCTTCTTTGCAGTTGGTTAGAAATTCTTCACAGAGGAATTTGGCCCAGTTGAATTGGACCCCCTTCGTGCATTGTTTGGCCAGCGCGACGACCGGCGTTGGTACCTCGTTGCCACGACATTTTCTCATCACCTTCCCAGCCAGCAACTGGGTGGCTACGCACACCCCTTTGTCTTGAATGCTACTAATTACATAGCCTCTCTGCTTCTTTTCCAACTTGTATTTCTTCTTCATGGCCTCTGCGAGCGCCAAATCTCCACTTTTGCCAACTATTTCCACAGGGTCCCTTCCCTTATAGGGAAGTCGAGAAATCCCGTGAATAAGCTCTGTCGTGATGGGAATAGGCTCCTCTAGCCACAAGTACCCATCGTGCACCAGGAAAAGCAGTTTCCTGATGAAAAAGATCATGATCGGTGCCCAGTGAAAGTGTGGAATCCATAGTAGGTGGAGTAGCCCGGCCTTCTCCACACTGCGCAACCATTTCTGCGGCTCTAGCACTGTAACTGACCCTTCCTTGCTCTGTTTCATGAGGTTGCTAGTCTCCAAATGTCGGAACTTTTCGATGTCCACGAGGTCCCAATCTTCAAATTTCATCGTTTTCATGCAGCCCAGGACCGAGCCTTCAAACAAAATCCCATCTGGGAGGAGCAGGGTTTGGAGTGCGCTCTTATCCCATCCAAATCCTTGGGTACTTTTGCTTTCCCTTTTCGCGGAGGGACATACTCAGGAAATTTTGTTGTAGTGCGCACCGGCTGGATGTCTTCTTCCATTTCTTCATTTGCCTCTATCTCCTCTACTAAACCCTGTAGGTACTCCTCCTCATCATCTGTCTCAAGGTTAACAGTCTTGCCCTTGTCTTCCCTAGAAAGTTTACCAAATTGCAGATTTTGCAAGGACATGCAGACTGGTCCCGCTGCCTGTGTATCTGTCTTGGGCCTCAGCATCCGGGGTGATTTCAGAATTTCCGATGCATCCCCCACCTACACTGTAGGGCTCTACACGGCTTCCCTGACGGTACTCTCTACAAATACCACACCTCTCCTGGTAGTTGTCATCTTGTTCGAGCTGTTTGTAGTTGTTCGCGACTTTGGAGGCTCAAACATTGCTTGGCACTCAACACTCTATGCCCTTTGTAACAACTCAAATCTCAAACAAACAAGTGTTGTCTCGTGGCCAGCCTTGGTAGTTTTATAGTGTCTTTCGAATTTGAATTTGACCGTTCCCCCCATTTCTGAGTCATTAATGCATTCTTGGCGGCAGATCGTCCCAAATCTAATTCTGACTTCATGTCTTAATTGTCCTCAGCTCGCTCCTCTTTGTCTTAAATTGGACATCTTGTCATGAACAGTGACACCAACAGTCACTTTCTAGCCTACCTGCATGGCAGCGCAGCCCCCTCTATGCAGGCACGACCCTTGTGACATGTCGATCCTGCGCGCAACCTCCTTATCACGCAGCTCCCTCACAGACTCTTTTATAGTCTTGCGCTCTCTTTCAACTGCTTGGAGTGCTGAGACTGTGCTCCCTACGGCTAGTTAGGTGGTCACACCACCTGTGTGAGACTTCAATTCACCTTCCAACCTAGTCCGTGGGCACTCCTTAATTACCCTCGCAACAGTCAGTGCTGTGCGTTCTTCCTTATGTAGTGTGCTCCCCTGGTTACTTTGTTTGGTAAGGTGCGGTTGCAGCCATGGTAGCAGAGTCACAAATTCTCGGTGACAATCTTCTAATGCAGTAGTATGGTTGTTTGTATCTTGTCTTTTCATTCTTAGTTTATCGACGAGACATGCTTGTATGATTTCGTTTTCCAGTGTTTTGATCTTCACATCCATTAACATGTTTTTCTTCCTCAGTCGTACCCAATCTTCTTCGATTTCACAAAGTTTAAGGTTCCCTCGCTGAATGGCTTCCTGAATCTGCATATGTTCGCCCTCACGTAGCTGCATAATTCCTTCATCTTGGTCCTCGCGTACTGTCCCAACTGTGGGAGATATTGTGTGAGGATTCCTTTCCTCCAAAAGTATGGTCTCAACTCTACTCCTCAACTTTGAAATCATCTCCGTGCTCAATTTTTTTCACATGGCCCTATAGGCCCATCGAACTGGTGGCACGCGCAAGTCCCAATCAATTTGTCTCGCCTGGTGAACCCTGGTTAAGACTCTGCATACCTTATTGAATGCTTCCACATGGAACATTTATGGTGCGTGTTTCCTTTCCTACTACTGTGTCCTATTCCGATTTTCGATCCTGAGTTTGGGGTGTGCTTGCGTGGGCTGCACAGCGTATGTCTATACCCATCGAGATAGGTGGGCATGCAACTTGCTCCGTCCTTGCTGACTAATTCGTGTTTGAATCTGGGAGCTTCCAAACCATAGGCGCATCATCCTTCTATATCCGTGCCAGTCCTCAAAAGTTCCTTGATGTGTACCCCACCATTGTGCGGGTGTTGCACGCAATGCCCTGTTCAACGCATCGAACCGCTGATGTTCTGGTACTACACTTTCAAATTTTCTCAGGAATTCATCCACCATTGTCAATCCATCATATGTCAGTATCTCTCCTGCCTCTGTTGTCATGCAATGCAGTGATCTAACCATCATGTTGCAATTAAGCGTCATCACTTCATGCAACCGATTCTGCCATCGCTCTACTTCTTCGTCTGAATCCGAAGTGCAGGAGCTTTCGCACTCCCACGAGATCCTCCCATCTACAGTCGGATTCACCCAATCCTAGTCTTACGCAGTTATCTTGTAAATACAATCAAGATCATCGTCACGCACTGGATTAGTGTAGCGCGCTTCTTCAGCTGGGTCCAATGGGACTATTATGCATAGTGACTTTTTCTTGAAGATCATTTTTCGCTTCTTCAAGTTGATGACTCCGTTCATATCGGTGGCCCAGTCTATTCCTAATAGTGCAGGATAGGGAATGTTGTCATTGACAATCTCTATTACTTCAAAATCCGCCTGCACGCTCACGCCTTCAATGTCAACGGTTACCCCTTGCAACCTTCCCATGGGAAAAATCTTCTGTTGGTTCCCCATTCATAATTGATTAGGGGACCATTGTAATGCAGGCATACCTATGCGTTCCCATGTTTGCTTTGGTAATACATTAGCGTCTGAACCCAGATCTAGGATTACCTGATCCATTTCATACTCACCAATCTGTGCAGTCAACCTCATTTCCCTTCCAGTGCACAATGCATGCTTCCCGAATTTCCAGACTACGTGCAGTTCTCCTGACCTCGTGCATCTGTGATCAGTTCCTATAGTCCTTTAACTGCCTTGTTGTCGCGCAACAGTTTCATGTATGTCTCCAAAAAGGTAGTGAGCATTGAAGGATCCATTCTTGGATCTAGTTGATCCTTACTACCTAAAGTGGAGGCCTCCATGAATCTCTTCTTAGCTTCCATGAATGTCTCCTTTGCGCGTTCTAAGTCAAACTCAGGCTCCTTCGCAGGAGCCTTGCAAACCCACGTACTTTTCTCTGGCTACTTCCCTGTATCGTCTCCCGTGGTCGTACCGCTTCTGAGCATCATGTTTACATTCGGGTCCTCTTCGCGTGGCTCAGACCTCATCATTTGTATATTCGGTGTTGGGGGAGGCTGGAATACCCCTTTTTCACGCATCCTCATGATCAACATAGGACAGCCTATTGTTTCATGATCAAACTAAGCACAATACGAACACGATATCCTCGTTGGGTTGGTACAAATGCGAGCATAGTGTCATGGTCCTCCGCAATTGTAACAAATTAATTGTCCGTAGCCCCTTCCTGGTCCCATTCCACCTCGTCCTTGACCTTTCCCCTGAAGTCCAACGCACGCCATCCTTACATCTAGGTCGATGGCTTGTGTTTTAGTCTACATCCTATAGGCAGGGGTCCGATCCGTCATTAGCTCGTAACTTCGGCAAGTGCGCTTTGTTGAGCCTTGAAACTACATCTCTTCTACACACTTTTCTAGACTTTTTCCCCTCACCAGTGCCTCACAAGCTATCAAAGATCATTACATATTGATTCTGAGAGTGAATTTAAGTGGTTTTCTAACTATGTTTTTGGGTTTGCTATTTGACTTAGATTTTGCTCATCAGTTGCGGAATGCAGCCACTTTCCGCAGCTGACTTGAGATTCCGCGGCTATTTTTGTTGATCTCTAGGTTGCAGGTGTCAGCAAGCAAAACAAGCCATGTGGGCAGGTCATAAATGATCTGGACATGGACCAGGTCCTATTGGTTTAGCCAAATTCGTAGAGGAAAGCCTTGGTAAAATGGTGGTCAAACGAGCAGTCCTACGGCAAATAGGTCTCTGTTTTTCAACACGTGAAGGGTCCGAGACTGTTCCTAGATCCATGGATTCATTTTGACAGTTGTAAATTGCCTCCACGATGCAAATCCAACAACCACCTTTTGGTAGATTGAATGATCATGGCAACCAACACGCTAAGCTCACGGCTGCTGTGTTTTTACGTGTCTTCTGCTGAAGGAGTTCCATAGGAAAAACAGATATGTAATTTCCCTTATAAATAACGCGTTTGCAAACGCATGTAGCTAGTTTTTTTGATGAAATCTTGCTGTTAGTTCATGTACTGTGCCGTGACACTGGTCCTGCTATTGTAACGAGAGGATCCTTCCTCTGTTTTGAAATATAACAAGACTCTGTTTTATATGACTGTTTGAGCGTAATTTCATTCTGACAGCGTGTTAGCCAAGGCCGTGCAGAGGACCGCTACTGGCTAAGGTTTCATTTCCTTATTTTTGTAAAGTTTTCATATGATTATTGTCTCATTTCCATTATAAATATTTCATCGTTTGTTCACTTGTGTATATTTCAAATTTTAGTTATGATGTTAATGTTTCATTCCTGTACATGATTTTCCAGGCATTATATATTTTTGCTAACACTAATCAGTGTGTTTCAGGATAGGATAGGCTCAGGAATTTTCATACAATTTTTGCAATAAAATAGTGACATGAGATTGGCCTCTCTGCTGACTTTGTTTTTCTTAGTTTTCACTTTCAGTTATGCTTTGATTTCAGTCTTATTCATTTGTTGTTGATAGTTAGTTTAGATATCAAATTCTTCATGTCATTTAATGTTATCTTCAGAGCCATGGCTTAACCCCGAAAATCTACTTGGTGAGCTATCGGATTATGAGTGAGGTGATTTGATTTTATTTTCATTTCTGCAATTAGATATCAGGTTCTTCATGTTATTGACGTTATCTCCAGAGCCATGGCTTAACCTGGAAAAGCTACTTGGCGAGCTATTGCACTATAAGTGAAGTGACTTGATTTTATTTTCATTTGCAAGTTAATTTAGTTATCAATTCCTCATGTTATTGACGTTATCTCCAGAGCCATGGCTTAACCCCGAAAAGCTACTTGGCGAGCTATCAGACTATAAGTGAAGTGAAGTGAATTGGTTTTATTTTATTAGTTTGCAGTTTTTGATTTGTTTGAGTGTAATAGCTTAACTTTTATTTCTGTATTTAGATGAGTAGCAGAGATCGAGATTTCATGATAAGTAGTTTATCATTTGTTTGATTCGAATAGCTACATATTTACATTCTTGTTCAAGTACTAATTTCATCACTAGCATGTTTTGAGATCCTCTGAAGTGTTAAGTTCTGGAAGTCATCATAAAGGACATACTTGCCTTAAAATCTATATCCATACTTTCCTTTTAAAGGATTCTTAAAACTTAGGAATAGGATTTCCATTTTCATTAGGAGACAAACCAACATAAAACCCCCAAAAACAAAATAAAATTGAAAATAATAAAAAGTAAGAAAGAGGTTGTCTTGCACATATAGTGCACCACACTTCATCAATTTACGACTCATGGATTGATAATTAATGTAGCAATTTAGAACATACTAAATTGACTAAACATTTTGGCGTCGTTGACGGGGAAGTGTAACTAGGTAGCCGATCTCTTACACAAAAAAAAAAGAAGGGAAAAATTGATAACTTCTTGAAGTATGCTCTCCTCTTGCACCTAGTTTGATCTGGAGGATCAGAAAAGAGAGTTATTAGTTTAATAATTTCTTGATTATGCTCTCTTCTTGCACCTAGTGTGACCTGGAGGATCAGAAAGAGAATTATTAGCCCAACCAACTTATATATATATATATATATATATATATATATATATATATATGACATGCATAGAGCAAGAGATTCTAGGGGAAGGTTTATAGCTAGGGCCAAAAGTTCAATTTTCACAACTCCAGCTACTTCAAGGCATAGACAAGATACACCTCCATCATCTCCGACTCATACTCCCAGCCTTAGGATTCCTGGAATTCAAGGGGCAGCAACTGAATTAGGAGATTCTCCCACACTATCTACTAAATCTGATCTAGGAGAAGAACCTTTCTTCACTTCTACAGGGGAACATATTGTAATCAAAGAAGTAGAATCACCTGAAGAAGAGGGGAAGGGAGAAACTCTCCCTCATTCACCATTAATAGAAGAACCAGCAGACTCTGAGGAAACTATCATGACAAAGGAAGTAGTAGATGGATTTGGAGGAGGGGGTAGTGATTAGGTGCTCATGTCCTAAGTGTCGTAAAATGCTCAAAATTTAAAGTGCTTAGAATTGGTTCAAAGTTGAATGACTGGAAATTTCTCGTTTTCCCGATTCCGATGCCGCAAAAGGTTCAAAAAACGGTCGCCGTATGAGGAAGTTATGGCAAAAAGAAGAATTTGTCCATAACATTAGAAATTTTAATTTTTCAAAAAAAAATTAAAAAAGGAATATTCCGCCTGGCACGAAATCCGAGGCAACCACCAAACATTAGATGTAACTGCAGTTAAGTTGGCGGAATTTTGGCAGGAGCGCCAAATTTGGCGGACCCGCCATAATTGGCAGAGCTATCTGGAGTTAACTAAAGTTAGCTGGAGTTTTTCTAGGGAAAAACTGGAGAAACTTTAAATGGCCATAACTTTGGCTAGGAAAGTCGGTTTTGGACGAATTTTTTTTTTTTTTTTTTTTTCGTTATTTTCGAACTTTTGAAGCCATTGGTGCAGGTCTTACAGCCATCTGAGGTCATTTGCAGAGGTTTTGGAGCCGTGAAAGTTCTAGGAGCCACCAGGGCCCAGTTTTGTGAAGACTGTATAGGGTTGCAGGTATCCATTGGAGGTGATCCAATAGTCAATCCTGAAGGATTCAAGTGTTCTGAATCCATTTTTACCATCTATTTCTCCTGTAGATGCTTCTATTCAGCTGTATTTTCAATTTGAGCATTTAATAAAAACAAGGATAAGCCCGGTTGGGAGCTTTGGACCCAGCAGACGTAGCCCTGGAGGGGGTGAATTGCTTTATCAACTTCTCTTGCATTTGTGGTTGATTTATTTTGCAGATCCAATTCATTTTAATGTGTTAAACAACAAAAGGAAATAACTCTACTATGCTTAAATGGGTCATGAACAACTGAAAATTTCATGTGTTTTCTTTCTGCAAGACATGGAAATCTTTTAAACATGTTTAATTCTGAATTGAATACCTTGCAAACAAATTTCAAGTAGTTTCAAATTTAGATCAAGTTGGTATCAGAGCATCGGGGTTTTGTGCAAAGATCTTCTAACTGTCTTGCAAAGTATTGATGCTTACCAGGTTGAAACTCAAAAGAGGGGAAGGATAGTTGACTAGAGAACGAGAGAATCCTCAGTCAAGGAAGGCCAGAGAGCCATCACCTCCACCTTCAATTTCACCCTCAAGAGTCTCAGCAGAAGCTTCAAGGATGTCTGAACATGAAGGAGAAATTCCTACAGAGACAGATCCAAGAGAAGAAGAAAGAGTCTTCAGAAAGGCTTTCTTGGAACTCACTGAAATGGTGAGGATATTGTACCAAGAAAGAAATGCGAAATTGGCTGGAGAAGGGTCCAAACATCCACATGAAGGAGAGGGCTCTTCAGGAGGTAAGAAGGATGATGATCATTCCAAGAAAGGACATGGAGGAAATGGTGATCCACCACCCCCATCTTCACCTTCTTCCTCTTCATCCTCGTCTTCTTCTGTTCATAAGCATAGATCCTCTGGAAAAAGTCCTTTTTTGAAGCTTGATGTAAAATTCGAATTACCTATGTTTAATGGTGAAGTGAATGTAGAAAAGCTTGACAACTGGATTAGGCAGTTGGAAGTTTACTTGAGGATCCAGAATATGCATGATGATGCCACAAAGATTCAATTAGCTTCTTTGAGAATGGATGGAGCAGCATTGGTCTGGTGGGAGGCCAAGACTAAAGAGGAGATCAAGAAATTTGGTAAGGTTACCTTAACATGGCCTGAATTTCTATTAGCCATTAAAAAACAGTTTTATCCTCTTGCTCACATGCAGAAGGCCATTATGAATTGGCAAAATTTCAGACAACTTAAGGGTCAGAGTGTCCAAGACTACACCCAAGAATTCAGGAAAAGAGCTCTCTTGTTAGGGGTAGATTTGCAGACCCAGGAAACCTTGCTGAAATACATTGGTGGCTTGCATAGCTACCTTAGACACACCATCTTGATGTTTAACCCTACTATCCTGGACGAGGTTTGTGCCCAAGCTACCCATTTAGAGGCAAGGGGAAAAAACACATTTGAAGAGGGTAGAAACAAGCCCCCCAAGGGGAAAAACAAAGAGAAAACCTCCAAGGGAAAGGGCAAAAAGAATGCATCTGTCAAACAGGAGAGTGAGAAATTGATCTGTAAACACTGTTCTAAACCAGGCCATGAGGAGAAAAACTGTTGGAAATTATATCCTGAAAAAAGACCTCAATTTAACAAATCCAAAGGGAAACAGAAAACTGCTGCTACTACATCTACACCGCAAGATTTAGGGGAGGATTCAGGTGATGAAACCAAAATTGCAGCCATGGGTTTGAAAAATTTGAAGGGAAAAGAAATTGAAACTCAAGCCAGCACTAGTACCTCAAACTGCCATGTACAAGCTCCTAATGAGGAAGAAAGAATTGAATTGTTTCATGTGAGGGTGATTTCAAAACATACTAAAATTGACACAATTTTTGATAATGGGTCACAAGCAAACCTTATATCAGAGGACTTGGTCAAGCAGCTTAAACTTGAGACCGTTCCACATCCGAAGCCATATCCACTTGGATGGATTTGCAAGGATGCAAATTTACAAGTTTCAAGAAAGTGCACATTGCGCTTTGCAATTACTGCACATTTTATTGACACAGTTGAACTTGATGTGGTGCCTTTTGATATAGCAGGAATTGTTTTGGGAAGTCCTTACCTGTTTGACAGGAAAGCTATCTTTCGTCGCCATGAAAACAAATATCATCTTTTCAAAGATGGCAAGGAGTTCATTGTTAGAGCTCATCGCAAGAAGACAAATATAGCGATGGTGAATGCAGGACAGGTAAAAAGGCTGGTCAATTCAAGTAAGAATTTTGTTCTTCTTATGATTAAGCCCAAGGTTGATGTGAATCATGAGTCATTTGACAATTGTGATCCAAAACTTAAATCAGATCTGTATGATGTAGTTGATGCATATCATGAGATGTTTCAGGAGCCTACAGGTTTGCCTCCTAAGAGGGAGATTCAGCATGAAATCCATTTGCATCCAGATTGTCCTCTTCCAAACATAGGCATGTACCGCATGTCTATTATGGAGAATGCTGAAATAAAGAAGCAAATTAAGGACTTGTTGGACAAGGGTTTCATAAGGCCAAGTACTTCGCCATGTGGGTCATCGATTGTATTGATTCCAAAGAAAGATGGCACTTGGCGTATGTGTGTTGATTTCAGGGCCTTGAACAAGATAACGGTAAAGAATCGTTACCCACTCCCAAGAATAGATGATTTGCTAGACCAGCTAAAAGATGCTCGATATTTCACTAAGCTAGACTTGCGCAGTGGATATCATCAAGTAAAAATTGAAGAAAGTGACATTTGGAAGACAACCTTTAAAACCAAACAAGGACTCTTTGAGTGGCTTGTGATGCCGTTTGGTTTGTGCAATGCACCTGCAACTTTCATGCGGGTAATGGATGATGTCTTGCGTCCTTTTCTTGATGATTTTATTATTGTCTACTTAGATGACATCTTGATTTTCAGCAAGTCTAGAGAAGATCATGTCATGCATGTTAGAAAAGTACTTGATGTTTTGAAGAAGAATCAGTTATTTCTTAAAATGTCAAAGTGTGAATTTGGAAAGATTTCTTTGGTTTATTTGGGACACATAGTAGGAGGAGGTGCTTTGAGAATTGATCCTGCTAAGATTGAGGCTATTGTGAAGTGGCCTACTCCCAAATCCATAACAGAGGTAAGAAGTTTTTTGGGTGCAGCTCAATATTGGAGGAAGTTTATCTCTAACTTCTCTTCTATAGCAGCTCCTATGCATGCAGTGACAAGTGTGAAGCATGCTTTCCAATGGGGAGGCAAGCAGCAAAAAGCTTTCGAATCTTTGAAAGAGAAGATTAGTTCAGCTCCAGTCCTTGCATTACCGGATTTGAGACAGCCATTTGAGATACAAACTGATGCTAGTGATTATGCTATGGGTGCAGTTCTTCTACAGCATGGTAAGCCTATTGCTTTTCATTCTGAAACTTTTAATGGTGCTGTTGTAAATTATCCTACATATGATAAGGAGTTATATGCGTTGGTACAAAGCGTCAAAAAGTGGAAACACTACTTGATGGGCAAAGAAACTGTTATACATACCGACCATCAGCCCTTACAGTGCTTGCAATCACAAAGCAAGTTACAACAGTCACGACACTTCAGATGGATGGGCTTCTTGCAACAGTTCCATTTGGTAATAAGGTATAAGAAAGGTACTTTGAATAAGGTTGCTGATATGCTTTCAAGGCCTATTATTGGTGCTGTTACTTTACTTAAGAATGATTCCATTGTACATGATAGTTACATAGAACAATATGCATCTGATGAAGACTTTAAAAATGTGTATGCTAAGTTGAGTAAAGGAAATCATGTAGAGGACAATGACTATCACATGCATAACAATTTGCTGTTTCATTTGGGCAAGTTGTGTATACCACAGGGGGAGAGGATAAATGTCATAAGAGAAGCTCATTCTTCTCTTATTGCTGGCCATTTTGGTGTGAGCAAAACAATTGCACATCTACAGAGGTATCGCTATTGGCCTCGCATGGTAGATTCTGTTTCAAGGTTCATAAGAGGTTGTTCATTATGTGCTACAAGCAAGCCTAGCAATAGGAAGCTTGGTTTGTATACTCCTTTGTCGGTACCTTCTAGACCATGGTAGAGCATCTCTATGGATTTTGTAGGAGGTTTGCCAAAATCTCGAAAGCAGCATGATTATTTATATGTAGTAGTTGATCGTTTCAGCAAAATGTGTATACTTATGCCTTGTAAGAAAACTATAACTGCTGAACAAACTACTGAATTATTTTTTCATCATGTATGGATTCACTTTGTTTTGCCTACTTCCATTATTAGTGACAGGGATTCCAGATTTGTGGGGAATTTTTGGTCCAACCTATGGGAGATGATGGACACAAAGTTGAAGAAAAGTACTGCTTTCCATCCGCAAACAGATGGACAAACCGAAGTTGTGAACAGAAACATTGTGCACCTCTTGAGAGGTTATTGCAGCAAGCATCCCAAGCTTTGGGATGAACATTTGCACTACATACAGCATGCTTACAATCGTGCCAAGCACTCTTCCACAAACACCTCACCGTTTGAAGCTTGTTTTGGTTACTTGCCAAAATCACCTCTTGATTTCATTCTTGAGAAAGATGTCGCCATTGAGGGACATAGTGACATTGACAAAGCTCATTCATTCATTGAAAGAATTCAGCAAATACATCAGCAAATTCAAGAACAGCTTGAGAAGAGTCAAGGCAAGTACAAGGAAAGACATGACAAGCATAGAGTCGATCACAAGTTTCAAGAAGGGGATGAGGTATGGCTATACATTAGTAAGGAAAGGATGCAAGGAGAAGGTAAAAAGCTGAAGCCTATTCGTTATGGTCCATTCAAAATCCTCAAGAAGGTTGGAAATAATGCTTTTCAATTAGATTTGCCTTCCTACATGCAAATGTATTCTGTTGTCAATGTGGAGAACTTACGTTTGTATGAACCTCCTTTGATTGCTGATCATGAAAATGTTGTTCAGCTGCCATCTATAGAAGATTTCTCGCCAGAATTCTTAGATGATCTGAAAGAAGATAAAATCCTTGACAGAAGGACACGCACTTCAAGGAGGGGTAGTGTAGATTATGTTCGGGTTGGTTTCAAAGGCAGCAAACCGAACAAGGAAAAGTGGATGGAAGTGGACAGAGTGAGGGAGCTGTACCCTCACCTCTTTAACAGGTAGTTGAAGGCTTTTGGGGTCCAAAAGCTTCCCAATGGGGAGGCGTGATCAGGTGCTCATGTCCTAAGTGTCATAAAATGCTCAAAATTTAAAGTGCTTAGAACTGGTTCAAAGTTGAATGACTGGAAAGTTCTCATCTTCTTGATTTCGGTGCCACAAACGGTTCGAAAAACGGTCGCCGTATGAGGAAGTTATGGCAAAAAGAAGAATTTGTCCATAACATTAGAAATTTTAATTTTTCAAAAAAAAATTAAAAAGGGAATATTCCGCCTGGCACGAAATCCGAGGCAACCACCAAACATTAAATGTAACTGCAGTTAAGTTGGCGGAATTTTGGCAGGAGCTCCAAATTTTGCGGACCCGCCATAATTGGCGGAGCTATCTAGAGTTAGCTAAAGTTAGCTGGAATTTTTCTAGGGAAAAACTGGAGAAACTTTAAATGGCCATAACTTTGGCTAGGAAAGTCGGTTTTGGACGATTTTTTTTTTTTTTTTTTTTTTTTTTTTTTTTTTTTTTTTTTCGCTATTTTCGAACTTTTGAAGCCATTGGTGCAGGTCTTACAGCCATCTGAGGTCATTTGCAGAGGTTTTGGAGCCGTGAAAGTTCTAGGAGCCACCAGGGCCCAGTTTTGTGAAGACTGTATAGGGTTGCAGGTATCCATTGGAGGTGATCCAATAGTCAATCCTGAAGGATTCAAGTGTTCTGAATCCATTTTTACCATCTATTTCTCCTGTAGATGCTTCTATTCAGCTGTATTTTCAATTTGAGCATTTAATAAAAACAAGGACAAGCCCGGTTGGGAGCTTTGGACCCAGCAGACGTAGCCCTGGAGGGGGTGAACTGCTTTATCAACTTCTCTTGCATTTGTGGTTGATTTATTTTGTAGATCCAATTCGTTTTAATGTGTTAAATAGCAAAAGGAAATAACTCTGCTATGCTTAAATGGGTCATGAACAGCTGAAAATTTCATGTGTTTTCTTTCTGCAGGACATGGAAATCTTTTAAACATGTTTAATTCTGAATTGAATACCTTGCAAACAAATTTCAAGTAGTTTCAAATTCAGATCAAGTAGAGGTAGAGGAAGAGGAAATAATGGAGGAGGTAGAGGTAACAATGGGGGAAATAGGGAAGGAGATAACTCATTTGGATTCCCTATAGCTGATGAGGAAACTAATACAACAATGAAAAACATTTCACCATCTATCCTCCCAAAATTTTATGGGTTGCGAAGTGAGGATCCTAAAACATTTCTATTTGAGTTTGAAGTCTTGTGCTGAACCTATGACTATATGGAAGACTCTCAAAAACTCAAATTGTTTCCTTCAACATTGAAAGGAGCTGCTTTGAAATGGTTCATGGGATTAGTCACTCAATCTATTAGGATTTGGAATGATATGAGACAAACATTTTTGGATAGATACCTAGATTATTATATGCCCGCCAATCATAAGGATGAGGTATTCAATATGATGCAAATAGAAGATGAAAACTTGGAGGATTTACTTGAAAGATTTCAATACAACTTAAAGAGAGCAAAAATGAGTAATTTAGATTAGGAAACCTTGAAAGCCCTTCTATTGAAAGCCATTAGAGATGAATGGATAGATATCTTAAACATGATGGGGAAGGGAGACATTTCCCAACTTCCACTTCATGACATAGCATAACTATGTGTCCATCTCTCAAGGGGAAAATCTAAAACTAGAAAAGGGCCGAGAGATCATTCTCTTATTAGAGCAAACAAATCTACAACTGGATCAGTAAGTAGGGCAGAGATTGGAAATATGCTTGATGAGTTCAAAACTGATATTCTAGGGAGCCTTAGTGAACAACTAGACACCCTTAAATTACAACACAAGCAGAAAGTAGAAGCTGATGCCTTGGCCATCTTTTGTCCAAAATGTAGAAAGAAACATGCTCTAAGGGAATGTCCCTTGGATGAAAAAGTTGTAGAAACATGCATGATTTGCTCAGAAAGTCATGAGACCAAGGATTGTCCTTCAATTACTAGGCTCAAAGCTGTCTTTCAGGAAGATCCAAATTCACTAATCCCTTTGTTTTGTTTCAAGAAGACCGTGGAAGGGGCAACAAAATCATGGATTTAACAATCCTATGAACTTTCAGCTCCCGCCAAATTGGAATTCTTGGCAACAACCATGACCCCAATCTCAAAATCCATACCAATCATGGACACAAGGGATGCAAAATCCTTATGGGAGATTTGCTCAATTTTATCAATATCCTCCATCTTTTCCAAATCAACAAAATTCACAAATTCCAAATCAAAACCCACAACTTTCATTGCCATTCCCACAACAACAACCTTCTCAACAAAATCCAAATTCTCAACTCTTGCTTCCATTTCAACAAAAGACAAATCAACTACCAGCCCAGCCATTGCCAAACCCCAACAACAAAAGTCCTCAGAATGCTTACATGGTAGAAGGACAACAATTTCCTACCTATATGATTGTTCCTCTTAATGATGTTCAACTCAGATCTGGTATAGTTTTAGAAAAACCTTCTATAGATGTTCAAGAGCAAGGTACCTCTGAGGAGGATTCTCTTAAAGTCAATAAAGGTTCTGAGGAAGCATCTCTTCAAAACCCAATCATTTAAAAAGAAAAAGAAAAAGAGTCAACCCCCACAACTCCTATAGTTGAGCAACCTGCATCTTCATCCACGCCTCCTTTCCCTGAAAGATTAAAAATTGACAAAGGGGTGGAAAAACAAATCTTGTTGCCTGACTATGATTTTCTAGATGTATTAAAGAATGTTTGTATCAATATTCCCTTGCTATAAGCCATTAGAGAGATTCCTATTCTAGCAAAAACAATAAAGGAGTTGAGTCTCAAAAGACCAGGAAGGAAACCAAGAGATACAAGAAGAATCCACCTGGTAGGAAAAATTGCAGATATCATGATGGGAAAAATTACCATGCAGAACTATGTGGATCCAGGTAGTCCAATTGTCAAGACACATATAAATGGGATAGAAATTTCAAATACTTTGATTGACTTAGGGGCTGCTATCAACATTATGAGTAGACAGACTATGGAACAGCTTAAACTTCCTAATATTCTTTTTACACCCACCTTACTGCAACTTACAGATAGATCAATAATCAAACCAGTTGGTGTACTAGAAGATATTTCAGTCTCCTTAGATTTTTGGGAATATCCAGTAAATTTCATGATTTTGACTCCTAACAGTAATTTAGGAGGGCATCCACTCATCTTAGGAAGACCTTAGCTAGCCACAGCTGATGCTTTCATTAGTTGTAGATCTGGGGAAATGTATATTTCTGATGGTAGTTTGACAAAGAAATTCAAATTGTATCCTCCAGCAAAAACAATTATAGAAGTAGGAGACAATGAATGGGTTGACGATGAAGATATTATACAACCTGTCTTTACTGTCTCTGAAATTAGTGAAGATAGTCAAATTTTGAACACATTAGAAAATTTTGAAACATCTTCAGAATATGACCACACACAATTTTAGTTAGATTCTGATATTGAATATTTATCATCAAGACAAATGTCTCTTTACTCTATGGAAGAGTTTGGTAGCTCTACCATTGAAATTTTTCCAGGAAAAACACTGAATATCAACAAAAATTTGGAAAAGTCACAACAGGAAGAGCTAACCAAAATCTTGCAAAAACATTCTACTACATTTGCATGGGAGTATACTGATATGAAAGGTATTGACCCTAAGACTTGCATCCATCATATCTATATTGAGGAAAATAGTAGACCAATCAGACAACCTCAGAGAAGGATGAATCCAAATCTTAGGGAGATAGTGAAAGAAGAGCTCCAAAAACTACTCAATGTAAATTTCATTTACCCAATTTCAGATAGCCGATGGGTTTCTCCTTTGGTTATAGTACCAAAAAAGAATGGTAAATGGAGGGTATGCATTGATTACAGGGAATTGAATAAAGCAACTTTGAAGGATCACTTTCCTTTGCCCTTTATCGATCAAGTATTATATACATTAGCAGGCAAAAAGTATTTTTCATTTCTCGATGGTTTTAGTGGTTATAATCAAATTCAGGTAGCACCTGAAGATTAGGATAAGACCATATTTACCTGTCCATGGGGAGCTTTTGCTTATCGAGTGCTTCCTTTTGGATTATGTAATGCACCCGCAACATTCCAAAGAGCAGTACTAGGAATTTTTTCTGATCTAATCCATGATTGTGTAGAGGTATATATGGATGATTTTACAGTTTATGGTGATTCGTTTGAAGAGGCATTAGAAAATTTGGAAAAATTCCTTATAAGATGTAAAGAAACAAACTTTTCACTAAGCCATGAAAAATGCTTTATGATGTTTACTGAAGGTATTGTTTTAGGACATCATATTTCAGGGGATGGGATTAAATTTGATAGATCAAAAGTTGAAGTCATCTCCAAGTTACCTATTCCAAATTGTCAAAAAGATGTTAGAAGTTTTCTGAGATTTACTGGATATTATAGAAGATTTATAGAAAACTTCACCAAAATAGCATCTCCACTCTTCAAACTGCTTACAAAAGACTGTGAATTCAAATGGGGTCCTGATTGCCAATCAGCATTTGAAACTTTGAAAACAAGAATATCTGAAGCACCTATCTTGAGAGGACCAAATTGGAAACTTCCTTTCCATATTTCTACAGATGCTTCAGATACAGCTCTAGGGGCTGTATTGGGACAGAAAGATTTAGTTCCTTATGCCATTTACTATACCAGTAAAAATTTAACTCCTACTGAGTTGAACTATACTGTGACTGAAAAAGAGTTCTTAGCTGTTGTTCATGCAATCAATAAGTTCAGACATTATATAACAGGCTATGAAACTTTTATTCATACTGATCATTCTGCAATTAGATATCTAATGAACAAACCCATTACTAATGGCAGAGTTACAAGGTGGCTCCTACTTTTACAGGAATTCAATATTATTGTGTTAGATAGACCAGGGAAACAAAACACGGTAGCTAATTTCTTGTCTAGGATTCAGAATACTAAAGAAGATTCTCTTGTAGAGGACAAGTTTCCTGATGAATATTTATTTGCAATAACTACTAAGACTCCTTGGTATGCAGATATAGATAACTATTTAGTTACAGGGAAACTACCTCCACATTTATTTTCTGATGAAAGAAGAAAGATTATTCAGGAGAGTTCAAAATATTCATGGATTTCTAATGAATTGTTTAAAACAGGGCCAGATCTTGTGATCAGAATATGTGTTAGGGAATATGAGATGCCTGATATTCTCAAAGCATGTCATGATGAACCATGCAGTGGACACTTTGCTGACAAAAGGACAGCCTATAAAATCCTCTCTTTAGGATATTATTAGCCATCCCTCTTCAAATATGCAAAACAATATTTCAGAAGATGTGATAGCTGCCAAAGAGTAGGGAAACCTACCCTCTCAAATGAAATTCCATTACAACCACAGGCACTCATCGAACCCTTTGAAAAATGGGCTTTAGACTTCATTGGACCTATTAACCCACCATCTAAACAAAGAAAGTATATATTGGTATGTACTAATTATGTCACTAAATGGGTAGAAGCCAAAGCATTATTTTCTGCGACTGAACATTCAGTTGTTAGTTTTCTTTATGAGGATATTTTTACTCGCTTTGGTGTTCCAAGAGAAATTGTGATAGATCAGGGAGGTCAATTCACATCCAAACTGGTGGAGAAGCTAATGGAAGAGTACAAGGTCAAGCACAGGAAATCTACTCCTTACCACCCGCAAGCAAATGGTCAAGTGGAGTCTACAAACAAAGTTATTGAAGGCATCATTACCAAGACTGTTCATCTACACAAAAGAGATTGGGCAGAAAGGCTTCTTGAAGCCTTATGGGCCTACAGAACTACATGGAGGAATACATTAGGACATTCTCCCTATGAACTTGTTTATGGGAAAAAAGTTATGCTCCCCATTGAGTTCCAAGTTAGAACCTTCAAGATGGCAGTTCAATTGGGAATGAATCTATCAGAAGCCCAAAAACATAGAATGGAGCAGTTGAATGAACTAGATGAGATCAGACAAGAAGCAATCCTAAGAATTGATCTAGTTCAGTATCAAAGAGCTAAGTGGCATGACAAATACATCAAGGAGGAAAAGTTTCAAGAAGGAGATTGGGCATTGCTATTTGATTCCAAGTTCAAAAATTTCAAAGGTAAATTTCAAACTCATTGGCTTGGGCCATATGAGATTGACAAAGTCTTTAGCAATGGAGCGGTAAGAATCAAAACCATTGATGAACATAAAACCCCTCTTATTGTGAATGGCCACAGATTAGAGATCTATCACAAGTCACTCTCAAAGGAGGAATTTGTCAAAATCTTTCAAGATAATTCTGCAATAAGGCTAGTGAAGAAGAATTCTTCTTCTCCACCAGCCTAGTCTTTGTTCTTTTCTGTTTAAAAATAAATAAATAAATTTGTATAAGCCTGAAAACCAATCACTGATTGGCAGTCTTATACAGAAAATACAGGGTGAAAATCAGAAACTTCTGACACCCTATATTTTCCAAAAAAAAAATTCTCATTTTATTCATAGTTTCATGTCATTTCACTTCATTTCACTTCACTTCATTTCATTTCATCATCTCATTCTGCCAATAAAATATCTTTTATGAACAATTTTCATATATCATTCACGTAGTCATCATTCATTTCCATCCATCTCCATTCAGTCATATGTTCACTGTGTCAGTTTCCGCAGCTGAATTCAGTTTCCGCAGCTAAAAACTGATTCTGCAGCTAGTTGTTGATTCCGCAGCCAACACTCTATTATTCAGCACTGACAGTCAGATGTTGGCCAAATAATGATGAGAACCAAATGCAGGTATGACAAAGGAAAATATGTTGAAGATATAAAGCACCTAAAGTACCAACAAGAAGCAGCCAATCAAAGGTCAGTGGGCGGAAGTGGTAAGATTCCAAGGTAAGCAAAATTCATTTCAAATAGCATTTTAAAGCACATTCTATATAGTTATGAAACCATCAGCTCCATTATGTGTAATGATTAGCATTGATAGCTTCCATAACTGCTCCATGGCCTTTACATGATTCCTCCACGAACTTTGCATTAATTTTTAACGGCCTCATGATCCGCCTCCGAATTTAACTCGTGTTTATTTGTACGTTGGCATTCCACCTGGGGAACCGGGTAATTATGAGGACGTAATATATTTGATTACGGCTCTGTCCTGCCGCACAAATCCGCAGTCATTTTGAGAACATGCTCACGCCTATTCCGCAACCTTCTAAGCTCAAAATCTGGGCTCACTCTATTTCCATACTATCCCATTGAAGTTGCGTTTGTTATTTCTGGCCTGTTTACATCTCCGTGAACTCATTCTTATTACCTATTCTCTGCTCTTTCATTTACAACTACTGGTTTTTCTCCACAAACCTTCTCCATTCCCCGCTAACACAACCGTTTCACCTCCGTCAATCCATTACTCACAGTCCATCACTCACAGACATATTTTAAGGCAGGAGGAAGGAATGGGTCTTTTGCTAAGAGCAGAACCAAAAGGGCCTAAATTCATGGAGGGGTATCCACAATTGAAAAGCATATTAAGGAAGGCACGGTGGCTACAGTTCATCCAGAAATTCAGAGGTTACAATAAAGAAGTTACAAAGACATTTGCAAGGTATTTTAACGGCGTGGAAGTTGAGGTTGGAGATCTTAAATTTTCAGTCACAGAGGCATCTATTGCAGCAACAACAGAACTCCCACAGGAGGGGGAACGGTGGTTCAAAAACAAAAACTTTGATGAGAGGGCCTGGAGGATTATCCTACGCAATCCAGGTATGGATATAACCATTTTCAAACGTGGAATCCCTGTCTCTGCTCTAGAGGAAAAGTGGACTAGTTTATTATTGATAATCCAGAAGTTTATTACATGTGAAGGACGGTTTGGGTCCATGTATATGTACCACATCCGGTTGCTAATGAATTTTCTAGAAAATCAAACCATCAATTTGCCTTACTTTCTACTGAATAGCCTAAAAAAGATGTCCATAACTGTACAAAAGAATCTGGAGGACATAGAACCCCACCTTTACCATCATGGCCTTGTAAAAATTTTGATTGAAAAACAGTTGAAGGAAAAGAAGGACACCTGGGAACAGTTCTTGATTAGAAACTTCTTTCAGGATCCACCTGAAACACTCGAGAGTAGCTCAGCAAGGAAAAGTAGGAGAAGGAAAACAAGTGTGAACATTCAGGACACTCCTACTAACATAGCTAAAGAAACTAATAAGGAAGAGAAGCTGTCTGAAAGTAGGAAGGAAAGAACTGAGGGTAAGAAGCAAAGAAAACTAAAGGGGAAAAGAAATATTGAAGCTGTCTATCAAACCCCAGAACCTTCCTCAGAAGAGGATCAAATACTTTTTGAAAGATTAATTTACCTTCAGGAACAATCAGCTGCAGCAAAGAGAAAAGGGAAAGAAAAACAGAGTGTGGAGAAAGGAGACACTAGCTCACAAAATCTAAGGAGGAGCTCCAGACTTAAAGGAAAACTGAGGAAAGTACAAACTAAAGGGGCCCACTTCATTGATTTAGGAGGGGAAACACCAGAACAGCCTCCAGAAATCCCTCCTGGCTGTAGCCCACACCATACTCCTATTTCTCAACCAAATTTTGAGATCAGTTATTCTCAGCCAGATTTTGAGATTAGTCCTTCTCAGCGAGATTTTGGGGACAGCCCAAGAAAGGCTACACCTAAGATAGATCCAACCCAGCAAGAAATGTATGATTTTATTGAGTCGTTGGAAAAGACTGCCACAGATCAAGGCACTTCATCTGCCCAGCCTAATACAGCCCAGGAAGCTCTAATCCAATCACTAAAACAGGAAGTTTTTGAACTGGAAGTCCTAAATAGACACATCAAAAGAGAAAATGAAACATTGAAAGAACAGAGCAAGTTGGATAAGATTATTCACGACAACACCATGTTGCATCTTGGGCTGTGGCAGAATAAAAATAGGAAATTGAAGAAAAAGAGCAGGAGGTTGAGCAGAGCTCTCATCAACCTCAAATTCAAGTGCCTAATGAGGAAGCCTAGAATGACAGTGGTACCAAGAAAGAAGAAAAGAAGGCTAGATGTGTTAGCAGAGGTCTCAGAACACATGAACTGAAGGGAGGATGGTCACAATTTTGGTTGCATGAGGACATGCAACACCTTCACAGTGGGGGTATGTTGAGCCTTGAAACTACATCTCTTCTACACACTTTTCTAGACTTTTCCCCCTCACCAGTGCCTCACAAGCTATCAAAGATCATTACATATTGATTTTGAGAGTGCATTTAAGTGGTTTTCTAACTATGTTTTTGTGTTTGCTATTTGAATTAGATTTTTCTCATCAGCTGTGGAATGCATCCACTTTCCGCAACTGACTTGAGATTCCACAGTTGTTTTTGTTGATCTCTAGGTTGCAAGTGTCATCAAGCAAAACAAGGCACGTGGGCAAGTAAAAAATGATCTGGAAATGGACCAAGTCCTATTGGTTTAGCCAGATTCGTAGAGAAAAGCCTTGGTCAAATGGTGGTCAAACGAGGAGTCCTACAGCAAACAGGTCTCTGTTTTTCAACACGTGAAGGGTCCGAGACCATTCCTAGATCCATGGATTCATTTTGACAGCTGTATACTGCCTCCACGACGCAAATCCAACAGCCACCTTTTGGTAGATTGAATGATCATGGCAACCAACACGCTAAGCTCATATGTGTTGTCTTTTTACGTGTCTTCTACTGAAGGAGTTCCATAGGAAAAACAGTTATGTAATTTCCCTTATAAATAACGCATTTGCAAATGCATGTAGCTAGTTTTTTTGATGTAATCTTGTTGTTAATTCATGTACTGTGTCGTGACACTGGTCCTATTATTGTAACGAGAGGATCCTTCCTCTGTTTTGCAATATAACAAGACTCTGTTTTATATGACTGTGTGAGCGTAATTTCGTACTGACAGCGTGTTAACCAAGGCCGTGCAGAGGGCCCCTGCTGGCTAAGGTTTCGTTTCCTTATTTTTGTAAAGTTTTCATATGTTCTTGTCTTATTTCCATTGTAAATATTTCATCGTTTGTTCACTTGTGTATATTTCATATTTTAGTTATGATGTTAATGTTTCATTCCTGTACATGATTTTCCATGCATTGTATATTTGTGCTAACACTGATCAGTGTGTTTCAGGATAGGATACGCTCGGGCATTTTCATACAATTTTTGCAATAAAATAGTGACATGAGATTAGCCTCTCTGCTGACTTTGTTTTTCTTAGCTTTCACTTTTAGTTATGCTTTGATTTCAGTCTTATTCATTTACTATTGATAGTTAGTTTAGATATCAAATTCTTCATGCCATTTAACGTTATCTCCAGAGCCATGGCTTAACCCCGAAAAGCTACTTGGCGAGCTATCGGATTATGAGTGAGGTGATTTGATTTTACTTTCATTTCTACAATTATATATCAGGTTCTTCATGTTATTGACGTTATCTCCAGAGCCATGGCTTAACCTCGAAAAGCTACTTGGCAAGCTATCAGACTATAATTGAAGTGAATTGGCTTTACTTTTATTAGTTTGCAGTTTTTGATTTGTTTGAGTGCAATAGCTTAACTTTTATTTCTGTATTTAGATGAGCAACAAAGATAGAGATTCCATGATCAGTATTTTATCATTTGTTTGATTCAAATAGCTGCACATTTACATTCTTGTTTAAGTACTAATTTCATCACTAGCATGTTTTGAGATCCTCTGAAGTGTTAAGTTCTGGAAGTCATCATAAAGGACATACTTGCCTTAAAATTTATATCCATACTTGCCTTCTAAAGTATTCTTGAAACTTAGGAATAGGATTTCCATTTGCATTAGGAGACAAACCAAGATAAAACCCCCAAAAACAAAATAAAATTGAAAACAATAAAAAGTAAGAAAGAGGTTGTCTTGCACATATAGTGCGCCACACTTCATCAGTTTACGACTCCTGGATTGATAATTAATGTAGCAATTTAGAACATACTAAATTGACTAAACACACTCATCGTGCCAACTTATCGACCTGCAGAAATTACAAAACAATTGTTGGGGTGTCTGTGTATACTTCTACAACAAATGACAATTATCCATCGTGTGTTTCCCTCCTATCTAATAGATCGCGCACCATAAAGCGGGTGCCGCACTCGACCTTGCCTATGCCTCTGGTCTTAATGGCATTGGCCCTCCTCCTGCCAAGTAGTTCGCGAACACTGGACAATGATCCTTGTCATGGCCCTGGCCTTTGCATTTTATGCACCATACTTCCTCGCATGCCTCTAGCCGTGGTGCCCTATCCTGCTTCAAACTTTTCATTTCCAAACACAGATTCTGTAGCTGTGCGTGGATTTGTTGAACTCCCAACCCAGGGTCTTGTATCAAGGTCTCATGTAGTCTCATTGCCATTTCCAACGCTTCGGCCTAGGTGGAAATTTTATGTTGTGACAACGCCGTCCTCAAGTGCGGTGTTAGAGATGCTACAAACCATGCGCAATGTTGTCCATCTGTCAACGTCATATTGGCTTCGCGGATCATACTCTTCAGCCGTTGATCCAGATCCTAGGGAGTCTCACCCAGGAGCATCACAATTTCTTTAAACCCAATGATTGATTGTGTTTTTGACTTTGGCCTGCTAAATTCCCTGTTCAGCGCATTCTGGATCTCTACTATCCCTGTGTTTGGGTGGTCGTTAGAGTGCTTGATATACCATGTTAATGCACAATCCTGTAGCACGCTCACCAATGTAGCCTTCTTAATATTATTGTCTGTGACACCTTGTGCTTCCCATACTGCTCTTACCATGGACCAGAATTGGTCTAGATCTTCATTCCCTATCCCTCTACATACTGGTGGTTTGATCACACTCGCCATACTACACTGTGGAGGTGGTGGAGGTGGAGTGAGTGGAGATGGAGGTGAGGGAGGTAAAGCAGGTGGCAGTGTGGGGGGAGGTGGTAACCGCGGAATGTGGTGTCTTATCAAACTGATAGTGCTTCTCGGAGAGACCTTAGTGAACTCTTCCTTGCTCTCTCGTGAGGGTGAAATTAAGGGATTTTTTTCTAATTCTTCGCTACTTTTGCAGATCTTTCCGCTCCGCGTAGTCCCAACCATTAATATATTTTTGCATGACCCTTTTTTCACACAATAGCATCTAAATCCAAGTATTCAAAGATTTAATATACTTACCTCACAGTCCTTTGAGAAAGTGTCGTTTTGCCTCGTTGTAGCTCACAATGGTGTCTACCACAAACTCAGTGACAAATCCTCCATTATCTAGTCGAGCTAATGGTCCACAGCTTGTGCGATATTATCTCCTGATGCTTCTAGTCTGCGCACTAATTCCAGAGTCCACACTATTGGTTTGTCGAGCCTACACCTTCCCTAACTGTTGGCTAACTTCGCGATCCACTCATACAGCTCAAAAGGAAAGGATGCAAAGAAAATCTCATGGATTTCCATATACATGTAGTGCTCCAACCACTTTTCCTTAGATACTTGCGGAGTTCTGTTTTCCTATGTCGTGAACTCGTGAATCTTCTTGTCCAACCACTCTTCAATTTCCTTCTTTGTTGGGTTCTAGTGGCACGACATCAGACATCCCTTATGCAGATCCTGGTCCTGGCAACGGAACCATTTGTTGGCTTAGTGGGGCCTGACCCAGGTTTAGAAGTGATTTAGCCAAGCAAATCTTGGTACTACTAGCCCTTTCAGTAACAGTCTGCAGAGCACGAACAGAGGTCTCTTCCAAAGTAGTATGGGAGGGTGCTAGAACGAAGTTTCCGCACCCTGGGGGTGTCTGATATGAGGTGATTGGTATGTGGTCCAACCTTCGCACTTACTGCGCTGCGCGCACCAGCAAGCACCCCACGCCCTACGATACTATCTTCGCGCAGTTCTAGCCGTAGCACGACCTGTGTTATTTACCCAAGTCTTCCTTAATTAGGCTCTATTAGCTAATTACTTAGATTATTTTCATATATAAGCATTCATACAATTATTTATCAATTGTGCGCAGTAAATAAACAGAGTAAAAGTAATGCATAACATCAAAATACGGATTCAAGAACAGGTGCACAGAGTAAACTTCTCTTTATTAACTTTCAATCCCAAGTACAGACTCTACTAGGCCTCTGCGCACTCAGCTACAGAGCCTCTTCCTACTACTATGACCCAGTACACTTCAGATCCAACTCTAACCCTGAACCATGCCTTCACTATTCTATCTATTCTTCCCTTTTTCACTTAGAGCCTCGCTCTATTTATACAATCCCATGGTCCGTGGACCATGGGTAGGCCAACACAACTTTACATTAAATTACAATATTTTAGGGCGGACAGCCCTATGACTCATCCTAGACTTCGCGCTCCACGCTCGCAATTCACGGAGTCTTATAATATACTTGACCAAAACTTGGGCTTTGAGCCCCAAACACATGTTGCGAGGGATCCCATGCCCAACATGGAGGCATTATCTTATTAGCAGGTGGTTTGTGCTTATGAGTGATCACAGTGGGTTGAGGTATTTGTTTGACCAACTAAATCTGAATGGCAGGCAGGCTAGACGGTTGGCCACGATCAATAAGTTTGATTTCAAGATCAGGTACATCAAAGGTAAAGAGAATAGGGTGGCAGATGCTCTCAGTAGGCGGGTACAGGTACATCACTTACAAGCTATGAGCTCCAATGGGATAGAATTACATGATAGGATCTTGTAGGCAGGATAGTAGGATGTCAGGTATATGGAGATTATGCACATGTTGCAGCAGGGTGATAGTACAAGTAAGGCACAGGTCATGGTACAGGTACATGTGGTGGTATAAGTATGGGTGGCAGTATAGGTACAGGTAGAGGTACAGGCATAGGTGCACATGGCATGAATTGTCGTCTTACAGTAGATGGATTAGTAAGGTTCTAAGACAGGATATATGTATCAGATATCAGTGAGCTCAAGAGGGTGATCTTGAGGGAATTTCATGCGAAACCATATTCAGGTCAACTAGGTTATCAGAAGACACTGACAATGGTGAAGAAGTATTACTATTGGCCAAATTTGAAGAGGGATGTAGCAGAGTTTGTGGCTAGATGCTTTCTTTGTTAGTGAGTGAAGGTAGATTGTAAACATCTAGGTGGACTGCTTGCTGATCGCACTTCCAGAGTGGAAATGGGAGGTTATTTCCATGGATTTCATCACAGGGTTGCCAAATACAGTGAAGTAGCATGATTCCATCATGGTCATTATGGACAGGTTAATAAAGGATTCACATTTCTTTCCAGTCAATTCTACATTCTCAACTAGTGTTGTAGCATAGCTATTCATCCGAGAGGTGGTTAGACTACATGGTGTTCCAAAGAATATTTTGTGAGACAGGGATGTGAAGTTTACCTCCAAGTTTTGGAAGGAGTTATTTGCAGGTTTGGGCACAGAGTTGGCCTTCAGCACAACTTATCATCTGCAGACAGATGGACAAATAGAGGGTCAACAGAATATTACAGGATATATTGAGGATGTATGTGATGCATCAGCAGAGGAAGTGGGAAGAGTATCTCCCTTTGGCAGAGTTCGCATACAACAACAATTATCAGGAGTCTTTAAGGATGAGTCCTTTTGAGGCATTGTATGGGTGGAGTTGTAACAATCCCATCAATTAGAGTGATCTAGTTAGCAGGGTATTGATTGGACCAGATATGCTGGCAGACGTGGAACAAGAGATGCAGGTGATCAAGAAGAATCTAAAGGTAGAACATGATAAGTAGAAGATTCATGTGGACAAGAACATGTTGTTTAAGGAGTTCCAGGTTGAGTAACAAGTGTGCTTGCTCATCAAACCAAAGAAGAGCTCCTTATGGATTGGATCATGTGCTAAGATGGCACCACGTTTTGTGGACCCTTCAGTATCAATGAGAGGATTGAGTCGGTAGCCTACTGGCTTGCACTGCCTCCGATAGTGAAAGTCCATGATGTTTTCCATGTATCTTTGCTTGAGAAGTATGTTAAGGATGTTGATCATGTGATTGATTGGTCTGTATTGCAGGTGGAACTAGATGGAGAATTCTAGCTGGAGCCTTAATGTATATTGTAGAAAAAGGTTCTCATGCTACGGAACTGAGCAATCGAGCAAGTTAAAGTGCAATGGAAGCACTTTGGGCCCAATGAAGCTACATGGGAGATGGTGGATCAAATGCGGGCCATGTATCCTTACTTGTTTGCTAGTTGAGGCAAAGCAGCTTGATATGGTGGTTTGGTATTTGCTTTATGGTGGTTTGGTATATGCTTTATGATGGTTTTGTATTTTCTTTATGGTGGTTGATTTATGCTTTATGATGGTTTTATATATGCTATATCATGTTTTGATATATGCTTAGACACAGTGTTTATTATATGTTTTGGTATCTATATTTTGATGATGTTGTTATATGTACACCCCTGTATGGATGTAAATAACGTAACAAGCTATGTTATAAATATCCACTATGCAGTATGGGTGCCAAGTTATTATGCTATCATGTGGTTATGTTATCATGATGTTATGACGTCATGTTGATTGACACTCACCGTGATGATAATTGTAAATACCGTAATGAGTTGTGTTATAAAGCTCCACTATGTGGTATGTTGTCGTGTTGTCATGATGTTTTTCTCTTGAGTAGATCTTTCATTGTAAATGCCACATCGAGTTGTGTTATAAAGTTCCATGAGCAATATGTCCTCTTTCAACAGGTTGTTGAGGTATATGTGTGATTGAACACCAAGGATGGTGTCCCCCAAGGGGGAGGGTTTCGTAACATCCCTAGTGATAATTTCATGTAATAAAAGTTAAAAACAATAACCACATATGAATGGGACACTTATTCCAAGTTGAATGCTGGGCAGGACATCCTAGGGGATGATCATTTGGTTGTTTATGGATAAGGAAATTGGCAAAGGAAATGGATAAGGCTTTGGAAAGGAAAAATGGCATTTAGTACAATTATTTATGAAAATAATGGAAATTAGGAGAAAAAGGAGGTGAAAGGTCATAGGTTGCATGTGAGGAGTAAAATGAAGGAAAATAATGGAAACTAAAGAAAACAGAGGCCTAATTCATAAAAAGGCTTCTGAGGAACAGTTGATAACCTTTTGTCAGTTCAGTTTTGGAGCACTCTCATTATTCTCTCTCTCATACTCTTAGATACTTATATTTTTTTTCATGGAGAACTTGGGCATTGGAAAGAAAGGAAAAGAAGGAAAGAGGAAGTAAGGATCAAGCAGGGAAAAGAAGGATCAAGTAGCTACAACGGGCTTCATTACAGGTATTGACTTGCATGTGTATTTTCCTTGATAGATTTGGCATGCATGGTATTGCATGTGGTTCTTTTCTATCATGGCATGGGTTTTGCCAGGTGTAACAGTGTTTTTCATCCTAGCCTTGCCATTTCCAAATAGCCATGGTCTGATGGGGTTCACATGTTTTGGTTGAGCTGGATTGCCAGATGGATTCAAAGTTGAGTGGGGTGGTTCTCTGAATGATAGAACACATGGCCTAGTGGTCCCTGAACCGTACTGTGGATCACGGTAAAGCCACTAGCCTGGTGATTCCTGAGATAGACTATGGGTTACAATAAAGCCAGGATTGTGTTACCTTGGTGGGCCTAGGAATCCTTGTCGGTGAATGGCAGGATATACGGTAAAGCCAAGAGGTGGTTTTCTCTCCATTGGGCCTAGTAATTTTGGGTTTGGGATATGTGGTAAAGCATGGAGAGTGGGTCTTGGTTTAGGGCCGAGTGATCTAGGCTTAGATTGTGGTAAATCCAAAGAGAATAGGAGAGAGGAAAATTTTGCATAGTGTAGATGGAGAAATATGATGGCATACATGCTTGTTTGACCTAGTGATCAAGTGGAGATCAAGGTAAATCCTATTATGATTTGTTCATTGTGTTGGCCTAGTGATCCGGGATGGATTACGGTAAATCCTAGTTTCTATTGATGAGGGTGAGGTGGTTTAGCCTCGGTATGCCCTGGTTGAGTTCTTTTGGTTTGAGTACATTAGGGTCCTATAATTTATAGGATTAAATGATGATTGAATGATTTCTTTCAGTATTTCAAATTGTAAATAATATTGCATACTGCAAATGATTTCCAAAAAAGATATATAAATAAAAATAAAATAAATGAAATCAGGGTATATAAATAGAAAAAATAGAAAAAGAAAAAGAATTGATAACAGAGCCCCACTAAAAAAAAATGTGAAAGTGATGCCAATTGAAGTGCCATTGATAGTCCAAGAATTTTGTAGAGAATAAATTCATGAAATTGTGTGCAACTTGTCTAAAATGCCACAATACCTTTTTGTTTGAAACATACAGTTTAATCATGTTCAAGCAAATTTCAATTTATGTCAATTAGATTAGAGTGAATAACTTAGCCAAATAGTGTAATCTTGGCTGAGATTAAATAGGTAGAATAGGTGAATAAATTAATCCAAGAGTTTAATCTGGATTAATGCAGTTATTAGATTAGTTTAGTTCTTTGAATAGATATTCTTAGTCCCTTAAAATGGAAAAATAAATCAGGGTCTTCAATTTTAAATGCACCCTAATTGGTTAAGTTACATTAGTTTAGGAAAGTTTTATTTATTATGTAAATGGTTCAATATGGTCCTTTGTCCAAATTTGGACCTTATTGTAAAAGATATCCACCCGAAGTATGATGCAAGACTATCGGTGGTAAACCTTGCACATCTCCCCGCGCCCGATCACAACCCCACTTTAATACAATGGCTCTTAAACCTTTTCAGACCCCCCCACTATGATTCTCTTTAACGGGGGGGTGTCCAAAAAGCGGTTTTCCCCACCGCTACTTGTCCATCCCTCGTGATTTCGGACCCCCCACTCTAATACCACAAACAACCATGACCCCCCTCCAAAAGCGGTTTTCTTCGCCCCTGCCTTAATCCTCATTCCCTCCAACGTTCACTCGCCACGTCTCTGCTCAACCGCCACTACCCTACTTCCACGTATCCCTCCGCCTATCACTTCCCGCCAATGGCCCCACACCTTCATCCACCTATCATGAGCTGCCACATCAATGACTGTTGCACCATTGCTATTGCGGCTCCCTCCCGTTGCTGAGTAAATGCTACTCCCGGACAACTGTTTATCCAATGGTCTCGCTCCATGTGTAAAATTATAAAGATCCATTTCTCCCACACTCATGTCCCTTTCTCATTTTCCTACTGTTTCACTACCCCCAAGCCCTTTGTGTTCTTGTCTGTCAGTGACTTTACAGAGGAATTTCATCCTAGCTTTTCCCGATCCTCTACAATTCCCATCTGTCACTCTCTCCAACTTTCATTCTACTACCACGATGGTCCCAAAAACTGCCACTATGGTAAAACCCATGCTCGTTCCCCCTGTGGATTTAGACCACATCCCCCTAGCTGACCAAGACTATAAAATTTCCGAGACACAGTGTGAATTCGACCTCTTCGAATTACATTGTTGGTTTCATGACACTTACCTTGACCAGTCTGACGAGATTAACCTATGGCAATCTAGACTACCCCTGTTCGTCTTCCCCCAGTCCTACTATTTCCCTGAATTCTTCCTCAAGTGTCATGCCTCTTATCTCTCAAGTAAGAGGGTTATCATCTCCCCTAATGGTGAAATCCTTTTCACCATTACCTCTGAAAGTATAAACCAAATGTTGCAGGTCCCCTACAGTGACTCTCTGACTCCCTTTTCCCTTGAGGCTCTCAAAGAAATCTATCAGAAACTCACCTTTCCCCAGAGAGCCAGAATTTTTGAGGTCTTCCTACCAGAAGATTCTCAACTCCCCAAGAAGAATCCCCCTTATCCCTCTTCTATTTTCCCCCAAAGAACTAGACAAATCATTTCTATCTTGTCCTACCTACTTGGTTACTTTTCAAATGAATGGGTAGATGATCCTATTTTAGGCTTTCTATCCACTCTTTCTACGGAATAAGGACTATCAGCCACCTTTGACTGCGTCACTTCCTTGTAGATGTAATTCATGAACAATTCCTTTAGTTTTTAACTGAAGGAATGTTCTGATATTCTTCCATTCTTATGTACATGTTCATTTTCTTCCAGACAGACAGGTTTCCCTTTGCAGTGTAGAAACTCAATTAGCAAGGAGAGCCTCAGTCCATTATTTTTTGGACCTCCATCATTAGAAAACAATCATAGGAATTCAATTTTATAGAGTTTATTGATCAGTTTGTGTATCCAACAACTTGTTTGCTAAGTGGCTAGCATATTTCAAGAATCAGTGAGGATATTTAGAAAGTGTTGCATCTCAGTGAACAGGTAAAGACAAGAGATTGGTACCTATACCATTCATTTACAAAGACCAAAGTTTATGGCTCAGAGCTACCACCATATAAGTTTCCCAAGTACCTTCCAATGAGGATATTTTCCTTGGAGTACATCAGGAAAATAATCCACTTAGACAATATCCATTTTGTGGCAGCTAAGAAGAAGTCTCAATTTAGAATTAAGATATAGATAGGACCTTTTATCTATATGTTGTAGAGGCTACAACCACCCTCCAAAATTTTTCCTCAGCCTCATTTGGAGCCTCTTTTCCAACCTTCACAACAACTTTCCTTGCTTCGTCAAGTTCATTAGCTTCAGTTTTTTTCTTGCCCAAAGGCAACCTGTCGATCACATCTTGATGTTTTCCTCTCACAGGTTCTTCACCCGGACTTGGTCTAGCTGTAGGCTAAGCAGCTTCCCCAAGAAAATTGCGCATTTTTGGAGGGAAACTATCCTTCCCTCCAGAAATTGCGTAATCTTGTCTAGCAGCCTGCTAGGCTCCAAGATTGTGCAATTCTGTCAGTCAACACTCCCAGCAGGAATTGTAAAATTTTCCCTAGCAGGGCTACTCAGCCTAGAATTTGTGCAAATCTGGATAGCAGTCAGTTGCTATGACCAGAAATTGTGCAAATATCCTGGGCAGTCAGCCCAGCTCCCAGCCAGAAATTCACATTTCCTTCAAGCAGTCGAACAGCCTCTTGTAGGTCCAACTGAGTTGACCGGTTTCCTCCCGGACTGAGAAAAATAGACTTACATGCATAGGCTACTTCTCCCAAGGTAGCATGCAAAGGCATCCCTTGTTTCAGGGATCTATGTTTAGCAGTTGGAGGTTACATGCAAGGATCATTTAATAAACCTCCCGCCAAGTGTCGCTTTCCCTAGATTTGTGGCATGCGTGTCACAACCTCGATGTTGTCAAAACTCATCAACTGGACACTACATAGCTCATTCCTCACATCAACCTTGCAGCTCTGACATCCCACATCACATATAGGAGAAGTTGGCACATTCAACTCAGCTACTTTGGGGTAAGCCCGTTTCCCATGCCTTGTGTTGCATTTTTGTCGCTTTTTGTGTTTTCACCTGTATGAGTATTGTTTTCTTGATTTCGTTAAACGCCTGCTGTCATTTACGTGTATATTAGCTTGTCTTAGCATCGTTTTAGTTTTCATTAACATCTCACTGTTGTCACATGCATGAAATTGTTTTCCACAAACGGTCATCGATTCGGCCACTCGCCTCACCCACATGCATGTTGTTCCATTTTCTGAATCTTTCATTCATCATTTGCATGCATGATCATTCACTTCTTCTTACACTCAGCATTAGCATGCATTCACTATTCTATTTTCTTTCAGTTGCCCATTGGCAAGTCTGGCCAACCTTGGCCCGAACTCTGCCTTCACCAAGGCTGCATTGTGCAATTTGGGGAAGGAAGGCTCTACCTTCCTCTCCAAAAATGCGCATTTTTCCCAGCACTGGCCTCCAAGCCTGTTTTGCAAATTTCTGGAAGACAGTGACTGCTTGGCGCATGAAACTGCGCAAATCAATCCCTGGGCCTGTAGTCCTTCCCAGTTGGAATTATGAATTGCATAATCCCAGCAGCCAGTAGCCATATAGGACTGTGTATTGTGTAGTTCCATCAGCCAACCTATATCCCAGCAGCCTAGACTATTCCTTCCACAGTCTTGGCAGTCACTCTCCCAACCTCCTAGTTGAAATTGCGCAACCTTCATGATTAGTCATGCAGGTATGTTGCAAGTCAGTTCTCAAGTTCATTTTGGTTTTTGACTGACAGATTTCTTGCCATGAGTGTTTCCATGTCTCTAGGTACTGCAGATATTCATCTGCCTCTCAGCAATGCAGGTACAATGGTTTCCTAGAGGGCAGAGTTGAAGACAACATTCAGAGCACACCTGGAGATGAAGTCGATCAAATGTCTATGAGCTTGCCTACTCACGAAGATACCAGGTTGTTTGTAGACTAGGACATCAAGATATGACAACAGCAGCATTACAACAAGCAGCATTATGAACAACAGATGAAGGTAGCATACTGAATGCAGTAAATGCAGTGAATACATTAAATGCAATGAATGCAAGAGGAAGGTTATTTACAAAACAGGGGTGGAACAAAGTTGCAAGCTAAAGATGATGAAAGCAACTTTGGAGACTCAAACTATGAGGTGATAGCTCTACATGATGATCGCACGAAGACAGGGAATGGAATAAAGAAGGAGTTGCATGTGCTGAAGCAACAACTCAAGGAAGAACATGAAGCTGCATACACTAACAAGTGAGTTGTAGTAGGAATAGGAATGACAGTGGGCACAACATGCACTCATGGATGAAACTGCGCCCATACAAGTTAAAGATCCATCCCAACAGTTGGCAAGGATCAGACATGGTGAACAGTGTTCTTGATCACATGCAAGGGATTTAGCAGCATGCATGCTATTGTTTGCACACATGCAATCCAACCTATTCAACAGACTCATCAAGGCGAAGACAAGAAGCAAGTCCAACTAGAGTTGAACATGTACTTTGGCAAGTTGATGCGCATGACCACCAGCACACAATTGAAGATCACCACGGACACTATGCATTAGTGTGTTGCTAGTTTAGTCACACCCAAGAAGACCATGTGCATGATAGCAAACGAGTTGAATGAAGGGGCCGAACCAACGCACCTGTTGCAATGGAGGCAAGAGTTCGCTTCAACAAGATTTCACCATGAGGTACATGCACACCATCACAGATGACCAAGCTTGGCATCATCTCACCACCTTCACCATCACAAGCATGTAAAAGAGTTGGTCTCATCACAGCGGACCGAGTGTCAGTGATGTCTTGCTTGGCTTGCTCAATCCATGTTGTCTCACATGATTAAATGTGTGTTTTAACATTGAGTCATGTCAAGTCTAAGTCAAGTGTCAATAGTGAATGTAATAGTCATTGAGTAGGTGAAGAGTCATGAGGGTAGTTGAACAGTCACAAAGGGTAATGTCAAGGGTCACCCCACCCTTTGCTATAAATAGTCCATCATAACTCATTGTATAGGCTTTTGGTCAGCCAAGCTTCTACTAATACTATCTTGAAGAAGGCTTGGACAATATTGTAATGCGCCTTGGCTTCTCCATTGCACTGAGCTAGTACATATCTTTGGAGGAGCAGGCAGATGTGGCTGTAGCGTTTCACTGATGGGGCTAGCAGGTTTAAATGGATGTATTGTATGATTGGAACTTGCACTTTTATATAATAAGAGCCAACACATTTTCATGCATATATTGTTATTGTAGTTGGACTGCTCCAGTTGCCTTAATGATAAATGTTGTTTAACTTATGTATTTGTGTATGGACTGATTCACATGCAGTTATATGAATCTTGTTGCAAATGTGTTGTATATGTTGTTAATGTTGTCACCGTCTGTTTCAACTGCTTTGCTGGACACCAGACAGAACTTTCACATGAACCTTTATGTAACAACCGTTGCACTCATTTGGATTGATCCTTGAGTGTTGTACGTGTTATCTTACCTTATATGTTGTGACTACCGCATCCAAGTGGATTGCATCGCTGGAATATGTGTATGTCCTTTTGTGTTGTGTGTTCTTAGCCGATTTGGGACTGATCCTTTTCAACCTGGAACTCACCTTCACCCTTATCTCCCCCTTTATGTGTTAGAACCTTTCATACACCTTCCTTGACTCACTGCACTAGTCACACCCTTGCTACTGAAATAGTTATCTTACTTGCTTTTGTGCAACATCGTGGTCAAGGCATTACCTTACGATCCACTGTTGGGACTCCTACACTAAATAGTCTGAGGTCTAATTGGGACTTCTTACCAGCAAGATCCCCTTAACATGTTAGCGGGTCCAACACCGTCAACATTTCTGGCACTAGAAGGAGGGCCTGATGACAAGTTGTGTCCTCTCATCCAGTTTTGAACCTTTTCATATCTTTCATGGAGTCTTGCACTCTTCTTCCCCCGCGTGTTTTTCGAATCATGGAGATGTCTCCATCACGGGGAATCTTTTCGATCTCTTGTCTACTTTCATGTATGATGGTGAAGGTGAAGTGGCCTGGCCTGAGCACTTACATAACTTTCTTTCCATGCTTCATGAGGAAGATGAGTTTTCTAACGAACAAGTTGGTTTGTTTCTTGCATACACACTTCGCGAATCTCCATTTCATTGGTTTCTTAGCCTATAGGCTAACACCATGCACTCATTTGAGCATTTATGTGATCTTATTGAAGACGCATTCTATCATTTTGATCTAGACCATCTTGACGAGAAACTGTTAGAGCAACGGAGGGCTCTGCATGAATAAGTTATTGATTTTTGGCCGCGCTTCGTGTCTTTCAGTTTCAAGCTTCGAGGAGCCAGATGAAATTTTCTTATCTTTAGGACTGATTCAAGTATTTCCTTAAGAAATCTACCCATCCCAAGAGAAAGTTTGAAATCAAGCCTCGCTCAACATTTTTCGCTGATGGAGCTGCACAATCTCATGTGGATGCGGTCACCGTCTCGGCCGATTATCCACCTCCCTCCCATTCAATAGCTCCACCACTGCCCATCGATGTTGAAGGTCATGCTCACACACCGGTTCATCTTTCACACTCTCCCAACATCACTTCACTCAAATTTCACGCAGATTTTCTTGTGATTCCTTTGAGTTCTCATATGTTGTCTTTTCTATGACCATCGTCTTCGCACTCAAGTGTTCCTCCAGATGATGTTGTCTTATGTTCATCCATTCAGGACTCTTCACTTCTTGTGAATGAGGAACAACCCATTGACGGAGTTGGTGTTGCACAACCAACATGCACTGTCATTCATGAAGAGTATGAGCGGGAGCTTGAATGTCAACACTCGATGAAGGATGACTCCCTTCCATCTGAGCCCCCTCTATTCTTTCCTAACATATTTGGTGAACCTTCCATCCATGATTTTACATGTATGTCTTCATCCACTGATGCACCCATCATTGATCACTCGCAAGACTCCCCAGATGTTGGTCCATCATTCGACAATGGAGAGGATAAGCTATTCATTGAAATCCACTTGATCTTTCATCTATCTTTTCCAGAAACACAAAGAATGAGTTTGTTCGCTTCTCATCTACCCCTTTGTTCGATTCATCTGATCATGATGATGCCGATGAATTCAATGATTTTTCTGATCGTGGTGGTTGTGATCCATTTGTTTCCATATTTGATCACGATCATGGCTCTATCATAGTTGATATTTTGAAGCCATCGATTTATGATGATCTACGTGATGATGAAGTTGAAACACCCAAGACCGTCGAGGCAATTCAGCCTGAGCTAATGTTTATGTTAGACCCTCGCTCTTTTGCGGTTAGTCTCACTTTCAATCATGAAATTTTTCAATCACCCAAGGCTCCTCATCACTCATCTGATTGCATTGAAGATCCATATCACAAACAAATCACACTTCCTTCACTCGAACTGCACAATCCCATTGCTAATGAATTCGAGGAATCTTACATTGCAAGCACTTGTTTGCAACGCACGTTATCTTTGTTTCTTTCCTTTGCTTGCATGTCACAGTCAAGAGTGTTCTTATGCTTGAAAGTTGGACATAGTGTCACACAGCACCATGATAAGTCCAGGGACTGCTCATCATGCACTTGCACTCACTTATGTCTCGTTGGCTCTTTGAAACACGAAGTGTGGTTGTCTTCATTTTTATATCTTTCTTGCTTGCTGGTTCGCACAACTAGGTTGCTCTTGGACCAAGCCTTCACCAACATGGGTCAACCAATGCGCCAATGGATGCATTGGAAATATCACTTCAAGTGATCAGGCCCATGCACCGTTAGCATATGAGTAGGAGTAGTGTTTTCTTTCAGTTGTTTTCTTGCATTCTTGTTCGCTTACATGATTTGTTTGCTAGTTTATTTTCTTTCTTGTTTGCTTACCTGCTTTACTTTCATTTTCACTTCTGCTCTTTCTTTGCTTTGTTGTTTGAGCGTTTTCTTGTTTCTTATAGTTCGCTTGTTTTGTTCGTAGGGTAGTGTTATAGCTCCAAATCTCACTCTTATGGTTTGTGATGCTGCACTCATGGCCTAGGGCAACCCCTCCTTCCAGACCTGGTCCAAAAATTTTAAAAACAGTGTTTTATCCCTTATACGCGACATTGCCCTGAGTTAAACGCGTGTATACGCGGGTAGGCATATACCCAACCCGCGTATATGTATTAAAACACTTAAAAAAATATAAAACTCCTTAATTTCGGGTGGAGATCACAGGTTTTACCTGTTGATCACCTATTAGTGCCCGTGGCCCAACTGTTCCCAACCAACTCCCAACTAAAAAACTACTTTGGGAGAGGTATAAAAAGACCTCAATGGGAAGGCCTAAGGGAGGAGAGAAGAGAGAGAAAGGTTATTATGCTGAGATTTTTCCCCTGACCAGGTCTGAAGACCCTTGTGCCTTCTGCACTTCCCCCATTTGTACAGGAAACCCTTGTTTCCTTGTGTGTTGATGTTCATCCACTACTTGTGACATCATGGAGTAAGTCATGGAAGGAGTTTGTTAAAGGCTTGAGGCTGGACGAATCCGGAAGGAAGCTTTGCTTGGAGCCTGTGAAAGGTGACTCAGGTGAAATTATTCCTTTTCTGTACTTTATTTGTCTATAATAAAAGAAACACATGTCTTGGTTCCTGATATAAATCTTCTTTATGTTTATGATATTCATGTTGGAATTCATATGTGAATGGTTGTTTAAAGTTCATAACTAACTACCTTTTCTTTATAACATGAAGATGGTTTCTTTGTAAGGTTTTGTCCATATACTGTTGTGTTCTTTGGAATTGGTTGTTTTGCAGGACAAAGGAGAAAAAGGAACTTGAAGAAGGGTTTGGACCCTAAAGGACCTTCTCAAACGTAGGACCTAAGGCACGCCCCCTTATCATAGAATTTGCTTATAATAGCATAATGGCTGTGTCAATGTGTGTTTCTCTGCGTAGACAACTTTCAGTCTGCTAGGGTTTCAACCCAAAAGCCCTAGGGGAGCATTTCCCTTAACAGAATTGGCGACTCCACTGGGGAAAACACTCTTGTTGTTCCTAGTTTGGGTGTTTTCAAGCCAATCAAGGCTCAGCTGCCTATTTGCTTGCTGTTGCTGTGTGGTCTGTCATTGAATTCTAAGTTTTGCCAGTTTCTTCAGTTTGTTTTTTTTATTTTTCTTGAAATCTTTCATATACGTTGTTTTTCTTAGTTACAAAAGCGTATATACGCTTGTTTTATTCGTAGGGTAGTTTTGCATGAAACCATCTATGACTCTTAAAGCGAGCTGGGTAAATTAAAAGAGGGCTTGTACAACTATCACTACTTGGTTATTTGTCATCTTGTCTCTGTATGATGATCTTGTTACTTTTAGTCCATGATACGTCGAAGGAAAATACGTATTGTTCGAAGTGAACCTTGGTGAAAATACAATTCTTGTGTGCCAACTAGTTTCACCTTCTTTAGTCGGTTGTTTTTTGGTTAACCCTTTTCAGCTCAATCAAGTAGAGTAAGGTGAGGGGGAAAACCTTAACAGGCCCGTAACTACTTCTCTACTGGAACAACCTCATCTGCTCTCAATAAGTCAAGATCCCTCTTCTGCCTCTGAAATGAATAAGTTCTATGCACAATTGAAAAAAAAATGAAAAAAGTGAAAAAAGTTTGAAAAAAAGAGAAAATGAGTAAGGCGAAAGAAGAGAAAGGCTTCTTGCACAGAGAGGTGATGCAAGTAACTCTACTGGGGTACTGACCAGGCTCACTAGTAGTGGAACCATTCTTGTGTTCCTATGTGACTTCGTCGAGGTACTGTCCAGGCCTGCTGGCAGCGGAGCAACACCAGAGATGAAACTAAGACCCTAATGACTATACTGCTTGTGCACCAATATACCCCTCAACCCCAGTTGAAACAATTATGTTTCCTTGGCTTGGAATGTGTGTCAATCAACCAAAATCTTGGGAGATGCTACATCTTACAATCAAGCTAGTGTGAAACCAAGAGGAACCGAGAACTGAACAATACTTTTAGAGGTGTTATACTTTCCCTTCATGAACAAGGTCCATTCAAAGAGCTGGAGTTCTGCCAATGCATCGCCAAGTGTTGTAGTGGCTACAACTAGCCTCCAAAATTTTGTCTAAGCCTCATTTTGGAGCCTCCCTTCCAACCCTCACAACAACTTTCCTTGCTTCGTCAAGTTCACAAGCTTCAGTGTTTTGCTTGCACAAAGGCAGCCTGTCGATCACAGCTTGATGTTTTCCTCTCACAGGTTGTTCACCCAGACTTGGTCCAGTTGTAGGCTGAGAAGCTTCCCCAATAAAATTGTGCATTTCTTGATGGAGACCATCCTTCCCTCCAGAAATTGTGCAATCATGTCTAGTAGCCTGTTGGGCTCCAAGATTGTGCAATTCTACCAGTCAACACTCCCAGCAGGAATTGTGCAATTTTCTCCAGCATGGTTGCTGAGCCCAAAATTTACGTAAATCTGGGTAGCAGTCAACTACTCTACCCAAAAATTGTCCAAATCTCTTAAGCAGTCAGCCCAGCTCCCAGCCAAAAATGCGCATTTCCTTCAAGCACTCGAACCACCTCTTGCATGTGCAGCTGAGTTGATTGGTTCCCTCCTAGACCGAGCAAAACAGACTTGCATGCATGGGTTGCTTCTCCCAAGGCAACATGTAAATGCATCCCTTGTTTCATGGATCTATGTTTAGTAGTTGGAGGTTACATGCAAGGATCATTTCATAAACCTCCCACAAAATGTCGCTTTCCGTAGATTTGTGGCATGTGCGTCACAACCTCAATGTTGTCAAAACTCATCAACTGGACACTGCAGAGCTCATTCCCCACATCAACCTTGCATCTTTGACATCCCACATCACATCTAGGAGTAGTCGGCACATTCAGCTCAGCTACTTTGGGGTAAGTCCGTTTCCCGTCCCTTGTGTTGCATTTTTGTCGCTTTTTGTGTTTTCGCTTGTATGAGTACTATTTGCTTGATTTCTTTGAATGTATGTTGTCATTTACATGTATATTAGCTTGTCCTAGCACCGTTTTAGTTTTCATTAACATCTCACTGTTGTCACATGCATGAAACTGCTTTCGTGAACGATCACCGATTCAGTGACTCACCTCACCCACATGCATGTTGTTCCATTTTATGAATCTATCATTCATCATTTGCATGCATGATCATTCACTTGTGCTTACACTCAGTATCAGCATGCATTCACTGTTCTATTTGCTTTTAGTTGCCCGTCAGCGAGTCGAGCCAACCTTGGCCCGAAATCTTCCTTCACCAAGGCTGCATTGCACAATCTGGGGAAGGAAGGTTGTGCCTTCCTCTCCAGAAATGCGCATTTTTTCCCAGCACTAGCCTCCAGGGTTGTTTTGCGCATTTCTGGAGGACAGTGACTACTTGTCCTAGGAAATTGCGCAGATGAGTCACTGGGCCTACAGTCCTTCCCAGCTGGAATTACTCCTTTCTCAATCCCAGCAGCCAGACTAGACTGTGCATTGCACAGTTCCAGCAGCCAATCAGTCTCCCAGCAACCTAAACTGTGCCTTGCATAGTCTAAGCATTCAGTCTCCTGACCTCCCGGCCAAAATTGTGCAACCTTCATGATTAGTCACTCAAGTATGTTGCAAGCCAGCTCTCAAGTTCATTTTGGTTTTCGACTGACAAATTGCTTGCTATGAGCGTTGCTATGTCTCCAGGTACCATAAGTGTTCATCTGCCTCTCAGCAGTTCAGGTATAATGGTTTCCCAGAGGGCAGAGTCGAACACACCGTTCAGAGCACACCTGGAGATGCAATCGATCAAACGTCTATGAGCTTGCCTACTCATGAAGATATCAAGTTGTTCGTAGACAAGGACATTAAGATACGATAGCAGCAGCATCACAGCAAGAAGCATTATGAATAGAAGCTGAAGGTAGCATACCTAATGCAGTGAACATAGCAAACACAATGAAGGCAGTGAATGCAATGAATGCAAGAGGAAGGTTGTTGACAACACAGGGGTGGAACAAAGTTGCAAGCTCAAGATGAGGAAAGCAACTTTGGAGACTCGAGCTATGAGGTTACGATGCTACATGATGATCGCGCAAAGACAGGGAATGGAACAAAGAAGGAGTTGCATGTGCTGAAGCAGCAACTCAAGGAAGAACATGAAGCTACACAGACGGACAAGTGAGTTGCAGTAGGAACAGGAACAACAGTGGGCGCAACATGCACTCATGGATGAAACTGCGCCTGTACAAGTTAAAGATCCATCCCAACAGCTGGCAAGGAGCAGACATGGTGAGCAGTGTTGTTGATCGCATGCAAGGGATTCAACAGCATGCATGATGTTGTGTGCACGCATGCAATCCAACACATTCAACAGACTCACCAAGGTGAAGACAAGAAGCAAGTCCAACTAGAGCTAAACATGTACTTCGGCAAGTTAATGCGCATGACCACCCACCCACACTTGAAGATCAGCATGGACACTATGCATCAGTGTTGCTGGTTTAGCCGCACCCAAGAAGGCCATGTGCATGATAGCAGACGAGTTGGATGAAGGGGCGGAACCAATGCACCGGTTGCAATGGAGGCAAGAGTTCTCTTCAGCTCACCACCTTCACCATCACAAGCATGTAAAAGAGTTGGTCTCATCACAGCAGACGAGTGTCAGTGATGTCTTGCTTGGCTTGCTCAAGCCATGTTGTCTCACATGAGTACATGTGCGTTGTAACGTTGATTCATGTCAAGTGTAAGTCAAGTGTCAATAGTGAATGTAACAGTCATTGAGTAGGTGAAGAGTCATGAGGGTAGTTGAAAAGTCACAAAGGGGAATAGTGCCACCCCACGCTTTGCTATAAATAGTCCCTCATAACTCATTTTATAGGCTTTTGGTCAGCCAAGCTTCTACTAAGACTATCTTGAAGAAGGCTTGGAAAGTATTGTAACACGCCTTGGCTTCTCCACTGCACGGAGCTAGTACATCTCTTTGGAGGAGTAGGCAAATGTGGTTGTAACGTTTCACTGATGGGGCTAGCAGGTTTACATGGATGTATTGTATGATTGGAACTTGCACTTTTATATAATAAGAGCTAGCACATTTTCATGCATATGTTTTTATCAAGGATAATTTTAGGGGCGAATGTTCGCCCTTTCGCGAAATTAAGGGGTTTTAAATTTTTAGTGGGCGAATATTTTGTATCATAGTACATTTTTACAAATCACCTCAAATAGCCCACCTTATTTTAAGGGAGAGGGTAAAAAAGGTAAATTTAGCCCTTGAAATTAGGACTTACAACCTTCCATTCGCCCATTTTCAAGAATAGGTTTTATTTAAGTGAATCCATTCGCCCATTTTCAATAATAGGTTTTATTTAAGTGAATCCTATGGGCCAAATACCATATTTATAAAAGAGGTATGGTAAATTAATAAAAATATAAATAAATGAGAGGTATGGTAAATAAATAAAACAATTTTTATATTTACTCCATAAGTCACCTTATATACATGTAAGGGTGTAAACAAATAAAAATATAAGTAAAGTGGAGGTATGGTAAATAAATAAAACGTCTTTTTATACTTACTCAAAAGGTATGGTAAATAAATAAAAATATAAATAAACTAGACGTATCGTAAATAAATAAAACCTCTTTTTATATTTAGTCCATAACCCTCGTTCTATTTATGAAGGCTCAAGAAAGAGGTTTTATTTAAGTGAATCCTATGGGCCAAATACCATATTTGTAAAAAAGGTATGGTAAATTAATAAAAATATAAATAAACTAGAGGTATGGTAAACAAATAAAACATTTTTTTATATTTTCTCCATAAGTCACTTTATATTTACGAACACTCAAAAAATGGGTTATATTTAGGTGAAACCTATGGCCAAAATACTATGGGACAAATACCATGGACTAGATTGTTATTAATACCATGTAAAAAACCATTATTAACCCTAATATTAGAATTAATAAAAACAAAAATGACACATGGTATTGACCCATGGTATTCACCAAAATGGCACATGGTATTGACCCATGGTATTCACCAAAATGGCACATGGTATTGACCCATGGTATTCACCTGGAATGTAGCCTATTTAAATGGGGGAATTAAACCAGCATGTAGCCTATGCTAAGATTCACTGGGAATTTACAAAGTTTTATTATTTAGTGAAAGACTCGCCAAGCTCTTACAAGATTTTATAATTGAGTAAAATATTCGCCATGCCTGGTGAGAGATTCGCCAAAACATTATATATACATATTATATTATTGATAAAATCGCCTTCCATTTTTCCTATATACCATGGAGATTCGCCCATTTATTATATTTATAAATTTAGGGGGGGTTCTTAAAATTTTCCCTGGTTTTTATTGTAGTTGGACTGCTCTGGTTGCCTTAATGATATATGTTGTTTAATTTACGTATTTGTGTATGAATTGATTCACATGCAATTATATGAATCTTGTTGCAAATTTGTTGTATATGTTGTTAATGTTGTCGTCGTCCGTGTCAATTGCTCTACCAAACACCAGTCAGACATTTCACATGAACCTTGCTGTAACAACCATTGCACTCAATCGTACTGATTCGTGAGTGTTGTATGTGTTATCTTACCATGTTCATTGTGACTACCGCATCTGAGTGGACTGCTTCGCTGGAAACTATGTATGTCCTTTTATGTTGTGTGTTCCTAGCTTAGTTGGTACTGATCCCTTTCAGCCTGGAACTCACTTTCACCCTTATCTCCCCCTTTATGTTTTAGAACCTCTATACACCTTCCTTGACTCACTGCAGCAGTCACACCCTTGCTTCTGACAGAGTTATCTTACTTGTTAGAAAAATACTATATATGACAAAGAAATGAAAGACATATAATATGCGTAAAAACACAAACACATAAAACCAGAGAGACACAAATATACGAGGTTCACCCAGTTTGAGCTACGTCCACCCCAAATAGCCATTCCTTCCTTTCTATTATCCAGCAAAATAAAGAGACACAACCTAGCAGATCCGCTGTAATATCCTTTGTTTTCTCTCACAGTCTCACCTCTCTATTTCTCGCTCTAAGAATACACATCTATTCCACAACCTCAATACAATACCCTCATACAAATGGAGGGGTTGCCTTCTAGGGCAAAAAACCCTAAACTAAACATAAATTCTACCGTCAGGTCATCCGCCTAATAAACGGCCCAGATTGACTAGAAATTAATATACTTTTACAAGGAAATTTTACATCTGTTTTTAGCTTCAGGGGCACTGCCCCCTGCACCCCCCTGCATGGAGGGGTGTACAATTTTCCTCAGGTATACATGTCATTGAAACAAAGACCTCTAAATTAGGATGACAATCATGCTCCACACCCAACAAAATCCCACTTGGAGAATGATTGTAGCAACTCCACCGCTACTTCATTTGCTAGAAAATGACTCCTGTTTGGACCTGGTTGTTTCTCATCTTCATCGTCATCCTTGAAGACCAATTGAAACTGATCATATTCTCCATTTCTCCCTGGTTACAACTTTTGTTAGCATATCTACAGGATTCTAGCTAGTGTGTATCTTTTCCAGCTTCAACTCTCCATCTTCCAACACTGATCATATGAAATGGTACTTGAGTTTTATGTGTTTAGTCCTGGAATGAAATTTTGAGTTCTTTGTGAGATGAATGGCACTTTGGCTATCATTGTATAATGTGCCCATATCATGCTTCTTACCCAATTCATCCATAAACTTTTGTAACCAAATCATTTCTTTACTAGCCTCTGTAGCAACAACATACTCTGCTTCTATTGTTGAAAGTGCAACAACACTTTGGATTTTTGAAACCCAACTGACAGTTGTTCCACCTACAGTAAATACATATCTTGTAGTGCTCCTCCTGTTATTTCTGTCACATGCCATATCTGCATCAACATATCCCGGTAGAGAAATGTTTGAACCACCAAATCATAATGCTTGATTTGTGGTACCTCTCAAATATCTGAGAATCCATTTCACTGCCATCCAATTTTATTTTCCTGGATTGTTCATGTACTTGATTACAACTCCCACTGCATGTGCAATATCAGGCCTTGTGCATACCATTACATACATTAAGCTTCCAACTGCTGATGGATATGGAACTTTAGACATATAATCCATGTCTTCTTGGGTCTTTGGGCACATCTCCTTACTAAGTTTGAAATGGCTAGCAAAAGGTGTACTAACTGGTTTTTCATTGTGCATATTAAATCTTTACAACACCTTTTGTATGTACTCATTCTGAGACAATGTTAATTTGTGATTTTTCCTGTCTCTATTTATTCTCATACCAAGGGTTTATTTTGCAGCTCCCAAATCCTTCATTGCAAATGAATTTGCCAATTTTCTTTTGAGCACATTTATTTCCTGCATGTTAGACCCTGCAACAAGCATGTCATCTACATACAATAACAATATAATATAGATGCCATCATTTTTTTTAGATAAACACAATGATCAGAGTGACATCTAGTATAACCTTGTTCAGACATAAACTTGTCAAATTTTAGATACCACTGCCTTGGAGCCTATTTTAAGCCATACAAGCTCTTCTTCAACCTGCACACTAGTTTTTCCTTCCCTTTTACCTCATATCCTTGTGGCTACTACATATATATCTCTTCCTCCAAATACCCATGGAGAAAAGTTGTCTTTACATCTAACTACTCAAGATGCAAATCATCAACTGCTACTAGACTTAAAATAGTTCTGATTGAAGTCATTTTAACAACAAGAGAAAATATTTCATCAAAATCAATACCTTTCTTCTGTGCAAACCCCTTCACCACAAGTCTAGCTTTGTACCTATGTTTTCCTCCATCTTCTTCCTTCAACCTGTAAACCCATTTATTTTGCAATGTAGTTCTACCTGCAGGCAATCTGACTAAGTCCCAAGTCTGGTTATGCATTAAGGAGTCCATCTCTTCTTCCATGGCTAGCTCCCACTTCTTCCTGCTTTCAACCTACATTGCTTCTCCATAACATTCGGGTTCACCAGAATCAATCAACAATAAATAATATAATGAAGGAGAGTATCGTTCAGGGGGTATACTTATCCTGGTAGATCTTCTAACACCACTTCCAGGTGTTTGTGGTGCCTGTCGCTGTTGTGGTGGTTGTTGATTATTATTATTTTTAGGCACCTTTACTTTTTCAGTGATCCCATCAAGAACTGTGTGTTCCTTGTTTTATTTTTCCTGTTTCTTTCCCTGCAACTGATTCTTATACAAGACCTTTCCATTGAATATTACATCTCTGCTGCTAATGATTTTGTGATTTTCATAATCATATAAGCGATAACCAAAATCATTAACACCATATCCAATAAAGGTACATTTCTTTGATTTTTCCTCAAGCTTTGCTCTATTTTCTTTATTAATATGGACAAAGGCCTCACAACCAAAAGGCTTTAAAAAGGAGTAGTTTACCTTTTTACCTGTTCATGCTTCCTCTGGAATACCACCATCCAAGGAACTTGAAGGCCCTCTATTTATTAGATAAATAGTAGTATCTACAGCATCTGCCGAAAATTGTAAAGGCAATCCTGCATGCAATCTCATGCACCTTGCACGCTCCATGATTGTTCTATTCATCCTTTCTGACATACCATTTTCTTATGGTGTTCTTGGAATTGTCTTCTCTTTGTGAATTCCATGCTTTGAACAATACCTATCAAACTCTTTGTTGCAATATTCACCTCCATTGTTTGATATGAGACACTTCAATTTCTTTCCTATCTCAATCTCAACCAAAGCTTTCCATTTCTTGAAAGTATCAAATACATCAGATTTATTATGAATACAATAAATCCAAGTTTTTCTAGTTGCATCATCAATAAAAGTAACATAATAACGAGAGCCACCAAGAGATGATACCTGAGCAGGTCCCCATACATCTGTATGCACAAGCTCTAATTTTTCACTCTTCTTTTCTTTCCCAACTCTGAGAAATCTGACTCTCTTCTATTTTCCATAAATGCAATTCTCACAGAAGTCCAAATCAACATGCTTCAAACCCGACAACAAATTCCTTGAGTGTATAATCTTCATCCCCTTCTCATTCATGTGTCCAAGCCTATGATGCCATAATGTTGCATCTGCTCCTTTGGAAGTTAAAGCATTAACAGAGTTAGAAATACCATTGCATAAATACAATATACCAACCTTTTCGCCTTTTGCTATTACCAAGGCTCCTTTGGTGACCTTCCAAGCTTTATCTGTGAAAGTTGTCACACAACATTCACCGCCTAACTTCCCTGTTGAAATCAGATTTTTCTTCAAACCTAGAACATGCCTTACCTCCTTTAGTAGCCATTAGTTTCCATTCTGTTGTTTTACAAGAACCTTACCCATTCCAATAATTTTATAGGGTTTATCATCACCCAAATGGACTTGTCCAAAATCTCCTTGAACATAGTCATGAAAATATTTCTTATCAGGTGTGGCATGGAATGAGGCCCCTAAATCTACCACCCAGGAATCAGTAATATTTTCGAAAGAAAGAATCAAAGCATGTTGTAACACCTCACCTGTCACATTTGCTTCATGATTTTTTTCTTGTTGTGCATCTCCTTCTTTTCCCTTCTAAGATCTACAGTCTTTCTTTAGGTGTCATTTCTTTTTGCATTTCCAACACACTATCCCTGATTTAGACTTAGATCTGTCTTTCCTTGATTTACTGTGATATCCTGAGCTCTTTCCTCTTTCCATTTTTCTTCCTCTAAACTCTGCACTCAAAGCATTACCCGATGTTTCACCGGAGCTTTTCTGTACATTTCCTCTCTAAGGATAACACCAACAACATCATCAAACTTTAAAGTACTAGATCCAGAAATAGAGTTACTAATGGCCATTACTAAACCATTCCAACTTTCTGGCAATGAGCACAAGAATAATAGAGCTCTAACTTCATCATCAAAGTTTATCCCTACAGAACTTAACTGACTTGTAACTGTATTAAAATCATTTAAATGGTTTGCGACAAATCCACCTTCCGACATCTTCATATTAAATAACCGTTTCATAAGAAATACCTTGTTTGAGGCCAAGGGTTTTTCATATAGTTTCGCCAACGCCTAAATCAAACCCTCTGTTGTTGTTTCCTTCGAAATGTTGAAGGCGACCGATGCTGTGAGGCACAGTCGTACTATTCCAAGTGCCTTTCTATCGAGAATGTTCCATTCTTCATCTGTCATAGCCGTTGGCTTCTTTGCTTTTATGCTCAATGGTAGGTACATATCTTTCTGATACAGATAATCTTCCATCTGCATCTTCCACAACGAGAAGTTTTGGCCGTTAAATTTCTCGACCCAAAACTTACTATCTTCCGCCATTGCTCCCACTCGAAGAAGAAACCCTTCTTTCCTACGAGTTTATCAGCTAAATAGACCTTTGGCTCTGATACTAGTTGTTAGAAAAAGAATATTATATATGACAGAGAAATGCAAGACATATAATATGCGGAAAAAGACAAACACATAAAACCAGAGAGACACAGATATACTTGGTTCACCCAGTTTGGGCTATGTCCACCCCAAACAGCTAGCCCTTCCTTTCTATTATCCAGCAAAATGAAGAGACACAACCTACAACAGATCTGTTGTAATATCCTCTATTTTCTCCCACAGTCTCACCTCTCTATTTCTCGCTCTGAGAATACACATCTATTCCACAGCCTCAATACAATACCCTCATACAAAGAGAGGGTTTGCCTTCTAGGTCAAAAAACCCCAAAACTAAACATAAATTCTATCGTGCAAGGATTCAATAGATGAATTGAGGCTTCTGTGATCCATATCAAGTTTATGAGAAAATATTTTCGACGTAAATCACATGATAGAACATTTGTCGACGCGTTTCGAACCAACGAGTGTGGTTCATCATCAGGACAACTTGTCTTGACAATGAACCACACTCGTTGGTTCGAAACGTGTCGACAATGTTCTATCATGTGATTTACGCCGAAAATCTTTTCTCATAAATTCTACCGTCAGATCATCTGCCGAATGAACGACCCAAATTGATTAGAAATTACTATACTTTTGCAAGGCAATTTTACATCTGTTTTTAGCTTCGGAGGGTGCTACCCTCGAAACCCCCACTGGGGGACCACTGGCCGTTGGACCCCCTACCCGAGGAGGATGCCCCCCCCCCCCCCGGAACCCCGAGGGGTGTACAATTTTCCTAGGGTATATATCTGGCTAAAACAAAGACCTCTAAATTAGGATGATAATCATGCTCCACACCCAACATTACTTGCCTCTGTGAAACATCGCGGTCAAGGCATTACCTTATGACCCACTACTGGGACTCCTACACCAAACGTTCTAAGGTCTAATTGGGACTTCTTACCTGGGAGATCCCCTTGACATGTTGGTGGGTCCAGCATCGTCAACATTGTAAAAACATAGCAACAGGAGAGGAAGTAGACCTCCTGCTGAAACAAATGAATTTCCCTCTTAGCTTTACATGGTCTTATGACCCCTTTGGGGTAATTTCTAAGCTAAGAGTGGAATAGAAGGCAACTCCCTATGTGCATACCCAAAGACTAGAAATAGAGAAGTACATGAACCAACAGAATTGGGTAGAGAACACATTGCAGGAGGCCGAAGAGCAGGTGCTTTCCAGGACTGCCTCAGAGACTCCTATACCCAGAGAAAAGACCGAGAAGAGACCGAGAGAGGAGGACTCTCCTTCAGTCACAGAAGTCTCAGCCAAATAATTCAAGATATATACAAAGAAGATTAAGACAGGCTCTAAGATAGACTTCCCACTACTGGAGGAAACACAGGGTACCATTGTGCTCTCTAGCCTTCAAACTTTGAAGTTTGACAACAGTACCACCGATTCTCCATCATCCTCGACTACTAAAGAGACTCCAGCTACAACACCTCACACACCAGAGACATTCACAGAATAGAGGCAGCTAGATATTTTCCAAAAATATAAAGAAATTAAACAGAGGAATGAAGCCCTTCATGACAACATCTCTGCTCAATTCAGGAAGCAATCTTCCTCAATCCAGCATAGGCTCATTTCAGCCTATGACACAGAGAAAGGAAGAATGCATATGGCATTCTTACAGGCACAGGTTCCACAACCAAAATCAGCAACTGACTTCAAGCAGACTACCTTTGAGTTTGAGGCAAAGGATGTTCATCCTTTGGATCAGATGGACATGCACAGGAAAATAGGAGAAATGGTCTACTCAACCTTCACACAGACTTCCCTCACTGCTTCCAAACTATAACTGTCTTTAAACAATGTTCAATCTCAGCTTAAACTGGAGAAAGTTTCCTCTCTTGCTAAAGACAATAGAATTAAATATTTGGAGGAAATGGTGATCAAAGCAGGTTTTGATCCTAGTAATTCAAAATTTATGGAAGAACTTATTAAGAAGAAGAATGTTGACATAGTAGCCCTGAAGAATAAATTGAATTTTCCTACGACTGAAGATCCCTAGGAAAAGGAGTTAGGAGAGACAGAGTTACAGAAAGAAGAAATGTTGAAGCTATTGGTGGAGAAAAGTGCACAGATCAAGGAGATGGAAGCAGAGATGGACAAGTTGATCAAAGAGAAGGGGAAGAGTTCTCAACTAGAATTGGTTCCTCTTGATGCAATGCCTAATGCATTCCTACTTCAAACAAGAATTCCTACAGCAGCTGCAACAGTAGGAACATTCGTGCTTCCCCCATCAACTACATATGATTCAATTAAGTTGGCCCAATCCCTAGAAAACATGTCTATACAGGGAGAAGAAATAAAGAAGTTAAGACAGGATGTGAAGACCTTACAGGAGCAGAATACAAGATATGAGAATTCCCTCCTAACAGAAGTACAGAAATCCTAGACACTTTCCCAGAGATTGCAGTAGATGGAAAAAGATATTTCCATGGGTAATACCTTGGCCCAAGTCAAAGAAAATATTTGGAAATGAATCAATGAAGATATGATAGATATTTTGCCTTCAATACAAATCATATTTGAGCAACAGGAACTGATTGAAATATCTAATGAAGCCATTGAAGAATTTAGAAAATAGTTGGGTGACAAACCCAGTGAAGCTATTGAGCTCATCAAGTTCCTCAACTCTAAAAATAAACAGGAATTAGAAGAGATGGAGATTGAAGATAGAACAGAAACTATACTAGAAGTCAAGAAGGTGTTGACTAAGAGAAATTTGGTAAGATAGCTTGAAGAAAAGTGTCAGATTCTGGACATTGGCATACAGAGATTCTTCAACAAGCTGGAAGCCCTCTACAAAAAGGGACTTCCTAATTTATTAGTAATAAATGATAAGCTTAGTACATGGTCTAACTACAGTGAGAAATTGATGATCAAGGCTAAATACAGTTCTAAAGTTACAAGTGGAAGAATCAGCATGACAGGAAAAGCATTCTTGGAAGCGTTGGCATATGACTTGGACATTCAGTATGAAATTAAACACATATTCATTTCCAAACCAACATTTGCTAAATATACTGAAGTGGACGAGGTTTACAGAAAGTTATTGAAGACAACTATCCCGAGTGAGCAACGCTAGGATAAATTATGTGAATTACTGGAGTAAGCAGAGGATTTGGTTGTACAACTCAGCATCAACAGCACAACAGGATTCAAAGGGCCAGACAGTCAGCAATTCCACAAATTTAGTGCCAGCACTTCAGACAGTTCAAATTTTCCTAAATTTTTGTAATAAGTTAGATAGATTCAGTTTAGGAATTCCTAAATACATCCTAGTCAGTTTTGACAGGATATTTTGTAAATATCTTATAAATACTTCTCTTTTAGAAGTATCAAGGGTTGATTTCTGCGTGGATTTTTGCATTCCAGAACACTATTGTACTATTTTCATTTGATGGGTTGATCAGTAATAAAAAGGACATTCTTCACAGGATTCATGTGTTAGACTATCTGGTGATGTGATTCTTTCACTATTAATGTGTTATTACTTTGTTTCCATGCTTAAATTTTCTAAAATCTGAATTATTTTACAAAAAGTTAATGAACACAATTTGTTGAAAAGTACACTTTGCTTCTGGCTGTAGATAATTTCAATGTTTTCTTTTGATATCATGTGAAGGAATTATTAATTTCTCTTTAACTTCTATTGAACTTATATCTTTTCTTCTATTCCATTTCACTTAAATGTAAAGGATCCAATTAGTTTAGCTACCTTTCCCTGTGAAACTCCTTTCTAAAAGCTGAAACAGGCCCCCTTTGAACTGTAAACTCCATAGCCCAATGGAAGGTTCAGGCACTTAATCAACCAATCAATTTAAAACCAAACTTTGAATACTCATAACTAGCCTAATATCTAAATACAACAAAGCTAAATCTCACAAAGAGAGCCCTCTTTGAAGTTGGCAGGGCTAGATCCCAGCTTCCAAAGTAGGTTTGTGGTTGCCTTTGTCTTCTGCAACCTCAGAAAATTACAAAGTGATAACAGGTCCCACATTCATGCTTGGAATATGGCACGGGAGTGAATGGATGAAGAAAGATTTGGCTCATTCATTCTATGGTTAGGTGGAATGTGGTAGTCCCATCTCCAGTTGGTTTATTGCATCCATTAATGAGAAATCCATTCCCTTGATTTCCATGTGCAAATGTATTGATTTATATGTGGATTTTGATGGTTGATATGTTTACGGTATTTCTATTCCTATTATGTTGGTTATATGTACATTTTGTGACAACAAATATATATGGCTCCCAACATGTTTTTACTTGTATATGAATGGATAATGTGTCTATGACCTAATAAATGAATATGCAACAAATGGCATGAGGGAACAATGGTTCATAGTGATTCTCAGATAAATATGAGATCCATACCCTTAATTATGTTGTTTACACTTGTAGGTTACACATTGATGACTTGTTTGACAAAATGCTTGTCATGGCTAGTAGGGGTCTGGTTATGGACCTCTTCATCTTATTACTTTTGTAGCATTGTTTCCATGTACTTTTACTGATTTCAAGCTATCATTTCATTCTGGGCAGTGGCCTAAGATCTCGGCCTGAAAAAATGGCTTAAATCCTGGGGTCATTAGCACAGAACTAGCAATTTTGGTCCACAATCACTAGTAGGTAGGACTATGAGAGTGACTTTGGGTTTCTGGTCGCTCCCTTGCCCATAGCATGAGAACGACTATGGCCTAAGAGGTCTAGAACAACAGTGGGACCCAGGGACAAGTTGTTTGAGTGGCTGACTTGTCTCCTGAGGAGTATGTTGATGATGTTGGATGACTGTGTGTGATGTTCTGTCGATTCTACTTCCTTAAGGTCACCTAGGAGGTCGAATATGATCATAGTATCCTCTCGTCTCACGTTTACCCCGGTTGGCATGGTTACTTGGGTGGATGTGGGAGGATGGTGTTACACGTATGTAGCAACCCTCTCCTCATTATTCTTTATGAAACTAACTAAAATTGATGCTTTGATCTATATTTGTCTACAAATATACTTTTCTAGAATACTTTTTCTAATTTTCCATATATTGTAATTTGAAGAAATATACTTACATCATAATCTAGCAAGCATCTTGTTCCATGTCTTAATCTTGTCCTTTCCACTTTTCCTATATCTAGTTGTATATATTTGTCTTGAAGCATGTCTTCTCGATCATGTCATAAAGGTAATTTTGAGTTTAAAAATGGGCCTCAAAATGAAAAATCTACTAAAAAAATCAACTTTAAAAGAAAAATAGGATTCAAAATGATGATGGCATCCCCAGGGATAAATATTTTTGGAGGGAAAAGAAAGGAAACTATTAATTTAGAAGCCGGAGAACCCACAATGATAACCATTTTTCATCAACGTTTCAAATCCCAACAGGGATCCATCATCAGGACATTCTTGAATGATGATAGTAGAAGAGCTTAATGAGAGTATTAAATAGTTTATAATAGTAAGAAGTGGGAAGATATGTCGGTTGTTTTTAATCATTTTTTTAAAGAATTTTAAGGTTTATAACAAGTATTTATTATTTGAGTTAATATTCAAAATATATATTCATAATAATATAATAATTTATTTTTATTTTATTTTTTTATTAAGTATTTAGTGTATTAATATTATTAATATTAAATATTATTTACTATTAAATATTTAAATATTAATATTTATAATATTAAACTTAATAATAATGTTTAATGTTAATGTATTAATAATATTAATAATTAATGATAATATTAATGTATTAATAATAAATGATAATTAATAACTAATAATTAATAATAATACTAGTGTTAATGTATTAATAATAATTTGATGATTAATAACTAATAGTTAATAATAATATTAATGTATTAATCATTGTATTAATCATCAATTATTAATACATTAATATTATTATTAATTATTAGTTATTAATTATCAATTATTAGTTATTAATCATCAAAATATTATTAATACATTAACATTAAACATTATTATTAATTATCATTATTTATTATTACAATTATTTATTAGTTATTAATTATTAATCATCATTGATACACTAACGTTATTATTATTATTAAGCATAATATTATTATTAATATTAATATTTAAATATTTAATATTAATACACTAAATAATTTAAAAACAAAAAACAAAAAACAAAAAAAACAAAATTATTACATTATTATGAATATATATGGAATATTAATTCAAATAATAAATACTTGTTATAAACCTTAAAATTCTTAAAAAAAAAAAATGATTAAAAACAGCCGACATATCTTCCCACTTCTTACTATTATAAATTATTTAATACCCTCATTAAGCTCTTCTACTATCATCATTCAAGAATGTCCTGATGATGGATCCCTGTTGGGATTTGAAACGTTGATGAAAAATGGTTATTACTGTGGGTTCTCTAGCTTCTAAACTAAAAGATATAAACCACAGAGGTCTCAAATCCAAAGAAAACTATTATTTTATTGTATTTTTGACTTATCTCCTTATAGGTTTACTCAATTTTCATTTATGTTTCATTTTTTAATTCCTATATTACTTACATCACAATTAGGTTTACTTGATTCCCTAATATCCTATATTTCTTTCTTGTTATGCATTTCTTACTTATTGATATTTCTTTCTCATTTCTCTTCTACTTTCTTAACATAACAATCACCCAAGAGACACCCTTGTAGCTCTATCATTTATTGATAATTTTTTAGTTTAATATTCTTTACAATATTATAATACGATATAATATAATATATGTATGTGTGTATGAATGTATCCCATTAAATCCACAAATTGTTGATCCATTTACATTGAATTAAGATACAACCATAGTTAACCAGAAATACAAAAAACCATGTGCCACAAAATTGCTAAAAGTGAATACTGTGTTCTAAATATCACCAAAAATTGTATGCAAAAAAATCACCCAAACTTTTACACACTATCATGAATCCCCACACAAAGGGGCTTCTACCCCACCTAAAAACCCCTAAGTAAGGGGTTTTTTCGCTCCCCATATGACCCTCCTACTATGCCCAGTGCAATGTACACCATGTGCAAGTAGACATGCAAATAATATAACAAATACCTAACATTCTCCCACTTCTTGTTTCTTTTTAATATAAGGTGTTTCAAGAGTACATCATCAACAAAATAGGGAAATAATACCAATTGTTTCTTTACGCCAAGAGAACTTATTAGTTCTCACATATTTTATTCATGAACATGCAACATTCTTCAAAGTGTCCACCTTTTTCGATAACATGCTTTTGTCTTCAATCATATCTCTCACATTGTAATATTGAACATCAATATGATTTGTCTTAGAATGATGAGTTGATTTCTTTGCTATCTCTGTTTGGTCTATCTTTATACCATTATTTTCTCTGGAATCCATCATGCTTTTGCTTTGTTTCTATGGTTATTATCGTTATTTTATGCATTCTTGGTATGATAAGGTAAATATTCACCATTTAGCACATTTCCCTTGTTTCAACAAGATTTAACATTAAAATCAATATTAATGATGGTTTGTGCATATGCAGGTCTAAAACTTTGTCAAATTTCCTTTATAGACATGTATTGCTAAATGCATACTGGTTGGCCTTGATCCTACACTTGAAAATTCTTGCACCAAGAAGAAATTATGAATGATGTTCTTATGTGAAGTCACTAGGTGGCCTGTCAATTACACTTGTCAAAGATAATTTTGAAGATTTGGTCAAGGTCAAGTGCACTTTCCCACATTTATGGTGATTCACTAAGACTTTGGTTTTTCCTACACTAGTTTTTGGTTCCTGCCTGTACCAATTTCAGGCTTTGATAGATTGGCATATTTTTGGGGGAAACCGAAGATGATTTTTGTCCATAATGATGTTTTAACACCTCCACAAGAGTTAGAATGCACCCAAGGCACACAGATCATTTTTTAGAAATTAGTTAATGCTATAGCCCCAATTTCGCAACACTTTTCAAACTGCCAACTTTCTCCCCGATTTGCATGCAGATGAAGGGGAATTTTAAAATTATTGAACACAGGTTCTTCTAATAGTATAGGAAATTTACTGAAACCCAGGTTCCAAAATTTTCCATGGTTTGGGAAATACGCAGGATTCTTTGGGGCTAATTTGTTAAAATACACAAATTTCCATAATTCCAAATAATGCACAAAGTTATAGACAATGGATTGTTGCAGCCTATTTTTTGTATGGAAAGGTGTATAAAAAGGGAGCCATGTTTCATTGATGAGGTAGACAGGGGAAGAGTTTCAAAATAATGATTGTTAGAGTACTGGACTCTTTCTCTTTTCACAGAATCCAAATGCTAGACATTGATTTAATAAAAAAATTATGTCAGGTCCTGCATTCTATGGATTGAGAATTTTATCCTCTCTGAAATTCCGTTTTAATAGGAGGCACAAGCTGGTTGGAAGGGCCCCCAAGTCAACCTCCTTTGTGCTCATAGGTTTTCAATCTTCTCTTTATGATTAATAATTTAATGTTTGGTGTGCTAATCTTTGATAATGTTTTCAGATTTGAAGCATTGAGGTGTCTTTTCAGTAACAGGCTGTGTGTTCCATGTTCTTGATTGAATCTCTTATTTTACACTTGTTTTATATATGTGAGAATTAAATCCATCATGATCTAGAGTCCTTTATTAATTTGTAATACGAATTGCATTAGATAAATGGAGATATCAAGAATATTCTAGCATTGTTTCTGGGTTTATTTAGAGTGGGTGAATTCCATTAATAAAATCATGTTTTAAAAATAGATTTACACATCAAAATTTGAATATATACCTGAGATCTGCCAGGTCTTGGCCTAAAACATAAGATTTGCATTGGTGGTATGTTGAATTTTAATGTTGATTCATAAATCAACCTAGATCTCTTTGTTGGAACGATTTGGATATAAGATGCATATCCTATAGATTTTATTAAAAAAAAAGTCTCATGGTATATATCATTTTTGTTGGTTTATGATAACCCACCTTAGTTTCCAGCTTTTGAATATTGAAGAGCGCATTAAAACAGAGTTGAGTTTTGATTTTCTTCACACAGAAATTTAGATTGTTCACGTGACTTTCATGATACGTGAAGGAAAAGTATGTTCACTTTCTTGTAATTGCAAGACTTTGAACTGCACATCTGAGCTATATTTCCAGAATTGGTTACAAGCAACAAAGTGGTTATATTTCACTTATAAACTGATGCTTTTCTATGGAATGTGATTCCCAAGTTGAAATCTCATATAAAATTTTTAACAGAGCATTCAATTGTCAACTTGTTGAGCATTGGAAGTTTCAAATATATTCAGGGGTCGTTATGATAATCTAATTTAAAACCAGTTTGTGTGTAGACCTCAATGCTTGTAGGATTACAATGATGAAGTTTTCCTTATTCTCTTTAAAATTTGAAGAGTATTTGCATGCAAAATTTTATTGAAGAGTATTGTAATTTTAAGCCTTTGAAAATTAGATTTAATGCTTTTTAACAAACAAACAAAAAAAATTGTTATGGACTATGTCAACAGGTAAATCCTCCAGAAATATTGTTTCCTTCGGATTTCAATTAGGCTATAAAAGACAGTTCATAGAATATTGAGTTTTCCCTATATCTTTAAAAAGCACCAGTTTTACAAAAAGTTGAATTTAGGATTTCTTCATAAATTTTGAAAGTGAATAAAACATATCTATGTTTTTTAGAGTTGAATGTAGGTTTGAGCACATTTTTTTTATTTTACAAAAGCACATTTACATTGGATTGATATGTGTCCTTAATAGATCTAAATCATGTCTTTATTTTAAAAAAGCACATTTACATTGGATTGATATGTGTCCTTAATAGATCTAAATCATGTCTTTGGAAGTCAACCAAGTGCAGATCTTGGTTTCCCATGTTTACAATTTGGTGTGAAGGTTATTAAGAGTTAGAGTTCAGGTTCCTGATAATTAGGGTTTGCTCTTCCACTGCTTATAGTTAGGTTCTACTCTTTGGTTGTCAACAGTTGGATTTTTCTCTTTAATTATGGTTTTCTTTCCAATTAATTAGTAGCTAGGGTTTTCATTTCAATAGTTAGTGTTTGCTCTCTAACTTTCTTTGTTCCTTAATTAGGGTTTTCTTGTTGATTGTCAGTAATTATGGTTTGTTCTTTAAATTGCCAATAAATAGAGTTTGCTCACAAATTGTTGGAGGTTTCGAGGATTAGTGTTTATGGTTTCATTTCTAAATATTGTTTTTGAGTGCAGGATTAGAACAGGTGCAAGAACTCAAGGTGTGAGCAACCTTCTAGACAAACTAGGGTTTTTCTTTGCAAGTTTTTGAAGTCTCTCTCTGGCATTCCTAGTGTCGCGATGCGAAGTCCACAGACCGCAAATTGACAAGTAAATTTTGGTTCATTAATATACCCAATACTGCACCGAATAGTCTAACACTCTATCCAATCTTGGTCTTCCTTGGTGGCACAATCCATAGTTAGTAGTTCCATGAAAATACCTTAAAACCCTTTTTACTATTTTCCAATGCTCCTTCCCTGGTTTTGACATATATCGACTCAATACTCCCAGTCCATGTGCAATGTTTAGTTTAATATAGATCATTGCATACATCATACTTCCACCTACATTGGCATATGGAACATGGGACATGTCATTTTCCTCTTCATCCTTCTTGGAATATTGATTTATAGATAACTTTATACCTATAGGAATAATGACTTTTAGTGGTCTACATTCCTACATATTAAACTTTGTTATATTTTTTTAACATACTTCCTCTAATTTAACTAGAGTTTCCTTTTTGCCCAATCTCTTTTAGTTTCAATGCCCAAAATGAAATTTGTACTACCAAGATCCTTCATGACAAATTTAGAGAAAATTTGATTTTTCACTTCCTGAATGATTTCCTTGTTATTTCTAGTTATCAATATATCAACCATAAACAAGACCAAATAATAAAATGTTCACAATATAATATGAAAAACACATAGTGATCCACTTTGCTTCTTGTGAATCTTGTAACATGCCACCCCACATTTACCCACTTTTACAATCCCTCTGGGTAAATGTGAAGCAACTTGCCATTATGACATGACCCAACCTCCTATTTCTAGTTAAGGAAGTGGGGCCTACATCTGAGACTTACTGACTTTCCTCAGGAACCAAAAATCACTCAGAGGATGAACAACCACCCCAAGTGACCAATCCCTAAGCTGGAACACTTTTTCTCATACCTAGACCTATAATCACACCCTTGACATTGTCTGCATGTAGTTATGACCCTCCAACCACACTCATAAGCCTTGCTCCATGCGGTTATGACCCCATATATCGAGTTTTGTGCCTGCAATCTTGGGATCTTAGCCACTTTTCTAGGCTAGCCTCCAGAACACTACCTAGAACTTCCTGTAACTTTCCAAAATCATATTTAACAAGATGACAAAGCTAAACAATCAAACTTGAATTAGAAACTTGACCTATACTATCTAGAACACACTGGACATTTCGCCAAACACATGGTAAACATGTAAGCTACAGGTCATCAATGCATATCTTAGTGTAAATCTTTGTACTCTAGTTGGAAATTGTTGAGAAGGTCTAATTCCCTCTCAGGTGGCTGCAACAACACTTGTTAGTCCATGCATTCATCAACCATTCATTAACTTATCAAGCATAACAAAAGTCATAACTAGAGTACATCTTAAATCTTGCTTATAACCAACATATAACCAAAATATTAACCATGATAGAAAAACCATTAAATTAACATAATAACAAGTACAATTTCTCATAAATCAAAATGGTAAAATAGATCTTATTATCTTATGCAAAATCCAACCAAGTCTGATCATAGATTGAGTTGAACCAATTCTTTCTTTCATCCAATCACCCCGGTGCCATATTCCAAGCACGAATGTGGGATCTCATGGGATAAACCAAATCATAATCAGCCAAGTACTCTAGAGGTTAAACCACCTCCACCCTCAACCTACCGTGATCTCACCTAAACCGGTCCTTATATCACAAAACAAAGCGGAGCTTTGATGCCTCGGAATTTCTTCACCATACCTTGAGGAATTTTGTTGTCTCCACCCACCTGTCAAGGATTTTCTAGAGAAAACCATCTCCACCCCCAACCCTTGGGATTTTTTTTGAGACCACTTCACTTAGTTCCAAAACCTTCTGGTAATCCAAAGCTCAACCACGATATGAATCCCATGACACCATGGGTATCCAGGAAATGGTAAGGAAACGCTGAAATCATTGTCAAACTAGGAAAAACCCATGCCAACGACAACAAATGAACCAAATACACAAAAGCATGAACCATGATTTCACACTTTAGTTAGGAAATCACACATGCAACCTGTTACCTACAAAATCTTCCTTCTGAAGTTGTTTATCCATCCTTCTCTTTTCTTTCCTTTGCTTTCCTTTTCCTTCCTTTGCTTGCTTGTCCAAGTGTTTGTTCTCTTTCCTTTGATACACATGCTCCAAAGATGGGAAAAAGTTGTCAACTGATTCTCATGTGCCTCTTTATCATTGTTTTCTCCTTTTTATTCATTTTTCTTCATTTTTTCTCTAACTTCCTTAGCATGTAAATTTGTGTCTCTTCATCTTCCTTTTCTCCTATTTTCCTTATTTTCATAAATAAATGTCAATTCATACCTATTTGCCTTTTGCAATTCCTTTGCCAATTTCAATAACCATTAATAAACCAAAAGTTACCCCCAATGTGATCTTTTCCCCACCATTCAACTTGTAATATGTGTCTTGTGACCTTGGTCTTATTTTATTTACATGGAAACTTAACTTGGGGTTGTTACAAACCCCTCTTCCTTAAGGGAACACCGTCCTCAATGTTATGTGACACCTATGACCAAAAAACCACTGAAATAAAGCATACTTCCTATGGATCTTTATAACACAACTCATTGCAATATTTACAATAACCACTTTTGAAAACATGAAAAACATACCATTTACTGGATATTTATAACACAACACATTATGGTATTTACAATAACAACCACATATATACTCATGCACATTTTCTTCAACCAACAAATAATCATACTATTCATGGAGCTTTATAAATCTAGCTAGATATAATATTCACAATAATATAAACATACATTCATATGTACATTTTCTTTAACCAATTGTAGTACATGGATTCACCTCTTTCCCAGGAAGTCCAGAATCCACTACTAATATCAAATTCTTCCTGCAATGTCCAACACTACAATCCTTGCACTGCATGTTCCCTCAATGAACAGTTACTGACTCATTGTTCTAGGGCACACTCCCAATGTGCTTCTAATTCCATCTAGAAATGCTAATGACCAAAAGAAAATTATTCCCTGACCTTCCCTTCTTTGGTACACAGTCACTCACCTTCCAAGTTCCCTGACATCCCCTTCTACGCTACATAGCCCCTCAGGTGATCCATCCCTTGTCAAGGTTTTCTCGCATCGTCAAGGTCCAAAAACAAGGCATATCCCTAAAACCAACATACCAGTCATAACATGCTCATGGAAATACAAGAACACTATTGGGTACCAGTGTCCCTCATTGGCCCTACTCTTGAAGTGATTTACCAACATACTCCTACTTGTTCTAATTCGTTTTTTGCTACTGCTGCTAATTCTTTTAGTCAGTTTCAACCAACCAAACTGGGTATTTCTCTGTTTTCATGTACCAAGCACATAATTTCCATGAGACTAAAAAGGAATTGAAATTAATTCAAATCATATCTCATTGGTGGCTCATCAATAAGGTACACCTATAATTTTGTTTACCTCCTATCACAACAAGTCAAACTAGCTCTTTGACCAAATCATCTTGTATAAACATATCACATTTGGTTAGCTCAAAACACAACCATCATAAATCAGAAACATAGATCACATGCAACCATCATAAATAATAATCATAGATCACATGCATAATTAAAAACTAAAATAAAATATTGATACTTATCTTTCAATTGGTTCTTTACTTCTTCCTTTATTCTTTGTCCTTTTTGTACACACGTTGAATCAGTTTCCAAACCCAGCAAGCACTTAGTCCCTTCTCTTCTCTTTAGTCACATACACATGTTGGATCGGTTTCCAAACCCGATAAGCACCTAGTGCCTTCTCTTTAAAGAAACAAGGGAATTTGGAAACTATACTACCTCCTCCCTCAATATCAACAACAAGGGCATCTAGATACTAAATCGCCTCTACCCTCAATATCAAAAACAAGGGCATCCAAATACTAAACCACCTCTACCCTCAATGTCATCAACAAGGGTTGATCCGGATTTAAGCAGGAACGCAATAGATTACAGAGATAACCATAAATACAGAGATGCGATAACCATAAAAACAGAGATGCAACAGAAATAATAATATGCGATAACCATAAAAACAGAGATGCCGCGGAAATAATACTTCATTTAATTAATGGAGAATACTGAAATATGCTTACAAATAGAAATAACCCAGCTAGGGCGATGGTAGCTTATCTCTGAGAAGAGATGTGTCAGCTACATGCCTCTGAACTGTTTCGAACTGTCTTTACAATGAGGCTCGAAGGCCTATTTATTATTGAGAAACAATGGAAAACCCTTAACATTCCAAAACCTAACCCTAGAAGATGAAAACGCCAAACTATGGGCCCCGTTTGGGTAAATTGGTACATCAACTTCCCGGGGTCGTAACTTTGGCATACGATCTCCGTTTTACGCGCATGATAGCCCGTTGAAAAGATCTTTCTGAGGACTATAACGCAAACAACGATTTTTTACCAAAAAAATCGCAGAGCGGGATTTCCCAAAAAACGTCGTTTAGGGCCTCAAAACGGCTCCGGAAGTTTAGGACCCGAAAACTGCTAAAAATAGTAAATTGTGCTATAATTAAGGAAACTGAAAATGTCAAGAGGGACAATGGTGGGGGTCTAGGTGGACTTGGCAGGTGGCCACCAATATCCACCTGGATCATTCCTCCCCCCTTAGGAAGCAATGGTCCCCATTGCGTTGAGTTCCTCCATGAGATGGGGAAACTTTTGCTGAACTTGGTCCCTGGTGAGCCACTTGCCATTGTGAAGGAGTTGGCCTGCTTTGACAACTCGATACAGTTGAATATTCTGTCGGCGAGTATTCTTGATCTGTGTGTCCATGATTCGATCAGTTGCAGCTTGTTCCATGCAATCTGGATTTAATTCTGTGGGGGTGAGCTGTTCTGCAATGTCGGATGTATCTAGCAATGGTGGAAAGTATGGCCGAAGGCGGTCCACATTGAACACTGGGTGCAGGCCAAGGAATGGGGGAATGTTGAGTTCAAATGCATTGTCTCCCACAGCCTTAGTAATGGTGTAGGGACCATATCGGAGTGGTCTCAGTTTCCGATAGGCTCCAGTAAGGCATTCCTTTTGTAAATGCAACCAGACTTTGTCACCCACCTGAAACTTGTGTGGTACCCCTCCAGGTAACGAGAAGTTGTTCCTGTGTTCTGTCATGACTGTATCCCTCTGTTGCTGCTGCTGTGTGGAGGAACCCTTCGCGGGGATCATGGATGTAGCAACGATCTTCCCCTTACTTTGGGAACGAACCAGACAGAAAATAAATTTCCTAGTCTGTGAGATGAGCTTGCTGCCTTTCTTAGCAGTGATCAAAGAGGTGGCGGTAGGTGGGGCTACCTCTGGTATCCTGTATAATGAATTATCCAAAGAAATGATGACAGCGCGAGGCCTTGACTCATACACAGCATGTCGCCTCCACAAGTATGGCTGGCCTAATAGTACATCACAAACATCCAGAGGTGTAACATCACACAATACCTCGTCTGTGAAGGGCTTGATGCTGTAGGGAAGGCGGCACTGCTGGCGAACTTTGAGATCTCGTCCTTCGTGAAGCCAACCGATAGTGTATGGCTGTGGGTGTGGTGTAGTTGGTAGGCCCAACCGCTTCACGACCTCTGCTGAAATGAGGTTCTTTTGGCTGCCACTGTCGACAATGAATTGCAGCGGCGAACCGTTCACCCACATCTGTGAGTGGAAAAGACGTTCCCCCTCCTCTGGATCTTCGGGCTCATTTTTCTGGATCTTGGCAGTAGCAACAGTGGCGCTGGGATCCGCATCAATAATCTGCTTCCCTTTGTCATTCCCCTTGTCGGGTTCTGACTCAGAGTCGGAACATGCATCTGATTCGGAAGCCTTCAACTCGGCCACCAGCGACTGCTTGGTCCGACACTCACTTGTGTTATGAGTGGGACTCTTGTGGAACTCACACCACTTTCCTGTGTCCTTCTTCGGCTTCGTGGTGTTGTTCTTTTCTTGCAGCTTCGACGGGTTGTCTTGGGTCACCCCGCCTTGGCTTTGTCCTTTGGGCTTTGGATTTGCAGATCCAAAGTCTCGCTTCTTCTGTTTGAACTTTTGCTCGATTTTGACAGCGTATCGGTATGCTGTGCCGAGTGAGGAGATGTTCAAGAACTCCATCTCTTCCTGGATGTATCTGTGTAGGCAGCCGCGGTATTTGAGTACCAGATGCAGCTCAGAATCTTTGATACCCAACTGTGTGCGAAGGGTATGAAAAATGTTTGTGAACTCCGACACATCTTGGTCTCGTCCCTGCCGCAGTGTGGTCCATTTGATGTATTTGTCCTCATAGCTTCCGACGGGGTAGTACTGCTCCTTGATGGCATCTCGGAAGTCATTCCAAGTGGGTGCGGTTGAAAATAGTGAGCCTGTACTTTCATCCTTCTGCTCGCAATAGGTTTCCCACCAGTCCTTGACGTGGGGGGCTGCTTTGAGAAGAGCGAAAACAATCTTCTCCCGACTTGAAAATTCGTGAACAGAAAAATACCCATCTAGCAGATTTAACCATTTATCTACGGCATCTGCGTCTATTTGACCCTCGAAGATGGGGATTTCAAAATTAACTTGTACCTTAAACGGTGTGGCGTTTCCAGAGTAGCTGTTGGAAGCCGATGCGTCGCCTCTGGGTAGCCGCTGAAGGATCTGCGCAAAGCTATCCATCATCGCGTTCCTTTGCCGCTCGAGCGCTTCTTCGAGCAAGATTTTGATAGGATCTCCTGCCCCCTCGTCTTTCTTCTCATCCGCCATGGGAGGACGTCGAGATTTGCGAGGCTGGTCTTGCAAAGGTTCGACCAGTTCAAGCCCTAACTCCTTATATCCCGACCTCGTTGGGGACATGCAAAGAAAAACAGAGAAAAAGCAGACCGCTCTGATACCACTGATCCGGATTTAAGCAGGAACGCAATAGATTACAGAGATAACCATAAATATAGAGATGCGATAACCATAAAAACAGAGATGCAACAAAAATAATAATATGCGATAACCATAAAAACAGAGATGCCGCGGAAATAATACTTCATTTAATTAATGGAGAATACTGAAATATGCTTACAAATAGAAATAACCCAGCTAGGGCGATGGTAGCTTATCTCTGAGAAGAGATGTGTCGGCTACATGCCTCTGAACTGTTTCGAACTGTCTTTACAATGAGGCTCGAAGGCCTATTTATTATTGAGAAACAATGGAAAACCCTTAACATTCCAAAACCTAACCCTAGAAGATGAAAACGCCAAACTATGGGCCCCGTTTGGGTAAATTGGTACATCAACTTCCCGGGGTCGTAACTTTGGCATACGATCTCCGTTTTACGCGCATGATAGCCCGTTGAAAAGATCTTTCTGAGGACTATAACGCAAACAATGATTTTTTACCTAAAAAATCGCAGAGCGGGATTTCCCAAAAACGTCGTTTAGGGCCTCAAAACGGCTCCGGAAGTTTAGGACCCGAAAACTGCTAAAAATAGTAAATTGTGCTATAATTAAGGAAACTGAAAATGTCAAGAGGGACAATGGTGGGGGTCTAGGTGGACTTGGCAGGTGGCCACCAATATCCACCTGGATCAAGGGCCCATGTAGTCCCATACCTGCTTGTCCCATCACATTGTGCAACACATACACATACATAGTGTACAACATAACACATACACCTACACCTGGTGTACAACACAACACATATATGTACACACAGTACAATATAATGAATACACATGTCATGATACAACAACTACACGATACTCATGACACAACACTACATGTACAACATATACACAATAAGAGTATTGCACATCCAAAGACCATACTATCTCTACTAGGAAACCTTGCCTCTAGTGTCCTTCCTATGCCTTACTGCGTGCATCGACAATCGAAATCTAGGATTTGTGGCTCTTTCCACTACACATGCTTGTCCCAGCATGTCATAGATCACATTTCATACATTGTGTTGATGTGTCCTTCAACATTTCCTATCCATAACATAAACATAGGTATAGTTATAAGCACATAATATCAAATCATATCCACATGATACTAACCTCATAGACCTATTAGGGATACTTTGCCTACTTGATTCCTCATAAACCATGAACCTCTTCATGTCATTTACTTTCATAAATAATCATTTTTCCACAAGAATTATCCCAGACAACCTTGTTAGACAACGATATACATACATACATATATACATCTAAAAATTATCACAAAACAATCATGACCCCATACAACCCTGTCAAACCATGGTGCACACACACACATACACACACACACACACACACACACACACACACACACACATATAATCATTAGTATATTCATAACCACAACACAATTATCAGCATTCATAAGATCAAGGTTAAGAGAACTCCCTTTATCCATGCGTCATATGTGCAACATCGAAAAAATCAGTTCCCAACATAGCCAAGGCATTTGACAATTCAATCCATTTTCTTTACCTTTCTTGTTACCTTTCTCATGACTATCCTACCACTATCCATTTATCCCAATGGACCCAACCAACCCAACTGGTTGTCATATTCTTGCCTTCAGCTGCCCCTTACTCATGCACTGAGCTTCATCTGAGTCTTACATTACCTGTTGGGTTTCATTCATTCTCCCTGAGATCCATTAACTTTCTTCTTCCCCCAACAAATTTCTAGGAACCTCAAAACATAAAAGGAAAGAACAAGAAGCAAACAAGAGAAAAATATGGAAAACCAATAACAATACGAAACCACAAAAAATGGCATGGCCATGCACCAGACACAAAGAAAACCACAAATCAAGCACAATCAAATAAGAAAACACCGAAAGAAAAAAACTAACAACATACACCATGACTCAACCCCATGGTTCCTAGTTCTTCCAAAGGAAAGCTCAACCCTAGCCTTCTTCAAGATTTCATGGAAGTCTCTTTTGCCATGTGATCCCCTGCATCATATTGCCGTAAACACACATTTGTCAATGCATAAATAAACATAACAATATATTGGTTACCTTACATTGTTGTACCCAGCACGTTGACCTGTAACTGAACATGTACATATATCATCTCATAATGGATTCCAATTCCTTAACTAATTTAGCCATAATTGGAAACATATTGTTATACCTATCAAATACATGTTCATGAATATAACACATATCCACATGATGTCAGAAAAAATCAAGGTTAAGAAGACTTCCTATATGAAAAACACTCATTCATTTGGAGTTTTGGTTTCCAAACATGGCCATGGAATTCTTACCCAATTCCTTTATTTTACCTTTTTCCTTGTTGCAAATAAGTCTTATTATGTGATATCACATCACCCAATTGTCAGTTATATAAACAAATAAATTGTTACCTTGCCATGCTAATACCAAGCATGTTTCCCTACAATTGTTCACACATGTTAATCACATGTTCCAAATATCAAGTTATTGTGTCTATTAATTTGAAATTATCCTTTACCAAGACTAACATCCATGTCATAATCTGCAATCAACTCACAATCATTAGTCACAATGCTACAACTAGAAACCACTTGCACTCAAGTGCATATCAACTGTCTCAACACATATCATGTTAGTACAATTGTCTTAAAACAAAATCATCCATTTATGCAATCAACCTATAAACATAACCCCTTACTGTCTATGGTCCACACTTGTTACAGAAATATTACACCCTAGGGTATGGGTTGAGAACCTCAAGAGATTGAAAGGAATACACCAACAAGAAGCAAGCAAAAATCAGTCCTAATGCTTAAAGTACTAAAGTGGGATGAAGAGATAGTACCTAAAGGTCCTACGTTTGAAGATGTTCTCGTAGGGTCCAAACCCTATGCTTCCTCCAATGCTTCAAAACCTGCAACTCATTCAAGAAAAGCATATATACTAGCAGTAGTTCAAAGCATGTTCAAGATATGAATGTTAGATCATATAAACATATAGATATAAAACATGAAATCATACATAATTAGATCATAACATGAATTAAATCATAAAGATCATAACATCAGGAACAAGATAGAAATTATTTATTGATAACTGCAAAGAATGTAGAATAATACAACCTGATTCAATCATGACTCCAAGTGAAACATTCCTCCCGATTCGTCCATCCCAAGCCTCAACAATCCTCTTTCAAATGCATACACATAGATGCCATATAAAGGAGATGGACATCTCTCTGAGGAAACAAGGATTTCCTATAGCTGGGAGTGTGGGAGGCATAGGGAAAAATCAGACTTGATCAGGGACCAATTGAATATAATATCAATATCCTATCTTTCTCCCCCCCCCCCCACCCAAGGCCTTCCCATGAGGTGTATTTATCTCACCCTAACACAGTTTTTTCAGTTGGAATATAGTTAGGCCACGGGCTCTTGCAGGTGGGCTTCCGATGTAACCCATAAACCCCAACCATAAAATAGGGATTTTATATTTTAAATTATATATGTGGGTTGGGTATAGCTGGACCCACGTGTGCGCATGATTTTTCAAGGGTAGATTCACATATGGAATTTAAAATAATGTTTTTTAGTAAATGGACCAAGTCTGAAGGGAAAGGGTTGCCCAAGGCCGTGACTCAGAGCATCAAGCATACACGGGTGATCAATGATGTTATAACATATGCCCCCTAATATATGAGGTGAGAAGGGGTACATGATGGTCGAAATGTATTAAGTGTGTTAGAGTCGGTCTTTACATCCCTCCGTCAGAGATCATTTCTCTTTTTGCATTTCATTTTTAGGTGTCTCGCTCGATTCACTCAGTTGCATTCTGCTAGGAGCATGCCATAAATCTGATGGAAGGGTCTTGTCATTCATTACCCCTCATTGCCTTATCATTGTTGGCTCAGGTTTGTCCATTAAAATCAAGTTTTAAAATCACTTACAACCCTGTTTTAGTCTTTTGATCAGCAGAGTCATTTCAGATTAGCAGAGTCATTACAGTCACTAGGTCTAGGGTTTCATAAATTTCATCTTCAAAGTGTCCAATAATGCCAGCAGGCTAGAGGGAGGTTTTATTTCACAAAATTTTATCATCATATGCTCGACTATGACTTTTCTTCAGAACTCTGTTTTGAAGAAAAATCGTCATTCCGTTTTGTAATAAATTGCCATGTACTTTTCAGAATTTTTTAGTTGTTCAAATCTCCAGGTGTAGCCTTGGTCTTCCTTTGTCAAAACATGCCATTATCCTTGCAAAAATCACCAAAAGATTCATTATTCAAGTCAAAAATCAGAAGGACATCTGAAAAGACAGAAGTTGTATTAAATGCAAAAAATGCCAAAGTTAAAAACATTAAAAAATGGGTTATTGAGAAGCAAAAATTTAATCCATCTCTATATGAGATATTTCTCAAGTTATTAATCCATTTGCATTCAAGAAAACATCAGAGAAGTCAATTGCAATTGTGGGAAGGTGAAATTGTAGGTTAAAGCTGGAACTGTGTGCTGAAGACTGTGCGCGGCACATTGGGATAGGTCGCGGCGCACCCACAGAGCGCGGCGCATAGAGCCGAAATATACAGTGTATTTTTCAAAGGGCGCGGCGCATCCAGGCTGCGCGACGCACTGGGTTTGTGCGCGGCGCACAGAACCTCCAACCCAAAAAATTGATGTGGCCTCAATGAAAATTAAACCTATTACTCCATTAGCCATGTTCATTGTTTGAAACATCATTTGCTGTGCAAAGAGGTCAAGGATTCTGATTTGAGGGTTTGAAGAGCAAACTTTGTGTTTGAAGGGCCACGTGGCACATTGGAGGAGTTTGCGGTGCACACAGGCCGCGCGTCACATCGGGCAAAATTCCGTAGTGTAAAATTACACTGTTGCGGCGCATCCAGGAGGCACGGCGCACTGAACCTACAGGCCAGTTTCTTGCCACTTCGGTCATCAAACTCACAATTTCTTCTGCTCCAAGTAAGTTGAAGAGCTCTTCTAGTAAATTTAACTTGTGTGGGGTGTTGTTTAGAGGGAAGAATATAAACCCTATATATTGAAAGTTGCTCCTTTGGTGTTGAGAAATTGGTGTTTTCAAATTATACTTTTGGTGCCAAGTTTATTTTCCTATTCGTGATCCCTTCCCTTCTCATAACCCTGTCATTGTAATTAATCCCTTATCCTCTAACCTCCCATCCCTGCTTCCCATTTTCCATATCCTAAGATCCTATCATTCCCAACCATTTTCACTTGGCAAGCTCCATCATCCACTTTTCCAACTGTCCCATATTCTTCCTCACAATCATTTTTCCTGTGGCACATTGACATTGAAAACACATCACATATTTATTTTTGCCAAACCAAACACCTACTCAAAATACACATTGCAGCATTATGACAGAGACAGATTCATCATATGAGAAAGAGTATGACCAAGGCAGTGACTCATCCACTGAGCTTAATGTGCCAAGAAGGCTGCGAAAAGGTGGTATACATGTCAGAGAAGAGCCTACTACCCTAGCTAAATTGTAGGCCTGCCCGCTTGCAATGACATGCTTTCAGCAAATGTCATGCTTTCAGTATTGTGAGATGATCACTCAGATCCAGCATCATCAGGAGTTAGTTCGGTTGTTTGTTTTACATTTGCATGATAGTCATGTTACTCTTACTGGAGTAAACTTTACCTTGACACCAGAAACCATCTCTCAGGCCATCGGGATACCGAATATAACGAAGAGTGGAACAAAGGGCAGCAGCTGGATAGATCATATTATGAACCTTACATCAGGCCTAGTTATTTGAAGCAGCTCAGGAGAGTATTTCCTTTTCAGTTTTTGAAGGAATCTTATGCGCCATTGATGAGACTCATTATCAGATAGTTCAGTTGTGAAGGTCGCTTCTCACGCCTCTATGCATACCATATCAGGTTATTGATGCATTTCACAAGAGTGAGATTCATGAACATTCCATATTTCATGTACCAAAACATCAAGAGGATGACCACTCTTGTGCGGAAGAAAACTCTGGAACAGCAGTACAACAGCATTTACCACTATGCGCTTATCAAGTTCATTGTTGTGCATCAGCTTGGTTTGCAGGGTATCACATGGGATGATTTCATTTCTCGTGATTTTTTCAGAGCTTCACAGGGGCATGAGATAGGTGTACCTTCTCATCAGTATGAGCGCCATGAGACCGCTAGTGTGTCGGTATTCATCACATATCAGAGGGCAACTAGACATTTGTTTGCAGTAGCATAGCGAGTGTTATCTCCACCTGGGGTGGAAGGGGCCTCGCTTCCGACATTAGAACCACAGGTACAGGACAAAGGCAAGAGGCCAATGCAGGATGAGGGGCCTTCAGGTGAATGAGAGACCAACTTCATTCTCATTCATGATGATGATACAGATACGGGCTCACAAAGTGCACATCTTAGAGAGATCATTCAGGAGTAGGAAACAGAGATCAAAGCCTTATCCCTTGACTTGGAGAGGGCTAAGTGGACTATGAAATACATGGAGCAGAGGAACAAACAACTTGAAGATTAGCAAGCTATCATTGAGTTACAAAACATTCGCGAGAATCGCCAAGCTGCACAAAGGAGAAGGGTTGAGCTCACTTCGTTGGAGCAAGAGATTAATGAGGATCGGGAGTCTAATCTCGAGAGAGTTAACATCCACTTAGAGAGACTGTTGGACAAGGCTGATAAGGACCTTGCATTTCTGAGACACATGGCTTTCCACTACAGGGTGCGACATATGAGTTCCAAGGCACAAATAAGGAATTTGAAGGCAAAATTGAAGAAGGCGACAAAGAAGCAAAAGAGGCAAAGAGAGCATGATATTCTTAAGATCTTGGCCGAAGCTTCTTTGGCTAAGCATGGCACTTGATGAGGTACCTTTAGCCCAAATTTCAAGGAATTCGGAGAAAATTTTGTCAATTTTGAATTTTTTGGTTTTAAAAACAGGTTTTTCTGCCCTGTGCGCCGCACCACGTGGCGCGCGCTTATAATTGGGAGGTCTCCAGGAGGAAAAATTTACATTTTTTGAGTTTTAATCAAAATTTATGCATGCTCATATATTACCTAAAGATTTCATCAATTTCTGGGTTGCCTAAAAGGTCAAAAACACCCTAAAAATGACCTCACTGCCCCTATTTTGACACACAAAACGCTGTCTTGGGAGATTGAGGTTTTGGAGGGAAAAATGACATCCAAATTCAGAAATTCCACTTGGGCTAGAAAGTAGACAGGCAGGGCTTTCCAACAACACACTTGAGCTCAATTTGGACTTTAGGAAGTGCCTCAAAATCAGCTCCAAAGTGGTGCGACGCACACAGATTTTGGCGTGGCGCACAAACAATTTTGGCCTGTTTTTCACTTAGAAGCTCAGAATTTCGCCCAGTTTTGACCAGTTTGACTTTTTGATGTAATTATTGATCTATCTTGATATAACTTGATGACTATGATGTAATTTTGGCACTTATTTACTTGTTCTATATGATTTGTTCACTAAAAGGTGAAAAATTAATGAATGAATCAGTTTCCTAGCATATAGGGGTAAGTTGTTTGACTACCTAGATTTCAGTTCTTTGTTTAGAATTCGTTCAAACAACTCCTAGAATGATGAGCTCGACCCCTAGAGGCAAGGGAATGGGTTGGGCTAGTCTATATCATGTATTTTCTGAGTCATTTTCAGGGTTGGACACTTGGGATTGCTTAGCACTTCATTGTACATTTCATTTCTCCAATTTTGGCAAAGGAAAGACCAGGGTTTTGCAGCACTTGTTGGGATCCATGTGGCTCTATGTTTTGATGGTGTGTTTCTCTATGTATTTGTAAGTTCATTGATGTTATTTTGTATTATTTCCCCTTCTCTTATCTTTTGTAATTAAACAAATGAGTGATTAAGGTAGATTTCATGAACTGTTATGCTCTGCCTGTAATTTTGTTTAATTCTTCATGTTTTCATCTGTTTGAGGAGGACCCTTGAGATCTTCTTGCCCTCCTTGGCTCCTCACAGTCTGATCCACCCATTCATTCAATTCAAAGCATTAAATCAATTGCCTTCCTTTCCCCAATCAGAACTCTGCAAAAATATGGCCTCATCCCCGCACCCAAAATTTGCCTGTCCCTTTTTCCAACAAAACCCCCAAAAACTCAATCAAATCCTTGCACTTAATACCTAGCCTAAAATTAGTTGCAAAATTAGTCATCTCAAGCCCCACCAATTACCTTTCACTGAGATTGACCGAGAGAGAGCCCTCTCCTGTCCTCGTAGGGCTAGCTACGAGGCTGAGCGTGGTTTGATGTGGACCTAGAACCTTGCCTTTTCAGCCTGAGGCAAATCTAGGCTCTAACATAGTGGCAACCATACTGGGGAAGAAAATGGTTTGCTTGTTGATGTCATTTGTTTTATAAGCTATAGATGGAGCTTGAATTTATGCCAGGTAGCCTTCGAAACACTTTTGCTTTGCATTAGCGCAAGTAGATAAATGTTGCTTCAGTCAATCTCCGGTCTAGCTTGTAAATGTGACATCTAACTTGTTAATTGCCCAAGTACATGTATCAAGTTCAGATCTGATTGTTGATGGTGGACAACGATCAGACATAAGAAGGCTGAAATCATTCACCTAGTGACTCCATTCACTGAAAAATCTAGAAATCAATGCTTCATGGTGACTCCACTGCAGGAAGATCAGTAGCTTTAAGATTTTCAAGATGGAACGGGTTGCAAGAAGATACGCTCCCATGAGCCGAGATCACATTCCAGGTTTTCCAAATAAAATTCCGAAGGTAGATTGGTCAAGGAATTTTCCTACGTTTAAAGATGATGATAGGAAGGATGTTGCTTTACATCTGGTTAGATTTCACATGCATATTCGCAAGTTGAAGGTTGATTTTCCTGAAGATTGCTTGATGAAAATATTCATGGCCACTCTGGAAGGTGAAGCTCGATCTTGGTATGAAAGTTTGCCGCCTGCTTGAATATACTGTTTGAAGGATTTTCATACCATGTTCTTTGAAAGATATAAAGAATTTTATCCATCATTAAATTTAGTCCAGAATTGTTGTAGCCATGTTCATAGTTTTATTGAAAATCTTGAAAAGATTTATGAAGATGATGACTTCATGGATGATGAGATCATGGAGGCCCTGTATGAAAATCCATTTCAGCAGCATAAAAAAGAGCTTAGAAGATACTCATCAAGATGCTCAAGAAACTTTGCAACCGGATGAAGATCTTAGCACAATGGGAACTGATGAAAGAGAGGGTTTTGTTTCAGATCTGTCCATAGACGAAGACGATATGTAGGAAAGTCAGGTTTCGATTTCAGAAGGTGATAAAGTCAAGTCATCTATTTCAGATCTAGATTCAGATAGTGACGATCAAGAATAACTTGTGCTGAATCCCATGAAGGAGAGCTCTGCTATTGAGATCGTTCTCAGTTTATTAGAACACAACCTTCATGAGGAGGTAATCCAGTCAGTCCATGAAAAACAGAATGAGATCTTTGTTCGAGTAAGTGATAAATCTTCTTTCAATAATTCAATGATAAATGATAATCCGATTGCCATGTCATATGAAAATGATTACTCTTTGAGCAAAATAAAACAAAAAGCATCATCTCCTTTGTCTGAAAATGAGATAGATCAACTCCTGAAAGGTCATGTTACAGCTCAAGTTAACGTAGATCTGCAGTGTGCACATGGTCAAGAAGGTGATGGTGAAATTTCTTCCACTTTTGAAAATAATGATAGTCTTGAAATTAGCTTTATTGATCAGCAAACAGATAATATTTTCTTTCATGAAGATGATAAGGCTGTCATGTTTGATGATCTTGAAGGTTGTTTTCTGTTTAAGAATGACCTAGGCCATGAAGTTGAGGAATATGAACTTGAGAGAGACAATATGCCATAATTTCTCACGGTCAAGGAATTTACAGCTAACACTCAGATGGCAGAAGCACATTCCTCTCTGTGCATTCCTATCCCTCGGAAATCAATTGTTCTTTCAGATCGAAATGGAGGGAGTACTTGTATTTTTGTAGCTGGATCTCAAGATAAGCCATTGCTTCAAGATTTTCAAGATCCCTTCGGCATTCTTCTGCAAGCATTAGAAAAGATAAATATTGCCTGGTTCGTTATCATAAGCCTTGGTTTCAGTGGTTATTGTGAGTTGCCTAGAGGTTCATCGTTCCGCCTACTAGAGAAAAGTGAGAGCAGAAATTTGGTATGTAGCCATCTGCTGGATTGGTTACATTGGAAAGCTCATTACACATGATTGTACATATTTCATTAGTATGTAGGTGGTTGTCATCATGATTTGAAATCTTGATGGACTGCTGCCCTTCAATAAGCTTTGTAAGTTCTTGTTTTAGTTAAGTCAGTCATGAGTCATTTGTGAGTCAGTTTTCAGTCTTGTTGTTAAGTTAGTTTGTGTCGGTTTCAGTCAGGTTTCAGTCAAAAAATGAGTCAAAGTCTTGTGTTGTTTGCCGAAATAATGGACTCCATAGCCCAATGGACGAAGGCATTGTCTAGCTCTTCCAAATATTTGTAGTTCTTGGCACCTCCCAAGAGCTACCATCACCATTGGAGCCAATGTTAGAGTCGGTCTTTACATCCCTCCGTCAGAGATCATTTCTCTTTTTGCATTTCATTTTTAGGTGTCTCGCTCGATTCACTCAGTTGCATTCTGCTAGGAGCATGCCATAAATCTGACGGAAGGGTCTTGTCATTCATTACCCCTCATTGCCTTATCATTGCTGGCTCAGGTTTGTCCATTAAAATCAAGTTTTAAAATCATTTACAGCCCTGTTTTAGTCTTTTGATCAGCAGAGTCATTTCAGTCACTAGGTCTAGAATTTCATAAATTGCATCTTCAAAGTGTCCAATAATGCCAGTAGGCTAGAGGGAGGTTTTATTTCACAAAACTTTATCATCATATTCTCGACTATGACTTTTCTTCAGAACTCTGTTTTGAAGAAAATTTGTCATTCCTTTTTGTAATAAATTTCCATGTAATTTTCAGAATTTTTCAGTTGTTCAAATCTCCAAGCGCAGCCCTGGTCTTCCTTTGTCAAAACATGCCATTATCCCTGCAAAAATCGCCAAAAGATTCATTATTCAAGTCAAAAATCAGAAGGACATTTGAAAAGACAGAAGTTGTATTAAATGCAAAAAATGCCAAAGTTAAAAACATTAAAAAATGGGTTATTGAGAAGCAAAAATTTAATCCATCTCTATATGACATATTTCTCAAGTTATTAATCCATTTACATTCAAGAAAACATCAGAGAAGTCAATTGCAATTGTGGGAAGGTGAAATTGTAGGTTAAAGCTGGAACTGTGTGTTGAAGACTGTGCGCGGCGCACTGGGATAGCTTGCGGTGCACCCACAGAGCGCGGCGCATAGAACCGAAATATACAGTGTATTTTTCAAAGGCCGCAACACATCCAGGCCATGTGGCACACTGGGTTTATGCACGGCGCACAGAACCTCCAACCCAAATAATCGATGTGGCCTCAATGAAAATTAAACCTATTACTCCATTAGCCATGTTCATTGTTGGAAACATCATTTGTTCTGCAAAGTGGTCAAGGATTCTGATTTGAGAGTTTGAAGAGCAAACTTTGTGTTTGAAGGGCCGCACGGCGCATTGGAGGAGGTCGTGGTGCACCGAGCAAAATTCCGTAGTGTAAAATTACACTGTCGCGGCGCATCCAGGAGGCGCAGTGCACTGGGTTTGTGCGTGGCGCACTGGGTTTGTGTGCGGCGCACAGAACCTATAGGCCAATTTCTTGCCACTTCGATCATCAAACTCAAAATTTCTTCTGCTCCAAGTAAGTTCAAGAGCTCTTCTAGTAAATTTAACTTGTGGTGGGTGTTGTTTAGAGGGAAGAATATAAACCCTATATATTGAAAGTTTCTCCTTTAGTGTTGAGAAATTGGTGTTTTCAAATTATAATTTTGGTGCCAAGTTTACTAGCCTACTTCACTAGCTCAATTGCAAGCCTACCCGCTTGCAATGACATGCTTTCAGAAAATGTCATGCTTTCAGTATTGTGAGATGATCGCTCAGATCCAGCATCATCAAGAGTTAGTTCGGTTGTTTTTTTTACATTTGCATGATAGTCATGTTACTCTTGCTGGAGTAAACTTTACCTTGACACCAGAAACCATCTCTCAGGCCACCGGGATACCGAATATAGGGGAAGAGTGGAACAAAGGGCAGCAGCTGGATAGATCATATTATGAACCTTACATCAGGCCTAGCTATTTGAAGCAGCTCAGGAGAGTATTCCCATTTCAGTTTTTGAAGGAATCTTATGCGCCGTTGATGAGACTCATTATCAGATACTTCAGTTGTGAAGGTCGCTTCTCACGCCTCTATGCATACCATATCAGGTTATTGATGCATTTCACAAGAGTGAGATTCATGAACATTCCATATTTCATGTACCAAAACATCAAGAGGATGACCACTCTTGTGCGGAAGAAAACTCTGGAACAGCAGTACAACAGCATTTACCACTATGCGCTCATCAAGATCATTGTTGTGCATCAGCTTGGTTTGCAGGGTATCACATGGGATGATTTCATTTCCCGTGATTTTTTCAGAGCTTCACAAGGGCATGAGATAGGTGTACCTTCTCATCAGTATGAGCGCCATGAGACCGCTAGTGTGCCGGTATTCATCACATATCAGAGGGGAACTAGACATTTGTTTGCAGCAGCAAAGTGAGTGTTATCTCCACCCGGGGTGGAAGGGGCCTCGCTTTCAACATCAGCACCATAGGTACAGGACAAAGGCAAGAGGCCAATGCATGATTAGGGGCCTTCAGGTGAACGAGAGAACAACTTCATTCTCATTCATGATGATGATACAGATACGGGCCCACAAAGTGCACATCTTAGAGAGATCATTCAGGAGCAGGAAACAGAGATCAAAGCCTTATCCCTTGACTTGGAGAGGGATAATTGGACTATGAAATACTTGGAGTAGAGGAACAAACAGCCTGAAGATCAGCAAGCTATCATTGAGTTACAAAACATTCGCGAGAATCGCCAAGCTGCACAAAGGAGAAGGGTTGAGCTCACTTCGTTAGAGCAAGAGATTAATGAGGATTGGAAGTCTAATCTTGAGAGAGTTAAAATCCACTTAGAGAGACTGTTGGAAAAGGCTGATAAGTACCTTGCATTTTTGAGACACATGGCTTTCCACTACAGGGTGCAACATATGAGTTCCAAGGCACGAATAAGGAATCTGAAGGCAAAAGTGAAGAAGGCGACAAAGAAGCAAAAGAGGCAAAGAGAGCATGATCGTCTTTAGATCTTAGCCGAAGCTTCTTTGGCTGAGCATGGAACTTGATGAGGCACCTTCAGCCCAAATTTCAAGGAATTTGGAGAAAATTTTGTCAATTTTGAATTTTTTGGCTTTAAAAACAAGATTTTCTACCCTGTGCGTCGCACCACGTGGTGCACGCTTATAATTGGGAGGTATCCAGGAGGAAAACTTTACATTTTTGGATTTTTCATCAAAATTCATGCATGCTCATAGATTACCTAAGGATTTCATCAAGTTCTGGGTTGCCTAAAGGGTCAAAAACACCCTAAAGATGACCTCACTGCCCCTATTTTGACACACAGAAAGCTGTCTTGGGAGATTGAGGTTTTGGAGGGGTCAATTACATCTAAATTCATAAATTCCACATGAGTTGGAAAGTATACAGGCAAGGCTTTCCAACAAGCACACTTGGGCTCAATTTGGACTTTAGAAAGTGCCTCAAAATCAGCTCCAAAGTGGCACGACGCACACAGATTTTGGCGCGGCGCACAAACAATTTTGGCCTGTTTTTCACTCAACAGCTCAGAATTTCGCCCAGTTTTGACCAGTTTGACTTTTTGATGTAATTATTGATCTATCTTGATGTAAATTTATGACTATGATGTAATTTTGGCACATATTTACTTGTTCTAGATGATTCATTCACTAAAAGGTGAAAATTTAATGAATGAATCAGTTTCCTAACATATAGGGGTAAGTTGTTTGACTACCTAGATTTCAGTTCCTTGTTTAGAATTAGTTCAAACAGCTCCTAGAATGATGAGCTCGACCCCTAGAGGCAAGGGAATGGGTTGGGCTAGTCTATATCATGTATTTTCTGAGTCATTTTCAGGGTTGGACACTTGGGATTGCTTAGCACTTCATTGTACATTTCATTTCTGCAATTTTGGCAAAGGAAAGACCAGGGTTTTGCAGCACTTGTTGGGATCCATGTGGCTCTATGTTTTGATGGTGTGTTTCTCTATGTATTTTTAAGTTCATTGATGTTAGTGTGTATCATTTTCCCTTCTCTTATCTTCTGTAATTAAACAAATGAGTGATTAAGGTAGATTTCATGAACTGCTATGCTCTACCTGTAATTTTGTTTAATTCTTCATGTTTTCATCTGTTTGAGGAGGACTCTTGAGATCTTCTTGCCCTCCTTGGCTCCTCACCGGTCTGATCCACCCATTCATTCAATTCAAAGCATCAAATCGATTGCCTTCCTTGCCCCAATCAGAACTCTGCAAAAATCTGGCCTCATCCTTGGACCCAAAATTTGCCTATCCCTTTTTCCAACAAAACCCCCAAAAACTCAACTCAAATCCTTGCACTTAATACCTAGCCTAAAATTAGTTGCAAAATTAGTCATCTCAAGCCCCATTGATTATCTTTCGCTGAGATTGACCCGGAGAGAGCCCTCTCCTGTCCTCGTAGGGCTAGCTACGAGGCTAAGCGTAGTTTGATGTGGACCTAGAACCTTGCCTTTTCATCCTGAGGAAAATCTAGGCTCTAACATAGTTGCGACCATACTGGGGAAGAAAATGGTTTGCTTGTTGATGTCATTTGTTTTATAAGATACAGAAGGAGCCTGAAGTTATGCCAGGTAGCCTTCGAAACGCTTTTTCTTTGCATTAGCGCAAGTAGATAAACGTTGCTTCAGTCAATCTCCGGTCTAGCTTGTAAACGTGACATCTAACTTGTTAATTGCCCCAGTACATGTATCAAGTTCAGATCTGATTGTTGATGGTGGAAAACGATCAGACATAATAAGGCTGAAATCATTCACCTAGCGACTCCATTCACTGAAAAATCCAGAAATCAATGCTTCATGGTGACTCCACTGCAGGAAGATCAGTAGCTTTAAGATTTTCAAGATGGAATGGGTTGCAAGAAGATACGCTCCCATGAGCCGAGATCACATTCCAGGTTTTCCAAATAAAATTCCGAATGTAGATTGGTCAAGGAATTTTCCTACATTTAAAGATGATTATAGGAAGGATGCTGCTTTACATCTGGCTAGATTTCACATGCATATTCACAAGTTGAAGGTTGATTTTCCTGAAGATTGCTTGATGAAAATATTCATGGCCACTCTGGAAGGTGAAGCTCGATCTTGGTATGAAAGTTTGCTGCCTGCTTGAATATACTATTTGAAGGATTTTCATACCATGTTCTTTGAAAGGTATAAAGAATTTTATCCATCATTAAATTTATTCCAGAACTATTGTAGCCATGTTCATAGTTTTATTGAAAATCTTGAAAAGGTTTATGAAGATGATAACTTCATGGATGATGAGATCATGGAGGCCCTGTATGAAAATCCATTTCAGCAGCATAAAAAGAGCTTAGAAGATACTCATCAAGATGCTCAAGAAACTTTGCAACCGGATCAAGATCTTAGCACAATGGGAACTGATGAAAGAGAGGGTTTTGTTTCAGATCTGTCCATAGACGAAGACGATATGTAGGAAAGTCAAGTCATCTATTTCAGATCTAGATTCAGATAGTGACGATCAAGAATACCTTGTGGTAAATCCCATGAAGGAGAGCTCTGCTATTGAGATCGTTCTCAGTTTATTAGAACACAGCCTTCATGAGGAGGTAATCCAGTCAGTCCATGAAAAACAGAATGAGATCTTTGTTCGAGTAAGTGATAAATCTTCTTTCAATAATTCAATGATAAATGATAATCTGATTGCCATGTCATATGAAAACAATTACTCTTTGAGCAAAAGAAAACAAAAAGCATCATCTCATTTGTCTGAAAATGAGATAGATCAACTCCTGAAAGGTCATGTTACAGCTCAAGTTAACGCAGATCTGCAATGTGCACATGGTCAAGAAGGTGATGGTGAAATTTCTTCCACTTTTGAAAATAATGATAGTCTTGAAATTAGCTTTATTGATCAGCAAACAGATAATATTTTCTTTCATGAAGATGATAAGGCTGTCATGTTTGATGATCTTGAAGATTGTTTTCTGTTTAAGAATGACCTAGGCCATGAAGTTGAGGAATATGAACTTGAGAGAGACAATATGCCATAATTTCTCACGGTCAAGGAATTTACAGCTAACACTCAGATGGCAGAAGCACATACCTCTCTGTGCATTCCTATCCCTCGGAAATCAATTGTTCTTTCAGATCAAAATGGAGGGAGTACTTGTATTTTTGTAGCTGGATCTCAAGATAAGCCAGTGCTTCAATATTTTCAAGATGCCTTTGGCATTCTTCTGCAAGCATTAGAAAAGATAAATATTCCTAGTTCGTTATCATAAGCCTTGGTTTCAGTGGTTATTGTGAGTTGCCTACAGGTTCATCGTTTCGCCTGCTCGAGAAAATCGAGAGAAGAAATTTGGTATGTAGCCATCTGCTGGATTGTTTACATTGGAAAGCTCATTACACATGATTGTACATATTTCATTAGTATGTAGGTGGTTGTCATCATGATTTGAAATCTTGATGGACTGCTGCCCATTAATAAGCTTTGTAAGTTCTTGTTTTAGTTAAGTCAGTCATGAGTCATTTGTGAGTCAGTTTTTAGTCTTGTTGTTAAGTTAGTTTCTGTCAGTTTGAGTCAGGTTTCAGTCAATAAATGAGTCAAAGTCTTGTGTTGTTTGCCGAAATAATGGACTCCATAGCACAATGGACGAAGGCACTGTCTAGCTCTTCCAAAGATCTGTAGTTCTTGGCACCTCCTAGGAGCTACCATCCCCATTGGAGCCAATGTTAAAGTCGGTCTTTACATCCCTCCGTGAGAGATCATTTCTCTTTTTGCATTTCATTTTTAGGTGTATCGCTCGATTCACTCAGTTGCATTCCACTAAGAGCATGCCATAAATCTGACGGAAGGGTCTTGTCATTCATTACCCCTCATTGCCTTATCATTGTTGGCTCAGGTCTGTCCATTAAAATCAAGTTTTAAAATCACTTACAACCCTGTTTTAGTCTTTTGATCAGCAGAGTCATTTCAATCACTAGGTCTAGGCTTTCAAAAATTGCATCTTCGAAGTGTCCAATAATTCCAGCAGGCTAGAGGGAGGTTTTATTTCACAAAATTTTATCATCATATGCTCAAGTATGACTTTTCTTCAGAACTCTGTTTTGAAGAAAATTCGTCATTCCATTTTGTAATAAATTGCCATGTAATTTTCAGAATTTTTCAGTTGTTCAAATCTCCAGGTGCGGCCCTGGTCTTCCTTTGACAAAAAATGCCATTATCCCTGCAAAAATCACGAAAAGATTCATTATTCAAGTCAAAAATTAGAAGGACATTTGAAAAGACAGAAGTTGTATTAAATGCAAAAAATGCCAAAGTTAAAAACATTATAAAATGGGTTATTGAGAAGAAAAAATTTAATCCATCTCTATATGAGATATTTCTCAAGTTATTAATCCATTTGCATTCAAGAAAACATCAGAGAAGTCTATTGCAATTGTGGGAAGGAGAAACTGTAGGTTAAAGTTGGAACTGTGTGCTGAAGACTGTGCGCGACGCACTGGGATAGCTCGCGGTGCACCCACAGAGCGCGACGCATAGAGCCGAAATATATAGTGTATTTTTCAAAGGGCGCGACGCATCTAGGCGGTGCAGTGCACTGGGTTTATGCATGGCGCACGGAGCCTCCAACCCAAAAAATTGATGTGGCCTCAATGAAAATTAATCCTATTACTCCTTTAGCCATGTTCATTGTTTGAAACATCATTTGTTGTGCAAAGTGGTCAAGGATTCTGATTTGAGGGTTTGAAGAGAAAACTTTGTGTTTGAAGGGTCGCGCGGCGCATTGGAGGAGGTCGCAGCGCACACAGGCCGCGCGGCGCACCGGGAAAAATTCCGCAGTGTAAAATTACACTGTCGCGGCGCATCCAGGAGGCACGACGCACTAGGTTTGTGCACGGCGCACAGAACCTACATGCTAGTTTCTTGCCACTTCAGTCATCAAACTCACAATTTCTTCTGCTCCAAGTTCAAGAGCTCTTCTAGTAAATTTAACTTGTGTGGGGTGTTTTTTAGAGGGAAGAATATAAACCCTATATATTGAAAGTTGCTCCTTTGGTGTTGAGAAATTGGTGTTTTCAAATTATAATTTTGGTGCCAAGTTTATTTTCCTATTCGTGATCCCTTCCCTTCTCATAACCCTGTCATTGTAATTAATCCCTTATCCTCTAACCTCCCATCCCTGCTTCCCATTTTCCATATCCTAAGATCCTATCATTCCCAACCATTCTCACTTTCCCATATCACTTTCAAAATCCCTAAATTCCCTCATCCCTCAAAGTGACTGTTGCATATTTTAAATTTCACTTGGCAAGCTCCATCATCCACTTTTCCCACTGTCCCATATTCTTCCTCACAATCATTTTTCCTGTGGCACATTGGCATTGAAAACACATCACATATTTCTTTTTTCCAAACCAAACACCTACTCAACATACACATTGCAGCATTATGACAGAGACAGATTCATCATATGAGCAAGAGTATGAGCAAGGCAGTGACTCATCCACTGAGCTTAATGTGCCGAGAAGGCCGCGAAAAGGTGGCAGACATGTCAGAGAAGAGCCTACTTCCCTAGCTCAATTGCAGGCCTGCCCGCTTGCAATGACATGCTTTCAGTATTGTGAGATGATCGCTCAGATCCAGCATCATCAGGAGTTAGTTCGGTTGTTTGTTTTACATTTTCATGATAGTCATGTTACTCTTGCTAGAGTAAACTTTACCTTGACACCAGAAACCATCTCTCAGGCCACCAGGATACTAAATATAGGGGAAGAGTGGAACAAAGGGCAGCAGCTGGATAGATCATATTATGAACCTTACATCAGGCCTAGCTATTTGAAGCAGCTCAGGAGAGTATTTCCATTTAAGTTTTTGAAGGAATCTTATGCGCCGTTGATGAGACTCATTATCAGATACTTCAGTTGTGAAGGTCGCTTCTCACGCCTCTATGCATACCATATCAGGTTATTGATGCATTTCACAAGAGTGAGATTCTTGAACATTCCATATTTCATGTACCAAAACATCAAGAGGATGACCACTCTTGTGCGGAAGAAAACTCTGGAACAGCAGTACAACAGCATTTACCACTATGCGCTTATCAAGATCATTGTTGTGCATCAGCGTGGTTTGCAGGGTATCACATGGGATGATTTCATTTCCCGTGATTTTTTCAGAGCTTCATAGGGGCATGAGATAGGTGTACCTTCTCATCAGTATGAGCGCCATGAGACCGCTAGTGTGCCGGTATTCATCAAATATCAGAGGGGCACTAGACATTTGTTTGCAGCAGCAAAGCGAGTGTTATCTCCACCCAGGGTGGAAGGGGCCTTGCTTCCGACATCAGAACCACAGGTACAGGACAAAGGCAAGAGGCCAATGCAGGATGAGGGGCCTTCAGCTGAACGAGAGATCGACTTCATTCTCATTCATGATGATGATACAGATATGGGCCCACAAAGTGGACATCTTAGAGAGATCATTCAAGAGCAGCAAACAGAGATCAAAGCCTTATCCCTTGACTTGGAGAGGGCTAAGTGGACTATGAAATACTTGGAGCAGAGGAACAAACAGCTTGAAGATCAGCAAGCTATCATTGAGTTACAAAACATTCGCGAGAATCGCCAAGCTGCACAAAGGAGAAGGGTTGAGCTCACTTCGTTGGAGCAAGAGATTAATGAGGATCAGGAGTCTAATCTCGAGAGAGTTAACATCCACTTAGAGAGACTGTTGGACAAGGCTGATAAGGACCTTGCATTGCTGAGACACATGGCTTTCCACTACAGGGTGCGACATATGAGTTCCAAGGCACAAATAAGGAATATGAAGGCAAAATTGAAGAAGGCGACAAAGAAGAAAAAGAGGCAAAGAGAGCATGATCGTCTTCAGATCTTGGTCGAAGCTTCTTTGGCTAAGAATGGCACTTGATGAGGCACCTTTAGCCCAAATTTCAAGGAATTTGGAGAAAAGTATGTCAATTTTGAATTTTTTGGTTTTAAAAACAGGTTTTTCTACCCTGTGCGCCGCGCCACGCGCTTATAATTGGGAGGTCTCCAGGAGGAAAACTTTACATTTTTGGATTTTTCATCAGAATTTATGCATGCTCATATATTACCTAATGATTTCATCAAGTTCTGGGTTGCCTAAAAGGTCAAAAACACCCTAAAAATGACCTCACTGCCCCTATTTTGACACACAGAAAGCTGTCTTGGGAGATTGAGGTTTTGGAGGGAAAATGACATCCAAATTTAGAAATTCCACTTGGGTTGGAAAGTAGACAGGTAGGGATTTCCAACAAGCACACTTGGGCTCAATTTGGACTTCAGGAAGTGCCTCAAAATCAGCTCCAAAGTGGCATGACGCACACATATTTTGGCGCAGCGCACAGACAATTTTGGCCTGTTTTTCACTCAGCAGCTCAGAATTTCGCCCAGTTTTGACCAGTTTGACTTTTTGATGTAATTATTGATCTATCTTGATGTAACTTGATTACTATGATGTAATTTTGGCACATATTTACTTGTTCTAGATGATTCATTCACTAAAAGGTGAAAATTTAATGAATGAATCAATTTCCTAGCATATAGGGGTAAGTTGTTTGACTACCTAGATTTCAGTTCCTTGTTTAGAATTAGTTCAAACAACTCCTAGAATGATGAGATCGACCCCTAGAGGCAAGGGAATGGGTTGGTCTAGTCTATATCATGTATTTTCTGAGTCATTTTCAGGGTTGGACACTTGGGATTGCTTAGCACTTCATTGTACATTTCATTTCTCCAATTTTGGCAAAGGAAAGACCAGGGTTTTGCAGCACTTGTTGGGATCCATGTGGCTCTCTGTTTTGATGGTGTGTTTCTCTATGTATTTTTAAGTTCATTGATGTTATTGTGTATCAGTTTCCCTTCTCTTATCTTCTGCAATTAAACAAATGAGTGATTAACGTAGATTTCATGAACTGCTATGCTCTGCCTGTAATTTTGTTTAATTCTTCATGTTTTCATCTATTTGAGGAGGACTCTTGAGATCTTCTTGCCCTCCTTGGCTCCTCACTGGTCTGATCCACCCATTCATTCAATTCAAAGCATCAAATCAATTGCCTTCCTTGCCCCAATCAGAACTCTGCAAAAATCTGGCCTCATCCCTGGACCCAAAATTTGCCTCTCCCTTTTTCCAACAAAACCCCCAAAAACTCAATCAAATCCTTGCACTTAATACCTAACCTAAAATTATTTGCAAAATCAGTCATCTCAAGCCCCATCGATTACCTTTCGCTGAGATTGACTCGGAGAGAGCCCTCTCCTGTCCTCGTAGGGCTAGCTACGAGGCTGAGCATGGTTTGATGTGGACCTAGAACCTTGCCTTTTTAGTCTGAGGCAAATCTAGGATCTAACAAAGTGTATCAAAATAGTCATGCAAGGACTCGGGAGGATATCACCAGATTTCTTCCTACCAAACCAGTGGAAGAGATCAGAAAGAAAGCTCATGTTTGAGGCGGGCATACCCATGCTCAGAGATAGTAAAGAACATTCGCATATCAAGTGTAGAGTGGATCCAATATGTATACAAGTACAAAGGAAACTGAGAAATACACAGTGGATCATCTGATCATAGCCACAAAAGTACATATTCAAGCCATGTCACAATATCACATATAAAATAACTAATCAATGATGCTGAAGGAGATATCTAATCACTGATGTCACATAACTGATCCTCAAAGTACCAAGTCAAAAAGTGGAATAATGGTACTGCATGAAACTTGGGTGCCAACATATAAGATGTTTTTGTGATGAACTACAACATATAAGGTGGATGGTGTCACTAGCAGCAAATTGGAGGAACTGAAAAGTGAACCAAAAAATGTTGATGCAACCCAAGGTCTTCACTAACCGCCATGGTACATTTCTACACTATGGGAGTAAATGAGTTGAAGTCGACCACATGAGAAATCATTTGATTATTAATCATTGATGTATACTATTAACAAATGCGAGACAACTCACCTATAATGATGATGAGAGTCAAGGTACCCCAGTACAATCTAACAAGTGCGCATAAATGAGTTGAAGTCAAACACTTGAGAGAATCTACTAATCTAGAGACATCGGTATATTCTCACTGTCGATAGCGAAGGAGTCTACCACTAATGACTGGAAAACCCAAGGTACTAGAAAAAGACTCTAGACCATATTCCCAGAGCAATGAGTTGGAGTCGATGGGAAAATATTTGTTGTGAGGAAGGCATTAAGGCATCCCACATCAATCCAGTGCAAGTGTAACTCGTAAGCCAATAATTTGGAAGGAATCAAAAGAAGCAAGATGAAGTAACCATACTGAAGCACGTTTCCAGTGTACACATGTGGCTAGCACACAACAGAAATCCTCTGAACCAACTAATAATGAAAACTGACACAAAGGTGAGGAATCCACCAATAGGGTCAAATGGAAACCAAGGTACTGCATGAATCCCAATGTGTGATAATGTAATCTAACGTCGAACACAAGGGAAACCACTCAGTCAAAGACCCATGATACTAATCGATGTTGAGCACAAGGTCACCTATCAATGATGGAAATAGGGCCAAGGTGCAGCTCTAGGCCTACTCTCAGATAAATTTGTCAGAGTCGATAAGGGCAGACCTGCCAGTAAGAAGTCAATGGAGACCTTATTAACTAGCATGAGAAAAGGATGAAATAGCTAATGTGATATTGAACATAACCCTGATAGACCGGGTATGGCCGACTAAAAATAAGTCAAGAGACATTGCAAAAAGGCCAACTCAGGTTTACTTCCCTTGAACAAAAGCATGACTCAAATGTGACTGTATGGTAGCATATGATAACTTTGTATAAATTTGTCATGCAGGAGGCATAAATAAACTCTCCATATGATTGGAAGAGATAACCAACTAGAAGAGTACTGACTCAATGACAAGGCTATGGCTCTCCAAAGTCAAACTAAATCCCATCGTAATGGAGGAAAGACTTGATTTGAGTGCTTTGTTCAAGGGTGACACAACTAACTCTTGTTGCCATCAATTATGGAAGTAGAGTCTCGTTCCCGCTCTTTTTGTAATATATAATTTTTTTGTCTTTTTCATATTAAAAGATCCTGAAAAAAATAAACTAATGCCTATAGTATAGTGTAAAGAATGAGTGTCCAAATACATATGTGCTAGTTCCTGGGAGGGAAACATTCCTATGCTCAATGCAAGGGGACAAAACTAGTCAATGACACTCAAAGGAATGTTCTTTCCACGGGCATAAGGTGTCAAGTTGCAGAGGCTAAGTGACTACAAGGTTGATTTTGCAGAAAGACATGGTCAAAATGTGGCTTATACATGAGTCCAAGTGAAGTCGGCTTAAGGCCAAAAGGTACAAATAGTCAACATGCAATGCAGCAATACAACTCAACATGTGGGAGCCTCTAGGTTATAAAGCTAGAAAGATAGTGAAGAAGGGGAAGAATGAAGCTTCATCGTAAAATTTATGGCGGGACTAAAGAGGACTCCCGAGCCTACTCAATATTTGCAGCATGGGCAATATATGCTAGCAAGGATCTAACTAGGAAGCCTATGTAAAGGATTGCTCTACCATCATGTCATGATTTATAAAATGGCAAGTGAAAATGGTTTAAGAATCATAACACATTGGAGTCAGCCCTATGGCAACATATCACAGTATGGAGGCTAGAATGCATAATGCAACAGAAAACGTGATCTTCCCTAACCTATATTCCAGTGACAAAAATGATACCTTCCATGATGGGTTAGCGATCATGGAATCGAAGTGGTAGAAAACATCTCAAAGTATCCAATTTAACCTGAAAAACAACCTATCCTAGCACTCAAAGCCAAAAGGTCATAAAGTTTATAAAATTAAAACATAAACTTTGCAAAAGTGGGTTTTTTAAAGTTTTTGAAATGAAAACTTATAAATAGACCTTTTGACTTACCAAGCCTCATTTGTATTTTAGAAAATTGAGTGCAAGAGCTCTGGAGCAAAACCAAGCAATCACCATCCACCCAATTTCTGATCTATAATAGCTACCAATCTTCCGTTTAATCTCCTACTTCGATTTCTCATTGAAATTTCATGCATTTCAAGTATTTTTTCAATAATTTTACTGTAAAATATTTATTTTTAGATTTTTACTTTGCGTGTATGTGGGTTGGGTTTATCAAAGTCGCATATTTGAAAGCCTTGTACGTGACTGTGTATGAAGCGAACCCGCATGCGTGTAATGAAAAATTTTTAAATCATGGATTTTAATGGATGAAAATGCTTGAAATTGCAAGATGACAATTACTTGGAAGGAAAGAGAGCATAGTGCAGTAGATAATGAAGTGATGAATGATCCATTAGCACTGGATGCACTGAGAGGATGTGGATTGTTGAAGTTTTTCAAAATGCCAAATATGAAAACCAACACAAGGTTGCTAGAAATGCTCATCAATTACTAGGATCTAGAAGAAGATGCATTCATGATTGATCAGATGCCCCTGCAAATTGAAGTAGAAGACATATACTTCATTACTGGACTTTCCTGGAGAGGAGAGCCAATCAATTTGCAAGGGAAGGCCAAGGAAGACTTTGTGTGGATGATTACATTCAGATTTATTGCCCCGGAAACAACGAGAAGGTAGGGACATTGATCCCAATCAAGAATGTGGAGACTCTACCTCGAAGGATTCTCCTATTTACCATTGTGAGGGTAGCAAGATTAGCCTCATTGCACCAAGATTCTCGAGTTACAATGAGCTTAGCAGTAGATTTCCTTACCATAGTTTTTTACGGATGCATAGCCCTCCTAACCAATCTGAAAAAACAACTTACTTACTACTATCAAGAAGAGTAATACTAAACATTTTGGGTATGGTAGTATTCTTTGCACTTTCTTCTTTGAGAGACTACCAGGACTTTGACCCAAAGTGATTTCCACCATCAGCAGCCCAAGAGATCCATGGATAGGTAGATGGGTTGACTTAATGAAAGGACTAGGGGGTGGTGAGGTCCCTAGAATGACATTTGATGACAATTTTTTCATTTGATTGGAACAAAAAATCATTACCATCGAGGACTACCCCTATCCAAGCATGGATTTTAGAGCGGATCCAAATCTAGTGCTTCCACTCGGCACTGCATGGGGTTCCATTGATAAAATTGTTTTTAAGTTTTTAATGTTATTTGATTTTTTTGGATTTCAAAAATATGAATTGAAATTCATTTTTATGAGACAAAAATTCTTACAAAATTGTTTGATCATGATATAGATGTGGGACCGGTAAGACATGAGGGTCTACCTAGGCATAGGCTCATGGAAGACGCGCGGAGGGTGTCATAGTTGAGCTTGAGAGAGTTCTCCATGCCATATAGAGGAAATTGGAGAGATTGACTCACGAGGTACCTATGGCAGCAATAAAGGATCTACCAGAGGTAATGCAGAGACGTGTGGTAGGAGTACCATGAGATTGGGTGCAGCTTTTCCGATGGGTGGCTACTGCCATTGTCTTCTTCCGAGATGCACATCTAGAGCAGGGCCCACAGATATAGATTAGAGATGTCTTGATCTTTTTTATAGACATGATTGGGCTTAAGCCCTAATTTTGTAGGACATTTTTGTCCTGATTTTGTATAATATTTTGAACATATAACTTATATCTATATACAGACAGTTTCATGATGTGACAATCATATATATAGATGATTTTTTATTATTTTTTATTTTAATGTGATGAATGATTAATATGCCAATCTAATGCTTGATTAGCTACAAAATCAACAAATGAGTTTTTTTATCATGGAATATGAATAAATGTGATAAAATTAAATGATCTTTGTAATAAACTCACTCTCAAAAATTGGCGATATAAATAAGGATCTCTCACATGATATATGTTGTTTAACTGAGACACCACCAGTTGTGAACCCAAGTATATTACTAACAAATCAATACCAACATATATTGCTTCATATAGTAAGTTAACAACAGCAGTATATTTAGAAACATTGTTTGAAGCAGGGCCAATACATATGCCTCTTGAAACCAACAACTAACCGGATGGATAGTAAATCACCCAAGTCGCGGAAGCCAAATTCTGGGTATGTCGACTAGCACCATTGGCGAACCCTAGATATATCAGATCATCCATTGATACCTGCCAAAGAAGATCAAAAATATTGATATCACTATGAAACCTATAGACATATATGCACAAATATATACAATATCTACAACCAAGCAAATGCTAGGAAGAATCCTAGGCATAATACTTTTTAAGATAGAGCCCATTTCTGGGCTCCACCAGCTTGTTTCTATCAAAATCAACCAATTCGTAAGCTCCTTTTTTCAAGACCTTTTTAATGATAAAAGGACCGTACCACATGGGTTTGAACTTACCTACCCCCAAGGCATATTTGTCTTGGTCATAGACTAGGACAAGGTCACCTTCAGAGAAAACCCTAGGACGCACAACCTTATCATATTGGATCTTCACTCTCTTTTTATGAGCTTTGTTAATTGTGTTGCATCTCAATGCTACTCATTAAGACATTCCAAATAAACGAAGCGTTCTTCAATACTAGAAGTGTCTGGAAGAAGTTCTACAAGTAATTTAAGAGAGGGAATTTCACATTCCATAGGGAAGATTGATTCCAAACCATAAACTAGTTGAAAAGGAGTGAAACTCATAGCAGTCTTAACTGATGTCCAGTATGCCTAAAGTGCAGGATATAACATGATATGCCAATTGGATTGAGCTTTATTAATTTTCCTTTGGAGGATAACTTTTAAGGATTTATTCACGGCTTCCACCTGACCGTTGGGCTGAGGATAGTAAGAAGATGAATGCTCCTACTAGAAACCCAACTTGAGAGCTAATCCATCCATCATCTTGTTCTGGAAATGACTACCATGGTCAATGAAAATCTCCTTTAGAATACCAAAATGAGAAATGACTTGGTTGAATAGAAACAGAGTTATTGTTTCACCATCATTCTTAAAAGGGGGCATAGCTTCAGCCCACTTAGTAAAGTAGTCTGCTGCTACAATAATATACTTATGACCCTTTTTCAAAGGTGGGATACAAGTTGTAAAATCGATGCCCCACTTTGTGAATGACCAATGGTAATAATAGGAAAGAGCAGAGCTAGATGAGTGCGCATTTTTCGAGTATAAACTTGACAAGGATGGAATTTTTTGATAGCTTTGACACAATATTTGAAAATCGATGGACAAAAATAATCTACACGCAAGATTTTTTGGGTTGTAGCGAGCCCAGATAGATGACCACCACAAGCTCCACTGTGGCAATCATTCAGCACTGACTCATCTTCTTCTAAGGTTAAGAAACATCTAAGGATTGAATCAACCTCGTGATGATATAAAGCATCACTAATAATAACATAACTTTTAGATAAGTGACGCAATTTTCTTCGCTCTTCCTTTGAAAAAGTGAGAGGAAACTTCGAAGTCTGAAGTTATATTATAATATCTCCATACCAAGGATCTTGTGAAGAAATACGATAAGGATGTTCATCGGGGAATGATTCCTCATAAACCATTTCTTCTTCACAAGGAAACTCTGAGATTAATTCAGCAAATACTAAAGACTTCTTAGATTTGGCTAACAAGAACTCGAGATCAAATTCTTGTAAAATAAAAATCCATCTGCTATATTTTCCCCTAATCACTCGTCTACTAAGAACAAACTGAAATGGGTTGATAGCCACTAAGACAAAAAAAAAAATCTAAGCAAAATATAGTGTCTAAGTCGTTGGACAACATGAATAGTTGCTAAAGCTAATTTCTCTATAGGAGAGTATTGTAATTCAGGACTTGCCAAGCCTCGACTTAGATAATAAATCATGTTCTCATGGAGAGTATCATCTTCCAGAACCAAAACCATATTGATGGTTGATTCAGCCACAACAAGATATAAGATGAAATCCCTATTATGATTGGGTGGACTCAGTAAAGGAGTAGAGGTTAATTCTTTTTCCAAAGCATCAAATGATCGTTGAGTGAAATCATCCCATAGAAATGGAACTCCTTTTTTTAAAAATCTCATAAATCCCTTTGTGATCTTAGCATAATTGACGATAAATCTCCTCAAGAAATTATCTTTTCCTTGGAGACTTTGAAGTTGACGGATGGTAGATGGGGGAGGCAATTGAAGTATTGCATCAATATTGAAAGGATTTATGTGAATCCCTTTAGTAGATACTATGAATCCCAATAACTGACTGGATGTGACAGCGAAAACACACTTATTCAGATTCAACTAGATTTTATAATGATGACATCGCTCAAAAATCAATCGAAGATGATGAGGATGATCAATTCTCTTTTGAGAACGAGCAGCTAGGTCATCCAAATAAGCTTCGATGATATGTTTTATATCGTGGAAAGCATAGTACATGGCCCGTTGAAAAGTCTCTCTAACATTTTTAAGGCCAAAATGCATCTTTTTTTATGTAAAGGTTCCCTAGGGGCAGATAAAATTTGTCTTATGCTAATCTTCAAGATGGATAGTAATTTGATTATAACCCGAGAAACCATCCATGAAGGAGAAAATCTCATTTCATGCACATTCATCGATAATCTGATCAATAAAAGGTGTGGGGAAATTATATTTTGGACTAGCCTTATTTAAATCCATAAAGTCTATGCATATGCAGATCAATCATTGTTTTTTATCAACTGGGACTAGATTTGAGACCCACTCAGTCAACAGAATGGGGTATACGAAATCCACCTTAAGCAGCTTCTCAACCTCAAATTTGATAGATGTCTCCTTCCTAGGGTTTCCAAGTTTTTACCGTACAAGCTTCACATTCGCATAAGTCTTGATCTCATGTTGAACTATTGATGGATCAATTCCAGGAATTTATTCATAAAATCAAGCAAACACGTCACAGAACTCTTTGAAAAGATCGGTATAGATTTGAATTTCATCAAGGGAGCATTCAACTCCGATGAAAACATTCTCAATTATATTGGGATCCCTGGAGATGTTCATCGGAACTATTTCCGAAATGACAAACATGTTACCTTTAGAAAAAAAATTTGTTGGAGCCAAAGGGTTTACAATTGTGTGAACACCACCAGTTGAAAAAGGGTTAGACAAACTTGATTCTACTTCATGCAAGTCTGGGAGAAAATATGACTGATGATGCAAATCATCTCATGATCTTTCTATACCCGTCATTGCTTCTAGGATTTCTTCCTCAAATGGTAGAACAGTATCAAGGCAGTCCATAGAAAAAGTAGAGTCAAGAGTCCAAGCTGGAGCCACATCCCCATTCAAATCCTCTGGTGAAAGAAGAGTAGGATCAGAATTTGTAGTATTAATTATAAATTCATAAGAAATTTCCGCTGTAGACATGGGATATGCCATTCCTCCCACTTTCCCTCCTTCTAATGTGGTGGTAGAAGAAGGTAAGGGGCCAAGGATCTGAAAAATAATGAGTTCTAAAGAAATCTCTTCGAGAAGGTGCCTTGGATGATGAAATGGAATTTATTCAAAGAATAGGAGAAGGAAGATCAAAAGTACTCATCAACGAGGAATACATTTTGACTCCATAATTCTCAACAGGTTGCTTGAGATTGTTCACCAAGGGAACGAAGAATAAGAGGATTCTTTGGATTCTTTCGGATAATAATCCATCTGATCAATAGTAACAATTCTCCCTTCATGAGGAAATCATAGGATTCGAAATAATGATGATACAATGCAATCCATTTCATAAATCCAATTTCGTCCCAATAGAAGATTATAATCCAAATTCGCATCGACTATTTCCACCTCGATATTGATCACCTTGCCCCCAACATGAATGGGAAAGGCTGGAATAATTCCATGCGGCCTATGAGAATGACCATCAAAGGTAGTCAAAAGAGTAGGCGAAGGAACATGTTGAGGAGATCTGATAGCTTTCCAACATGCAATCGACATGACACATGTGGAAGCTCCCTCATCAACTACAATTCGAAATATATTGGTCTTTCGATATGTAGATTTAATCTGGAAATCCATGTGATGAGGTAGTCTCTTCTTAATATTTGACATGTCAAATGTAAAAATAAGAGAGTTTTACATATCTATTTCCCTCATCGCAGTGAGAAACACATTCCTTTGTGATGGACATGACTAGAGTACCTCTAACTCAAACATCACACAAGGAATTTGAGCCAGATCTTCAAAAATGGAGTAGTTTTGGGTAGCCCTAGCATTAGGTTCGATCGCCGAATGTTTTGCAGAGACTTCCGACATCAGAGATATAATCTCAACTCTGGGCCTCTCAATATGGAGTGGCTCTGGAACATCAGGAGCGGCCTTAGCCTTAGAGGATTTTGGTTCACCATAATCATGTGATCTTGTAGAAACATCAACATGAGAACTCATCATGTATACATTCAATGGATTTTCCCCTTCTTGGTTGCCCCCTATGGGAGTTCCAATATTCTCATTCGCGCCAGCAAACATTTTCTGTTCTTGGGGAAAAGGGTTAGTTAGAACATCCTGGGAGCTAGAAAAACCTTGTTGCACTAACAAGTGCTGAGCATCCTAAATATTAGGGAAAAGATGAGTTAAATGGTCTCCATTGCACAATTTTCAAGGAAAATTAACTTTCTTTTTGGACTCCTTTTTACCCTCCCCAGTATTATTACTGGGTTTGTTCGCATTACCCTTCCCATCCTTATCTTTCTTCTTACCATGTCCCTTTTTCTTCCCATCGGATTGTTGATTTCCTTTGGGGTTAGAAGATTGGACAATGTTAATAGTTGACGGTTGAGAAGGCATAGGCACTGACAGTGATGCCTGAATCGAAGAAGCAGTTTGTAAAGACAACTATTACAATTGACTTAACATGTTAGTCGTGCTATTATCGATCAATCCAACTATCCTGTCAGCATGGGGACCTGGCTTCGGTTTAGCTAAATCGATCTTGGATCGAGGAGCATCAGGAAAAATCTTTTCAAGAATCCTAGACTGAGAATATATAAGTTCTAACTGTTATGCTCTAAATATAACATGTTCTTCGTTGGATACCCCGAAGAGTGATACATCCTTAGAAATTTCTAGTTGTAGAGATTTTAAAAATCATTCGAGAAGGAATTCATTAGGAACATAGGTTTTGATGAGCCTCTTCCTTCTTCACCATTCCTAAATATGGTCAAAAATGTGAGTTGTCTTATCTTGTTGGAAACTAGCCAATAGCTCAGTTCTAGCATCATATCGAATGGGCAACTGAAAATGGTTCAAAAACATAGTATCCAACTCACCAAATGAAGCAAAGGTACCCCCTCTAAGCTTTATATACCACTTAGCAACATTTCCAATTAAGGTGTGTTGGAACAATATCAACCTAATTGAATTGTCAATTAGGGAGTTAGATGAACACCATAAATGGAATGTTGTTATATGGTCAACTGGATCCTCCCCAGACTTTCCTTTAAAATTTGGAATATCTGATGGAAGTTTGGTGGGAACTAGAGGCCAAGCCAGATTATATCAGATCAGATCGTTTGTCAATTTTGAGAGATCTGGTAAATTTAGCGTTTCCGGGAATGGTAAGCACGGAGGAGCTTGAGAATTCCAAGGATTTGTAGAGGCACTAGGTTGCCAAGGATTATTCGTAGAAGAGACTGAACCATAAGGAAAACCTTGTGGTCCAGAAAAATTTGGAGTTTCACCACCTCCTGCTGAAAGGATACCATAACTAGGAAAATTTCCCCCAAGCGAAGTATTAAAAGGAGAGGAGAGCCCTTAGTAAGGGTTCCACACATTGGTCAAGGGAGAATAACCTTGAAAGGAACTTACTAAGGAGTAAGGCATGTTCCCCTGTTGACCAAAAGAAAACTGATTCCCGACTCCTAAACCACTAAAAGCAGGGTTAGTCCATCCTTGAGGAGAATAACCTTGACCTTAAACAGAGAAAGCGAGTGATCCTAAAGAAGGGTTAGAACTTAGAATGAGGTATATGACCACTTCCAAAAGGAAAACCCTGGAAAGAGGCTGAACCACTAGCCATAGAAGTCATAGTTGTGGAAAGAGCAGATGAGACGGTTAGAGGAACCGAGGGAATTTCACTAGAAGGCATCCCAAAGGGGAAGGAACCAGTGTAGGAAGCAAAAGCTTGGGTGTCCCCACTTGAAGATGGAATGGTGGTAGAGCCAAATATTGTATTACTAGGAGTGATAGTAGATATAGAAATAGTACCTCCTCCTTGAACTGAAAGAGGAGTATGCACACTAGTAGCACTCATATCCAGATTCGTGCTCCCAGTAGTGGCCATCGAAGGAAAAGGATGATAAAAACCAGGGCTTTTCGGCTTGTGAGTCGGGGTCCCAACGTATAATAGAATGTTTGGATAATTGGGAGGAAGAGGTGAAGGAGTCATAGGGGACTCAGGAATCTCTTCAACCTCAACTTCATCTTTCAACTGGAAGATAACCCTAGAAAGGATAGGAGTATTCCTCTCCAAATCATGACTTACACTAGGTCCACCCTATGAAACCATAGTGTGAAGTGGAGGATCAATCTTCGATGCGGTTGTTGCTACTGATTGAAAATCACTAGCATAATTGCTCCTACACCTTCTAAAACAAGGCTCGGCACTCGCAGGCGAGAGCCCACGAAGCCTACTAGACCGATGAACTGGTCAATCAGCCACTTTTAATTATTAAGAGAACTTGTAAACACTCAAAAAATTATAAATCTATGGCAATCTAGGAGCAAAGAGCACTCACTGAAATGTCCCTACAGATGCAATCAATCAAGTTACTTTAAGGTATTTACACTTCAGGTGATTAGGATTGGACACCAAAATAAAAGAAAGCAAAGTAAAGGACCTTTCAAAGATAGTTTGGGATAATTATGGCCCAAGCCTACCAGCAAAGGTAACAGAAATAGTTACGATGACCTCCAGACAAAATCCTTTGCCAGTGCAAGTACCTGAGCTTCGTAAAGGCATCATCTAGAAGTATTAATGAGAGTGATACAACATCTACCTCAGGTACCATGGGTGACCTCCCCACCCCGCAGTCACCTAAGTGGTCCCTTGTAATGGAAACTAAGGTTACCAGTTCATATTAGAAGCTGAGCAAAACAATCTTTGGTCAAGATCCAACAAGTATGAGAGGGGGTATCTCTCTTCCTCGCCTTCACTCACCCTCGCACTTAACTCCCAGAAGAGAAGAGCTTTCTCGGACAGCTTAACGACACTAGATTTAACTCTTTTAATCAACTTCTATGTTTAAATTCATAGTGGTCTTGGAGAGTTAACTCTCCACACACCTATTCCAAAGCCCTAAATGACCTAGACTAGTTGGTGGAACTATGACAAATCAAAAAATTCTAGTTCATTTTAGTTTTAGCACTTGATTTTAATGGCTTTTCTTAAGTCATGGGTAAAATGGAAGTGTAACTTTATGATGTTATTAACGCAAAAATAAATCAATAGAAAACCTAGCTACATGCATATGCAACTCTTTTTTCTTCAGTGAAAGATATTTTTACAAGGTGCTACAAACAGACTATGAAAGCAAAAAAAAAAAAAAACTTTTTCAACACACACTCAAAATCTACAAAAAGACTAAAAATGCTTATAGTGCAGCTATCCTAATGCAAACTAAAAATTCTTAATGCAAGATTCTAAGGATTTCTCTTAAAGCAAGCAAATGTGTGTCTCTAAGAGATCAAGAGGCCAAAACTTGACAAAAAGGAGGAACAAATTCAAACACAAATTTTTTTCCAAAAGTCAAGCAAATTCAACCTAATGAAAATACTTCACACTTGCTCTAAAATGATAAGAAGACCAAAAAGAAAAAGAAAAAGGAAGGCAACAAAAATATGTTTTTATATTCTTTCTCTTTTTAAGGGCATAAAGAGTTCTTAAGAAAACAAAGGCTATTAAAGACTTCAAAATCAAATTCAAGCATAAAGCACCTCAAATTTCTCAATCCATAGGAATCATTAACATGATAAGACTTAAAGTGAAAATAGGCTAGAAACACCCGTATGTGGGTGACACATTAGGATTTTAATGAACACATTAAAGGATGGGGGCGAGGGGACGACACACTTGGCTGATGGCGCCCCTCCCCATACCACCCTAAAGCGCCTTCATGACACTCTGCAGGCAACATTCAATGCAGGTCCAAAGCAAAAAAAAGTCATTTACTGTCTAGATATGGAGGTACCTCAATTCATTCTTTCTTTGTCTCCCCTGCTCCACTGCAACTGCCCGCCTCATGCCTATGAACCCAGCTCTCGCACTGTAACCGGGTGTCACTGCTAGTTAATCTGATGCGTGGATTTTGGAAATGGGTTTCACCATTCCCATTCTAGTCTCTGCATTCTAACCTCTCCTCAGAATGACCCTACTCCCCCTCACAATCCCTCTGTTAGAGCCTCCTCTGTCATCGTTCCTTCGGTCACTGCCCCCTCTGAGCACTCAGCCAGCGATATCAGCATGGTTAGACATCGTATGAGAAGTCGCAGGGGCGGAACTCGGGGTGGCAGTTCTCGCCCTCCGACTGAGCCGCTCCCTGAGCCCACAGCCTCCTCTCCTTCCCCTGAACTGCATCATCCTCCTCGACATGGGGCGGGTAGATATCCAAGCACAAGAATTGGGTGGGGTCATGCTCGGTCTTCAGGTGCCATTCATGGTGATTTTGAGGTCCACTCAGCCAATTTTCCTTTGCCCTTCATCCCACTCCCCACTCAACCCAGTTCAGGTTCAGTAGCTCCCCGAACAGGTCTGTTATCACTGCTACTATTTCCATTCTCTTCATTGAAGGCAATGCTTAGATTGCCTCTCAGGTAGACAATTCCAACTTGCAGCAAGAGGTCGCCCCCAAATGCAATAATGGTAGAGAAACTAGGAAGAATGTGATGGACAAAGGCTTCTTCACTCTGCATGGCAGGAACCTTGGTGGCAATTAGCATGGTGAAGAGGGTAGCTCTGTAGCCACGCGCCTCTCAGGTGGTGTTGGTCACGATGGGTCTACTTTGCATGAAGCAGCTGGCAGGCTTGGCAATGCCCATCCGACAGATGAGACTCATGACGAAGGTGGGGAGCCACACGACAACATGTTGAGGGACGAAGCGGATGTTTGGGCATGCCCAATCATTGAGGAACCCATCCCAAATGACTTCAACAAGGTCGACGTGGCTTCCAAGTGTCTAGACGTGGTAGCCAGGGATATGGACGTGGCTGTCAGGAGTTCAGAAACCAAACAAGAAGGCTCAGATCAAGAGAGAAACGACCCAAACAAGGAAATACAAGATTGTATTCCCCTTTGGAGTCACCAATTCTATTACGGGAATATTATACCCTAGGGTCTGGGTTGAGAACCCCAACAGATCAAAGGGCATACACCAACAAGAAGCAAGAAAACAAGCAATCCTAATGCTTAAACTACTAAAGTGGGATGAAGAGATAGTACCCAAAGGTCCTACGTTTAAGGATGTTCTTGTAGGGTCCAAACCCTCTACTTCCTCCAATGCTTCAAAACCTACAACTCATTCAAGAAAAACATATATACTAGCAGTAGTTCAAAGCATGTTCAAGATATGAATGTTAGATCATATAAGCATATAGATATAAAACATGAAATCATGCATAATTAGACCACAACATGAATTAAGGCATAAAGACCATAACATTAGGAACAAGATAGAGCTTCTTTATTGATAACTACAAAGAATGTGGAAGAATACAACCTAATTTGACCACGGCTCCAAGTGAAAGCTTCCTCTGGATCTGTCCAGCCCAAACCTCAACAATCCTCTTTCAAATGCATACACATAGATTCCATATAAAGGAGATGGACATCTCTATGAGGAAATAAGGGTTTCCTATAACTAGGAGTGCAGGAGGCACAGGGATAAATCAAACTTGATCAGGGACCAATTGGATATAATATCAATATCCTATCTTTCTACCCCCTTAGGCCTTCCCATGAGGTGTATTTATATCACCCAAAAATAGTTTTTTCAGTTGGGATACAGTTAGGCCACGGGCTCCTGCAGGTGGGCTTCCGGTGTAACCCGTAAACCCTGCCCATAAAATAGGGATTTTATATTTTTTCATATTTTAAATTATATACATGGGTTGGGTATAGTTGGACCCGCATGTGCATGCGATTTTTGAAGGGAAGAGTCGCATATGGAATTTAAAATAATGTTTTTTAGTAAATGGACCAAGTATGAAGGGAAAGGGCTACCCAAGGCCATGACTCAAAGCATCAAATATACAAGGGTGATAAATGATGCTATAACAACACTAAGGTAGAAGGAGGAAACTACCATAATGGTATGATCTCCAATGTCCAACTATGGAAATGGGATCTCCAAAGCTCTACTAAATTTAACCACCCTTACCAAAACTTAATTTTCATTTCTTATACATTTTGTACTTGAAAACATGCCACTTTTCCATTCCGTAGATTTCATGTCATGCTTATAAGGGGATTCATGTGAACCGTAGTCCACTACTCTTCTTTTCATCCTTGATATTCTATTTCCTGCAATAATACCATCTTAGATAAACCAAATAGATGATATAATCAACCACATACCTAAATGTATCTTAAGGGAGGTTATCACATCTGCACAAGTCAATACAAATTAGTACGTCACAATATCACAAATATATCGACTCATACCTGAATATCATAACCATAACCATATGCACAAGCCAATCCAAATCAACATGATAGATATAACATCCATATATTAAATGCAATAACTATAATCATCATGTGTATGACTTCAATGCATATAACAACAAGTTAACTTCCATGCATGACTAACTGACGCACGTGCATATGACCGCGTTAATTAAATAGCATCTATCATGCATGTAACCACAACAATAATAGAATGAAAACCATGTATATAACCATGATGCATATAACATCCATTAACTATCATACATTCATGCCCAACATACAAACCTGTATGACGATTTGCTCTTACCTCGAGGTCCAGTGCTTCAACCTCGCTCTAAAATATGCATCCACTGCTCCATCTCAGCCAACATATTAACATCATAACATACCAACAACATCATGATGACAAAAAATGTATAATGAGCACCATGATGCACGTTTGACCTACTATGAATGCATAACCATATACACTTATCCCATCTAGTCCAAGAGTTTGAACTTGGAAGCTCTGATACCAATCTGTAACATGCCACCCCACATTTACCCACTTTTACAATCCTTCTAGGTAAATGAGAAGCGACTTGCCACTATGACATGACCCAACCTCCTAGTTCCAGTTAAGGAAGTGGGGCCTACATCTGAGGCTTACTAACTTTCCTTAGGAACCACAAATCACTTGGAGGTTGAACAACCACCCAGGTGACCAATCCTTGAGCTGGAACCTTTTTTCTTAGACCTAGACCTATAACCACACCCTTGAAATTGCTTGCATGTAGTTATGACCCTCCAACCGCACTCACAAGCCTTGCTCCATGAGGTTATGAGCCTAGATCTCCAGTTTTGTGCCTGCGGTCTTGGGATCTGAGCCACTTTTCTAGGATAGCCTCCAAACCACTACCCAAAACTTCCTCTAACTTTCCAAAAACATATTTAACATTATGACAAAGCTAAAAATTCAAACTTGAATTAGAAACTTGACCTATACTGCTTAGAACACACTATACATTTTGTCAAACACATGGAAAACATGTAAGATATAGGTCAGAATGCATATTTGAGTATAAATCTTTGTTCTTTAGCTGAAAATCACCCGAAAGGTCTAATGTCCTCTCAAGTAGCTATAACAATTCTTTCTAGACCATGCATTCATCAAACATTCATTAGCTTACCAATCATAACAAGAACCATAACTAGAGCACGTCTTAAATCTTGCTTATAACCAACGTATAACGAGAATATTAACCATGACAGAACAACCATCAAAGCAACATAATAACAAGTACAAGTGTTCATAAATGATAATGGGAAAATAACTCTTATTAAATTATGGAAAAGCCAACCAAGTAAGGGACTTCCACATACCATTCGACCCTAGATTGAGATGAACCAATCTTTCTTTTAGCCAATCACCCCCATGCCATATTCAAAGCATGAATGTGGGATCTCATGAGATAAAACAAGACATAATTATCCAAGGACTCCAGAAGTTAAACCACCTCCACCCTCAACCTATCGTGGCCTCACCTAAACTGGTCATGAGATCAAAAAAACAAACCGAGCTTGGATGCCTCATAGTTTCTTCACCCTACCTTCACGAATTTTCCTATATCTACCCACCTATCGAGGGCTTCCTAGAGAACACCATCTCCACCCCCAACCCTTGGGAATTTTCCTAAGACCACCTCACCTACTTCCAAAACCTTCCGGCAATCCAAAGCTCAAAAATATATGAATGACATCACACCATGGCTATCTATGAAATGGAAAGGCAAGGATGAAACCAATGTCAAACCAAGAAAAACCCATGCCAATGAAAACAAATGAACCAAATATGCAAATGCATGAATCATGCATTCACACCTCAGCTAGTAAATCACACATGCAACATGTTACCTGCAAAATCCTCCTGCTAAATCAGTTGATCCAACATTCTCCCTACTTTCTTTGCTTTCCTTTGCTTTTCCTTTTCCTTCCTTTACTTGCTTATCCAAGCACTTATTCTCTTTCCTTTTTTACACCTGATCCAAACATGGGCAAAAGTTGTCAATTGATTCTCAGGTGCCTTTTTATCATTGATGCCTCTTTTTTCTTCTTTTTCCTTCATTTTTCCTCTAATTTCCTTAGCATGAAAATTTGTGTCCCTTCACCTTCATTTTCTCCTATTTTCCTTATTTTCATAATTAAATTCCAATTAATTCCTCTTTTCATTTTCCAATGCCTTTGCCAATTTCCATAGCCATCAATAAACTGAGTGGCCCCCAACGTGATGTTTTCCCCACCATTTAGTTTGGAATTCGTGTCCCATGACCTTAGTCTTGTTTTATTTACATGTAAACTTAACATGGGGTTGTTACAAAGCTAAGTCCCAAAATACAAGTATCAATTTTTTTTATACCACATCCTTGGTGATTTATTTAACCCATATAGATACTTTTCAAGCCTGCATACCATCACTTTCTTTCCCTTCACTGAAAATCATTCTAGTTGCTTCATGTAGATTTTTTCTTTTAGATCCCCTATAGGAATTTTGTATTCACATCTATTCATTCTAACTAAAATCAAAAGAAAGAACAAAAGATAAAATAAATAGGATGGAATTTAAGTTGGAAATAGGAGAAACTATCTCACCAAATTCAATTGCCTCTACCTATGAATAATTTTTTTCTACTAATAAGCTTTTTTATTTCTCTACTTTTCCTTCTGAATTCAACTTCTTCTGAAATACCCATTCACTTCCATTGGGATTTCTTCCAACCCACAAGTCCACTAGATCCCAAGCCTCAATTTCATTTAAGATTGTTATTTCTTCAAGCATGGCAATTTTTTCGTAGTTTTCAATCCTTTAATTCCATTGACTCCCTAACAATTCTAGGAACATCATCAGTAATAAAAAATCATATTTTTTATGGAAATTAGGTGGAATATACCTTTCTAACTATCTTCTTTCTCAAACTGGTATCCTTAATATGGACTATGTGGTTCTTATTCTTCTAATTCATGTTCTTCTATAGAGTATGATTCATCATTCTTCAATTCAAACTCTATCTTCTCTAGTTATTTCTCCCTTGGTAGTACTTCTTGTTTGAAAGCATCTTTGATTCTCTAAAAATTGCAACTCGAGTATACACAGTCTTCTAAGTTTCTATGTTACAAATATTATAACCTTCTAGACCATATTTATATCTAATAAAAACACTTTTCAACTTTCTTCTCTACCTTAACCTTATTCTCCCTAGGAATGTATACATAAAAATTATATCCAAATGCATTAGTATGTTTAATAGAGGTTTTCTTACCAATCCACACCTCACACAGAGTCTTCTAATTCAATGTTTGTGAGGGTGATTTATTTACCAGGTAACATGTAGTATACATTGCTTCTCCCTAGATTTTTTGTCCTAACTTTGCATTGTTGAGGCACTCATTTCATTCTCCATTAGTATCCTATTCATCCTTTCTAAACTCCATTATGTTGAGGTGTCTATGGAGTAGTATTCCACCTTTCTATACTGCACTTCTTACATAATTATTCAAATTTAGTCCCATGGAATTATCTATCATTATCTGTCCTCGACACCTTAATTTTCTTCTTTGCCTAATTTCCAAAAGATCCTTAAAATCTTTCAATTTTTTAAAGACATTAGATTTCTTCCTAAGAAGATAAATCCATGTATTCCTCAAGAAGTCATCTATAAAATAGGTATAGTACATATATTTACCCAACGATGGAACTAACATAGGTCCAAACAAATCACTATTCACCAACTACAATATTCCCTCTACCCTCATAGCACTAGAGGATAATCTTACCCAATCCCACATCCTATATAAACAATGTTCACATAAATTAAAATCCATAGAGAAATTAGACATACCTTATGCCATAACATTACCATGTAATACTTGAAGTCCCTTCTCTCTAATATGCCTTAGTATTTGATGCCACAACATAGTATTTTCTCTGAAGACTGTAAGATTTTTACCTTCTTCAACTCCACTCTCAAGAATAATGGAACTATTGTGTCAATAACTAATAATGGTTGCTAACATCTTATACAGAGTTTCAATTTGAGCTCCCTTTAACAGTACCATTCTTTTGACATGAAATCTCTTTATACTAACATACCCACCATGAAGGTAATCCATAAAATTATTGATCCTGACACTGCTAAATTAGTAGAAGTTTTCTTGAGATCAACCTTTTTCAGTTATAAAGATGATATATATGAGCAGACTTGCGGTGTAGCGATGGGATCACCTCTATCTCCTATCATTTCCAATCTATTTATGGAAGTTTTCGAAACTAAAGCCATTAACTCTTCCCCATTAAAACCTAAGCTTTTGAAAAGATATGTCGATGACACCTATATTATTTGGCCTCATGGAAAAGATAAATTAGACATCTTCCTAAAACACCTTAACAACCAATCTGATTCCATCCAATTCACTATGGAAGTGGAAGAGAATGGCAGCCTTCCCTTTCTTGACATCCTAATCAAAAGAAACTAGGATGGCTCAATATCTCACCAAGTATATCGTAAGAAAACACACACAGAGCATTACCTTCACGCAAACTCACACCACCATCCTACTCAGAAACTAGGGGTTCTCAACACCCTTGCTACAAGAGTTGTTCGCATTTCAGATCATGATCATTTTGAGCAAGAGAAGAACCATCTCATAGGCATTTTTGAAAAGAATGGTTACAGTAAACACCAAGGAATCAAAGCTTTCAAGAGGGCTGAGAATCCTAAAAACAAACAACCTATGGATGAGTGTGCTGGCAAGGTCAACTTACCCTACATACTAGGCACTACTGATAAAATTTCACACATTTTGAAGAAGAACAATATAAGAACTACCTTCAAACCTATGAGCACCATTAGCAGATGCCTAAAATCAGTAAAAGACCCCATTGATCCTAAATGCCACAAAGGGGTTTATTTGGTTCCTTGTTCTTGTGGCAAAACCTACATTGGGGAGACCGGTCGATCAATCTTAACTAGGATTCAAGAACATGCAGCTGACATCAAACACAATTGCTCCAAAACCTCAGCTTTGGCTGAGCACTCCAGTAAAACCAATCACCATATTTGTATTGAAAACTCTTGTGTGGTGGCCAAAATTGACCATTATCACCATAGGAAATTCAGAGAAGTTATTGAAATAGGTAAACACCCTAACAACCTTAACCGCGATGAGGGTTGGAAAATTAGTGACAATTGGATCCCTACTCTATCCTCCTGATTTCTTCACCCCCTTATCCCCTGACCTTACCTCCATGACCTTACATTATAACACAAACCCTAAAATCATTAAACTAGTTTCATAAAATCATTAATAATTAAATAATTCACCCCCTTATCCCCTGACTCCATGACCTTACATTATAACACAAACCCTAAAATCATTAAACCAGTCGCATAAAATCATTAATAATTAAATAATTTTCATAATCACCATTTCAACATATTTCATAAATTTGAATTTGAATTTAATAAATTTAATTCACCATTCCATTAAAAAATTAAATTAAATAATTAAATTTATATATATATATATATATATATATATATATATATATATATATATATAAACATAATATTGTATTTAATTTAAAAACATAAATTGTATTGAATTTGAAACATAATTAATAATATAAATCTATTACATAATAGTGTATTTATATTAATTAACATTACCAAATAAATTAAATAAACACATATCATTAAAATCATAAATTTAATAAACTATAAATTCTCATTTACAATGGAACCTAATCTAAATAAAAATTATTTACCAAATAAATTAAATAAACACAAATCATTAATATTCTTAAAAAAAAACAAATAAAAAAAAAACAAAAACAAAAACAAAAAACAAACCTATATCATTACCCATATTGTTGACCAACATTCACTGCCATCCCAACCCTAGCTATACCTATTAAAACCTATCGAGTTCTGACTTATTCACTCATGGATCTAATTCCTGATGATGAACCACAGAGGTTGGTTCGAAACGTCGATTACAACAAAACCTAAATGCGATGACTCCGGAAGACAACACTACACAGTACCATTCTTCCTGAAGCATAATATAGGTATCCTTTTTCAAACATTATTTTTACACCTGCATTACTCATATTGATTATGGAAATCAAATTTATAGCCAATCCTAGGATGTGAAAAATAGCAAGGAGTGTTTTAATCCTTCCACAGATGAGCTTCAACTTGACTTTTCCTTGTATTATGATTCTAGATGTCAAATCATCTCTTAGGAAAACACCACCATCATCATATCTTTCACACTTAGAAAACCAATCCCTTTGACGAATCATATGAAAGGGTTCCCCTAAGTCAACCAATCATTGCCACATGATCTACATGTTTACTTGGAGAAGACAAGTATACATCCCCTCCTTCATCTAAGGAGGTTTTTGCATCTATAAGGAGCACCATTAGATCTTTTCCATTTCTCAACGATTTGGATATATAATCTTTCTTGTAATTCCCTTATTTTCCACATATCCAACATACCTTTACAAATTTTCTTAGGAATTTATATTTTCCTCTAGATTATTGTCTCCCACTTGAGAACTTATATTTACTTCTATTTTGGGAGCAACCTCTTACAGAAAAGGCATCAATGTTCTAACTTTCCTTTTTTTTCCATCTCATCTCATATTATAACAAGAATAAGACTATTTCATCGAAGCATAAAGTAGTTATATTACCACCCATGTGAACAACCATACTGCCCCACAATTCTGGTAAAGAACACAACAAACTAATATACTTATGTTCATCTAAAATCTTAATATCAATAGATAATATCTAACTTACCATTGTTTAAATTATAGCTATATGTTGTCCTTGATGTCAACTTAGATTTTTGTCTTGATACTAATGTTTGCATAAAAACACTACAAAAATCGTAGGAACAATACAGGTTCATAGGAACACTATAGAATTCACAGGAATAATACAGATGCAGATCTCTATGGAGTGTGGCATTACAATTAATCACTTTTACTCAATTGGGTATTGCGATTTGATTAAAATGATACATGTGAGTTGTTCAAAGTGGTTCAATTCCATTTCATAAAAATATTTTATAATCGCTTGGTTATCTCTTTCTCATCAACCGTTGAAGTAAAAGAGCATTAACATGAACATTGAGGCTACGTATCTGGTTATTGATAGTTGGTCATTGTGGAGGAAGTAAATATATTAGTTCAATAACTTTTGACTACTATTAGAACACATTAAATGAATTATTTATCAACCAAATAGGGTTATGGCCCTTAAATGAGGTGTTATAATTAAATATTATTTCTATCAAAAGTCAATTTGGAAAATCAATTTGTGTGCCCAAGGTTGATTGGATGATAGTGAAACAATCAAATGAATACCATATATCTTCCTATGGTAATGTCAAGGAAAGTAGCTATAAAAAGGAATCGATCTTCATCATCCAAGTGCGCAATTGTTCAGAAGTCAAGCTCTGTTTTGAGACAGGTATTTTCACTAGCGCAATGAGCTTTGAGTAATATAAAGCATGGTTTAGAAGATGAGTTGAACTGGGTATGTACAAGTGTTAGAGACGCATTTCTTTTTTTTGGGTCTTCATGTTATGAACATGTGCAACTCCTGGAAAATCATTTTTTCTTGTGTACATTTATTTAGCACCTTAGACCTATCTCTACATTGGAATGATTATCTATTTCAACATTGAAATATCGTATTTAAGATGTAAATAAATATTGTTGCACGCACTCGATCTAGTTGGTCTTGGATTTTATGTTTTTCCTCTTCTTTATGTTCTGACACAGAGTCAAAGATCTGAAGGAGGATCTGGGTGAGTTGTTGAATATTTGAAGGACTTGTGTCTTGTCCCTAACACCACATATATTTATAGTAGTGTGATTTGATTATGTATGGACGCATGGAAGATTGTGTACGATTTGTTGTCTGGGTTTGATACGACTGTTTATTAATGATGTGTCTTACATAAATTGTTTTATCTTAGCCAATTATATATTAATCAGCCAAATTGTATGATTATTGGAGGTCATTTATACCTGCTCCTCCTTTTGTGTGCATAGATATTGGTGGCTCGCACGTGAGTGCACGATGTGTTGGTTGGGGCGGTTGGCTTTCGCACCCCCCAGTCGCGTTTGATTCCTGCAGGATGGTATCTCTTCACGCTACGACGTTATTTGCATATCTGTTTCGGTAATGTATCTCTTCACGCTACGGCGTTATTTGTATATCTGCTCGCTTCGACGACATTTGTTGTATCATGATTCTTCAGCGGGGATGTTTCTCCCCCATTGAAAAAAGATATTGGTGTCTCATTGATTTGTATGTAGAGATTTGAGATCATTGTTCTATTTATTCGCTTGAATTTGGCTATATGAAATAGTGTTATGCAGAAGTCGTTTAAAGTAATTTTGTAGGGGATTCCACATCTTAATTTATGGATCGATCTCATAATTGTTTGGAGGTGCGTTGGTCATGTGCGCATTTCTCAGTATGACTACAAATCTCTCTTAGCCTTGAAACCCTCAAATAAGAGATATGACGACTTTTTTAATGATATATCGAATTATGTGCACCTATAGTCTAGTCAAAGCTTCAAAGAAATAGATCTGATCATATGCATCATATTGTTGTATTAACCTAAGGATTTATGTCAAAGTCTTGTGCCTTGGACTATGATGAAGTTTCATTTTACAGGTGTCATGCTTAATATTTGATTTTGATGAAGATCCTATGGGTCGATTACATGCCCATATTGATAACTACTTGTTCCAGTGCTGAAATTCCTTATTAGATCAACTCACAGGGTTACATATTGACGTGCTGATTTTTCATGCACTTCATATAGTTGTGTTGTATCAGGTTAACTTGAAAGAGACAAGGGAAGGAGTCTACAATTTGTTTTTCAAAATCTTGATCAAAATTTACATTGCTTCCATGATGATTTGATTCTGAATGGATTGAGAAATGACTAAGGCAGAGTTCCTATTATAGCAGTGTTATTCCTGTGAAAACAATACGATTCTTGTTCTAGCAGTATTACTCTTGCTACTTAGTTATATGCCTTGTAGTGAAAAAGTTGTATTATCAGTATCATTATTGTGAAAATAGATTAGTATGTTAATGGCTTGTCCTCCATTGTTTTATTGATGGGTTAATTACAGGGATTGATGAATGCACAAATCAAAAGTTGTTTTCAGATATTTGTATGGAAAAGAATCATATGCTTGACTTGTATGGAGGCAAAGTTAGTGATTCCTATGTTTATTGTTTTTTCCTAATAATGTGACAAGAGTAGTGATTGATGTAGGACAAATATCTTTGCTGCTATGATATTGATGCTTGTCCTCCAAGATTGATTTCATAGTTTCCTTGATGAGTATAGTGTATGGATTGGCATTAATTGAGAAAGAGGGTTACTTATGGTGATCATAGTATCACAAAGTCTTATATGGATACTATTGTTATGGATCTAAGAACTAGTTGGATGTTCATTTGATTAGAGGTTTTGGCTTGATGATGTTACATAATGTTATGATGGTTGCATTCAATCCTATATTCAAAAAACGTTCTGATATTGTTGAGAATTGAATGGATTAATGAGCATAGATGAGTATTGGCTTGAGAAAAGGATTTGTCTTGGCATCTGACATGGTTGAAAAGAAAAATTTTGGCTTGGTACTTGACAGTGTATTTGTTAGTGTTGTTGGTATGTTTCTTGGTATTTGACAATGTTAGAGTTTTGCTTGGTATTTGGCTTGAAAACTTGATGAATATGATAGAAGGATATTAGCTTAGTCAATGTTGTTGAGATTTGGCTTGATATATACAATATTAGATAATATTTGGCTTGGTTGGTCAGTTATTCAATTCATAGTGGTTTCTGGTATATTGGTATTCAGATTGAGCATATTGTTGGTTGTGGGTCTAGTTTGAAAATTGGATGAAATGCGGCTTATAGGTTTTGATGGCTGATTGAGAAAGGTGGATCGAGTATGAAAATTTTAAAACATGTTCCACATAGGTGTTGAAGGTTGGATCCTTCAGTGAGGGAGTAGTAGCTTTGACCTTCCGGTAGGAGTCGGAAAAGTTGATCAGGGAGTAGTAGATTCCTTCCAGTCAGAGCTAGAGAATTTCTAGAGGTTGTAGCCTTCTACAAGTAGGAGCCTGCGTATTGGTAAAAAATTTCACTAGTACAAGATGTAAAATATTTTCTTCATAATAAGAAAAAAGACAAAGACAATAATGACAGTGGTTTTCTCCCACATTGGATTTCCACCTAAAAATATGGTGTCCTTATGTGTTGATGTGTTTTTCATTATTATGGTTTACATGATTTTATACTTAATGTTTCTCATGGTTTACTAAATAAGATATGATTTATAACATAGTGTCCTGCTAATGAAATAATGGTTCAAGATAACTTTGGAAATGAAAGCATAAATTAAGTAAATTTGAATTGGGAATGAAATATTGATTCACCCCCCTCCTCCCCTCCCTCCCCACGCCCTGTATTTCTAATAACCATAGTATTGAAGGAGTTTACATTATGGGAATATTAAGGTCTAAAATTGGATTCCTAAGTAAATTAATAAAATAAATCTCAAAATAATAAAATAAAAGATGATTTTTAAAAGGAAAAGAAAGCATATTACCTTTTTAATTGTGCTTTCAGCTTATCACCTTATATGTTCACTGAAATTTCAAGTGTAGGAACCTGTTGGATGCAAAATTAAATTTGACATCCAATGAGTACCCACTTTATATAATTTTGAGTAGACCCACATTGAAAAAAAAATGAAAATACATGAAAAATATTGTTTTAGGCAAGAGTGCTTATGTGATATTTGGCCAGAGTGCTTGTATGTTAAAATGTCAATGAGATTAGCATTATACGTTTTTATCACACTCATATACAATGATAAAATATGTCATAATGAGAGCTTGTTGGTTGGAGTTGTTGCTAGAGTTTGGTACCTTGGCCTAGATTAAACCCAGTATTGTGCGACCTTAGATGGCCCAGAGAAAGAGCCCTTTCCTTGGTAGATTTATATCCCTAGTTCAGGGGTGACCATTACTAAGAAAAAATAGTAGTAGAGTCTATGGTTAGGTGGAAAATTTGAGTTCTATAGCCAATTGATGCCATTTACACAAGATAAGTATTATGATTATAGATTTTGTGGTTAATGCTACTTTTGTACATATGATGTTTATGGTCTATATGTATTCATGAAAGCTTATTATATATTCTTGTTACGTTATATCATGTATATCATGGCAGTATGCATTCATGACATGACAAAATTATGGTACCAAGGTGCCTTCATGAAGGAATTATACCTAGTAAGGTGACTATGGGTATAGATTTGATCTTAGTGCATAGTATGTGGTTATCTGAACCTTTAAGAAGTTTGTAATGGTATACTTAAAGGTATTATAGCTATATTTGGAGCCATGATTAAATAAATTTGAAATTATTGTATGTATAGAATCAAAATTGTAATAAAATTGCTCAAACTAGACGTTTGGGTCCCTTATAAAGTGATATCACTCATGTGTTAATAAAATACATCATGATTGAAAACCAACTTAAAGAAATGAGAATGGGGGGCTAGGAATCCATGAGAGGGGAAGGGGGATAAGGGCTTAAGGAAAAGGCACTAAGCCAAAGAATCTAATATTATATCCCTAACTCCTGAGCTATAATATATTATATCTTCAATTTCCAAAATGGTGGGAGGGTAGTTCCTTGAGTTCCACTTGTCAGAAAGGAACCATGCATATTTAAGTGAGGATCTTAGTGTAAAATCAGGGGAATCCTTACCATTGTTTCCACTTTATGTGGGGCATGAGCTAGTGCCACTAAGAACCTATGACCTAATAATATTGAGGATTCTACATGAATCATGTATGAATACCAAGAACAATTCTCTTTGGGTTTCCTTGGGGAAGGATGGAACCCTAGAAGGATAATGAATAGGTTTTCCTTTATGTGATGCTTCTAGGGTACTTGAAGAATACATGAGAATAATTGGAGCTTCTAGAGCCACAAATTTTATACTTCTTATTCATCCTATATTGAAGTCGTAAAAGGGAAGTGGGATAGTTGAAGGGACTACAATGTATATAAGGGGGTTCATTTCTTTGGGTTATGCAAGATAAGGGGAATGTGATATTTTTGGGTGGATTTGTTGTTGGTGTTTGGTACCTTGGCCTAGATTGATCCTAGTACTATCTTTAAGACCTTGTTTTGCCTAGAGAGAGAGCAATTTCCTTAGTGGATTCATATCCCCAGCTCTAGGGTGACCTATTACTGAAAAAACTAACGAGCTAAGTCTATGGTTGGGTGGAATGTCTAAAGTATGTATCCATTTAGTTCCATTTATAGAAGATAAGTGTTATGGTTATGGATTTCTATTCTTAACAATATGCTTATCTTGTGTACATATGATTTTTATGATTTTTATGTATTTCTGCAAGTTTATATGATTGCTCTTATTATGTTATATGTTATATATCATCGTAGTATCCATTATGCATTCATGATAGCTCAACATTATCGAACTAGGGGTACCTTTGTAACGGAATTATACCTGGTTAGGTCATAAAGGGGTATAATTATGGTATCAAATCATAATAGGTAATTATATGAGCCTTTAAGAAGACTTTTATGGTATAATTAAAGGTATTAGTGATATAATAAGAGTCAATTTTGAAGAAATTTGAAAATATAGTATGTACAAAATCAAACTTGAAGTAATGTGTCTCAAACTAGAGATATATGTCCATTAAAAAGAGGTGTCAAATCTTAGAATGGGGTTTGGGTCTATTACATTTCTTGACTCACTAATGATTGATAAATTGTGAATGATGTGCTATATATTTTGAACATTTCATGGTAACCAAATCAATGTGCTATACATTTTCATATTTTCTATTATAAGTCCATCCTCCATCTCATCTAACATCTTCTTTATCACCTCTTTTACACCATACTTATCATTGTGCATATCATCATAGAAATGTTATTTTGTTGATTCTATTCCTACATGTTCTTCTCATCTTCCAATATTTCACACGGTTTCTCCATCTTCAATCCTCCCTCCTTCCACAACTTTATTCCATATGAACAAGGTCCTATCTACCTTCAAGGATATAATATAAGACCTTATTTATGGAGTGTAAATAAATCTCCATTATGTGAACTTTAAGCTAAATGGATATTTTGAAACCATCTACATACTTACAAACCCTCGCCTCATTGTCCATTATGATACTAGCTTTAATCGATACTCTACAAAATTTTAGATTGTATTTGTCTATAAATAAATTTTTTCTACCTTACAATATACAATTTTCCATGTAATACAAAATTCATATGAAGGTATATACTTATTCAAAATTTAGCAATCGCATTGTCCCACATCTTGGTCTTGTCCTTCCCACATGTCACACATCTAGATTGTAGAACTCTCCACCATCTTGATGCATGTTCTCTCAATCATGCACATGAAAACTCCACTTTTTAGAACCCCCCTAGAATCTATCAAATAACTATTCCATATACTCAAACCATTACATCATCTCAACTAAAATATATGTGTCGCACTATTTCCTTCTAATATCATCATCGATTCTTTCATCATCCTTTTATTTTTACTTATGATCTCTCTCTAGTAATTTCATGTTCCTTTTGTCCAACACTCTTATTATCTACAAATTTCAGCTTTCCTTCTTGTTGACCCAAATACATGGATTCCAACAGCATTAACATAATTTTCATCTTTGCTACAATTTCATCACCATTCCTCCAAGTTTTATCTACCTCTTTTTACACACATGGTTTCTTTTGTGTCATATTTTATCTTTTTCCTGCAACTCACTTAGAAGATTTCTCAATGCCTTCTTACAATTTCAACATCTACTAAGTGAATTTGTTGAATTTTTCCCTCCCATTAGACCATTATACAGAGTGATATCCTTCAGTAAATCTATCCTCACCTCATATTCTTCTTGCTCAAATATATCTTAATGTAGTGACCCATTATGTCAAATTATACAATGAAAATAATAACAAATATTTGGTATCCCTTTAACAACTAGAATTTAGAAGTATTTCATACAATAGAAAATAATTTCATGGAATCTAATTTCACTATCATAAATCATAATCAAATCACATTGGAAATAGTGCTAGCAACAACAAGAAATTGATGGAGATATTTTACAAGGACTATAAAAATCAGTTCATGTGCTTGAATCCTTTATTCTATTTTTCTAGTATTATAATTCATTTTGTATACTTCTTGATGCCTCCTTACAATTTCAACATTTACCCAATGCATGTGCTGGATTTGTATCCCTCCCTAGATATCCAACAATTTCTTTTGATAAACCTATGCTCATCACAACTTCTCCTACTCCAATACCACTTGATCCAATACTATACTATGTTTGATAGTGTAAAGCTAAAGAAAAAATGTAAACATGGTATCAATTTAATAACCAAAATTTAAAATTCTTTCAAAATTTTCCAAAAAACCTCATGGAGTATTATTTCACTATCAAACTTCATAATCCTCCAACACATTGGCAAACAAAGCCATAAAAAACAAGACTTTACTCTAAATAACCCACAAGGTTAATATCAAAGTTTTTTCATGGGCTTGAAGCTTTTATTTCCATCCACATATTCTTATCCCATGTCATATTTCCAATAATAATATATTTCCAAACTCAACATAATCATTTCCAAACCATAACATCAACGATATAATCAAACCTTAGCCAATGGCAAGAAGAAATTACTACATCAATATGTAGGTGCCTAGTTTTGTGACTGACCTATCCATATACTTATTATCTCATATTTGTGATATTATTTCTTGATCTTCCAATAACCCTCATTTTATTGAGCTATCAAAACTCTTAAGCTAAAGCTCCAACCTATTCATGTATATTTTCACCATGTACAATTAATTGTTGCAAACAAATTTTAATAATATAGAAAAAAATGCAATAGAAAACACACACATTAACAAAAAGATTTTATCTTAGAAACCCAAACCAGGAAACCAACAAGATTTTTTAAATACATTCATTTGTACATTATTACAATACAGTATATATCCCAATGGAATCCTTAAACTTCCAATCCATTTACCATGAATTAGAATACAACCATAGTTCCTTAAACAACAAAACCATGGCAAAACCACCATGCGCTACAAAATCATTTTTAGAAAAAAAACTTGTGCTGAAATTTAAAGCCAAAAATGGAAGCAAAAAACTACCCCAATAAAAGAAAATCAGGAGAAATTCCCCTAAACCCCTTGAGCAAGGGTGCTTCACACCCCCATGAGCACTCTGCTGTGACTAATGCAACATATTGTGCGGTGGTATAGTCATGCAAAGAATATAACACATACCAAATATTATCCACTTTTTGTTTTCTTTGCACACATGGGGTCACAAGAGTACATGCTTAGCAATCCATGGAAATGATCCCTAGTTTTTCTATACACCAAGAGAACTTATCATTTCTCGCATATGTTTGTAATGAATATGAAACATTCTTCAAAGTGTTTGTTATCACCCCAAGAAATTCTCCTAGGTTGTATCTCAGAGACGCTCGGGAACATTACAAACTCAAAAAAAATGTTGGAAATGGGTGGATGAATGGAAGGAATGATGCATATTCAAGCCAGATAACCACTTCTACTATGCTTAACCCTAGACATGGGTGAACACCCCCAGATTACAAGGCTTTAGACCACCATTTACTCATAGTTTAAGGAATAGATGAACATGGAGAGTACTGACCACACCAGCAGATGCACAAGACCATGTAATGGCTAGCTGCAACCAGTTAAGAGATCTGTAAATCTATTTCCTAATGCACAAACAAGGTGATAGCTCTCTAGCATTAAAATAACAGAAACCTGCATACACACTCAATGATACATACTAGATTTTAACACAAAGGTGGGATGACAGCCCCTCTAATGCTAAACATCAAGATCACATGAAAAATGCATAACAGGCATAGCCTGGAATAAAGAAGAAGTGGAAAGTGAGCAATTAACAGCAAAAGAAGCTTGCATTAGCTAAAAATGAAGACTAGACACTGCAAGTATCACAGTAATTATAATCTCCAGAAGTTGAACTTTACATCAATATAACATTCATCAACCCTCATTACATCTTGTTTTTCAGTATATATGGAGGTTGATTACGAAAATATCTATTATCCTATGCGTGGAGGGGTCATAATGGACCACCAACCACATTAACTATTTGATATGGGTCTCTGATACAATCTGCTACTTTAATGAACAAATCGACCTTTCTGCTGCTCAGTCGTCCTTCTCTGAGCAGATGGAGTGTAATGTGTATAAGGCTCCATGACTGATTAATGCCTTTAACTGCTCTTTCCTGTACTTTTCTTCCTCGGCCATGCTGCTTGTTGAATGTGGTTGTTGAGGATTCAATGCGCAGAGTGTTGGATCATGGCTTCCTTCCTCCTTCGGGTACACTGGACAGGTTATGGGCGCAGGCAGTATGGAGGAAGATCCACCGTTGGATAGCGTGGATCGACGGTGGAGAGCACTTTGCAATGGCTATCGGGAGGAAGCAGAAACAACAAATGTGAGCCGTTGGATGAAACGGACGAACGACTAAGATCTCATGGCGGGAGGCGATGGGAAGACGCGGGGCGGAGCGACTATGAGCCATCGGATCACATATATGGACGGCGGAGATGATTTGACAGGGAGTATCGGGAGAAGGACGATTGGAATAGACGAGGGCCATCGGATCTTATACGAGCAGATCCGACGGTGATCGGGAGCGGAAGCTGCGCAGGAGATAATGCGCGGGGATCGTACGGGATGGCGGTAAGCAGTTTCCCCGCATTGCTTAGCGGAGGTGGATAGTATTCGTACACGACCGCGTGATCCAATATAAAAGCAACACGTGGCAAATGGGACCGGTGGGAAACCATCGCGATCACGAGTTAATGTGCGGGCATGTTTCGGCGGTAAGAGGCGCAAACAAAGTCGAATCATGCGGCAAATGATCAGACGGCGGAGAACTGAACGGGGCTTAACAATACCGATGTGACAGGGAAATTCGTGGGTTATTTGACTTTGTAAAAGCGCACGGTTACGTGAATATAGTCATATGGGCTTTGAAACTTAACACTGAAGGGTTTAACCAAAAAAGGGATTACGCAGGGTTTTGGGAGAAAAACAGAGCTAAAGGGGTTTAAAGGAGAATAAGGAGAATGAAGGAGAAGATGAAACCAACTGCTGCAAACCTCTTGAAGGCACAACCGACACTGCCAAACCTGTTTTTTACCCATCAAAAGCTTAGTCTTATAGCAAAGCTAATAGCAGAGCTAACACTGGCTCCTCCTAGGGATGAGATCCTCCCTATGAGCTCTCAAGAACCTGTAGACCATTTCCTTTCCAGTTGAAAACAAATTAGCCAAAATTCCTAGTGTTCCATTGGGCATGGAGTCTAACTGAACCTATACTAAAACTAATAAAACAAAATATTTACAATTTTAAAGGCCAAAGACCTTAAACCACATAAATTTTAAGAAAACGCCCATTAACTGGGCCATCAAAAAATGCCTCTCCTCCCATACTTTTCAGTATGAAGGTGTTGTTCCCTTGAATCTGAGAAATGATGAAAGGCCCTGTCCAGAAAGCATCAAATTTCCCATGGTTGCCTTTCTTTTCCTTCAATGCATCCCATTTCAGGACCAAGTTTCCAACCTGAAAATTATTTGCTTTTGTCTTCCTGTCAAAAGCATCCTTGACCTTTTTCTGATGTGCTGCAGCCTTTTCAACCAGCTATTCTCTAGTCTGATGTACCTCTACTAAATTAGTGATCCTCTTTGCCATGTCTTCTTCTTCATTCTGTTATGTTTGAAGGAATTTTTCCACGGGGAGAGTTAGCTGAATTTGGAATACAACTTCAGCACCATATACCAGCTTGAAAGGAGAATTCCCTGTGGATTTCTTAATGGTAACTCTGTCAGCCCACAGTGCATACTTGAGCTTGGAATCCAAATTCTTTTTATTGTCCTCTAACAGCTTCTTAGTTATCCTTATCAGACTTTTATTAGAGGATTCCGTTAGACCATTTCCTTGAGGATAATATGCGGTGGAATGAACCAGTTTAATACCCATTGAATTACACATATCCACCAATTCTTTTGCCCTGAAGGCTACTGCATTGTCTATGACTAATTTATGTGGACAACCAAATCTGGTAAAGATATTCTCTGTCAAAAACTTCATGACCACATTATGATCAGCCTTTCTGGTAGGAATTGCTTCAATCCATTTGGTAAAATAATAAATGGCTACTAATATCCATCTGTGTTGGCCACTGGAATGTGGATTGATTTCTCCAATGAAATCCAAGCCCCATTGCTAAAAAGGCCCTTTGCAAGTATTGGTTTTAAGGGCAGGGACTTCAACTGTTTTTTTCCTTCAAATCTTTGGCACCTATCACAAGATTTAACAAATGAAAATACATCAGAAAATAAAGTGGGCCAATAGTACCCAGCTCTGAGAATCTTATGGGCAGTGGTTTTCCAATAATGGTGCCCTCCACACATGCTGGAATGCAACTGCTGCATAACTTCTATTGATTTTTCTTTGTCCAGACACCTCAAAAGCACTCCAGATGGATCCCTCCAGTAGAGCAGATTTTCATTGATGCAATATTTAGCTGCCCTAAGCTTAATAGTTCTAGCTTGACTTTGAGTAAGGCCTGAAGGGATTTCTAACTTCATCAAGAAATTAATTATTGCAGAATACCAATCACAAGAAGCTAGATTTTTGACCACTAACTGCTTTCTCTCTGGTTCAGCTGCTTCCTCTTCTTCATCTGTCTGACCACTTTCTGCAATTGTGCATAGGAAATCAATATCCAATGATCTACAATTTTCCTCAGCTAGCAATCTGGCAAGACCCTGACCTTTGACCAGCTTGGTGGGCTTCAATTCTATATTAAATTCTATCATCTTTGCAATCCATTTTTCCCTTCTTCCATTAGCATCAGGTTGTGTTAGGACATCTTTAATTGTGGCAGAGGGTACATATGCAATTATCTTGGAATGCAAAATATAAACTCTGAAAGCTTTCAAGGATTTGATAAGAGCATATGCTTGTTTTTCAATAATGTCATACCTCAGTTCAGCATCCCTTAAGTTTTTGCTAAAAAACGCCACCGGATGCTCTGAACCTTCTTCATCTGCTTGCAATAAAACTGCTGCAATGGTGTCTTCAGAGGCAAATGAGAATACATGGAACTCCTTGCTGTAGTCCGGACTTATTAAAGTGGGAGCCTGCATAATAGCCTTTTTAATGGACTCAAAAGATCCTCTTGCTGCATCAGTCCATCTAACCTCTGACCCTTTCTTCAAAATGGAGGTAACATGCTTCACTAGTTCTGCAAAATTTGGTATGAACCTCCTGACAAAATTAATTTTGCCTAGAAAGGACTGGATATATTTCTTTGATCTCGGGACAGACAAAGTCTGTATTGCTTTTACTCTTTTTGGGTCAATTCAGACACCTGCAGCAGAAACAACATGTCCTAACAGCTTGCCCTCTTCTAAAGAAAATTGTGATTTTTTAGGATTGACTGAAATCCGAAACCTTCTGCACTTTAGAAACACTTTTTTTAAATGCTCCAAATGGTTTTGATGGCTGCTGGAGTAAATTGTTATGTCATCAAGGTAGATAGGAACAAATTTATCCTTCTCTCCTACAAATGCTATATCCATAGCTCTCTGAAAGGTAGCTCCAACATTCATCAATCCAAAAGGCATCTTGGCATACATAAAAGTGCCCCAAGGAGTGGTGAATGCAGTATTTTCTTGATCATCTGGATGCATAGCAATCTGATTAAACCCTAAAAAATCGTCCAAGAAAGACATTACTTTGGCTCCTGAGACTTTTTGCAACAAATGATCCATCTTTGGTAGATGATAGTTGTCTTTCTTAGAGCATTTGTTTAAGTTTTTGAAATCAACACACAGTCTAATCTCTCCACTTTTCTTCCTCACCACTACTAGGTTGGCTACCCAGTTGGAATATCTAAGAGGGACTATAATCTTGGTAGCCAACAACTTTTTAATTTCTTTTTCAATCAGGGGAAGAAGCACAGGGTTTATTGGTCTCAGCTTCTGCTTGAAAGGTATGGTGTCTTTCTCCAGAGGGATTTTATGCTGGATTATCTTCTTATCATACATTTTCATATAACTATACTCCTAGGCAAACACGTCAGCAAATTGCTTCATTAATTTGCAGTATTCAGAATTCTGGTTAGCAGACAAATGAGTAAACAAATTTATGTCTCTAGGCTGACCTGGACTCCCTATATCATACTTACAGACTGCAGATTGGTCTTCTTTCTGGGCATCTTTGTAAGGCACATCATCCTGGTTGAACAGTGTTTCAAGAGGAATTAGACCCTTTGGAATATGATTACTAGGAAGCTGGACAATTCCTTTTTTACCAATTTTATTTCTAAGCTGGGATTGGGGGCTTTCTTGCAAGGCTTCATTCTCTTGGTCAATTTGCATTTCAGAAAATTCATCAATGACTTGCAGAAACCTATTTATCTCATCATCATCTTCAAAAACCTTCCAATGCTGGACATTATCAGGCAAGGATGGCCTATATTTCATTTTCACTTCATAAACTAGTCTGGGAGGCATGGGAGGGATAAATAGACTAGCAGAAATAGCAAGGGAATCAGCAAGCTGATTTTTGGCTCTAGGGATATATGAAATATAGAAATAATCAAAAGAATCTCTGATTCTCCATACCTCATCTCTGTATGCTTTCAGCCTTTGATGCTTTGCTTGAAATGTTTTATTTACTAGCTGAATGACCAAATCAGCATCTCCAAATACCTTCAGATTCTTGATTCCTCTGTCTTTTGCTGCATTAAGGCCCAATATTAGAGCCTCATACTCTGCTATGTTATTAGTGACATGAAAAGCCAGCTTAAAAGATAGTTGTGAGCTTTTTTGTTCTAGAGATATCAGCACCACCCTTGCTCCTACAGTCTCCTTGGAACATGCTCCATCAAAAAACATCTCCCAAACCTGATTTCCTTGCTCTTTTTCGGCCTGATTTGATGGTTTCCTGAGCTGCATTAAGGCCTTTTGGGATTCTTCTATCTAGAGGATACATGCTCCAAAATCAGTGTCCACAACATATATGGGATGATTAGTAGGATTCTTCTCATCACTGATGATATATGCCAACTGTGCTTCTCTGTACAATCTCCTGCTTTCTCCTCCAAAAATTGGGACAGTGGCATAAGATAGATCATTTTGTAATGTCCCACCTAGTCTCTTAATCCATCCTCTAGACAGCAGCATGCCAAACTTAGGAGGGACATCTGCTACCACAATATCCATCATCATACTCTTCATGGGCAGCTGAGTTAAGGTAATGGCCAGGTCTTTGATTAATCCTAGGCATTTCACTTTCCTTGAATCAAAAGAGAATAAATCATGATATGGTCTAGTGATATCAAGGCCTAACTCTTCCATGACAGCTTTAGGCATTAAATTGTGGCTAGCCCCTGTGTCTAGCAGGCAATTGTGGAGGATTTTGTCATGAATGGTCAAGGAGACATAAAAAGATGGAGAATTATTATCAGCAAGTTCAATCATGGGGCTAAGCACAATGGCAGGTTTGTCATCTTGCAAATTGACAGAGTCAGTGGAGGTTTGTGTGGTTTCCAGCTCAAGGGCCTCAAGGATAGGCTTTCTAAACACTTCACTCTTGACCAACTCTATTAGAGGCACATATATTTTTAACTTCTGGACTTCTGACTCAAAGTTGAAAGAAGAAGATAACTTATTAGAACCTTTTACCTCTTGAACTGGAGCTTTGAGAATGACTGGATCAGCTGCTGGTCTTCTCTGTCTGATATTCTATGACTCTGTTTGGACAGCAGCTCTTTGGGCAGGATTCTCCTTGACATTTTTTGCATTTGACCTCAGATTATATCTTCGCTGCTCCTCAGTTTGTAGGACAGCTTCTCTATCCCATTCTTGACTGTCTTGTTCCTATAGCAATGATTCTTCATAAGCAGCCAAAGTCAAGAATGCAGTGCTGCCTTTATCTTCCATGTAGTGAATTTCATCCTCATCTTCAAATTGTTCCTCCTCCATGACTACATTTTGGAAAGGAGCTTTAACTTTCTGTTCTTCTTTTGATTCTTCACTCCTCTGAATAATTTGTAACTTTTCATTTGCTCTTTTGAATGGATTGGGATTTATTGGAGCAAATGTGTTATTTTGCCTTGTTTTTCCTGAATTCTGCTCAACCTTCAGCTTAGAAATTTCAGCAGCCAATGACTCTACCATCTTAGTCATTTTGTCTAATTTAGGCTCTAAAGATGATGTAGAGGAGGTAGAAGCCTGACCTCTCTACCTCCTTCTATCAGCTTGACCTTTGAGCTTTTCTGTAGCCATGATATTCGACTCTACTTCTAGGGTTGCATCCTGCATGTCTGCCAATGTAGCACATCTCCTTTCTCTCAACAATAACCAAAAATCAGAGTCAAAAGCATTGGCATAAGTGAGTTTGGCAGAGGTAGGAGAAGGCTTTACCTCAACTGGTATCTTACTAAACATACGGTTGAATCTTTTATTACAATCAGGCAATGATTCACCATTTTCCCTCTTCAAATTACCAAACTCAATATGATAATACAGCAAGTCTTTTTTATCTCCCCAGTGCTTCAAAAATGCTTCATCTAAGGCTTCAATATCAGCAATAGATCTAGGAGCTAGTTCTCTGAACCACTTTCTGGCCTCTCCATCAAGGCTCTGAACAAAAACTCTCATCCACACATCGTTTTCACTTATATCTAAGTTATCAGCATAACTATAAAAAGCCTCAAGGTGCTCTTTTGTTGTCACTCCCTCTATACCAGTAAACTTGGGCATATACTTCTAATATTCCCCCACAGGCATGGGATTTAAAGGAACATGCAAGACCAAGGTTCCATATCTAGCAGCAACAATTCTTTCTATCTTTGTGGGTGCTTGCTGGCCTGCCATGATTGGGATATGTTGAAGGATACTAGCAGATTGAGCAGTATGAAACAATAAAATGGATGACAAAGACAAAGCGATGTTTTGGACTATATGGGAAACTTTCTTTGGACTAAGATTCAAAGGGGAACTAGATTAACAAGGGGTTGTATTAATCTCTGAAGGAATTTCCTTATTAACAGTGTTGGGCTCTAAATCTTCAAACTATATATCTTCAGCTATAAATTTATCTTTCAGAGATGCATAAGCTTTCTTAGGCTTACCTAATCCTGATGCCCCTTTCTGTGATGCTTTCTTCAATTTGACAGTCCTCTCAGGGTCAAGCACTGGTTCAGCTGGTGATTTCTGAGGATTTCTTCGAGTATGTCTCACAAACTGAGCCAGAACTTCAATGTGGAGTCGCCAAAGGTTGGTCTTCCTCCAATGGAGTCGCCAGATAGATGATTACAACCAGAAATGTGCCCAAACCTTGTTTATCATCAAAATTTGGAACTATGTCGTTCTCCTAGGGAAGCTGAGCTTCAATCTCCTCTCCCCAGCAATGGCGCCAATTAATGTTATCACCCCAAGAAACTCTCCTAGGTTGTATCTCAGAGATGCTCGGGAACTGTTAGCTTTGCTATGCAAATGGATTCAAAATAGATTCAAAAAGCTCTCAAAGGCTGCAAATATGCTTATAGTCATGCCCAAAATCCATGTTTGTTGTTCAAATCATCAAGACATGACAAAAGCTACCCACCGATCAAAGAGGTTGCAAGAGGGAAGCCCTTTGGAGGGCAGAATTACACTATCGGAAGGTGAAAATACCCAAAAAAATCACATAAAAACCAAGATTGCAGGCTTATGAATCCACATCAACCTCAGCCATCGAATCTGGCCGATCAACGGTCCAGGTCGTGTTGGCATATCGCAAGTCGGAGGAGGCAGAGGCAGTGACATGATACATTACCGATGAGCGATCGCCAATATCGCTTCGGCGTATCGCTATCGGCGATAACAAAGGGATGGGCCTTTAACATATATCAGCGATCGCCGATGGGCCGGACCCGACGGCGTTATGAGTTATTTTTGATAACTTATCGGGTCCGCGGTGAATATCGCTATCGGCGTTTTCTGAGGGGCGGGGCCTTTACATATAGCATGCCTCTGATCCGATGGGTCGGACCCGATGACACTATAAAGGATTTTTCATAATATTTCAAGTCCGTGCGGGGGCCATTTTTATTGTATTTTGTGTATTGTCAATGTATAAGGAAATACACAGGAAGCCTTAGCGAATGCCGATAACGATGAAGACTGGACCCGAAAGGGTCCGGGAAGTGAAATAAATATATTTTCAAGTCCGCCAAAGTCGATTTCCTCATGTTTTGCAGCATTGTTCATGAATTTCCAAATATAAAGAAAAGCAAGGGATCGGCCGGCTGCGATATGCGACTGTGACCCGAAAGGCGGACCCGATAGAAAGTTATGCCATGTTTGAGGATGTTTGAAGTCCAAGTGAAACAGAAATGGGCGGGATTTAGCAGTGTCGCAGCATTTTCGTTGTTTATGACCCAGACAGACACAATAACAGAAAAGAAACATTCACAGCTATTGCCTGAAAGGGACCGGTGCAGGGATTTCATAAGAACGACAGCCACTCCATTGCAGGTTCAAGCGGCAAGCCATCCTTGAAGGAACCGTGCAGTTATGTTATATACCAGAAGAAGGATTCGGCGGAGGGACAGCGGCCGACAAACAGAACCCAGAAAGGGAAGGGGAAGGGCCACTACACGCCTCAACCCAAATCAAATAAAATCATGGAGCATTAACGGCCCTACCAGTGCAGCAGTCATCCTAACGAACATAATGGGGCATCTTTGGCACGAGGGAGCTCCTATGCATCACAGCAGGCCACCCAAAATATCTAAGTATGGTTATTTCTCTGTCAGAAGAGGAAAACTGCCGAGCCATGCCTACCTATTGAGGGAATCAATCAGTTAAACAAGACAGAAGGATAGACTAAGACACCTGAAGCCTCAAAAGGCTGAGGACCATTGTAAACAAGCTATAAATAGCTGAAAACAAGATGTAACAAGGGTTCAACTTTTGGAGATTATTCCTCCCCTGTTTTCTCAAGCTTCTCATCTGTAGTCTTTAGTAATACAAGCTTCTTTTGCTGCTACATGTTTAATGTCCATTTCTCTTCTATTCTATGCTTGCACTTGAACAGTTTGTTCAGGTTTTCTGTGTGTTTGAGGCCAGATAACTGTCATCTTATCTCTGCTTTGATATATTAGATTTGCAAGCTTCTTTACTGCCTATGGCTAGCCATTTATATGTGTGATTATATACGCATCTGCCGGTATAGTCAGTAAGTTCATTTGCTGCCTGTAGCTAGCCATTCGTATAGGTCCATGTATGCAACCAGCTGGCATAGTCAGTGTTCTCCATCTATCCATTAAATCTACAAACTATTGAGCATTAGCAGTCTAAAGCCTTGTGTTATTGGGGGTGTTCATGCATGCCTTGAGTGTGAATAGAGCTGAAATGGTTATCCGACTTGATCCAAACCATCTTTCATTCCAATATTTCAGAGAACAATATTAAAAATTATATGTTACCAGGCATCTATGATTTACAACCTCGGAGAGTTTCCTGGAGTGATAACATAATTGGCGCCGTTGCCGGGGAGAAGAGAATCGAAGCTCAACTTCCCTGGGAGACGACACAGCTTCAAGCTTTGATGACAGACAAGGTTTGAACATAGACATTGGTTGTAATCATCTATCTGGCGACTCCACTGGAGGAAGGCCATCCTTTGGCGACTCCACTTTGAAGTTCTGGCTCAGTTTGTGAGGCATACTAGAAGAAATCCGCAGAAGTCTCCAGTTGTCCCAGTGCTTGACCCTGAGAAGATTGTTAACCCGAAGAAAACATCACAGAAGGGAGCATCAAAATCAGGTAAGCCCCAGAAATCTTATTTGTCTCTGCATGAGAAGTTTTTAGTTGAGGATACGCAGTTTGAAGATTTAAAGCCTAGTATTGCTAATGAAGAAGTACCTGCAGAGATTCATAAAGCTCCTTGTCCATTTAGTTCCCCTTTGAATCTCAATCCAAAGAAAGCTTCCCATAGTGTCCAAAACATCCCAATATCTCTGCCATCCATTACATTATTTCCTACTGCCCCATCTGCTAGTGTCCTTCCACAAATTCCAAACATGGCAGGACCACAAGCACCCACCAAAATGGAAAGAATCATAGCCGCCAGGTATGGACCTTTAATACAACCCACTCCCTTGAATGCTATGCCCACTGGAGAATATCAGAAGTATATGCCCAAGTTCACTGGGACTGAAGGTGTCACTGCTGAAGAACACCTTGAGTCATTTTATAGCTATGCTGATAATCTGGATATTAGTGAAGATGATGTGTGGATGAGAGTCTTTGTCCAAAGTCTAGATGGGGAGGCTAGGAAATGGTTTAGAGAACAAGCCCCAAGATCTATAGCAGATATCGAAGCTTTATATGATACGTTCCTAAAACACTGGGGAGATAAAAAGGACTTGCTATACTATCATACGGAGTTTGGAAACCTGAAGAGGGAAAATGGGGAATCCTTGTCTGATTTTAATAAAAGATTCAACCGTATGTATAGTAAGATACCAGCTGAGGTAAAGCCTACCCCCACCTCTGCCAAACTTGCCTACACCAGTGCCTTTGACTCTGAGTTCTGTTTGCTGTTGAGAGAAAGAAGATGTACCACCCTAGCTGAAATGCAGGATGCGGCACTAGAATTCGAATCCAACATTATGGCTGCAGAAAAGCTCAAAAGTCACGCTGATAGAAGGAGGCCGAGAGGCGAGGCTTCTTCTGCTTCATCCTCAGATACCAAACTTGATAAAATGACTAGAATGATCGAGTCACTGTCTGCTAAAATTTCTAAGTTGGAGATTGAGCAGAACCCTGGGAAGATAAGGCTCCCAGGCACATTTGCACCAAGAAATCCGAATCCATTTAGAAGAGCCAACGTACAATCACAAATCATTCAGAGGGGTAAAGAAACTAACGAAGATCAAAAAGTTAAGGCTACTTTCCAGAATGTGGTCATGGAGGAGGAACAGATTGAAGATGAGGATGAAATTCTCTGTATGGAAGATAAAGGCAGTGATGCCTTTTTGACATTGGCTGCATACGAAGAGTCTTTGCTACAGGAGCAAGATAGTCAAAGGTGGGACAGAGAGGCTGTTCTGCAAACTGGGGAGTAGAAAAGATATAATATAAGGTCAAATGCAAATAATATCAAGGAGAATCCTGCCCAAAAAGCTGTCGTCCAAACAGAGACCCAGAATAGCAGACAAAGAAGACCAGCAGCTGATCCAGTCACCCTCAAAGCACCAGTTCAAGAGGTAAAAAGTCCTGACAAGCTACCCCTCTCTTTTAGCTCCGAATCAGAAGTTCAGAAGTTAAAAAATAACCATGCTCTGACAGAACTGGTAAAGAGTGAGATGTTTAGAAAGCCTATCCTTGAGGCTCTCGAGATGAAGATCACACGAACCTCCACTGACTTTGTCAATTTGCAAGACGATAGGCCTGCAGTTGTGCTAAGCCCAATGACTGAACCTACCAAGGATAATTCCCCATCTTTTTATGTCTCCTTGACCATTCATGACAAAATTCTCCATAACTGCCTCCTAGATACAGGTGCCAGTCACAATCTGATGCCTAAAACCGTCATGGAAGAGTTAGGCCTTGACATCACCAGATCATATCATGACCTATTCTCGTTTGATTCAAGCAAGGTGAAATGTCTGGGATTGATTAAAGATTTATCCATTTCCCTAACCCAGCTGCCCATGAAGAGCATGATAATGGATATTGTGGTGGCAGATGTCCCTCCTAAGTTTGGCATGCTGTTGTCCAGAGGGTGGATTAAGAGACTAGGTGGAACATTGTAGAACGATTTATCTTATGCAACTATCCCAGTGTTTGGAGGAGAGAGCAGGAGGTTATATAGAGAAGCACAGCTGGCATATATCATTAGCAATGAGAAGAATCCTACAAACCATCCCATATATGCAGTGGACACTAATTTTGGAGCTTGCATTCTCCAAATAGAAGAATCTCAAAAGGCTGCATTGCAGATCAGGAAACCAACAGCTCAGGCTGAGCATAATACAGGAGGTCAGATTTGGGAGATGTTCTTTGATGGAGCATGTACCAAGGAGACTACAGGAGCAGGGGTGGTGCTAGTGTCTCCACAACAAGAAACAGTTCAATTGTCTCTAAAGCTGGTTTTTCAGGTGACAAACAACATAGCAGAATATGAAGCACTGCTGTTGGGCCTTCATGCCGCCAAAGACAGAGGAATAAAGAAGCTGAAGGTATTCGGAGATGCTGATCTGATAATTCAGCAAGTGAACAAAACATTCCAAGCAAAGCACCCAAGGCTAAAAGCGTACAGAGATGAGGTATGGAGAACCAAAGAGTTCTTTGAATTTTTCTGCATTTCATATATTCCTAGAGCCCAAAATCAGCTTGCCGACTCCCTTGCTGTCTCAGCTAGTTTGTTTATACCTCCATCGCCTCCCAAACTAGTTTATGAGGTACAAATGAAGTATAGACCCTCCGTGCTTGATAATGTCCACCATTGGAGGGTTTTTGATGATGATGATGAGCTAAATAGGTTTCTTCAAGTCATTGATGAGTTTTCTGAAATGCAAATTGACCAAAATAATGATGCTTTGTTAGAATATCCCAAGTCCAAGCTTAGAAATAAGATTGGCAAGAATAGCATAGTCCAACTCCCTAGCAACCATATTCCTAAGGGTCTAATTCCTCTTGAGAGATTGTTTGATCACAATGATGTGCCTTACAAAGCTGCCCAAAAATAAGATCAAACTGTAGTTTGCAAACATGATATAGGACGTCCAGGTCACCCCAAATTCATAAATCTGTCCACCAATCTATCTGCTGACCAGAGTGCTGAATACTGCAAATTAATGAGGCAATTTGCTGATGTGTTCGCTTGGGAGTACAGCGATCTGAAGACATATGATGAAAATATAATTCAACATAAAATTCCGCTTGAGAAAGACACTATTCCTTTCAAACAGAAGCTGAGACCAATGAATCCTATGCTCCTTCCTCTGGTTGAGAAAGAAATTAAAAAGTTGTTGGCTGCTAAGATCATAGTGCCTCTCAGATATTCTAAATGGGTGGCCAATCTAGTTGTTGTGAGGAAGAAGAGTGGAGAAATCAGACTATGTGTTGATTTCAGGAATCTAAATAAATGTTCCAAAAAGGATAATTATCCTCTACCAAAAATGGAGCATTTGTTGCAGCAAGTCTCAGGTGCCAAAGTAATGTCCTTTATAGATGGTTTTTCAGGTTATAATCAGGTTGTTGTGCATCCGGATGATCAGGAGAAGACTGCATTCACCACTCCTTGGGGTACCTTTATGTATTCCAAGATGCCTTTTGGGTTGATGAATGTTGGAGCCACCTTTCAGAGAGCTATGGATATAGCATTTGTGGGAGAAAAGGATAAATTTGTCCTTATCTACCTGGATGATATAACAGTATACTCCAGTAGCCATCAAGACCATGTGCAACATTTGAAGAAAGTGTTTTTGAAGTGCAGAAGGTTTGGGATTTCAGTAAATCCTAAGAAGTCACAGTTTGCATTAGAAGAAGGAAAGTTGTTGGGACATATTGTTTCTGTTGCAGGTGTCCGAATTGACCCAGAAAGAGTAAACGCGATACAGACCTTTTCTGTCCCGAGTTCGAAGAAGGACATCCAGTCTTTTCTAGGCAAGATTAATTTTGTAAGGAGATTTATCCCAAATTTTGCAGAACTTATGAAGCATATTACCTCTATGTTGAAGAAGGGGTCAAAGATCAAGTGGAATGGTGTAGCGAGAAAGTCATTTGAGTCCATTAAAAGGGCAATTATGGAGGCCCCGACTTTAATCAGTCCAGATTATAGCAAGGAGTTCCGCATATTTTCTTTTGCCTCTGACGACACCCTTGCAGCAGTCTTATTGCAAGCAGATGAAGAAGGCTCAGAGCATCCGGTGGCATTTTTCAGTAAAACCTTAAGGGATGCTGAGCTGAGGTATGATATTATTGAGAAACAAGCATACACTCTTATCAAATCTTTGAAAGCTTTCAGAGTATACATCTTGCATCCCAAAATAGTTGCATATGTGCCTTCTGCTGCAATAAAGGATGTCTTAACGCAACCTGATGCTGATGGAAAAAGAGTGAAATGGATTGCAAAAATGATAGAATTCAACATAGAGCTGAAGCCTACCAAGCTGGTAAGAGGTCAGGGGCTTGCCAAACTGTTGGCTAAAGAAAATTGCAAATCTTTGGACGTCGATTTCTTGTTCAATGTAGAAGGAAATGGTCTAATGGAAGAGCATGAAACAGCTGAATCGCAGAGAGGACAGTCGGTGGCCGAGAACCTAGCTTCATGTAGTTGGTATGCTGCAATAATTAATTTCCTTTTAAAGCTAGAAGTTCCTTCAGAATTTTCTCAAAGTCAAGCAAGAACGTTAAAGCTCAAGGCAATGAAATATTGCATCAATGATAGCTCGCTTTATTGGAAGGATCCATCTGGAGTGCTTTTAAGATGTCTGGACAAAGAACAGTCAATAGAAGTTATGCAGCAGTTCCATAACAGCATGTGTGGAGGACATCATTATTGGAGAACTACAGCCCAAAAGATTCTCAGAGCTGGGTACTATTGGCCATCTTTATTTTCTGATGCATTTGCTTTTGTTAAATCTTGTGACAGGTGCCAGAGATTTGAAGGAAAGCAGCAGTTAAAATCCCTGCCCCTAAAGCCAATAATTGCAAAAGGACCTTTTTAGCAGTGGGACTTGGATTTCATTGGTGAAATCAACCCGCACTCCAGTGGCCAGCACAGGTGGATATTAGTTGCCACTGATTATTTTACAAAATGGATTGAAGCAATCCCAACAAGGAAGGCTGATCATAATGTGGTAATGAAATTTTTATCAGAAAACATTTTCAGCAGATTTGGTTGCCCACATAAGCTTATAACAGATAATGCAGCAGCCTTCAAGGCAAAAGAGTTGGTGGAAATGTGTGATTCAATGGACATTAAGCTTGTTCATTCCACCTCCTATTACCCCCAAGGGAATGGTCTAGCAGAATCCTCCAACAAAAGTCTGATCAGGATTATTAAGAAGCTGTTAGAAGATAATAAGAAGAATTGGGATGCAAAGCTCAAATATGCACTATGGGCAGACAGAGTGACCATCAAAAGATCTACAGGCTACTCTCCTTTCAAGCTGGTATATGGTACTGATGCTATTTTTCCAATTCAGCTTACTCTTCCTGTGGCAAAATTGCTCCAAACAGCGCAGAATGAAGAAGATGTTATGGCCAATAGAATCATTGATTTAATAGAATTATATCAGATCAGATAGCAACTGATTGAAAAAGCTACCGCACATTAGTAGAGGATCAAGGAAGTCTTTGACAAGAAGGCAAAGAGAGACAACTTGCAGGTTGGGGATTTGGTTATGAAATGGGATGCATTTAAAGAAAAGAAAGGCAATCATGGGAAATTTTATGCTCTCTGGACGGGCCCTTTCATCATTTCACAGATTCAAGGGAACAATACCTTCATACTGAAAAGTATGGAGGGAGAACTAGTTTTTGATGGCCCAATTAATGGGCGGTTTTTGAAAAGCTATGTGATTTAAGGTCTTTAGGCCTTAAAACTGTAAATATTTTATTTTTTCAGTTTTAGTATAAGCAAAGTAGACTCCATGCCCAATGGAACACTAGGAAATTTTGGCTAATTTGTTTTCTACAAGAAAGGCATTGATCTGCAGTTCTTGAGACCTCACAGGGAGGATCTCATCCCCAGAAGGAGCCAGTGTTAGCTTTGCTATGCAAATGGATTAAAAATAGATTCAAAAAGCTCTCAAAGGCTGCAAATATGCTTATAATCATGCCCAAAATCCATGTTTGTTGTTCAAATCATCAAGACATGACAAAAGCTACCCACCGATCAAAGAGGTTGCAAGAGGGAAGCCCTTTGGAGGGCAGAATTACACTATCGGAATGTGAAAATACCCAAAAAACCACATAAAAACCAAGATTGCAGGCTTATGAATCCGCATCAACCTCAGCCATCGGATCTGGCCGATCAACGGTCCAGGTCGCGTTGGCATATCGCAAGTCGGAGGAGGCAGAGGCAGTGACATGATACATTACTGATGAGCGATCGCCGATATCGCTTCGGCGTATCGCTATCGGCGATAACAAAGGGATGGGCCTTTAACATATATCAGCGATCGCCGATGGGCTGGACCCGACAGCGTTATGAGTTATTTTTGATAACTTATCGGGTCCGCGGTGAATATCGCTATCGGCGTTTTCTGAGGGGCGGGGCCTTTACATATAGCATGCCTCTAATCCGATGGGTCGGACCCGATGACACTATAAAGGATTTTTCATAATATTTCAAGTCCACGCGGGGGCCATTTTTATTGTATTTTGTGTATTGTCAATGTATAAGGAAATACACAGGAAGCCTTAGCGAATGCCGATAACGATGAAGACTGGACCCGAAAGGGTCCGGGAAGTGAAATACATATATTTTCAGGTCCGCCAAAGTCGATTTCCTCATGTTTTGCAGCATTGTTCATGAATTTCCAAATATAAAGAAAAGCAAGGGATCGACCGGCTGCGATATGCGACTGTGACCCGAAAGGCGGACCCGATAGAAAGTTATGCCATGTTTGAGGATGTTTGAAGTCCAAGTGAAACAGAAATGGGCGGGATTTAGCAGTGTCGCAGCGTTTTCGCTGTTTATGACCCAGACAGACACAATAACAGAAAAGAAACATTCACAGCTATTGCCTGAAAGGGACCGGTGCAGGGATTTCATAAGAACGGCAGCCACTCCATTGCAGGTTCAAGCGGCAAGCCATCCTTGAAGGAACTGTGCAGTTATGTTATATACCAGAAGAAGGATTCGGCGGAGGGACAACGACCGACAAACAGAACCCAGAAAGGGAAGGGGAAGGGCCACTACATGCCTCAACCCAAATCAAATAAAATCATGGAGCATTAACGGCCCTGCCAGTGCAGCAGTCATCCTAACGAACATAATGGGGCATCTTTGGCACGAGGGAGCTCCTATGCATCACAGCAGGCCACCCAAAATATCTGAGTATGGTTATTTCTCTGTCAGAAGAGGAAAACGGCCGAGCCATGCCTACCTATTGAGGGAATCAATCAGTTAAACAAGACAGAAGGATAGATTAAGACACCTGAAGCCTCAAAAGGCTGAGGACCATTGTAAACAAGTTATAAATAGCTGAAAACAAGATGTAACAAGGGTTCAACTTTTGGAGATTATTCCTCCCCTGTTTTCTCAAGCTTCTCATCTGTAGTCTTTAGTAATACAAGCTTCTTTTGCTGCTACATGTTTAATGTCCATTTCTCTTCTGTTCTATGCTTGCACTTGAACAGTTTGTTCAGGTTTTCTGTGTGTTTGAGGCCAGATAACTGTCATCTTATCTCTGCTTTGATATATTAGATTTGCAAGCTTCTTTGCTGCCTATGGCTAGCCATTTATATGTGTGATTATATACGCATCTGCCGGTATAGTCAGTAAGTTCATTTGCTGCCTGTAGCTAGCCATTCGTATAGGTCCATGTATGCAACCTGCTGGCATAGTCAGTGTTCTCCATCTATCCATTAAATCTACAAACTATTGAGCATTAGCAGTCTAAAGCCTTGTGTTATTGGGGGTGTTCATGCATGCCTTGAGTGTGAATAGAGCTGAAATGGTTATCCGACTTGATCCAAACCATCTTTCATTCCAATATTTCAGATAACAATATTAAAAATTATATGTTACCAGGCATCTCTGATTTACAACCTCGGAGAGTTTCTTGGAGTGATAACAGGGACATTACAAACTCAACAAAAATGTTGGAAATGGGTGGATGAATGGAAGAAATGATGCATATTCAAGCTACATAACCACTTCTACTATTCTTAACCCCAGACATGGGTGAACACACCCAGACTACAAGGCTTTAGACCACCAATTACTCACAGTTTAAGGAATAGGTGAACATGCAGAATACTGACCACACCAGCAGATGCACAAGACCATGTGATGGCCGGCTGCAACCAGTTAAGAGGTCTGTAAATATATTTCCTAATGCACAGACAGGATGACAGCTCTCTGGCATTAAAATAACAGAAACCTGCATACACACTCAATGATACATACTAGATTTTAACACAGAGGTGGGATGACAGCCCCTCTAATGCTAAACATCAAGAGCACATGAAAAATGCATAACAGGCACAGCCTAGAACAAAGAAGAAGTGGAAAGTGAGCAATTAACAGCAAAAGAAGCTTGCATTAGCTGAAAATGAAGACCAGACGCTGCAGGTATCATAGTAGTTACAGTCTCCAGAAGTTGAACTTTACATCAAAATAACATTCATCAACCCTCATTACATATTGTTTTTCAATATATATGGAGGTTGATTGCAAAAATATCTGCTATCCTATGCGTGGAGGGGTCATAATGGACCACCAACCACATTAACTGTTTGATATGGGTCTCTGATACAATCTACTGCTTTAATGAACAAATCGACCTTTTTGCTGCTCGGCCATCCTTCTCTGAGCAGATGGAGTGTAATGTGTATAAGGCTCCATGACTGATTAATGCCTTTAACTGCTCTTTCTTGTACTTTTCTTCCTCGGCCATGCTGCTTGTTGAATGCGGTTGTTGAGGATTCAATGCACAGAGTGTTGGATCATGGCTTCCTTCCTCCTTCGGGTACACTGGACAGGTTATGGGCACAGGCAGTATGGAGGAAGATCCACCATTGGATAGCATGGATCGACAGCAGAGAGCGCTTTGCAATGGCTATCAGGAGGAAGCAGAAACAACAAATGCGAGCCGTTGGATGAAACGGATGGACGGCTGAGATCTCATGGCGGGAGGCGATGGGAAGACGCAGGGCGGAGCGACTATGAGCTGTCAGATCACATATATGGATGGCGGAGATGATTTGACAGGGAGTATCAGGAGAAGGACGATCGGAATAGATGAGGGCCATCAGATCTTATATGAGTATATCTAACAGTGATCGGGAGCGGAAGCTGCATCGGAGATAATGCGCGGGGATCGTACGGGACGGCAGTAAGCGGTTTCCCCGCACCGCTTATCGGAGGTGGGCGGTATTCGTACGCGACCGCGCGATCCAATATAACAGCAACACGTGGTAGATGGGACCGGCAGGAAACCACCGCGATCGCGAGTTAATGTGCGGGCAGGTTTCAGCAACGAGAGGCGCGAACAACGTCAGATCGTGCGGCAAATGATCAGATGGCGGAGAACTGAATGGAGTTTAACAAGACTGATGTGATAGGGAAAGCTGCAGATTATTTGACTTTGTAAAAGCGCATGGTTATGTGAATATAGTCATATGGGCTTTGAAACTTAATGCTGAAGGGTTTAACCAGAAACGAACTTATGCGAGGTTTTGGGAGAAAAGCATAGCTGAAGGGGTTTAAAGGAGAATAAGGAGAATGAAGGAGAAGATGAAACCAACTGCTGCGAACCTCTTGAAGGCACAACCACCACTGCCAAACCTATTTTTTACCCATCAAAAGCTTAGTCTTATAGCAGAGCTAACAGTGTTCACCTTCACAAGAATTACCTTCTTGGCTTCAATCATCTCTCTCACAAAGTAATATTGAAAATTAATATGCTTTATCTTCGAATGATAAGCTAGGTTATTCACCAAGAAGATTACAATCTAACTTCACAATCTATCCTTATATCTTGTAGTACCAACTCAATACCCGAATAAAATATCAATAACCATAATTCTTCCTTGCTTAAATGAGTAGCTACCATGCATTCAACTTTTATAGTTGAGAGTGTCATTATGGACTTTCTCTTTCTCATCCAACAAATTTCTTCACAAAATTGGTTAAACACATACAAACTCGTAAATATTCTACGATCAACATCTCCATTCCAGTTTGCAACAACAAAGCCATGTATGTACAACACTCTATCCAACCCTAGTCTTCCTTGGTAGCACAATGCATACCTAGTAATGCCACGCAAATGCCTAAAACCCCTCTTTATTATTGTCCAATGCTCCTTCCCTAGTTTTGACATATACCTTCCCAATACTCCCACCGCATGTGCAATGTATGATCTAGTACATACCATTGCATACATCAAGGTTCCAACCACACTGGCATATGGAACACAGGTATGTCCTTTTCCTCTTCCTATGTCTTCGAACATTGATATAGAGATAACTTTACACCTACTGGAATAGGCACCTTTGCCTATTTACATTCTTGCATATTAAACCTTTGCAATATTTCTCGACATACTTTCTTTGAATTAACAAGAGTTTCTTGTTTTCCCAATCTCTTTGAATTTCCATACCCAAGATAAATTTGCAGCACGGAGATCCTTCATGTCAAATTTAGAGGACAGTTAAGTTTCACTTCCTAGATGATTTCCCTATCATTTCTAATCAAAAATATATCATCCACATACAATTCCAAATAAATAACATGATCACTAACTAATTTGAAATACAAAAATTCATCTGCTTTGGTCCTTATGAAGCCAAGTCCCAATAAATAAGTATTAATTTTTTTATACCACATCCTTGGTAATTGCTTTAACCCATATATGTTCTTTTTTAGCCAGCATACTCGCTCTTCAATTCCTCTTACAGTAAATCCTTCTAGCTTCTTGATGTAGATTTCTTCTTCCATATTCCCATGTAGGAATGTTGTCTTCAGATACCTATATTCTACTTCAAGATAAAAAGAAACAACAATAGATAAAAGAAATTTAATAGAAGATAATTTAGCAACATGATAAAAATTATCACCAAAGTAAATTCCCTCCACCTGGGAATAACCCTTTGCTACTAATTAAGCTTTCTATTTATCCACTCTACCTTCTTCACTTAAATTCTTCTTAAACACCCATTTGTTGCCAATGGGCTTTCTTCCAACTAGCAACTCCACTAGATCCCAAGTGTCATTCTTGTCCAAGGTTACCATTTCTTCAACCATGGCGCTTTTTCATAGTTTTCATCCTTTGAACCCACTACCTCCCTAATAGTTCTAGGATCATCATCAATAACAAAAAAATCAAAATTTGAATGGAAATTGGGTAGAGTATACCTTTATGGCTTCCTCCTTTCCTCGACCGATCTCCTCAGTGCTAGAGTTTGTGGTTCTTCTTATTCTTATTCTTATTCTTCTTTAGAGTATGATTCATCATCCTTCAATTTAGACGCTATCTTTTCTACTTCTTTCTCCCTCGGTAGGAATTTTTTTTGAAAACATCTTTGAATTCTCTAAATACAACATCTCTACTATACGTTACCTTCTTAGTTTCTAGGTTCCAAATCTTATAACCTTTCAAACCATCTTTATATCCAATAAAGATACACTTTTCAACTTTCTTATCTAGCTTGCTCCTATTCTCCTTTGGAATGTGTAGATATGCATCACTGTCAAATACCCTTAGATGTTTAAGAGAAGATTTCTTACCAGTACATATCTCATGTGGAGTCTAATTATCCAATGTTAATGTGGGTGATATGTTTACTAGGTAACATGGAATATCCATTGTCTCTACCCATAATTATTTTTCTATCTTGGAACCATTGAGCATGCCCCTTGATTTTTCCATCAACATCCTATTCATCATTTCTACAACTCCATTCTATTGAAGTGTGTATGGAGTATTATTTTGCCTTGCTATATTGTACTTCTTACAGAATTATTTGAATCCATTGTTGTAGAATTATTCATTGTTATATGTCCTCAACACCTCAATTTTCTTCTCTATATGATTTTCAACAGGAGACTTAAACTCTTGGAATTTCTCAAAGACTTTAGGCTTTTTCCTGAGGAAATAAATCCATGTATTCCTCGAGAAGTCATTTATAAATGAGATATAGTACAAAAATTTACCTAGTGATGGAACCAACATAGGTCCAAACACATCATTGAACACCAGCTATAATATTCTCTTTGACTTCGTAGAACTAAAGGAGAATATTAATTGATTTTGTTTCCCATTAAAACAATGTTCACATAAATCAAAATCTAGAGATAAATTAGACATACCTTCTACCACACCATTACCATTGTTAGGACCTCATATTGTCCCTTTTTGACCATACATTTTGCCATGATATCATCCTTTTCAACTTACATTTAAAAGTCCTTGTTAGTGTTTTAACCCAATTATCCCAAAGGTATGTAATGATTCTTCTCATCACTATATGTTTAATTATTTAGCATATAATCACGATATCTTCATAGTTAATCTTTAAAATTGTTAAGTGTTGAACAGTTAAAGAATGATGTGCAGTCCGCGTTGCTGAAACAGCCTGGAGTTTGCGAGACTATTTTTGCAGTTGCTGAAACAGTAGAAACGGAATGCGAATCTCGAAGCTGAAACAGTTGAGATTTTCATTCTAAATTTGATAGCAACAAAGGAACCAGACTGATCACCGAGGAAGCTGTTACACTAGATGAAATGCCTATAATCTAAAGACAGTATTACTGTAACAACATTTTGTTGATGGGAAATTGATTTCCTTATTTTTGTATAATGGGTTAAAATAATGTAAATCTTTTGTAATAGATGTCTCCTCTTTATAAAGAGGAGACATCTACATTAGAGAGGGACAGACTGTGAAAGAAGGCGGAGCTGAAGGAACAGGACTAGAATTCTTTTTGTAATATGACATATTGATGGATGAATAAAATTTTGTTCTGAACATCTTTTTCTAGTTCTTGTCTCCTGGGGAATCTTGTGAGAAGGACAGGGCCCACCTTCATCACAAGATTCACCCATTATATTTTTGCAGTGTGTCAAGTGTGTCTTTTATTCATACCTTGTTAACAAGTACTGTTTGCGGAATATTGTTTGCAATACCTTTGCTGAAACTCTGTTTCTTTCTCAATTGATTATTGTATTATTCAAATTTAACTCATGAGTGTTTCACCAGTGATTAGGTTACAGAGTGAATTAGCAAGCTAGTTAATCAGAGGCAAGTGCTGGAGATTCCTGCTCTGGGGATAGGGTCCTGACTCTCTGTTACAGCACAGCCATTGTTTTCCTTTGCAGATTGATTCTTTTTCACTATATGACTCTTTGAGTGGAATTAAGCATTCTTTGTTAGTTATTTGCAATAGAGTGTAATTGCTATAACACAGAGTGGAGCTTCATTTTGTTAAAATAAGGTGTGATTTGTTTGTACTACAACTTTTTTCGCTTTTAAAATTAAGTGCATATAGTACGCAGTTGCCTTTGAAATAACAAGACTTCCCTGGGTTGACAATTTATGTCGCACTTTGTTGTTTAATTCAATAAGCAATTAAAGTGACCAACATTTTGGCACCGTTGCTAGGGAAGGCAATTATATATTTTAAAAGTACTGATGATTTTCTTGTAGATATGCAGGATGCATGAGAGGACGCAAGAAAACTAATCCTATAGGTGGCAAGGGCAAAGGAAGAGGAGGAAGAAAAACTTTCATCGATGAGATTATTTCAAAAGCTGAGACATCCCAGAGGCTAAGCTCTCGGAGGCCACAGACTCAGCACTCTCTCCAAATGGACTACCAAACAGAGGAAGTAATGGGCCCTGAAAGGATTGTAGAAACAGCAAAACATATCGAGGAACCAGTGGAGGAAGTTGAAGTGCCAGTAGAAGATATTGAAATTGAAGAACCAATAGAAGATATTGAAGTTGAGGAACCAGTTCAGGACATCGAGAGTCCAACGGAAAACACTAAAGACAAGGCAAGTGCATTAGGAAAGCAACAAATGGATGGAAACAATGAAGGAATCTTTGGTGGAGGACGTAGAGGTGAAGGAAGAGGTGAGAATTCTCTCTCCACCTTGGAATTCCCTATTGAGGAACTTCCCAGAGGTACAACTCCTATGAAGAATATTCCACTCTCAGCCCTACCTAACTTCCATGGTTTATCCTCTGAAGACCCTGATGATTTTCTTTTTGAGTTTGATATACTGTGCAGAAGTTATGATTATGTTAATAATGCTCAAAAGTTAAAGTTGTTTCCAGCAACACTAAAAGGAAATTCACTAAGATGGTTTATGAGCTTGGGAGGTCATGTGATCACAACATGGGATCAGATGAAGGAGAAATTTCTAGCCAAATACCAAGACTATTGCCGGACGAGAGAAAAAAGGGAGGAATTATTCAAGATGGTTCAGAAGGAAGATGAAAATCTGGAGGACTTTGTGGAAACTAGTATAACCTATAGAGATCCGAGCACCCTGATGTAAGTAAAGATATTCTTAAAACAATATTATTGAAAGGGGTAAGGGATGATTGTTTAGATATGTTAAATATGCTTGGTAAAGGGGATATATCTAAAGAATCATATGATGAAATTGTTAACCTCTGCAAGAGGTGTTCAAGAGGAGCTGCAAATAAATCAAAGAGCAGGGATAGTACTTATTCAAGGGTCCAGAAATCAGCCAGTGGAGGAGCAACAAGAGCTGAAATAGGTAATCTACTTGAGGAATTCAAGACTGAAATGTTAAGTTCTTTTGCTTCACAGATTGATACCTTGCAGGTTAAAAAGAAGCAGGCAGAGGCAGAAGCTGCTTTGGCCATTTTCTGCCCTAAATGCAGAGAAAAACACCCATTGAGGGAATGCCCACTAGACAAGGTACCAATCTGTACCATTTGTGAGAAGGACCATGAAACTCAACAATGCCCCTCTTTACCAGGGATAAAGGTAGTGTTAAAACCAACTGAGGAGGAAGCTAAAGTAGTTTATTTGCTGACACAAAGGAGGCAATGGCAACCACGAGGACAAGGTACGAACTCTAGTATGCCATTTAATCGTTGGAATAATTATCCTTCTTTTAATCAAGCAAATTACCCACCCTTTAACAAAATGCAATACGCACCCTTTAATCAGATGAATTTCCCACCCATGCAGCAAACAAACCCGCCCTTTATAGACCCTGAAATGTGGACTCCCTGGCTTCTACAACAATCCTATTTTAACCAATGGAACCAAAACTGGAGAGCCCAACAAACTCCATTCACAAACCAATTTCCTCAACAACTTTCTCTCCCGTCAGGTACCCCACCGAATAATCAGACCATGAAGCCTCAGTTGCCTGTACAACAGAACCCTAACCCTAATAATAATAAAGTTGTACAAGTCATTGACATTCAGATCCTGCCATCTCCTGTGCAATGTAATGATATTCATTTACGATCTGGGAGAGTAGTTGAGCCGATTATGGATGATATTACCTCTTCTGACTCTGATAAAGAAGAGACGGAAAAGAATAAATCATCTAATAAAATTGTTGAAACAGTCAAGCCATCCTCTAATAAAACTGCTGAAACAGCAGAGCCACCATTCCCTGAGCGTTTGGCTCTCACTAAGACGCCTGAGCCACCTGCTTTTAACCTTTTAGGGGAATTGCAGAATCTGTATGTTAAAATTCCACTTTTATAAGCACTCAGAGATGTGCCAATCTATGCCAGAACCGTCAGAGACATTTGCATCAAGAAACCTGGTAGGAAGGATCCCCTTACAGTTCATGTGATGGGTGATCTAGCTGCTTTAATGTCAGGAAAAATTCCCCCTGTAAAATATGGTGATCCTGGTCACCCCATGGTCACAGTACAGGTCAGAAAAACTATTGTTTCATGAGTTCTGGTAGACCTAGGTGCTGCTATAAATATTATGACCCTTGAAACTGCACAGCTGTTACAGTTGAAAAATGTAATTAGAGAGACACCAACTATCCTGGAATTAGCTGATTATTCCACAATCAAACCAGAGGGGGTTATTGAAGACCTGATCATTTCAGTTGAATCCTGGAATTACTCAGCTGACTTTGTCATATTACAGAGTAAAGCAAAGTTGGGGGGGCATCCTCTGATTTTAGGAAGACCCTGGCTGGCTACAGCAGATGCTTTTATCAGCTGTAGATCAGGCTCAATGACAATTTCTAATGGATGTGAAACTAAGCAACTTACGTTGTACCCTCATGCTACACCTATGATTAACAATGATGATTCTGTATGGTTAGATTATGAGGATAATGATACTCAACCCATTTTGACCATTGGACAAGCCTTAACTCTTAAAGATACCACAGAAGATGAAGTAATTAGTAATTTTATTTCTGAACCTTCCTCAGTTACTTCTGAAACATATAATCAGTTAACTGCAATTCTGGATCCTGAAACACAGAAAAAGCTTAAATCTGAAAATCTACCTCAAACATCAACTGCTATCTCCTCTAAAAGCATAACAGTAGAAATTGAACCTGGCAAAACATTGAACATAAACCCCAATTTATCAGATGCTGAAACACAACAGCTAATGAAGTTGCTCCGTGAGAACAAGGAAGCATTCGCATGGGACTACACAGACATGAAGGGGATCTCTCCTGAATTATGTACTCATCGTATCTATATTAAGGAGGGGGCCCGACCAGTCTGTCAACCCCAGCGGCGAATGAATCCCAATTTGAGGGAAATTGTTAAGGAAGAACTTCAAAAGTTGCTTGATGCAGGGTTTATATACCCCATATCTGACAGTGAATGGGTTTCTCCATTGGTAATAGTACCTAAGAAAAACGGGAAATGGAGAGTGTGTGTAGATTATAGAGCCTTAAATAAAGCTACCCAAAAAGATCATTTCCCCTTGCCATTTATTGATCAGGTGTTGGACAGCTTGTCAGGAAAGAAATTCTTTTCCTTTTTAGATGGTTTTAGTGGATATAACCAAATCAGAATTGCACCTCAAGATCAAGACAAGACCACTTTTACTAGTCCTTGGGGGACTTTTGCTTATAGAGTTCTCCCATTTGGACTATGTAATGCTCCAGCAACGTTTCAAAGAGCAGTGATAGGAATATTTTCTGATATGCTTAATGATTCTTTGGAGATATTTATGGATGATTTCACTCCCTATGGTGTGACTTTTGAAGATGTGTTACAAAACCTTGAGAAAGTACTTAAACGATGCATACAAGCTAATCTTTCCTTGAGTACCGAAAAATGTCATATGATGATGAACGAAGGAATTGTACTAGGACACTTCATTTCATTCCTTGGGATTCAAGTCGATCCATCCAAAGTACAAGTAATTCAGACCCTTTCTATTCCTAAAACACAAACTGATGTAAGAAGTTTTTTAGGACATGCTGGATATTATAGAAGATTTATTAAAAAAAATTCTAAACTAGCTTCTCCTTTGTTTGTGTTACTTATGAAAAATGTTGAATATAAGTGGATTGATGCCTGTCAAAAAGAATTTGATGAACTGAAGCATCAGTTGTTTACAGCTCCTATTCTGAGGGGACTTGATTGGGCACTTCCCTTTCATATATCCTTTGATGCTTCGGATACTACAATTGGAGCTGTCTTGGGTCAAGAAGAAAACAATCTTCCTTATGCTATCTATTTCATTAGTAAGAATATGACCCCTGTTGAGCTTAATTACACAGTTATTGAGAAAGAATTTTTAGCAGTTATTTATGCTATTAATAAATTTTGACATTACATTACTGGTTATACTACTTTTGTTCATATTGACCACTCGGCTATCAAGTATTTAATGAATAAATCTGTTACAAATGCTTGAGTTACTAGGTGGTTATTGTTACTACAAGAATTTGATATTAAAATTGTAGATCGACCAGGTAAAGAAAATGTAGTTGTTGATTTCCTTTCTCGGATAAAAACTGATGATAATACTCTAGTAGATGATTCCTTTCCTGATGAATACTTGTTTGCAGTATCTGCTCACTCACCATGGTATGCAGACATTGCCAATTATCTGGTTGCAGGGAAGCTACCATCACACCTATCACATCAGGAGAAAAGAAAGATCATTCAACAAAGTGCTAGGTATAGCTGGATAAGTGGGTGTCTTTTTCATACATGACTTGATCAGGAAATCTGAAGATGCATTAGAGAAGATGAGGTTTATGATATATTGAAGGCTTGTCATGATGGCCCTTGTGGTGGGTATTTTGCTAATAAAAGACAGAACATAAAATTCTCAGGATGGGTTATTATTGGCCCTCACTTTTCAAGGATGCAAAGAAATATGTCAGGGCCTGCGACAGTTTTAAGAGAATGGGCCAACCCAATCAAAGAGAAGAAATGCCACTGAACCCTTAGGTAATACTTGAACCCTTTGAAAGATGGGCTCTAGATTTTGTAGGGCCCATCAATCCTCCATCCAACCAAAGAGTTTATATATTGGTTTGCACAGATTATATGGCTAAATGGGTGGAAGCTAAGGCACTTATTAAAGCTAATGAAGAATTTGTTTTAACCTTTTTATTTGAAGAAATCTTCGTTAGATTTGGGGTGCCTTAAGAACTAGTCACAGATGGAGGACCTCCTTTCAATTCTCATGGTTTTAAAGCTATGCTTCAAAAATATCATATCAATCATAAAATGACTACACCTTACCACCCCCAAGCTAATGGTCAGGTGGAAAGTACAAATAAAGTCATAGAAGTTATTTTAACAAAAACGGTGAAGGAGAATAAGAAAGATTGGTCTCAAAGACTGCCTGAGGCATTATGGGATTACAGAACTACTTGGAGAAACACTACAGGTTTTTCACCCTATGAATTGGTTTATGGTAAAAGCGTTGTTTTTCCTGTGGAATTTGAAATTAAAACCTTAAGAATTGCTTTAGTTGTTAACCTTGATTTGACTGATGCACAAACAGCTAGGTTGCAGCAGCTGCAGGAATTGGATGAAAAAATTTTGGATGCCATCCATCAAACAACTATGATTCAGCAGCAAAGAACCAGGTGGCATGATAAAACTATTAAGCATAAGCAGTTCCAAAAAGGTAATTGGGCTTTATTATATGATTCCAGGTTTGAAAATTTTCAAGGGAAACTACGAACAAGGTGGCTGGGACCTTACGAGATAGATACTATTTTTCCCAATGGAACAGTAAGGCTCCTAACAATTGATGGTTCTAGAACTCCATTGTTAGTAAATGGGTATCGGCTTCATCTGTACCAGCAACCGATTTCTAAGGAGGATTTTAAGGCCACTTGCATGGCAGATTCACATTATACCTTTTTGGGGGAGCCTCTTGCCCCTCATTGCACTTAATCTCTGCATTATATATTCTTGTATTATTATTAGATTAGATTACTTAACTAATAATCCCTGTCAAGGGCTGCCATATTACAATTTATTATTTTGTAGGTCTTAGATTCGGAGGCTGGCTGAAGGAACAATTGCATTACAAGTAGGATCAGGTTTCAGTTTGGGAAACATTGCCATTCCACTTCAATTCATAATCCATCCCCTCATACTACCCTTCAGCAACATTTTCCTATTCTTCTTTAACAGCAGCATCTCTTTTTCCCGTTGCTAAAACACCAGTTTCGACCGTTGTTGAAACACCAACTTTTCCCCATTCTCTCCATTGCTGAGACACTGATTTCTCCATTGCCGAAACACCAACTTTTTCCATCTTTCCGAAAAAGCATCAATTTTCCCATTTTTCCGTAATTGAGGCATCAACTCCTCTAAAAAACGACCAATACATATCACTTTCCATTGAGAGAATCAGCCATTCATCCTGATAATTGTGTTCCTTCACCATTACCTCCTATGAATAGAGAAAGCCTTTTATATAAATACCCTCATATCTTACAACCCTTTCCCATAACCATTGGTGATCTATTAAATGACGAGATTATACTTTCAGCACAACAATCGAAGGTAAAATGTGAGGTATGCGTGTTTATGTGTAAATATTAAACTATAGTTAATGAGAAGATTCTGATATGATTGCCGAAATCACCGTACATTCAAAACTTATCATTTTAGCCGTAGTTGGGGGGAATATCAAAATTTTGCAATCATTACCCGATATGCCAATCACCGTCGTTTTTATTACGACCGTGTCTCGTCACCCCGTCTCTGTCTTATTATGTCATAACCTCATTTGCAATATCTTACTCTGTCTCGGCTGCGGTAACTCAGCTCTGTATTGTGCATTTTATTGAACCGGTAACTATGGGAGGTAACGCTGTTCGAAATGAACCTGGTTCAATGGCTCTATTGGAATTACACCCGGAAGCATATCAAATTTTTCTGCAAGCCGGTTGGGTGGATTATTTCCGAAGGCTGCAGGAATTTGATTCTTAGCAAGTCCTGGGATTCGCACATAATTTAAAGGAAGGTTATTCTACTATTCGGGGAGTGCGAATTCCAGTAACAGAGGAAGATATAGCACAGGTTTCAGGATTACCAGCCGATGGCATCCATTGGTTCAGCCATAAACACATCATTCTGAATGCACAGCAGGATTTTCTTCTACTTGGAGAGCGGGTCGAACCTAAAGGCAGGGGTGTTCCATGTCGAGCTATAAAAAGGGTCTCTTTCACCTCTAATTACCTCACATTAGTTTGTCAATCCAGGAAATTTTTTTTATTTCAAAGAGTTTCTCAGTCTGAGGCTATCATTTGCCAGAGTAATGTTAGTAGTACAGTGTTCAAAAATAAAAGAGTAAACGGATGCTTGTTTACAGCAAACTACTTTTAAAGATTAAACCAAGCATTTAGAAAACTAAGCAATTTATCAGTCAAGGGTTCAGTAGCAGTAACTCATCCCTTTGTAAACTGATGGAACTAAAGGAAATCAAGGAACAGATCATTGACCTGGGAGCCAGACAGTAAATGTCAATGCTCACTATAGCCTTAGATCGTTCTTCACACCACACAATAATACAAATGACAGGAAATGGAACAGCAGATAAGAAATAGGACAGTAAATAAGAAATGGAACAGTAAACCTGAAATGGAACAGCAAACAGGGAACTGTAACAGTAATTAAGTCTAACAAGCAGTAACACCTTAGTCTACAGGATCAAATGCAATAATCGTGTCCTACAAAAATCAAATGGAAATCCTTCACTTTTAAGGACGAATCGAACAACACACAGAAATGGAACGGCACTGATTAATGATGGACTATAGAACAACACTTGAAAACCACTCATACATGCACACGACACACCTTATTAGTAATCTGATCTTGGTAATCCAGTTAATAATCTTAGTTATAAAGACTACGACTGTATTTCAGAATGGAACAACAATGTCTATAGATTCAACAATCACAAAGAACATAATCCCTATGATGAATTTAGTAATACCAATGAAATAAGTGTACACATAGAGACTCTGTAATTGAACAGCAACAATATTCTGTAAAGACCAACGATATTATATCAACACTTAAAGGAATAGTCATACGTTGAAAAATTAATACAATGATTCTGTCTTCAGAAACTTCAATAAATCAAACATAACAAAGCGTGTGATGTAAACTAACAAAACATATCAGATTACCGAATAACGTTGATAAGCAAACCACGCATAAACCAAAAGTAATAGTACAGGAGCAAGTGTCCTCCAAGGCCGGGTCCTTAGCCTCCAGGGGTACACCGCTTGAAGTTATTCTAGACTCAGAGATGAAATAGCAACCAAGTTTGTATTAATGCATAAGACAAAATTATAGTAGATCAGTTCTCAATGAGACTTGATGATCAAAGTTTCAATCTTAAGGGAAATTACATAAAACACAACAGACCCCTCGGGCTAACAGTGCTGCCCCTTTTATAATGGTGAAAACAGTGATGTCTAGGTGCAAAAATAGTTAAAGCAGCGATCCCTCAGGATCAAAGGATCCTGAGGGATTCGCCGAACCAGTAGTTCTCAGTTATCTCTTTTCTTTCTTGCGCCGAGCCGATATCTCCATTTCCTTTCTACGGCTGATACACTTTGATTTGGTTTGCCTTGTTTGCATACGGTTCCCCGTCAAAGGGACAACGGTTAACCCGGCCTTGTTCTTTACTTTGGAACGGCAGCCTTTCGTTTTTCCTTCTTCCTGCATAAGAAAATGGAAATTGTCAGTGTTTTCGTTTTGCACATTAATCTCACAGGTTTTATTATAATTCCTTATCATTTACCTAGTTCATGATGCAAAATTTTTGTAAGTTCTAATGAAAATATGTTGAAATAATTACCGAAAAAATACCTTCTTTAGTACTCCACACACCCCCCTGCTTACCCTTTTTCATGCCCTCATGAAAACATTGTAGTTGACATGTAAGGCAGTGAGAGAGTAGGCTAGAGATGGAATCTCATGTGGAGGTCTACAGCCATGATGCATAACTAGGTGTTCAAAGAAATGGCCTGTCTGACCCTCAGGCATCTCATACAGGGCTTGGTATCCAGGTGCAGGGTGCCAAATGATTGGACTCCGAAACCTATATCCTAACCAGGATGACCCTGCCCTAACAAAATGACTTCGCCATAGAGGTGCAAGCGATTGGCGGCTAACTTAAAATTTTCATACTTAAATTGTTCCCTGAGTTGGATATTCGAATTAGAGATCTGATATCGAAATTTAGCCGCATCAATGGCAAGATCTTTAATAGTGAAAAAGTATTCTATTCCCTGCCGATTGATTGTTGTATGAATGGGTCCTAATGCTTCAATTACACCTGGAGTCTTCATGAGGTTCCTATGTTCTCTCCACAATTATACTGGATCCCTAGGCTCAGCTCTCATCCACAAGTCTAATCCGTTTTCTTGCCTTTGGAAAGCATTATAGGCTTTAAGCCATTTAATTTGATTAACCCCAAATGAAATAAATTCCTGTAATTGGATATCCCCGACAAAAGGGCCGGGGTTCAGCTCGGTCTCCTGGTCTAATACAAGGTTATGCAAATAAAATTCACACAGTAATCTTTGAACTTTTACCCCGTAGTGCTTACAGCAGTTTATAAAATCATCGATGGTATTAATTTGTATAGGAGCACCTCCTTTTACAGCCTTTATTTTCAATTGCAAATATCGTTCCATTAAAAACAAGGCATAATTCTTAGCAGGGGCTCTGCATGCTAGGATGTCATTGTACAAAGAACATAAGGTATCCATCTGCTTGATAACTATATCTAACCTACGAGTTACCTTCGCGAATTTTTCTTCTTCCCTTCGCCACCCTTCAAAGGCCTGGCTTTCGGATAGATTGACGTTCCTTAGCTGTTGTTGCAGCTCTTCATACCTTTCTCGAGGGACTATTTGCTCTATAAGCTTTTCCACTGCTTGCTGAGCTTGCGTCAAACCCTCTCGTAGGGTTATCGTTCTCGGATCACTTTCCCATACGGTGGTGGAGACCGAGAGATTTACCTGAATTTTCCTATTGCGTTATCTTGTGTTCATGGCCCGTATTTCTCCTGAGGGTTGTGCCTCCGTCTAAATTTCTTTATCGCAGGTCAATATATCATCCGTTTGTATTTCAACATGGGTAACAGTCAACTGTTGTTCCTTTTGATTTTGAACAGCAGACTGCTCCTCAACAACATTTGGAACAGCAGCCTGCTTTTCGACAGGGTTTTGAACAGCAGGATGGACTCTGGTCCTCCGATCCTTTGTCTTGAGGGGTTTTGCTGGAGTAGTTGCATGTTTCCTTCTCGAAGTCCTTTTTACCCTTTTCCTTGCTTTCAAAATCCTAATCTGCTGTCGAAGCTGAACTATTACATTTAGTAGTCTTTGCTGTTCTTTCCGTAATTTCTTAATTTCCTCAATTTCATTAGAAGAAATAACAGATTGTTCACTGCGGCCTGGACTATGACTTGGATCAATTTCCTGATTCTCTTTGGGGTGCTTCTTTGTTGCTCTACTCTGGTTGCTCTGGGGCAAGAACCCTAGCTGGTTTTGTTATTTCTTGGGTGACTTCCTTTTCTGCCTCCCCTTCTTCCGGAATTTCTTCTGGTGTCGTTTGGCTAGGAACGGATTGTTCCTGTTCTACATCACTTCTCTCTCTTATCACATTTTCATCATGAACAGGCTGACTCTCCTCTTCTACCTCCTCGGCATGTAATTCTTCAGGTGCATTTCTATCCTGAGCAGAGTGTTCTTTTGGTTCTTCTTCAGCATGGAGATCTAGTGGGCTGGAGGGTTGGCCATATTCACCCATATTGGCCAAGATTTTGGCCAATTCATCTTCTCTCAATGGATTCTGCAATGTGCTACCTTCCTACTGTTTTGTTTCCTCCTCCTACTCAGGTTGTTCAGTTTCATCCTTCGTTTCTCCTTCCTCGTTTTCCTGCATTTCTCCTTCCTCATTTTCCTGCATTTCTTCTTCCTCATTTTCCTGCATTTCTTTCTCATTTTCCTCTCCTTCTAATTGTGGGGGTTGTTCATCCCCTGTATCGTCTATCTCTACTGGTTGGCTGGTATCTCCTTGGGATTTTTCCTTCCTTCCCTTTAGTCGTGCTAGTCGGACCGATTTCCTTCGTTTTTCTAGACGCTCAGGTGTACTAGTGGCATGTTTACGTTTTGGGGATGGTGTGGTCAATCCTCCATCTATCATGGCAATTAGCTCTTCCCAGCTGCTCTGCTGCTGGGTAAGGCTATGGCTAACTATTAACCGTATCAACCCATGATGACTAACAACTAATTCTACATGTTGTGCCTTTTTCATGCTCCGTGCAACGTCATGAAGTAATGAATTCAAAAATGCAGGTAAATTTACAGAGCATTTTTGCTTTAATACAGCTAAAAGTTTAAGGTGTCGTGGTCTTACCACGTCTTTTCTTCCTTCACAAGTGATGTAGCTTTGAATGGTCTTTGCCAATTCCGCCCATGGTTCTCCTAATGCTACTGGTAGAACCCCCTTTCCTCTAATTGTCAGGCTCTGGCCTTCCTCCTGGAAGGTTTCTATGATCTTCTGCAATCTCTCCTTCTTTAACGTCCATACAGGTCTAGCGGCTGGCAGTCCCGAGACCTCTGCGATTATGTCATCGGTGACTGCTATGTGTCTCCCCCTCACTGTGGAGTGATCCTCTTGCAAATTCTACAAGAATTCAATTGCTACCGTCTCGTTGGATTCCTGTAAGCGATTGAGATAAGTTAGCCACCCTACCCTTGCCAGTATTTCCCGTGCAGCATTAGAGACTGTTAACACCTGTGGTTCTCTCTGAATCGATCTTCCTCCCATGTTTATGGTTTCAATGTAAAATCTCAGAATTTGACAATGGAACAGCAGCTATTGAAACACAGAGAGACTGAAAGACACAGGACTCGCTCAAAATCTAAATGGATTTACTAATGCCGCAAAGCATACTATGGAAATGGCGTAGGAATAGCAAGCCATGCAAGAATAAAAAATAGTATACCGTTGAGCCGTGCTATTCCCAATTACGTAATTTCCCAAATAGCGGTCTGACACGTAATCCAGGGAATGATAAGGTTAACCTCCCCCCCCGTAATGTGATAGGCCGTCCCGGCCGTCAAATAAAGGAGTGGCGTTCCGTTCTGTTCTGAAGCAGAGTCATAAAGGAACAGTGTATGGTAATATGCCATGTTTACAAAAGTAGAAGATTACTGAAATCGAGGTGTAAAGTTGGATTGCTTAATACGTAAGAGACTACTATGATATGATGCGAGGCTGGGAGGATAGGACATCTGCCGTGCATACAGAGTCTCATGTGGTCATTGTCAATTATTCTGTCATGATTGGCGATAATAGATTTACATGCGTTGTATGGTTCAGATAATAATATACATCCTTCTTATGTGATTTATTACTAAGGTATAAGAAACAAAAGGGTGCTGATAACTACCTATTGATGTAAACAATGTGACTTCAATACCATTAACAGTGCTCTGCTACCGACAAGTGTCCATAACCTTGGCAAAGTTGTTTATTTCACCCATGGAACCATGATCTTTTGTGTATGCTTAGAAAATGTTGTGCGATGTCAAAATGTAGGCCATTATGCTGGCTTGGTGACCAGTTAGCCATACTGCCATTCACGAGGAAGGAGCGAAAGGTGGGCAGGCCGGCTTGTGATGAGACCTCCTGTTCCAAGGGTTCTTTATTTGATATACCTTTTGGACCATATCCCTGGTGTGGTGGCCATGGTGGGAATGCCACTTCACTTTCTTCCTCATGATCATGGTAGGCTGGCTCTTGATGAGACCCCCTATCCTGCATTTGACAACTTATATAAACAAGTCATTAAGACATCATTATTTGCTCTTTTTTCTTTCTTTTTCATAAAGTATTTTCCCATTTATACACAAAGGGTGGTTCAACACTCCTTAAGAGTAGGAATGGTGGAAGAAGTCTTAACATCTCAATAGGAAGATATAAACCCTTTGCTCTTATTCCTAAATAATAATCAAAGAGGATTAAAAAGAACCAACATGATAAAGATAATCAATCAGAGCAGAGTTAGCGGAATAATGACAGCAAAAGATAATGGGTAAGTGTGTCCTTCTCTCCGTCCTCTTACCAATTCAGAGAAATTTGTTATAAAAATAGAAATTTTATAATTCATCGATTTTAGTATGTTGTGATTTTGTATCCATTGCATAAGTGCATAGTTGTATTCCAAAATACTTGAAAGAACATGAACAGTAAGCATCCTTAATTTAGAACAGCAAGGGGAGCAAGCATAAGTAAAAGGAATACGAGGATGTTGCTGTTTCAAAAAGGAAGAGTAAAAGAATACAAGCTGTGTTCCCTTTAGAAAAAGGAAGAGTAGAAAGCACAAATGTCGTTCCTTTGGAAAAGGAATAGCAAAAAATTGAAAATGATGTTCCTTTGAAAAAGGAACAGCAGAAACCCAAATGTTGTTCATTTGGAAAAGGAACAGCAAAAATAGAAAATGTTGTTCCTTTGGAAAAGGAACAACAGAACACACAAATGTCGTTCCTTTGGAAAAGGAACAGCAAAAATCGAAAGTGTTGTTCCTTTGGAAAAGGAACAGCAGAACACACAAATGTCATTCCTTTGGAAAAGGAACAGCAAAAATCGAAAGTGTTGTTCCTTTGGAAAAGGAACTACAGAACACACAAATGTCGCTCATTTGGAAAAGGAACAGCAAAAATCGAAAATGTTGTTCCTTTGGAAAAGGAACAGCAGAACACACAAATGTCGTTCCTTTGGAAAAGGAACAACAAAAATCAAAAGTGTTGTTCCTTTGGAAAAGGAACAGCAAAAAGCAAAAGTGTTGTTCCTTTGGAAAAGGAACAGCAAAAAGCACAAAGTAAAGAAAAAGAACAAAATTAAAGAAAAATGAACGGTTGATCCAAAAGGTGTTGTTCCTTTGAAAAAGGAACAGCAAGACGGAAATGTTGTCCCTTTGAGAAAGGGAACAGCAGAAAATAATAAAATTGTTGCTGCTCGGAAAAGTAACAGCAAGGTGTTAATACAGAAATAATTCAACAAAACAAAGAAATTATGTACAAAGTGTAAAAAGAAATAAATGACTTAATGAATCACAGGTGAGGAAGACTTCTCTCCCTCCCCCAAAATTTCCATATCAGAGTCTTGGCGTAGCTGCTAGCAGAAGGACTCTCGAGTGAGTGGTTTGCGATAAAGAAGAACTCGGTGGCCATTTGCCTTGAAGGCATATCTAGAACCGTCAATAGTGATTAGAGTAAGAGTACCATTGTCGTGTACCTTCTGGATTTTGTATGGTCCCAACCAACGAGTCTGGAGTTTCCTGGGAAAGTCCTAAAACCTGGAATCGTACAAAAGTGCCCAGTCTCCTTCGTGGAAGACTTTACTTTTAATGAGAGCATCATGCCATTTAGCTCGCTGCTGTTGGATCAGTGCAGTGTTTTGGAATGCAGATAGCCTGATTTCATCGAGCTCATTGATCTACTATAATCGATTAATCTGTGCCTCAATTAGATCTAAGCCAACTTCTTGTGTTGTTCGCAATGTTTGGATTTTGAATTCTATGGGAAAAATGGGTTGCTTTCCAAACACTAATTGATAAGGTGAGTAACCAGTGGTACTTCTCCATGTTGTTTTGTAAGCCCACAGTGCTTTTGGTAGTCTGGCAGCCCAATCGCATCTATGTGACGCAATGGTTTTTGTTAGGATTGTTTCTATTATTTTATTGCTGCTTTCTACCTGACCATTTGCCTATGGGTGGTATGGAGTAGTGATTTTATGCTGGACATGATAGTTTTTGAGTGTTGCAGCTATTTTGTTCCCAGCAAATTGTGGTCCACCGTCTGTAATTATATCTCTTGGAAGGCCATAACGCACAAATATATGGAACAAGAACTGTATGACAGAATCTTCTGTAGCTCTCGGCAATGCCTCTGCTTCAACCCATTTGGTGACATATTCTGTTGCCACCAAAATATATGTTTTCTAGTTCGAGGGTGGGTTAATTGGTCCAACGAAATCAAGGGCCCATCATTCGAATGGTTCAATGACTAACTATGGATTTAGGGGCATCTCATCGGACTGACTAGGGCATCCTGCTCTCTGGAAACTGTCACAAGCTTGGACGAATTTCTTTGCATCTTTGAAAATTGTAGGCCAATAATACCCTGTTTGCAGCACCTTATGTCTAGTTCTGTGATCAACGAAATGTCCGCCACATGGTCCGTCATGGCAGGCTTTTAAAATGTCAAAGATTTCATCCTCTCGAACGCATCTCCTAATATACATATCTGCCCCTGTATGGAACAAGTAGCCCCTAATGCAAGAAAATCGAGCACTTTGCTGAACAATCTGTTTCCGCTCATTAGGGGTTAAATGTTTCGGCAGTTTACCCACTGCTAGGTAATTGGCAACTTCAGCATACCAAGGCATTTTAACAGCAACAGCAAACAGATGCTCGTCTGGAAATTGATCTTCAATTGTTGCTGCATCAATTGGCTTTGGCATTCTTGAGAGAAAATCGGCTACAGGGTTTTCATTTCCAGGTCGATCCTTGATTGTAATATCAAATTCCTGCAATAAAATCAACCATCTAGTTATTCTTCCATTCGTGATAGGCTTATCTGCTAAATATTTTATGGCAGAATGATCTGTATACAAGATAACAGGATATCTATTAATGTAATGTCTGAACTTATTGGCATCATGTATTACAACTAGAAACTCTTTCTCAGTAACAGTGTAATTTAGTTCAATAGGGGATAAATTTTTTCTAATATAATAAATTGCATATGGTTTTTTATCCTCTTGTTGCCTAAGGACCGCTCCAATAGTTGTATCTGAGGCATCTGATGATATCTGAAATGGAAAATCCCAATTTGGTCCTCGAAGGACTGGGTTTGTGGACACAAGCTTCTTTAGATCCTGGAAAGCACGTTCACATTTTTCTGTCCAAAGAAAATCAACATTACCTGTTAGTGCATACAAGGGTGCAGCAATATGCGAAAAATGTTCTATAAACCTCCTATAATAACCAGAAAATCCAAGAAAACTGCGTACCTCCATTTGAGAGGTAGGATTGGGAATAAGCAAAATTATTTGGATTTTGGCTGGGTCTACCTGAATGCCAGCTACTAAAATATAGTGTCCTAGAATAAGTCCTTCAGTCATCATCATATAACATTTTTCATGGCTTAAACAAAGCCTGGTAGCAATGCAGCGTTGTAGGACTTTTTCTAGTGTATCTAATGCTGGATCGAAATCGTCTCCGTACAGTGTAAAATCATCCATGTATACTTCAAGTCCTTCATTTATTAAGTCTGCAAAAATGCTGAGGATAGCCCTTTGGAATGTTGCAGGAGCATTGCATAAGCCAAAAGGTAGAACTCTGTAGGCAATTGTTCCCCAAAGACAAGTAAAAGTGGTTTTGTCTTGGTCTTCAGGGGCAATCTGGATCTGATTGTATCCACTGAAGCCATCCAGGAAGGAAAAGAATTTCTTTTCTGCCAAAGTGTCTAATACTTGATCAATGAATGGGAGAGGGAAGTGGTCTTTGTGTGTTGATTTATTTAGTTCTCTGTAGTCCACACAAATTCTCCATTTCCCATTCTTTTTTGGTACTACCACAAGCGGAGAGACCCATTTACTATCGGATATAGGGTAGATGAAATTGGCATCTAAAATTTTTTGAAGTTCAGCTTTTACCACATCTTTTAGATGAGGATTAATTCTCCTGGCAAACAGATCTCACATCTTTTTCTATGTAAATGTGGTGTGTACATAATTGGGGGTCGATTCCTTTCATATCAGGGTAGTCCCATGCAAATGCTTCTTTATATTTCCTCAACAAATGGATGAGCTTCGTTTCTTGTTCGGAGGTAAGGTTGGCATTAATGTTTAAGGTTTTTCCCGGTTCGATTTCCACAATTTTACTATTTGCAACAGAGGTAACAGGTATTGTTTGATCATGCGTATCTTTAAGAGGATCTTCTTCTAATTCATTATCGAATGCTGCCTCTATCATGTGACATTGTGTGTGGGATCTGAGTTCAGTTTGACTAATAAAATTATTAATGGCATCGTCTTCTGTTTGGTCTTTAAAATCAAGTGCCTCTTGTATAGTTAATGGAGATCTAATGTTATCAGTAAGGTATGATACAGGGTGCTTATTAGTTTTGATTATTGTGACACTCGGCTATGCTGGAGGATATAAAGCTAAGTTCTTGATATTCGCTCCTCTCGTTATGGTCATATTGCCTTGTCGAAAGCCAATATAGGCATCGGCAGTTGCAAGCCAAGGTCTACCTAAAATCAATGGGTGTCCATCAAGTCGGATTTTGGGATTTATTATTAGAAAATCAGTCGAATATTCCCAGGAGTCAACAGATACCATGACATCATGTAGTGTGCCCTCTGGCCTAACCACAGATCAGTCAGCCAGTTCTAGTAAGGTAGAGGTGGGTTCTACAAATGTAATGCCTAGCTTTTGGCAAGTAGTAGTTGTTAAGATGTTAATTGTAGCTCCTAGATCAACTAAGGCATTGGGGAAGGTTTGACCATAAATTTGTACGGTGACTGTTGGATTTCCTGGGTCTTCGTATTTAATGGGTGTTTCTTTTCCTAATAATAAGTCAGATAGAGTGCCAACTACTTGGACTCTTGGATTGTTTGCTATATTCCTCCTTGGTTTCTTTACACACAATTCTTTGATAGTCTTTGCATATATCAGAATGTCTTGAATGGCTTGGAGGAATGGAATTTTTATGTACAAATTTTGTAATTCTCCCAGAATGTCAAAATCAAGATATTGTGTGGGTCGAGGTATGATTAATCGTTCTGGGAATGGGGGAGAGGATGTGGTTGCTTGGTTATGAGTTTGTTGTTTGTTCACATCCTCTTCTTGTGAAAGTTGTTCTCTGAGTAACTGATTTTCAACATGAGCTGTCTTATCTCCCTCAGTTTCAATAATACGCCCAAATCTTAGCTGAAGATCATTACACTCCCTCAGATTGGCTCCTATTTCTGATGTTTCTTTTATTTGGACAGATTGGACCAGTCTGTTATTTGGATTGGGGTTGGGCTGGGCTAGGAGTTGTGGTCTCAGATTAGACTGGGGATTTTGTTGTAATGCTGGAAATATAGGTTAAGGGAGCGGAATGGTTCCTACTGGCTGGTGCATCATTCTTTGCTAGTTTGTCTGCCAGGCTGGACATTGTGAAGTAGGGGGAGTCCATTGTGCTGGGTATGCATTACTTTGCCAATATGGTGGGGTGTAGGGAAAATTCAGCCAACTAGATTGCCTTGCCTGATTCGGCCACGGGGTTGATGAAGGAAACGACTGTGGTGACCAATTTGGAAACGGGGGTTGATTTTGCCACATATTATATTGTTGAGCATTATACTGTGGAGACTAAAAAGAAGAAGTTGGGTCTGAAAACATACCAGACTGTCACGGCTGCCACTGACAGCGCTGGTTGAGCAGATACACCGATTCTGGCTCTTCTTCTGCTTCCTTATATACTGCTTTTCATCCGAGAAGTGAGGGACAGCCTTCCATAAGGTGATCTTTTGTGCAGATGGCGCATGTTTGGACTGCATCTAGTGGACACTCCTTATGGCTATTTTTCTTCCTACATCAAGGACAGAAGATTTCCAAATTCTGTTCTGCCTCCATTTGCTTCTATTTGGCCAGCATAATATCAAGTTGTGTAGTTAGTGTCCCTAGTATATCAGTTTTAAAATTTTCCAATAAATTTCCAATTTTAGCACGCATTACTCTTTCTGTCGAAATTTTATTATCTCTTACAAACCGATCATGTTCTGCCGGTTTTAATCTTGTGTTGCCTCTTGAGCTCCTGATACATAAATCAATAATGTCAGCAAAATTTTCCTGATAAATATCTCATTTTCCCATAATGTTTAATGTTTCAATCCATTGTTCCTTCATGCCCCTAATTAATGTTTTTTTCAACACATTATCAGGTAAAGGTAGTGATGCATAAGGAGATCTTTGAAGATTATACTGAAAACATTCCACATACTCCTCTTATGTTTCATTTGGTCTAGCTACTATCTGGAATATTTCGTCTTTCAGTTCTCTAGACCTGCAATAGTCCTGATATTTTTTTAGAAAAGATTATTTCATTTGATCCCAGTTATTTATAACCCCGCCACCTAATCCCATAAACCATCTTAAGGCAGCCCCTTTTAATGTAGAGGGAAATAATTTCAGTTTCTGGGGGTCGGTGGTGTAATCATATCCCCTACACAGCACATTGAACTCAAATAGAAATGCATCCGGATCTTCTGATGTAAGACCGTGGAATGTAGGGATATGTTGAAGAGGGATTGCTTTCATAGGCGCATTTGCTGCAGTATCCACTATGGGGTATTGTAATGTAGAGGTTTGGGTGTTTGGCTGGTTTTGAGCCATTTGGTCGAATATATGCCAATAACCTTTTGGGATATCTAGGATGGTATTCCTAGGTTGAGAGGGAATGGCTTTAACAGGAATGGTTTTAATAGCGCTTCTTCTATCTGGGATAATGAGAGTGCCTAATGTCTGAGGAGATTGAGTTTCTTCAAAAATGATTTTTGCAGCACTTCCCTTGTCTAGGTTGTTCAATGGCTGAGTTTTCCCAAGAGGAGACCTTGGTTCCTCAGTTTCCCCTGTCTCTCCTCCTCCTTCACAAAGATTGTTGAAATTCCCTTCTTGAAATAGTTCTGGAGTAGAATTTTCAATTTCTTGAAAGTCCTGATCTTCAGTTTGACTATGCACCTTAGCGAAGGCTACAGATGGTGATCTTGTGGCCTGAAAGGAACTAGTAGGCTGTCTAGAAATAACTTTTTTGGGTCCTACTGAAGGCTGAGATTTTGCTTTCTTGAAGATTTCGTCTCTGAAGGTTGATCGGCCAAGGGTCACCGGCCCCTTAGCTTTTTCTGGCTTGGGTAAAGGTTTTGAATTCTTTTCTGGCTTTTTCTGCTTAGTCGTTCGCACAAATCAACTGCTAGGTTCTATCTAAACAAAATAGCAACAAATCTGTAGGAAAGCGGGTAGGGGAGGAGGGTTGTTACATGCTCCACACATAGGTTCTTACCTTCCGTTTTTAAAACCCAATTCTTCCCTAGCAGGTTCTTACACTACTCTGACAAGAAACAAATGGCTACACTTTATCCCCAGCAACGGCGCCAAAATGTCGAGCTATAAAAAGGGTCTCTTTCACCTCTAATTACCTCAGATTAGTTTGTCAATCCAGGAACGTTTTGTTATTTCAAAGAGTTTCTCAGTCTGAGGCTATCATTTTCCAGAGTAATGCTAGTAGTACAGTGTTCAAAAATACAAGAGTAAACAGATGCTTGTTTACAGCAAACTACTTTTAAAGATTAAACCAAGCATTCAGAAAACTAAGCAATTTATCAGTCAAGGGTTCAGTAGCAGTAACTCATCACTTTGTAAACTGATGGAACTAAAGGAAATTAGGGAACAGATCATTGACCTGGGAGCCAGACAGTAAATGTCAATGCTCACTACAGCCTTAGATCGTTCTTCACACCACACAATAACACAAATGACAGGAAATGGAACGACAGATAAGAAATAGGACAGCAAATAAGAAATGGAACAACAAACCTGAAATGGAACAGTAAACAGGAAACTGTAACAGCAATTAAGTCTAACAAGCAGTAACACCTTAGTCTACAAGATCAAATGTAATAATCGTGTCCTACAAGAATCAAATGGCAATCCTTCACTTTTAAGGACAAATCGAACAACACACAGAAATGGAACAGCACTGATTAATGATGGACTATAGAACAGCGCTTGAAAACCACTCATACATGCACACGACACACCTTATTAGTAATTTGATCTTAGTAATCCAGTTATCAATCTTAGTTATAAAGACTACGACTGTATTTCATAATGGAACAACAATGTTTATAGATTCAATAACCGCAAAGAACATAATCCATAAGATGAATTCAGCAATACCAATGAAATAAGTGTACACACAGAGACTTTGTAATTGAACAGCAACAATATTCTGTAAAGACCGATGATATTATATCAGCACTTAAAGGAATAGTAATACGTTGCAAAATTAATACAATGATTCTGTCTTCAGAAACTTCAATAAATCAAACATAACAGAGCGTGTGATGTAAACTAACAGAACATATCAGATTACTGAATAATGCTGATAAGCAAACCACGCATAAACCAAAAGTAATAGTACAGGAGCAAGTGTCCTCCAGGGCCGGGCCCTTAGCCTCCAGGGGTACACCACTTGAAGTTATTCCAGACTCAGAGATGAAATAGCAACCAAGTTTGTATTAATGCATAAGACAGAATTACAGTAGATCAGTTCTCAACGAGACTTGATGATCAAAGTTTCAATCTTAAGGGACTTTACATAAAGCATAATTGACTCCTCGGGCTAATAGTGTTGCCCCTTTTATAATGGTGAAGGCACAGATGTCTAGGTGCAAAAATAGTTAAAGCAGCGATCCCTTAGGATCAAAGGATCCTGAGGGATTCGCCGAACCGTTAGTTCTCAGTTATCTCTTTTCTTTCTTGCGCCGAGCTGATATCTCCATTTCCTTTCCAGGGCTGATACACTTTGATTTGGTTTGCCTTGTTTGCATACGGTTCCCTGTCAAAGGGACAGCAGTTAACCCGGCCTTGTTCTTTCCTTTGGAACGGCAGTCTTTCGTTTTTCCTTCTTCCTGCATAAGAAAATGACAATTGTCAGTGTTTTCGTTTTGCACATTAATCTCACAGGTTTTATTACAATTCCTTATCATTTACCTAGTTCATGATGCAAAAGGTTTGTAAGTTCTAATGAAAAGATGCTGAAATAATTACCAAAAACATACCTTCTTTAGTACTCCACATTGCACTGCATTCATTACCACCTCCATGGCCAAAAGTTGCAAAGTTTGTCAAGCACTACCTCACTTGCGAAGGACGTTACCAGGTAGTGTAGCAGCATGACTTTGTGTTGTTAAATCATTTAAGACATGGTCGTTTATTAAATATGCCATACTATCTGCTTGGGTGTCTAAAGAATATGTCACATTATTCCATGAATGCAAGGTACCCACTCCTCTCCCTCACTCACCATCACCTGGTTCAGCTTCTAATCCTGAGAAGCTTTGCCCTGCAGAATCCTCCTCCCCTTAACAACCCCTAGGAAGCTGCTAAAATCCCTCAACCAACAGTTGAAAACGCTCAGGAAGCTGCTGAAGTTACTCAACCAACAGCCGAAAATCCTCAAGAAACTGCCGAAATTTCTCAAGCAGCAGCCAAAACTCCCCAATTAAATGCTGAAAATCCCCAGCCACCTATGACAATTAGTCCAATTGACCCCTCCATTGCATCAACCCCACCCCATGATTTACCTGGATCATCCACTCCCACTGTCCATATCCCCAGTGATGATTCAGACGACGACATTCCCCTGGCTAAGCTGAAAAGGAAAAGGAAAAGGCAAGAAACGGTTGTGCCCCCATCAAAAAGACGAACAAGGGCCTCAATTAAAGAAGCTATCACTTTTGATGTCCCTCCTACCCCATAGAAGGCCATCCATAAGAGAAAAATCACTGCTTTTCCTGCCTCCTTACCTCGAAGACGAAGGAGGACATCTTCTGAACTAGCAACAGAGACCGCCACCCCAATTTCCCCACCCATTATCCTAAAACCCCAGACCCCGAATCCTTACCTTCCTCACCCTCGGGTACTGAAATGAAAAATGTTCAGGATTTTGTGACATCATTCCTTTCAGAAGACGCAGCTGCTCCACAAGAACCAACTGCTGATTTATCAAAAGTAGACACCCAAGACGATGTACAACATGTAGCTGTTACACAAGAACCAACTACCGACTCAACAGGTGTTACACAAGAACCACCTGCTGAGGAGCAAAAGATAGACGACCTAGAGGTAGCTGCCCCACAAGAACCAGCTACTGACTCAACACCTGCTGAGGAGCAAAAGATAGACGACCTAGAGGTAGCTGCCCCACAAGAACCAGCTACTGACTCAACACCTGCTGAGGAGCAAAAGATAGATGACCTAGAGGTAGCTGCCCCATAAGAACCAGCTGCTGACTTAACAGGTGTTGAGGAGCAAAAGTTAGATGACCTAGAGGTAGCTGCCCCACAAGAACCAGCTACTAGTCCAACAGGTGCTACACAAGAACCACCTGCTAATGATCATGATCAGGAAACACATCAGGACGTAGCAGCTACTGACTCAGCAGGTGCTACATAAGAACCACCTGCTGAACCATGATCAGAAAATAGACCAAGACGTGGTTGCTACTGACTCAACAACTGATACACAAGAGCTACCTGCTGATGAGCAAAGTCTAGATAACCAGGGTACTGCACAAACTATAGCTGTTACAGAAGAATCAGCCACTCAGTTGGTTGATATGCAAAATTCGCATGTTCAGGAGGATATACTTGTTACAAAACTAGCTGATGACCCAGCAATTGTCACACAAGAACCACCTGCTAAGGATGCAAATAATGAAGCTGACATCAAACAACGATCCTCCCATCCACTTGAACCAGCTACAGAGACTGCAACTGCTACAGAAGGCCCTGTCACGTTAGCTTCCCTTCAACAAGAAAATGAGTTTCTAAAAGTCGAGATTCAGGTTTATAAGCAGGAGTTAATGATGGCAAGGGAAGCTTATGAAAAAGAACTTAATCTGTATACTTTAGCTCACGTAGCATCTGCAGCTGAGAAAAGTGCAGAAAAGGATCGATACAATGAATACATGTGCAGCCAATGTGGTGATCTCTATTCTCGAGCTGGTTATAGGATAATCGAAGTCCCATTGCCTGGACCCACTCCTGCATTTACTCCTGTTATAGTTAAAAAGGAACGCCCTGCTGTTACATAAGAACCAGCAGGGCCTTCAAATATTTCTGAAGAAGAAGTGAAACCGCAAGTACCCCGGCCTACCCTAGTTGTTAAAGCTGAAAATCCTGCACCAAAGTCTACAAAGACGGTGTTTACCCAGACTGAACCTCCGTGTGCAGAGACTGTCTTCACTCAGACCCTAAGCATTCAAGAACTCAGGGATATATGGAAGAAAGAGTATGCCCTGTCGCAAGAAAAGGCATTGCAGGAACATAAATCATTATGGCAGAATCATGTATATAGAAATTGGGAAGTCCTGGAACAGTTCCATGCATAGCAGAAGGAAAATAAGGAGTTGAAAACTAGACTGTCTCTTATCTTTGAGTTAGTTCAAAGACTTCTGGCCACCAGGAAACCATCCTTTAACTATTCTGTGTTTCTAGCAGAACGCCTAGCATTCCTTCAGGTAAAAGCAGTCAAAGATGGATGACCTCATGAGGTGTCTACACCCCAGTAGTTTATTGAAACCTTTGCAGCAGCATCAGTCAGTGAACAGAATCTATTATGTGAACTCTATCTCCATAATGAAGCCATGCCGGAGGATAGAAAGCTTAATTTGATTCCTGTGGCTGGTGACATTCAGATTAGAGCCTTGGTCTCTTTTATGGCCAATCAGCTCACGTGGCAAAACGCTTTCCTTTCAGCAAAACATAACGAATAAAATCGCCTTCTATGGATCTGAGCTGAACCACAGAATGTTGTCGTTTTCATTGTTGAACATCATTGGGTTATAAGAGAACCAGGAATGACTGAGCATATCAAAGAATTACATGCAGCAGTGTTAGAAGAATGTCAACAGTATGTCAAAAAGAAAGGACCTCTTGCCATACAGGCAAACAATCTATTTTGGGAACATTTCCCTAAGGAGATAACGAAATACCATCCCTTTAACCCTCTTAATCTTCATGCAGCAATTTCATGAATGCCTAATTATGTTAAATGTGTTCAGCAGTGTGGCGAAAAATGGTTGGGTTATCATTTTCATTTCCCGCTTCTCTGGTTGCTAGTACAGCAATATAAAGCCTACTTCAAGGTGTCCAAAAAGGAGGAGCTTGCAGCATGGCAGAGATTACAAAGTGTCCAAGGCTTCAGAGATTTGACTGATAGCACCTTCTATACTTACTGTATAAGTAATTTGCATTGTACATCCCAGTACTCTGATTCAGACTCAAAGTAAATGTTGCATGGGGACATGCAACTGCTTCAGTTGGAGCGGATGTTAGGACCTCATATTGTCCCTTTTTGACCATACATTTTGCCATGATATCATCCTTTTCAACTTACATTTAAAATCCCTTGTTAGTGTTTTAACCCAATTATCCCAAAGGTATGTAATGATTCTTCTCATCACTATACGTTTAATTATTTAGCATATAATCACAATATCTTCATAGTTAATCTTTAAAATTGTTAAGTGTTGAACAGTTAAAGAATGATGTGCAGTCCGCGTTGCTAAAACAGCCTGGAGTTTGCGAGACTATTTTTGCAGTTGCTGAAATAGTAGAAACGGCATGCAAATCTCGAAGCTGAAACAATTGAGATTTGCATTCTAAATTTGACAGTAACAAAGGAACCAGACTAATCACCGAGGAAGTTGTTACACTATATCAAATGCCTATAATCTAAAGACAGTATTACTATAACAGCATTTTGTTGACGGGAAATTGATTTCCCTATTTTTGTATAATGGGTTAAAATAATGTAAATCTTTTGTAATATGTCTCCTCTTTATAAAGAGGAGACATCTACATTAGAGAGGGACAGACTGTGAAAGAAGGTGGAGCTGAAGGAACTGGACTAGAATTCTTTTTGTAATATGACATATTGATGGATGAATAAAATTTTGTTCTGAACATCTTTTTCTAGTTCTTGTCTCCTGGGGAATCTTGTGAGAAGGATAGGGCCCACCTTCATCACAAGATTCACCCATTATATTTTTGCAGTGTGTCAAGTGTGTCTTTTATTCATGCCTTGTTAACAAGTACTGTTTGTGAAATATTGTTTGCAATACCTTTGCTGAAACTCTGTTTCTTTCTCAATTGATTATTGTATTATTCAAAGTTAACTCATGAGTGTTTCACCAGTGATTAGGTTACATAGTGAATCGGCAACCTAGTTAATCAGAGGCAGGTGTTGGAGATTCCTGCTCTGGGGATAGGGTCCTGACTCTCTATTACAGCACAACCATTGTTTTCCTTTGCAGATTGATTCTTTTTCGCTATATGACTCTTTGAGTGGAATTAAGCATTCTTTGATAGTTATCTGCAATAGAGTGTAATTGTTGTAATGCAGAGTGGAGCTTCAGTTTGTTAAAATAAGGCGTGATTTGTTTGTACTACAACTTTT